>JBCFYV010000100.1:31884940-33084940 GCA_039000515.1 Timema cristinae
AAATAAACTCGACATTTTTGAAATAAACGTATTCTATTCAATACAATGATGATTTGATTGTTGGAGAGTCAAATTTTTTCTACAATTAAGTTGGTTTTAAGTCATGTAATGATTTGGTTAGGAAGTAAACTGTAAAGTAACCACCCATCACCAACCATAAAAAAAAAAATCCCGGTATAAGTGGTTTCGGCAAGACAAGGAAGAGATTGTTCGGGGATTTTGGAAATAAAAACAAGAAATAAAAGTAAGAAAAATAAGTCGACAAAGAAGATAAGAAGTGAAGCCTGGGGTCATGGGTGAGAGGAAGACGAATAAGAAGAAAACGCACATTGAGAAATTTGCATAGAAATACCCTATTTCAAAGGAGGGGACGATAAAACACATGCATTTGGTTGCCTTTCTTCCCAACGCATACACACTTGGGTTGAAGTAAGTTTTTACATTTATGAATGTTACTTCCTTTAGGGCTAGTTTTATTATTGGAACTTAACCTCGTTCTTTCAGAACCATCGACGTTCTCCATTCCACTTTCATATATATCTATAGTAGAACATGAACAAATTTTTTCAAAGGAAATATGTTAACGGTTAGGATAATTTTTTTTTTAAACAACCCAATTTGACAAAATTGTTATTGCTAAATGAAAAACAACCGTTGAAAGAAATGTATTTAGATATAGCTTAAAAATGGCGCCTGAACACGGGAGTTGAACTCAAGACCTTTGACTTTGAACGTGCAACACCTATTTCAGGCAAATATAGTTTAAACTGTTTTGTAGTATGTTCTCACCACTCAGACTTCCTTTGGTCAGATATGACCGTAAATACATTTACCAATACGAGATATTATTTAGATGAGAGACTGTGTATGATTGGTTCAAAAGATACTGGTGGGTGACCTGATGGTCTAGGGTAAGGTGTCAGACTTCTGTGCTAGTGGCCGGGTTCAATCCTCGGTCTCGGCAAAGATTTATCTGATTACCAAACCCTTCCTTCACCTCTGACAAGACGTGTATTAATCATAGCTTGTGAATGTGGGGAATGCCAGGCCTCCACCGTCGTTCGGATTCCACGTTAAACTGTAGGTCCTCCATTTCATCTCGCAATTACCTTACTCATTACATATTAGCGTAAGTGCGTATAACTAGAACAATTAGTAATACGCGGTACTATTATTATTAAATAATAATAATAATAATAATATGTATGAGAGGTACAGTTTTAACAACCTTGGCTTACGTTGGCAACACTCCATGAAAACATCGTTGTCTGATTCACCTCGTGCTCAGGATCATTCACTGCTCATAATTTTAGTTTTAAAATTACATTTGAATCAGAAGGCAACAAAGGCTTGAGAGTATTTTGAAAACTACTTGACGGCCATTTTAATCTTATGGGTTTTAACTAACTAAATGATTATGACTACCTATCAGTCCCCTAATCACAGTTTGACCTTTAACGTGCCTGTAAACATCCTTGTGCGACAACAACATGTTGCTGCGTAGTTATCCTCTGTTCGGGAATAACAAAGCAGGATGCATGATGCGACATGTTGATTGCTAATTAATTGTCGATCGTCGCTCAGGAAGGTAGACTTCCCCACCACGTCCCGAACCAACCTCAAGACATGTTGATTGATAATTGATGATTAATTGTCGATTATCGATGATTGAGAAGGTTTCTAGCGTAGACAGTGAATAAAACACAGATATTACAAATATATATTTACTATACACTTTTACAGGAATGACGCATATAATCGTTTTTACGTTTTTCTACAGTGTCTCTTAGATGTGTTCGTAAAATTGTTTTTAGTTCACAATCCAGCATATAATAGTCCAAACCGACGACCTGAAGCGTATAGTAGGTAGCACTTATAAGGTCCAGGTTTCTGATGTGCGTTTCCACCGTAGGCTGCTCGAGATCGATGACATCCGAAGATTCTGTTAGCGTGTCGCGCATATCCACGACGAGTGTGTCGATCCATTCGTTGCAATAGCGTGTGACGGGTGTCGACTACATATCCGTCGGTCGACGGTGACGTCGATGAGGTCCCACACCTCACAAAGACGCGCCCAGATAGGTTCCAGATAGGCAACCCGTCTTGAGTCCTGCGTCTTGTTTCTCGCTGATGATGACCATACGGAGAGTTATAAGTATTGGGATGTATTCTAGTCATGGAACATAGCCCCCTCACCCCTTTTTTTTAATAACAATCAGCCTGGAGTTACCTCCTACCCTATCTTTTGAGAGAAATACGTACTACTCTACATGTTATGGTACTTAGCGCTCTTCAAAGGTTGTTGGAAATGGCACCTTTCTATGAATTAAAATAAAATAAAATAAAATAAAATAAAATAATGCTGTTTTAGCACTTAGCCCCCTTTTTTATTTCCACGCTAAAATGTCATTATATTACTTGAAAGTATCTATCATGTTCTATTATTACCCCCATTCCTTAAATAAATTCATTTTCCCGTATACAATGAAAAATAAGTGATACGGTCCAAATTAAACAACTCTCCCCCTATATATATATAAAATATATATAAGGCTTAATCCAAATCGATGGTTCAGTTAGCTAACGCGCTAGTTTCATGTTTAGCTAAACTGCCGAGGACCGGAATATTGAGGTTCAAATCTCGCTCGGGCGAACTAGTGGTGGTTGTTCATAAATTGTGCTACACTTTCCCACTACGCAAATGGGGGTTCATTTCCTCTATACGCAACCTTCTCAATTCCTAACCTATTATCGTAATTAGTACTCAAGCATATAACCCTAACGGGTAGTAAGACGCGGGGATAAGTATTATTTAACAAAGCTTCTGGAGTGTATATGTGTATGTGTATGTGTATGTGCCGCAAGTATTACTTACTACCCATATGGGACTACCGCATATTTATATTAATGGGGTGTAGACGAGGAAGTTATAGTTGGGATGAACTTGCGTTGAGGCAGATTGGCAAACGATTTTAAAACTACATTTCTTTACATTCTGTCAGGATTCGAACTTTGATCTTCTCGCCACTGTCATCCACCCACCCACCCACCCATCCACCCACCAATGCAGTTTTTTTATTTGTATTTTATACTACTGATTTGGTATTCTTAATCTAGCAATTAAAATCTAACGAGGTCTATCTAGAATAAAAATTGCATAGCTTGTACAAGTCATAGACTTTAGTAAGTAGTTAGGTAGTAGCTTAGGTTCAGACGCTTTATGGATTCTGTAAAAACCTACAGCTTAATATAATTTGTGATGCAAGTATTTTTTATTAAAAAAATACAGATTATATATATTTTGGTATTATTCTAAAAATTGCCATTGAAAAAATAATTGACGTTTTTTGAAATTGTAGATTCCTTTTGAATATTTCTTAAATTGGAAATATTTGGGCATATGAATAGATAAAATTTCGGAAAAAAGTGGTCAAAATTGATTTGGTACCATTCTGGGAACTGCTTCCAATTTTAAACACATTATAGATGACAAGATCAATTCTTTTTTTTTCAACATTACAAAGTCAACCGTTTTTTAAGATGAGTGTTGATTATCATGGGTTGCTTAACCAATCACAATTTAAAACGTTAAAAATCTATTACAAAAACCATGATCAATAAAGTTATTTGCTTTATCTTTTTGTGCCTAAATAGATATGATGTTAGTTAACAGGTTAGAATAATTTATATTATTCATTTTCATTTATTTTGAGATAATTAACGTGCACTTTCTGAACCGACTGACAACGGACGATATTTATGCTAATTTAAACAGAACAGACACAACATCCAGCCCCCTGACTGTTAATTCATAACTTAGAGAGGGGAAACCCACATTCCACCGATGATAAATATTTTGGCCATTCCAGGAATCGAACTCGGGGACTTTTAGCTCAATAGACAGAATCGCTTCACTACCGACTGATCTAAGATGTCGGAGATTATACTTTTAAAAGTAAGTTTAATCTCAATATACAATCACATGATTATTGTTTGGAGATGTTAGCCTCTAACACAGTTTGAAATTAATATAGATAATTACCTGGTAAAGTAGCCGCATGGTCTAAGACGTAATAAGTCTTATGTTAAACAAGTCTGCTGAAGACGGGCAAATATGAGTTCTACTCCTGCTCGGGTCTACAGAGGCTAATTTTTCATAAATGTTTTTACACTCTCCTTCCACGAAGATGGGGGTAAGATTACCTTTAAAAAAATGCTTACTTCCCCATGCCTAACCCTATAATATATGGGTATAACCCGAACAGGCAGTAAGACGAGGTGATACAAAGAAAGTCTCAAAGTATAATTTTTCAACTAATTTCAATTTGGATATTTGATTTCTTATGGGTAAATAAAACAATACCTTATACATATATATTTATTATTTAGATAGAAACTGCATAAAACATAACAAATACATCATAACAGACACGGTTATTAATATCAATAGGATGACACCATTATACGTAGTCAATTAGTGTGAGTATCGTTATTGTTTAATTAATTGGTTCGATGGTAACGCTATCCATATTTGAAAAGTAATAAATTGTTTGAAGAGGTACTGTGTGGGAATCACTCGTTTGATAGGACACTTTTAGTAAATTAATGTCAGCATAACATAACTAATTGGGTTCACACAATTGTTATGGAGGGGTTAAGGGTTGTATTAAAGTATTATTAAAACATTTTACTACTGACAATGTTCGGATAAGTCTAAGGGTACGTTTATGCTGCATCTTCGCTGCTGGCACATCGCCGAGATATGAATGCGGATGTATGGGCGATGATGAGACAAAACCAGTAATCTTTATTGGTGCATTCATCCTGAATCAGCGCTGCTCTCTTCATTGTCCGCTGTTATCCTCGCCACTGCGATGATGACAAATCATTTTGTTTTCCGAGCCTTGACTATCGTCGGGCATCTTGAAACTCGAGCTGTAATTGGTTCCTTCAAGTCCACTTTTCCACCCCTCTCCCTCCACTACTCAATTGTATGTTATATGCTCACTAGTAATTGTGTTTTGTTCACAAGAAAGTTAAAGCAAGTTATTTCTGGTAGTTTTTTTCCGTGAATGTTTTTAGGAAGATATTTCATTTTAACTATCGCAGAGATATTTTAACTGGTTCACAATTTATGGTCCAATAAGATTAAAAATATACAGAAAGGTCGGTTATGACATCCTTAAGTGTCTGAAAAACCTGCTGGATAGTTCTTGATCTCTTTATATAATTGGTGAAAGTAAACTTGGAGATGGCGTTCTTGATTCAAACGGTGCTCACCATATTTTTTAATTTCTTCTCCTTATCACAAATCACATTTTTTTTGGGGTTAAAAATGAATCAAGATCACTGTCATCAGATGACTGAGACAGTTTTTCCCTAAACACGAATCACAACAAACCTCTCACGACAGCATCTTACAGCAATGTGAGCAACTGCAAGATATATCCTCCACAGCTGGAATCTTATCCACATGCAAGGTGTCTGGCGAGCAACCACGTGCTAGCAGAGAGGTTGCAGCATAAACGCACACTTACAGTATGTTTATAGCACCACAAAACCACTGTCACCACAATGGATGTCATGTGGTGTTCAGCATACCTATACTTTAAAAGCGTCATTCAAACCACAATTAATATCTCGTAGCTTCGGTAGGTAATTAAGGTCGAACCAAGTGGTTTGATGTTTTCTCTCCATGGTGTGAGTCTGCAAGTGAGGTATACCAACCAAGCGGCCGACGCCATCTCGATGGCAGTTCCAAAATTTGCGGATAGAGGGTATCATGTGGTCAGCACAACGAGCTCTTCGGCCATAAATCTCACTTTTCTAAATTGCAGCTACTACTTCTTTATTCAAGTAACTTTTCATTTGTCCTGACTAGGCTGAGGTTGACCACATTCTAGACCTACTGCTAAGCAGATAAATTTTAGAGTGCCAGGGATTGAACCCGGGACCTCTGGACCTGTAGCTAGGAGCTATGACCACTAGACCGAAGGGAATTGGGAACAGAAAATCTCGCCCTATTAATAGAAAAAAATTGCAACAAATCTATAAAAAATTGAAACATTAAACGTTTCAATTTTTTTTTGTTTCTTGATTTTTGAACCTACACTTATCAGTGAGCACATTATTTAAGACGTCATTCTCACAATATATATATATACAATCTTATAAATGTGCTCGAGGTTCACACTCGTACTAAGGTTTCGGTCGGATGTACTGAGAGAGGGTTTTTCCAAGATAGTTTTCCACTATCCCTCCCCGCCAATGTGGAAAACACTTCCTCTAAATTTAACCTACATATACCAAAAACCTAAGTCTATTTAGTACGTAGGTATGTAACCTGAACGGGTAGTAAGATGCGGTGCTAAAAAAAAAGTTAAATGTACACAGGTCTTAACGTTAAGGTGATGTCAATAATTGTAATTTTAAAAATATATTTGAAACAAACTTGGAAAGTTTCCAGTGTGTATTCACACACCAAAAATGTAGCCCTTAAAGGCCCAGTAATGTGTTACTTGGAGTATTACTTGGAGTCTTTGAATAAACTAAGTTAATTTTTGATATATAGATTATTTTCATTTGCACGTTTAACACCATTATTTTGAAATATTTAAAGGGTATGGGCCTCTGTGGTATTGGGGGGAAGTACTCACCTTAGGACCCGATATTAATTTGTTCGAACCCAACTGAGGTCAACGGAATTTTACCGTGTGATAAATATCCGTAGCACAACTTTCTTAGTAGGGGAAATAAAGTTGTCAGTCCCATGTTCCATCAACCGCTTCTACGAAACACTACTCTTAGAATCAAGGCCATTCTCGTGTTATTATGGAAAAGAGAACACGCAAGTCACTGCAAGGTCGAATCTGTCCTCTTTATATGTAAGAATACACTCATATCAAGATGAGTAATTCAAATAGAAATCAAAGTAACCTACACACTTTTCAGTTTGCATTAGATAAAACTAAAGACCACCATTTTCCAAAGTCAAAAAAATGTCGTTGGATTTGAGTATATAAATTGTATAATTATATTACTAGAATGGCATGGGAGAATTACGTTGCTCAGTAGAAAATTAATGCTTGTGAATAATTAGGTGACATCCTTAATATTATGTAGGTGTCTATATTTTTTTTAAATGACTGTTCATACAAAAAGAAAGCTAGGATCTTAAGTAGAGTTGTATTATTAGACACACGAGTATAAAAAAGGTTGGCTATAAAATATCCCCAGTCATGCTTAACGACATTCTTGGTTTTTTTTTTTAGATATACATTTATGGAAACATTAAAATCTGTATAATTAGTTCATGTCTTTTCACCATTGAACAAATAGTTAATAATTATAAATTGTAGTGATAAATTGGACAGATATAACTAATATACTGTTTTTCTTTTATAACGTATTTGATATATGATTACATTATTTTTGGGAAGGTAGGTATTTATAGAAAATATCACTTTTATTCCATTTTAACTTAACTCGATTTATTAAAACCACTGTATTACGTCACATTAACTAGCCTAAGTGTGTCCACAATTTTGACCCTAAATTATGTTAGTCTAGCAAAAGATTTTTACTAACATCAATATTTAAACATTTCCCATATTATGAAAATCGTCAAAAGTAAAAGAAAAAAAACATGATTAAATTGAAATACTATTTTAAGAAGTGGCTCTGAAATCGGTTAAACGTTCAGAAAAATGTTTTCGGCTGATTTGTACTAAATTCCTGAACATAGCACCTACTTTATGAATATAGACAGTTACCATACCTGGCAGTTATAATTAATACGATTACTAATGGGATTTAACGGAACATCGAGGCTTATATACTCGTCGCATTTTAGACATATGCCCGTTTTCAAGACTAAATTTTATACGTGTATATACAAACAGATACACACACACAAATACATGTATATATATGTAAAAATACATGAATGTATCCTATATGTATGTGTGTATATGTATATATGTAAATATGTTATTTAGAAAATAGGATTATGTTTACATTGAGTCTAAGGCTCAATATATTTTTAATTGTTGCCATTTCCATTGGTATAAGTTCGTATGAATAGATCTACAGTTTTTAAAATACAGTAGGCTAACGAGTATCCGGCTGGGTATACAATTTAAATATTAATATACTGTAATATACTACAGCAAGCTATGAACAATTTAATTCTAATTTAATTTGAAATAAATTGACTAAAATAAATACTTTCAAGTCTCTTAATTTGAACTATACACTACATTAGGCATGTAGTCAATGCTCTTTTTAATTTTAAATGTCGTCCGATGCATGTAATCTTCGTCATATTTTTAAAATAAACTTCAAGGTTTTGTAAATATAAATGATGTTTTATTAAACTCTTTTTATATTTAGGTAAAATTCACATTTAAATCTTTGTTTAAAAAGTATGCAAACTGGACGAACACAAATTTAATTATACTATTAAACGAAAATAACTTACAGTTATCACACGTTGTTGTTGTTGACGGCACAGAAAATGATTCACCCTCAAGATCCGGCTTATCTGACATTTTTGTTATCCGGATCGGCCAACAATGGACAATTGCTAGCCTACTGCATATTGTAGTTGTTGTATAAACGTTATATGCTGTCTCATTTAAAGATTTATAATAGATTCGCCATTTATTTATAATATGGTTTATAACTATTATAAATATTATTTTTACTTCTAAAGCTACCATTTTCTTGGTTATACCTTTATCAAGTCAAATCCTAAAATTCTTATATATTAGCTATGTAAGTGATGCGTCTTAGTGGGTTCAATTTCTGGCATGACCAAAAAAATGTATCATTCATTAAATTAGAGCTTCTTCTTTCATAGTGATGGATTAATGATTGGAATACTGGTTGATGTGTGCGTTAGGCAATTAAATTAGCATGTGGAGAGTTAGTCAGACTATTCAAAAAGTGCAAGTAAACATTCCAAATAAATGCATAATAAATAAATAAATATTTAAATTTCACTTATATTGTAATTTAATAAACATCTTCATTTGATAGGTGGCCATAAATGAAATTTATTGTATAGTAAATTAATAATACACACCGTAATATGTAAAATGTAGTCAATAGTATTTTATAAGCTATATTTACAACTGTAATATATTTGACGTGTAGCTTGTCATTATGTATTTAATTTTAATTGGTTCTTTAAATAATATTAATACATATTTAATTGTTTTATATTTTTATGTTAAATTAAATTTATTTGATTAATAAGTTTAAGCCTAAAGGACATGTACTAATTTGCAATTATAATTTTAACTGCATAAACACACACATTTGTTTTTTTTATCTTAATATAAATGTTTTAATCCCTTAAATTCACAATAGTACATGGTGGATGACCAAATTGCTCTGAAAATGTAAGACAAAATTTATACATTTAACAACTAAATACATTTCCTAAACAATTTTGTGAAATAAATCCTCCCCTAATCTCAATAGAAACTGGTAGGTGACCAAAGTGCTATGAGAATGTAAGTAAAATAAACATATTTAACAATTAATACATTTCATTAAATGATTTTGTGAACTAGATCCACCCCTAACCCTTGATCTTGTTAAAAATCAAAGGCATGCTACCCACGGCTCCCAATGTTGGGCTCGAGGTGACGAAAAGAATAGGTATCGGCGTTTCTTTGTGCCGATTCACTTCAAACTTGGACAGCAGATGGATTAATCCGGTCTTCACTTGCATCAAACCAAATCGCATACCTGAGGGAGAAAATAAAATAAAATAGTCTTAAAATGAACTCATTTAATTACCCACTTAGGTGGGCACGTGGATTAATGGTCGGACTCGTCTAATCTGGTTTACACATAAAGTAGAGATAAGGGCTTGAATTCTGACTGAGTGTAATGAGGATAGTTTTTTCCAAAGTTTGTTAACATTCTTTGGAATTGCCTTTTCAGAAATCTTTCGTAAGGCTTCATGTTTGTCATTAAAGTCCTGGAGAGATCGAAGTATAAAATATAGTAATGACTAAGCCAGTGTGAAACTTCAAAATATCAGACCCAAATCTGAATATTGTGGTATCTCAATCTCCTTCCAAGAAAATCAGGTTATATTGCCTCTAAATTATACTTTGGTCGTTTCTACTTGACCAGCTCAATTGCAAATAGCGTAACATTGATAAGTAATAAAACGTGGTGTGAAAAAAGCCAGGGTAATTTTCAAGAAAAAGAATTATATCTAAGGTTCCATCTATTTAAAGGAAAATGTACAATATTAAGATATTTATCATGAGAGATTTGGAACACTAAAACAACTAAAACAATCCTCATATAAGTTATCTTACAATAATAAGTTTATCTTAGGTTAGTTAGATATATGTTTCTTTTTTTTTTTATTAAGATCACGAGCTATCAGATAACACACCCACCTTCGACTAGGTAGTTGGCTTAACGCTGCCACTTGTACAATTATTATAATTGTAAGGGATTGCATATTTAAATATAAAATAGCCAAAGATATTATTTATGTTTTTTATTGAGGAATTCTTCATCATATTCTGAAAATTGAAAAATTATAATAATTGTACAAGTGGCTGCAATAAGCCAACTTCGAGTCGAAGGGGGCTGCGTTATCTGATAGCTCGTGATCTTAATAAAATCACACATTTGCAGCCGACCATTTCCACACATCCATCATAGACTCTGCCTTAAAATATGAGTGAAGAATGACCCTTGGCACAGGACGATACCTGGATAGCCCAGTGGTTAGGGCATTGGCGTACTAATCTAAAGGTCCCGGGTTCGATTCCCGTATCCAGGTTTCATTTTTCAATTTTCATATAAAGTGATTATAGTAAATAAACCAATATTTAATTACTAAGTTGATACATTTTAGATAAACAATTTGAATACATTGTAAAACCGGATATCAAACATGTAATATTCTATCGTCAAATGTTTCTTGAGTTATTTTTCTGTTTAGTATTCAAGGATTTCTTAGTGTTGATTTTTATTATAACAATTTGATACAACTAAAACTATGGATAGTTTAAAAAAAATAGATAATTATTCCAACTAACCTATACAATTTCTTGGTCCTTCACCAAAGGGCAAATGAGCATATTTTGGTATGTCATTCTTATTTGTGGCACTAAATCTTTCAGGATCGAATTTTTCTGGATTGGGATAGTATTCGGGATCGTAATGAATTCCAAAAGTTGGAATGAAAACCGTCGTTCCTTTTTCTAAGATATCGTTGGTTCCAGGAATTTTGTAATCAACTTGTACACTCCTATCCAAGAACGGCAATGCAGGATATTTTCGCAGGGTTTCTAGAAAAACAAACACACACACATTTAGGCCTACTAAAATTCAGGTTAAAATTTTACTAAACATATATAATTAAATAAAATCACACTTTGTATATATAACATAAATGTTTTATACCTCTAAACAGTACTGTAAATCTTTGATTTTTTTTATAAAAAATAAGTTTTTTAATTGGTTTTTTCAAGCATTCCTATTATAAACTATATTGTGTGTTTTAATCATACACATGTTTTAGAAATTAGTGTATTATAAATATTAGCATTAAATATTATATAATTATTTATTATATACTATGTACGTATCTAATGTTATTTGAGGATTCATCATAATCACTGATCATCTTAACTAGGCTTAGATAATCTAAGTCATCTTTCTTTATTAGTAAAATTTCAGGGTTTGAAGTAAAGTCCAAAAACAGTTTAGGAATTTTACGGGAGATTCTTCAGCTAAAGAGCTGTTCATTGTCCTTAAACACTTTTTTTAATGAAATCAGTAACTGTCATAATAAAATCCATACAGACACATATTAACATAAATTAAATATAGATAATATTCTCTGATACATTAGTTATATCTAAATCGTTCTAAATACAATTTGTATGTGCATGAAAGGTTAGGCGTAGCTCCCACAATAGACTGGACGACCGATGATGGGAAGATCAGGGTTTAAATCCCAGTCGGGTGTACTGAGGATGGTTTTTCACGTTCACTCCACGCGAGTGCTGATACATTCCCTATAAAATTCAACCTTCTTCATCACTAACACATAAGCGTAATTTTTTTTACATAGACACCCGGTTTAGTTGGCTAACGAGCCAGCTTCGTGTTGAGCTAGACTGCCGAGGACGGGGAGATCAAGGTTCGAATCTCGGTCGGGTGAACTTTTTTTTCCTAAATGGTTTTCCACTCTCCCTCCACGCAACTGTGGGTTCACGTCTCTAAATTCATCCTTCCAATTCCTAATCCATCAACGTAATTAGTACTTAGGCGTATAAGCCGAACGGGTAGTAAGATGCGGTGCAAATAAACTCACTAGGGTAGTAAAGCGGTGTTTTAAAAATATCTTCTGTTATATTTTGGAGTTCTAGCGTAAAGACGTCAAATACGCATACAAACCAACAATAGAACATTAGTTTTATTTAGGTGTTTAGGTCATTTGTTACTTTCCAGTGTTAGTTGTTTTTTAATTCGAGTAGTAACCGGTTTATATGAATACATCTCTAGGCTAGGTAAATGTAAGCTCAAATGAAATAAATATGTTTAAAGCTACCATTGAAAAATTTAATTGATAAAAAAAAACTTTTGTTGACTAATATGAATACAAATCTACCAAAAAATAAACACAGGCCACTACAATTTATCTTTGAATTAAGATCGGAATTTATAATCTAGTTTATTCTTGCTTTAGAAATTATAAATAAACACGGCCACGAATCAATGTAATTAGATAAATCACGTTTTTAATTTTAATTTTTGATCTATTTTCAATTTTGAAAAATTTGTTCACCTTTTGAGTTGTTTCCTGAATTTTTATCATTCTATCTCATTGATAAATACTAAAAATTATCTGAAAAAATATACGCACACATATACAGACACTGTTATACTTTTATTGATATAGATGAAATATTTTACATAAACACTAAACCCCAACAGATTTACGTTGTAATTTTTTTTATTTAAATATAGTTAGCTAACTGCTTAGTAAAAAATTAAGTGGAGCCAACAATTTCACACAAGTTTCAGGTGGTCGAGGTTAAAATATTGTCCGAGTGTAATGGTTATTTCGTTACATATGATTTTTACATAGTTTGCATAGTGAATAATGATTCATTTATTTAAATTGATTTCCTGTCCTTCTTTACCGTAGTTTAAATAATATAAAAATATAGTCAACTGTCACAATATTGGTGTTTACGACAGTTAATATTATATAAATAATAATATAGTTAAGTAATTATATATTTTAATGAACTATATGTATATATACATATACAATATTATATACATATATACATATTATATATACATATACATATATATTTATATATACACATATGTATATACAATAGAAACATAGTAATAAAAAACTTAATTATATTACAGGAGTATTATGATTTATCAAATCTTGTTCTATAGGTGTGTAAGAGACCTGCTATTGCAAAGAGAAGTGTCCTTGAAGTGTTGTACAAGGCGTACTTTGTACCCATTGTCATACATGCATCAGAAGCATGTTCATTGAAT
This sequence comes from Timema cristinae, assembly GCA_039000515.1. Taxonomy (NCBI): domain Eukaryota; kingdom Metazoa; phylum Arthropoda; class Insecta; order Phasmatodea; family Timematidae; genus Timema; species Timema cristinae. The sequence goes on from JBCFYV010000100.1 coordinate 31,898,510, forward strand.
GCAAGCGAGATTAGGAAAGTGGAGGCCTTGGGAGTTAAAATTGTGAGGAATATGTTAAGAGAAACAAGATTAGAAATGAAATCATCAGGGAAAAGAGTGGGTGTACAAGGAGTACATTAGATAGTACAGAAAGCAAGACTTGTATAAGATGACCAAATAATGTGGATGGAGAAAAGGAGGATGCCAAAAAGATGATGGAAATGAAGTGTGCATGAAAAATACAGCAAGGGAAGCCAAGAAAGAGATGGGAGGAGCAGATAACTGAAAGTGTTCAATTAAGAGAGAGAAGAAGAAAGCTATAAGGGTGAGAGGTGAAGAATAAGAAGAAGGAGGCAATTTACCTAGCTGGTCCGGCCACAGTCTGAGAAAAGATGATAGAGATGATGATGATGATGGAATAAAAAACCTCATTTATTAAATAATGGATAAAAATATGTCCAAAATAATACAAGTAAATAAGCTATCTTGTATGAATATACTTTTGAAAATATTTTTTTTACGAAACATAATTCCTGGATTTTTGACTATTGCATAGCTGACAAATATTTTGAGATATAGTACGTGAATATATTAACAAGTTTTTGAGATATTCTTTTGCATGTTCATAGGGATTTTGATTCGCAAACTGAAGTATCTATTTGCTTACTTTTCATTAATATAGTAATTATTAATATATGTTTACTATTATAGTGCACATTTTATTTAATCTAAAAGGTAGTGGTGTTAACTAGGTAGATTGTATATGGCCGTTACTTATAATCAATGCCATATTGAAACAACATAAGATAAAGTTGCTACTTAGCAAAACAAAAAGAGTATATTATTTATAGCTGTAATATAATATTTATTTTATATATTGTTACTAATATAAAAACCAGAAATAAGTTTTAAAAATGTTAGAAGCTTTTTCTAAGGAACCTATTTTAGAAATTCTTCTAAACAGTTATAAATAGAAGTTATAAAAACTACATGTTTTATAACTAGTGTAACACTAATTTCACTGTGACAATAGTGAGGGTCATTAAAAAAATTACTAGAAAATACATTTATTTTATATAATTTTATTCAAATCACTTTATTTGGGACGTTAAGTGATACGTTAAAGTGATTTGCATGAAAAAAGGCTAACACAAGTTTTGTTAACATCTTAGGCCTTTGGTTTTTGGCCAAGCTTCCAACGCAGTGTGGAAAAAATAACTTTATATTATTTTGTATAGTTGATATTAAAATAATTCATGCATATATGTTCTGTTTCACCTAAGAAACATTCTAATAAATATTTACTTACAACATTGTTTAATTGTGTAGTAGCCTTCAGATCTTTAAAATATAAAAAGGTTGGTCTGGCAAAAAGTATACTAACTCTTAGAAATTAGTGGTTGCCTCGTGCCGAGAAAATATTCCCGCATCCTCAATGGACCGACATATTATAGGCCTATTATCATAATAGGACACAAAAGAAAGGGGTCAAATTATATTCAACAAATCGTAGGCTGGAATTTATTTAACGTGAGGGTTTCCAAGACTCATATTAGATTAGAAACAAACGGTTTCGAGTCTCTGTAGAGCCACCCAGTGAACTTTTTACATAACACTGATCAGAGTAATTAGTACTGAGACCATCTTGTTCTAAAACTACCAAAAAAATTATCTATACTTTAAAAATATATATATTTAAAATTTACAAACAATTATTAAAAGAATACGAACAAATCTCAAGCAGACTATACAGAGCTTATTATATATATCACGCACTTAAATATAAACAAGTGATAAATTGATTGCGGCAAAGCCAATTGGCAGCGGCATGAGACATCAAAGCAATTTCTTATTGGTACCTGTTGTCAGACAATTCAATACGCTTTCTAGTCATAATTTACACCTTTCCTTCCCGCCTGTTATGTGCTGAAGATTGATGAGTTGCTTACCTCCAAGGTACACACAGCTCAAATTTTGACGTCGCTAACACCTGAATGTTATTAACCATAGCCTGCTTGCACATGTACGGAAATGAAACAACAGTAAAGTCAGACTAAATAAAATTGACCCAACCTAAACTTAAATGCACTAGAAACCAATTCAATAAAACGGGATCATTACAAGTTTTAATGCAATAATTCTCCAATGCCATAGAGTAATTAAATATAAGTCTCTCAAACGTTTGTTATTTTTCTTTAACCTCTTAGGAGAAATGTTTGTACAACAATGATGTATCTCTATTTTGGCTCAATAGTCAATATATACATTTTTTATTTTTCAAAATGTGTAAATGAGGAATTTAATAGCAATGCGATGACATTAAGATGTGCAACAACTAATAAAATGTCGAAAATTTTAACCGAAAGTTGAAATTTTAATACCAAGTGTTGACCTTTGTACACCCAATATTGATATTTTTTTTATCGGTCAAAACATAAAATGAGGACATTAGTTCTTTAAAAATAAAATTATAACATATAAAACCGGAACACCAAAAAGGCTTAACATAGTAATAGTGCAATATATGCTTGGGTTTGCTAGTGTATATTATTTAGTTTCACATATATTACGAGTGTTGAGTAAATATCTCAATTTTTAAACAATAGAATGAGAAAGTCCGTGGTGAGTTCAGTACTATTATATATATAATATATATATATATATATTGTAAGGCTTTGTTTGTTTCTGCATATTCTCCTGAAGATGACCTATTATATTTACTTTTTAAATAAAGTCTTTAGGGTTGGGCGAGGATTGATTAGGACCTACATTATTCATGCTATAAAGAGCATATAATTTTTGTATTTCAAACGTTAAAGATTCCAATTGCTGGAACATTTAGATCCTTCTGTTCTTCAACTATTTGAAGGTTATTTAGAGTTAATTTTTATGCATTACTATTGATGGAAATTTAAAAGGAATGTATTTTATACTATAATTGATTGCAGGTTACCAATTAGCCAATTTATATACTACTGAATAAATACAATAATGTATACAATTAATTAAGGATTTGCGCTGTGCTAACTGTTTTTGTCGCAGACTTAACTATGGATGCACTCTTTTGTTTGTATCTGGCCTAGGTCGGGCTTTAAACGGTTCTTCTGTTAAATTTAAGATTAATAAAATCTTATTGTGCCACTGAAATATTGAGTTTTCTTATTATCATGCTGCAATAAGATAGGGCCATACTGTAGCACGCAAAGGTAAGCCAAGTTGCTACCTTTCAGAGTGTACTGTACGTAGTGTACTGTAGGCCTACATATATCTATATTTATGGAATTATTTTTGAATTATGTGCTTAAAAATATTTTTAAAGTAATTAAAGTTATTCGGTGTAACTTCATTAATGTTTTCGATAGTTTGAGATGGGCCTGGTCTCATTTAACTCAAATTATAGACGAAAATGAAGCGTATATAAGATTACAAGTTAAAACCATTTTTATTCGACTCTATTGACTAAAAATGAATATAAAATTCAAAACAGTCAGCTCTATGCATCTAATTTAACTCTTATCTCTTACCTGAAACCACCATATCCAGGTAATTCATCTCCATCATAGCGTCGTATGTGACTTTCCTGTCATGTTTCTCCAGCACTGTGATTATTTCATGCCTCAACTTATTCTGGATATCAAGGTTAAGGGCAAGTTCATAAAGGGCGAAAGTCGTAGTGGTAGAAGAGGTTTCAAACCCCGCGGCCAAAAACACAAATGCCTGAGCCACAAAGTCGTCACCTTCCAATTCTAAATAGAGATCATATGAATTATATTTATAGACAGTATATATACACATTATATACATATAAATATGATCTTAGGGAAAAGAAGGGTTCAAGTATTGGATGACTTGAGGGAAAGAAGAAAATTCTGGTAGCTAAAGGAGGCAGAGGACAGGCTGTAATGGCGGTCTACGTTCACTGACAAAAGGAATGGACCAGTCGTATGACAGAACAAATAAAAATAATAATATTAATAATGACAGTGATGATGATTATAATAATATAAAATGTATATTATAATAAATTATAAAAACATTGACTAAACGTATATAGGTTTCAGATAATTTTTGTTAAAACATATTTATTTATGAATTAAAAATATTCAATACTAGCCTAGATACCCAGTGCTGCCTGGGATACATTTTTTAAATTACCTTGCTTCGGATACGGTTTTTAATTAATTGAAAATCCAATTAATATTTTAGAATCGAGGTTAACACCTTAGTCCCAAGGGCCACTAATTTTTAAAATTTAAGAAATTTGCGTGCGGTAGCTCGCAATGGTCATGACAGAAAAACTTTTAGTTTTATTAATACAGATAAAATAAGTTATAAGAAGATAAAATAAATCGCACAATTCATATTCAAAACTATAATATTTCTGGAATCTATAATAACGTCAAAAGATTATCAATAGTTTCTCAAATTAATTAGGAAGTATTATAATAATAATGATTTACATATTTTATTCTACTGTAGGTTTATATTTAAACTGTGTTTCCCCATCCATAGTCTACAAAACGGCAGGACGAACTTGTTGAGGCTGGTAAGAAAATATATTCTAAATTAACGCGCAGGAGCGTCATTATTGCTAGTGTTCTTGAAAACAAATTTATTTTTAAAATATTCACGTTAACGTTTACTTAAATTTGTTCATTGGTCAAAGAATTCTGTATTTTTAATGAAAGATTCACACCAACACATTTCAAATACAAACTCCCCTCTTATTTTTTTTATTTAAATCTGACTAACTCCCTTTAGTGGCTGCATGACCTAAGGCATCACTCTCGCAATGGATTAGACTGCCGATGAAGGAGAGCTCGCCATTCTATCTCGGTTGGTTATACTGAGCAAGATGTTTCCTATATGGTTTCTCACTCTTCCTCCACTCAAATGATGATACCTTTCCTCTAAATCTAAATTTAACCTTTCTTATACATAGCACATTAGCATAATAATTACATAGGCATAAAACCCAAATGGCTAAAAAATTTGATTAAAATGTTTTACGTTTATATAAGAGGTATGTTTTGTTTTTTATATATATAAAATTATTTATGTTCTCATTTGTAAAACGAAATTAATCTTTCACACATAATTAACTCGCTAATAAGATTAAAATATGAAAACTCATATACAAATGCAATAACTACAAATATAGATGAGCTAAAAGTAGTAAAAAAATATTAATAGGATTTTGTTTGATTAAATATATTGAATAATATAATCTGAGCCAAAGACCCTGTGTGGAAAAAACTATCTAGCTACAAATGCCCATGCCTTGCCTGACTGAACAAATGATTTTACCACTTCATCAATCAAAAAAGGCTTCGAACCACTTCACTATAAGATATAACGCACTTCAGAGTTTACGGACGGTTAAATTAAACAATAGAAATGTATCAAACTTGGTAATACAGTTAACATCACTTCACTATCACGTGATTGTAAAATGCTATACATCGAGCAAGCTCTTAAATGAGATAACCTTTTCTTTACGAGCGTGGGTGGATTTACAACGTAGCATCACAGGGTTAAAACTGTGTATCAACAAATATATTACTTATTTAAAAAAAATCAACCATCCTTAATGTAAAACAAATTCCCTTCAAATATAAATTGTATTTTTTTAAACTAGATTAAAATGTTATTATTATTATTATTATTATTATTAAATAATGAGTAAGTTATTCAATAAAATGTCAAATTTATAAAATAGATTACCAAATATCATAATATAACCAGTTCCAAATGGCTTCTGAATTCTTGATATTAAAGTTTGGTGAATTTTTTAATGCAAACATTGATCTAAATACAACTAATGGTATTATTATGTAAGAGTTGTTAAAATATATATCTTTGAGTTAATTCTATATATATTAATTTAATATAAGTGGAATTAATGAAGATACATTACATAAATGAAAAGTTTATTGCTTCCATAAATTAAAAAAAAACTGTCATAATATATATATAACTCTAGTAAAACTTTTTATTGTTAATACATTATTTTCTACGTACCACAAACACTTTAATAAACACATACTTACTGAAATCTGGTGTATTTATTTTAGCTATATCCCCATTCTTAGTATTTTTGTTTCTTTCACTTTTCACTTTATTGTTTTCATTTGTAAGAGAGTAATTTTCTTTGATACCATGATCATTTTCATTGTCATCTATAACATCTCCAGAATCTCTTATTTGCATAAGTAGATCAACAAAATCATGTCGTACTATTCCATTCTTCTCTCTGTACTCTACATTATCCCACAAAGTTTTGCGAACAAATATAGCAATAGATTCGTCAAATATTCTTAATTTGAATGTTTGTACTATTGATGGTACAAAGAAAGCTAATGCTAATTTGATACTACAATGCACGTCAAGTTCAAATATTTTCCTTAGTATCTTACGAAACTCGGAATTTGGGTCAGTCATTGCGTTGGACTTTACACCAAAAGCACACGAAGAAATGACATCAGTCGTGAATCGAGCCATCGTTTCTTTAACTAGGATAGGTTTACCTGAGAACATAAAACATATGAATTAATACTTTTAATCACAGAAACAAAATATAGAAATAAATAATTATAAACTAAAAGTAATTTTTAATCCAAAATTGCTTCAGCGCAACTACCAAGAAACGTCCATATATTGAACTATTTGGACTGTTTATTCGACATCGAACTATAGTTGCGGTGTTGTCATATTTGTCAAATTTGGTCTGAAAGAGTGAAGGGGGATGGAACTAATCTGTTGTTTACATGTGTCAAGTTTCTTGGAAGGAAGAGGCCAGGGTGCGCTTTTATCAAAATCCACTCACTAACGCTGCAGAAGAAATCTGCTGCTTTATTTTTAGGTTGAACTCAAATAATCAGTAGTATGGTTTTCTTAATATTTCTTACCTAGTGGAAGAAAACATTCTTCGTTCGACTTTCTCGTATTAGACTGGATTGCTGATGACGAGGTCGGGGTTCAAATCCCAGTAATGTACCGAGGGTGGTTTTTTTTCCTTAAAAGGGTTACAAAAAACAATTTATATTTATTTATTTTTAGCCACACGTCTTACTACCCGTTCGGGTTTAACGCTTATGTACTAATTACTTTAATGTGTTAGGCATCGGGAAGGTTAAATTAAGAGGAGTGCATCCGCATTTTCGTGGAGTGAGAGCGGAAAATTATTTAGGAAACTACTTGACCGGAATCGAACCGTGATCTCCCCCTCTTCAGCATGTCTGTTAAACACGGCGGAGAACACACACTTTTAGACTGGATTTCTGGTGGTGGGAAAATTGAAGTTCAAATCCCAGTCGGGTGTAAAAAGGGTATTTTTCCCTAAAATTGTTCCCCACTCTCAATATACGCAAATGTAGGTACGTTCAATCTAAAATGTCACCTTCCTAATTCCTAGTTCATTAGGGTTAATGTATGTATGTGTATAACTCAAACGGGTAGTAAGTCACAATGAAAAAAAAAATTATTGTGATGACTACCAAAAGTGTCGACGAAACTTTATTAGTGTCGGGCGGGGTAGTTTGTAAAAAAAATTTTTTTGAGTAGTTTTTAGGGGATTGACTCATAGACAGTGGAAAATATTTGAAAATGGAATGTTACTAAAAACTATTCGGGGTGTCCCTTAAGCATTTAGAAATAATAATAGATGGTTATAGAATCTTTTTGAAATTTGATGCAAACCATCTTTCAGCTTCAAACTCAAGTATATCAGAGGGAAGTTTAACAAACTGGAGGAAGGCACATTTCGATGGAGGGGGGGGGGGTGAGGGGGAGGAGGAGAAATATGTGGTTATACCCTGCCCTATCAACCCTTCCCCCTTTACCAATTCACCCTCAATGAGTAACACTGGATATAAAACTATCGACACACACACCGTGAAATGTTGATCATTTCCTCAGCGTCTGACTTAACCCAAGCTATGAGGAGTGAGGACAGGTTCTGAGAGTCACAATGGTTACTTAATTTTCTTTAAAAGATTCATACGTCACTTTTGTTGGAAAATATAAAAATCCAAATTATAATAACAGTAATAATAATAATAATGGTATCAGAAATATCTTATCAATTGACATAAATTCTATACACACATTTGCATATCATCTGCTCTAAGCCCGTTTTGATCAAATTTATTACAATTATTGTAAGTGACACTAAGGAACATTATTTTTTTTATATTTTCTTCATGAATGTTAAATTTTTATTCCATGCTTTGTATGATATTTAATTCATAACGATATCCTCATCGGTGATCAAATTCTAAAGCAGCAATCTTGAATTAGACTGAGTTATCGGTAACAGGGAGATAGTAATGTAAATCTATTATTGGGGGTGTATTTCGCTATAGTTTTCCTTTCTCTCTCCTTACTAATGTTGGTAAATTTAGTCTAAAGTCTACCACGCTAGTACCCACCATAATGGTGTGAATATGTGGATGAACTGTACACGCCTCTACTCCACTCTCCAAAAATAAATCATCATATAATAACGTTACATTCCCTGATTAAATTGTAGGTAAAACTAATTCTGTTTTAACCGTTGTAAATAATAATAATATTTAGCACCGCGTCTTACTACCCGTTCGGGTTATACGCTTTTAAGTACAAATTACGCTAATGGATTAGGAATTGTGAAGGTTGAATTAGAGGAAGATAACCCGCATTTGCGTGGAGGTAGAGTGGAAAACCATTTATGAAAAACCACCCCCAGTTCACCCGACCGAGATTCGAACCTCGATCTCCCCGTCCTGAGCAGTCGAGCTCAACACGACAAGCGCGTTAGTTAACTACGCCACCGAGGCGGGTCTCGAAGATAAAGATAGATTATGAGGTTTTAGGTGTCGTTGAACTCAAAAATTACATTACGATTGAAGGATGATTATTTTAGGATTGATTACACTCGTAAAGAACTTTATTATCTAGCTATTTACTTTACATTATCAGATTTTCTCTAGTCTCTGGTTATGGTGAAGCCTCTCATACGTGTATGTTGTGGTTTCTCCTGAATTACGAGTTTGAGTTATTGCGTAGGGATCAAACTTAATTTTAAGTGCTTAAAATATTTAATAAAAAAAATCTAAAATCAGAATTATTGAAGTAGTAAACTCAAATTTTATTATTAATTATTTCGGGGGATTATTATTAAGAGTTTACGTCCTAATGTCAGCGTTTACAAATTTTAAATCAATTGTTTTTACATCTACCTGTGTGTCTAATAATTCTGAAATTAAAATAATAATACAAATGGTGCGAATAACTCCTTACCCCCCAAATAACGAGAGCCTTTAAATTTAGAAATGAAAAATTCCAATGGGGTGTATATTTATTGTATAACTAAAAACTATAATTAATTGTATGAGTTCATTAAACAAATTTATTTCAACTATGTATTTTAGGTATGGTAGGTCTTTGGCAAGGTTTAATAAATCTCTACTTTAATAAAAACTTAATTTTTGAAATCTCTCTGCATAACAGTACAATTTCACGTGGAACCTAATAGATTATATTGATAGAATAAATTTGCCATTGGCCAAATTTGAAAATATTTTCCACCCACAGTTTTTATGGATCAAATTAAGATTTTGGTACTAAAAAAATAACTGGGAAAGTTTCGAATTTGAAAATATTCTCATATCTTATCACTAGTATAATAACATCAACCAAAAATTACTAGGCCTATTAAAATTTTAACAAAATCGATCCAATAAAAGTTATTCTTACCTTAAATCTGATTAATTAAGACACATATGATTTTATTAATTAAATAACTAACATTGAAATTTGAAGTTAATTGTACGTATAGCGTGTCATTTTAACAAGCTATTTCACAAATATTTTAAATTTTGATCAACAATTTATGAGTATGTCATACCTGGTTAGCTAATTACTGTTTATATATTTATGGCTATTTCATAATATATATATATATATAATATATATATATATATATATATATATATGCCATTATATATATAGGGAACAACCATAGGTATATAATAATAATTAGCACCACATCTTACTACCCATTAGGGTTATACGCTTAAATACTTATTACGCTAATGGGTTAGGAATTGGGAAGGTTTAATATAAAGGAAGTTAACACGTACTTGCATGGAGGGAGAGTGGAAAACCATTTAGGAAAAACCACCCCCAGTTCACCCGACTGAGATTCGAATCTCGATCTCCCTACCCTCAGTAGTCTAGCTCAACACGAAACTAGCACGTTAGCTAGCTACGGCATGGAGGCGGGTTATAGGTATATACTTAGGAAAGGAATATATGGTTATGGTTATTTCCTATATATATGTAACTTTTTATTTCCTATACATATAAATGTATAACATTTATTCTCATCTATAATATTTTTATATTTACTCTATATGAATATGTAATGAAAATTAATATATTATATATTCTGAATAATTGTAAATTATAGATGGAAAATAATGTGTGTTACCATGTAAGATAAAGGAAAATGAAATGGAAATGGAAATGGAAAATCAAGAGACATATCCTGGCATCTGATCACGAGTTGGTGTGTAGACAATTCATTTATGCTAAGAATATCCAATATAATTCTTATCGACCAACCCTTGACGGATAAACCAAAGAAAGGACATAAGTTTAGCTGCTTAAACTAATGGAAAAAAACTAATATCAAAATATAATTTCCAAAATTGGTAATCGAATCAAAGAGTCGGGTTAGGCAACAAAAATAGATAGCAAGCCAAATCCAAATCCAGATTCAATAATGTAGAGTCACAATCATAATAAAGACGACGTGATGAAACGATCATTAGAATGCGTAAATCATTTTATTTAGTCTCGAGGAAAATGGATGATATAATCGCTGCGTGCTAAGATTTTCATGATGAAAGAGATAGTTTGCTAAACAAAAAGTATTATGCTTGTATGAATAATCATTTATTAAAAAATTACATACACCACTTATAAGAATTTTCATCTAATTCGTAACCAATAAAGAATTTTGGATTCCATCTTGAATAATAAAAAAAGATAACTTTTTTAATTATAATTAATGAACTTGAAAACTACCATGAACAAAATATAAACAAAATGTCCGCATACTGAAAATGTTTGTCCACCATCATGTAAAGAGAATTTTGAAAATTATATTTTCTGAAATTTACTTAAAGTCTGAATACATGGATTAATACGCCAGGTTTCTAGATCGTCTATAAGACGTGTGTTATAATATTTTTGGGACATACCCCGGTATAATGCCTTTTATATAAAGAGAAGTAGAAACTTTGGTCCACCATCTTTAATTTAAGAAAAAAAAATCAGATTTAGCGATCTCATCAATCCTCATGTACAAAATTTGATTAAAAAAATTAGCAAAAATTGTGTTTTTCACTATAAAACTAACATTTTGACTTTTCGGTATATTTTCGAAAGTTTGACAACATGTCCTGAAGTAATAATATCACATATTTTATAAAAGTTGTGTTAGTAAGAAAGTTTGATCGACAACTTGGAGAATCCATTTTGAAATTTTAACTAATTGGAATTTTTGTGGAGTTAGAGCAGATGACCTATAATAATGCAAGTTAAAATCTTATAACTCGTATAAGTGTGGTATAATTTTGAGTGGACATTTTTTTAGGTATTTCCTTCTTATAAGTATAGATTATTATCACTAAGGTACCTATATTAAGATAGTCAGAAAGCTCATGCAATAAATAATACCACATTACTAATATTTTTTGTGACTTTATTTTTAGTACCGCGTCTTACTACTGTTTTTGTTATACGCATTATTTATTTGTTAATTACATATTAAATCGCATATATATTAGTAATATATATATATATATATATATATATATTTTTATTGGAATAAATAATATATATAAATACGAATTTATATATATACTAATGGGAAGAGCTTAGAAGAATATTTACCTATGATGAAATATGCATGGGTAAATATTCCCCAAACACACATAAGTAAAACATGATTCTATTTATTTATCTCTTGATATATCTATTTGATATTTCTAATAGCTAAACATACCGGAATGCATTAAGATTAGAAAATGTAATTTACTTTATTTGAAATATTATGATTTTATTTAAGATAAATACCTTCAACTGACTGTTGTTCTATAATTTCAGTCAGCATCTGTGCACATTCATCCAACTAAGTAGAACATTTTCTTCATCTTTCCAGAAGTAAAGGTTGGGGTCATCTTAACCCTTAAATGCCTCCATGTTGGGCCTTTCTGACCAAAAAGACTTTTAGCGCCTAAAGGATCGACACTTTCATCCGGAGAGAAACTTCTGTCTGAGAATTTGTCAAAATCTTTCACTAATATATTCTTAATAAAATTCAAATCTTTAGCAACAATCACTGGTGTATCTATGGCGAACAAACCAAAATAAGGTTCGCCTGAAGTTTGTTCATATGCCGTTCTTAGATATACTCCTATATGTTGCTTGAGTAAAATGATGTCTTTCAAATTACCGAAGAATGGGGTAGGTTTCAGATATGGTATTCCCTTTTTCTTCCAGTAATTGAAATTTCGAGTTAGATATAGATAAAGTGCTGATATTATCAGAGTAAAAAACAACACATATCGAGGCCAAGATAATCCGTTATGATAGCCATTTTCTTTAGTATCAATTGTTTATTTGTAATGGACCTGAAAAAATATGTTATTAAATTAGTTGCTATATTTTATATAAATAAAGTTTAATTTATCATCACAATCATAAACCAACAAAATATTTCCATCTTAAACAAACAACCCCAAGGAAGGATTGATGCGATTTTTATATATCCGGAGCTTGGCACGCACTTAGGCCATTTGACTGGTTAGTGCTGCCTGCACCATCTGGTGAAAATCCCATGTGAAATGGGAGTTAAGGAAGTGTGGTGGTTCCTAGTTGCCTTCCACACTGAATTTATATGAGCGAGTGGGAAAAGGCCTACCAATTTTTTCGGGAAGTTATTTTCATATACCTTCCAGGAATCTCTTACATGCCACTATCGAACGATTTCACCTCCCCTATAAAGGAAGTTGTTTTACGATTTATTATTGCTCAAGAAAAATCCATTGACCTCGGCCGAGTTTGAACCCACGTGCATCGGGACCTGAGGCTAGCACTTTACCCCAATGTCCACAAAATTCAACATATCAAATATCATCTATATTTAAATTATAAATTAGTGATTGAGTTTTTTTCAACATCTCATCTTACTACCTGTTCAGGTTATACGTATATGTACTAATTATACTAATGAGTTAGAGATGAGTTGAATTTAAAGGAATTGCACCCGTATTTGCTTGGAAGGATACTGGAAAATTATTTTAAAAAAAACTACCCTCAGTACACCCCGACCAATTCTCAAACCCCAATCTTCTAGTCTAAAATGAGAGTAACGCCTTAGTCCATTCGGCCACCAAAGAAGGTGTATAGTTTATTAAATTCTCTAAACACATAATTAAGTGTAAAATATCATCAAACAAGAAACCAATAGAATAAAATTGATATAATATACCTTATGGGTCCTTGTAATTCGTTCACCTCCAAAGCAGAGTAGTTACAAACACATCGTCTGCTATCACTCAACACAACTGTGAGATCCAAGGTTAGCCACGCCGTCTTATAAGAAAGATAAACGTACAAGTCATTGTAAAAATAAACAAGTTATAAGATCTAAAGGTGAAGTATACAATTTCCTATCTTTAAAATCAATTAGTAAATAGCTTGTCATGCACGATACATTTTTCGTTGTCTGCATGGTCTAAGGCGTCACGGTTTTAGTAGCCTAGACTTCCAATGACAGGGGTATCAGGTTTGAATCCTGGTTGGGTTACTGAGGGTGGTTTTTCAAAATTGTGTTTTCATTCTCCCTCCATGGCAATACGGGTAAACTTACTTTAGAATTAAACGTCCCCTCATTCCTAACTTGCTAGCTTTAATTAGTACAGATGAATATAACCTGAACAGGGAGACGCGGTGCTAAAACATATATTTTTAGTAGTCAAGTAAACTAGGGGATTTTTTACTTTATCATATCAAGAGAAAGTGTTGTGATTTGAAAAAATTGATATTGAGATCATGATAAATCCTTACTTTTTATGTAAACACGAATAAAGAACATTTCATTATATAATTCTATCTGTACCCAGTAATTTGAATATTTTAAAAAATGGCTTTAGCAATTTGGTTCAAAAAAGGTGTCATGGTAGTATTTTACATTATTAATAATAATAATGTATATTTATATCTCTAAAATATACTAAATTAAGAGTTTACTTATCACAATGTACAGAAGTTTGAAATTTTTGGAAATCTACCTTGAAAAGTAGATTAAGCCTGGGAATATATGATAAATTAAAATATTTATTTTTTACAAATCGCATTAGCTCTAAGATAGCTTACGAATAAATTATTTTAGAAAATTTAAATTTAAAAAAATATTTTAACAATTTGGTTTAAAATAAATATATAAATAAAGATAATTGTGGTTAACACCATAAATTATTAGTTTTTATGAGTAAAACATACCTAAGGGTAGTTAAAGAATTATATACGTTTGAACGTTTATATATTAAAAGTTACTTTAAAATGTTATATAGTAAAATAATTATATTAATACATTTAACAGATTTTTGATTGTTATACATAAATAGAATCAGAACGTCTGTATGTAAATATGTGTGTGTGTTTGTGTTTGTATGTGTGTCCAAAAAATAACTAACCACTATTATATTAGCAAGAAATCTCAAATTCGGCAAGATGGCAAAGGGATTGCCTAATATAACCGGAAAAAGGTAAAAATGGTAAATTTCAAAATGGGGTACTGGGATTTAGTGGTATTGGAGGGGTCTTAAAAATATAAAAAGCCTATTAGCAACCGTAGATAATTGAAATTTGGCAGGCAGACAGGCATTTAGAAGTACCACTCTAAAAAAAAAAGTCCTAAATTTAAAATTTCAGATTTGGGGATTCATTATAATCTCTAGGTCAAAAACTTTCACTATTACATTAATTTATATTGACATTAGTAAGTAAAATCAAATCCGTCATATCACGGTGATAACACATAATTCTGATAGCAAACTGAAAACATTGATTAACAGAGAGTTATTCATTTAAATACTGCGCTGTCATAGTGATACTTGATGAAGTGATGTAAGCTTGATGATAATTATATTTAATTTAATTCAAAATTAACTTCTGGTCACAGGATTACATTATATATATGGAATGCATCAATATGAATAATTTTATAATTACCGTTACTTAAGTTTATTCCACTGCATTAGTTGTTATATTTTAAACTAGTACTGAATTTAATAAAATTAAACTATTGAATTCTATTTTTACTGCACCGCATACAAATAATGATATAAAATATACTAATTTAATTAGCTAGAGATAAGTTAGGTAGTTATATTAATAGGGTAGGAATAAAATAGGTATCTAAACTAACGATAATATAGGTAACTATACTAATAGGGTAGGTATAAAATAGGTAGCTACGCTAATAAGCTAGATTTAAAGTAGGTAATTTACCTTATAGAGTAGGAAGCAAGTAGGTAACTACGTTACTGAGGTAGGGGTAAAATTGGCAACTCTGCTAAACGTGTATAGATAAGGTAGTTAATCACGATAATGGCGTAGGGATGAAATGGGTAACTCCGTTAGCAAAGAATAGTTACGATTGGTAATAAACGCATATGGAGTAAAGTACATGGCAGGTAATTACACTAATGAGATAGGGATAAGTTAGGTAGACATTAAAGGGAATTTACCGGTCTGGTTTCCCACTTTTCTCACCACGAAAATGCAATTACATTCCCTCTAAATTCTACCTTCATCATCACTATAAAATGTCCACGTTTCTGGAACCACGGAACAGAGAGGGAAATATATTTCTTATCTCTTATCTTTGTTCTACTAATATAACTGGTATAAAACAAGGCCATTTCACAACAATATTAAATAAACTGACGTTGGTGGCTACAAGGTCTAAGGCGTCACTATTATAGTAGACTATACTGCCGATCATGATAAGCTCAAGTTTCGAAACTTGGTCAGGTGTACTGAAGATAGTTTTCCAAAATGGTTTTCCACTCTCCTCCAGAAAATTCATGTTACAGTCTTCTAAATAAAACATCCTTATACTCAAAATCATTAGCGTAATTTGTACAAAGGGTGTAGCCCTAAACTAGTTTGTAAGACTCGATACTAAAAAAAACTAATAAAAATTAATAATTTTTTTAAATCTGACTTAAATTATGCAACTAAGATTCTATTTTCTCTTCTAACAATTAATATCATTAACTATTAAATTATTGTATTTATTGGATACTTTTATTTTACCTTACATTACATTATAACTCTAATTTATGATATATAAATATTACTTATAGTTTTAAAATTACAATATAAGTTAATAGTATAGTTAATAATTTTATGGAAAACTCCAATAGTCCAATGCAGTTCTCAAAAATCCTAAGTGCACGCGAAAAAATGTCAACAAAAATCATTTACATACTGAATGTTTCAACACTGCTTTCCTATATTATTTTGTGTTTATACTTTGATTCAGAAACCATCTACAAAACGTTGAACAACTCGTCCAGTAGTGACACTAAACCTACATTACATGAAATTTGCTATGTTATGAATAATAATGCCCTAAAACAGTTAGGAATTTAGAAAAAATATATATATATATATATATATATATATATTATATAATAGGTCCACTTCATCGTTTCAGTACCATAAATATAACATCATAACGTATATGCGATCATTATTATTTGCGATGTTCAACTCTTTTTTGTTTTACTCAACCACAAAAAATGTACATAGCACCTAACCTATAGCATTTTGTATCCTGATGTAAAGAAGAATGGGAAGAGGGGGGTTTAGGGAAAGGGGTAGTGCGGAATAGAGCGAAATGAATAAATGAAAAGCGCCGAGAGTATTGTTAAACGATGTTGTTTTCCATTAATCACTAATTATTCTACTCTGTTGTGTTTCATTTTAGAGGTGGTGAGGGAAAAGTGTATTTATGATTTATATTTCGTCCCCTGTGATGTGAGGGTGTAACAGTCATCTGAAGGTTATTAATGGTTTGTACCATCATGAGATACAGTCCACCATCCAAATATTGGACCAGAATATTTTATGAACTCTTGCATGGGGCGTCTGTTGGGTGAATCGAGCAGCTCAGCAGCGTCACTGCCGGTCCCAGAACGGATAAAAGAGAAGACCTGGAAGATCGAGGCGAAGATTGAAGGACAGCCTTTAGAGCCTATGGAGTGGAACAGGCCAAACGATCATAAAGAAGAAAGAAGAAAAAGAAGACTATATAATGATAGGCGAACTCGATATGAATTTATCGTATATAGCAAACCGAATAATATCTTTTAAAATTTATAACATTAACACCCGCTTCGGTGGCTCCGTGGTGTAACACGATACTCTTGCAGTAGACTAGACTCCAATGACGGGGAGATAGAGGTTTGAATCTTGTCGGGTGTATTGACGGTGGTTTTTTCAAAATAGTTTTCTGCTCTCCATCCACGCAGAGACAGGTAAACCTCCTTCAAATAAACCTTCCTAATTCATAAAAACCATTAGCGTAATTAGTAAATCAGCGTATAACTCGAATGGGTAGTAAGACTTGGTGCTAACTTGTGTATATATTAACGAAACCATAATGTGTTAGGGATGAAGAAGGTTGAATTTAGAGAAATTATACCCTTATTTGCATGGAGATAAAGTGTGAGAAGCATTTTCATGGGAAGTTTCCTTATTAACGGGGAAAAATCCCATGTGGGAAACCACCCTAGTGCACTTAGCCTAGAATCAAACCTCTAATTCACCATCAGTGATTGTCAAGTCTATTGTGAGACCAACACCTAAGCTCATGTTACCACTGGTGTTGGTTGTAATAATTAGTCCTACCTTCTATATTAATAAATCGAGGAGTCGGCGTGTCTATCATGAGCGTTGCGTGATATATACCCACGCAGAGAGCTGATATTTTAAAATGTTGTTTCCCCTTTATACGAACATCTGCACCTTGAGGCTGGAAATTTTTTAATATTTATTTAATTATTTTAAATTAATTTAAGGTCGGGTTGGAAGAACAAAATGAAGCAAAAAAAAAATTGTACCAGGGGTTGTGTTGTTACCAAAGGCAACGCCATGCACTTCTACTAGTTCACACAAATTAAAGGCAAATGATCGTAAATTATTTATTTATAGAATTATAAATTAGATTAACTCCAAATCATTTAAAATTATTTCATTTATTTGAAATTTAAAGTGCATTTTCTGAAACTACTGTTATATCAGCACACGACTTATAAATTAACACTCACAACACCTAACCCCATTCATACTGTGAAAGGGTAGACCCACATTTCACCGATCATAATTTTTTTATAGAAATCTAGGAATAGAACCGTAAACCCTTAGTTTAGTACATGCACAAGCTACCAACCAAGTTAAGGTTTCCGACAATTCAAAATCAATAAAATATGTTAATCAATAAATATTTGCATTTTGTTATGTAGTGTAATAAAACTGTTTTGGACCCCCTGATATATTTAAAAATTCATGGATGAAGTGTATTTTTATTAAAGTATTGTATGCAAATTTTCCTTCTAGTACTTCATCCATGGAAAATCAGGTGTTTTCAGAAATAATGTCAATGTAATACTCCTCTAAACCTTTTTTAATTTCCTTTTCAAAAGATCAACTCCGTAGCATAGGAATGATCTTGTGAGGCTGGCTCCCTCTACCCAATAGGAAGCCAGTCTTCACAATATCATGTAGTCAGGAGTCTTTCTATTAGTTAGTTTAACACTCTACACAAGGGGTCCAGGAAGCAGGGGATAGGTCATATATAAGCCGTTTATACGTATGAATACACAGAGCTATAGTAACATAAATCTATACAGCGCATGGTACTCAGACCCGTAAATTAACAAAACTGTATCATTTCATATTATATCATCGTACCGAAGGTGTTATCATCTTAATAAATCGTGTGCGACATTGAAAGTCCTATTTATTTTATTCGAAATAATCAGATCACGTAACCGCGTGCAAGTACGCAGTGAGCCATGCTCGCGTTGTCTTCATCGTAAAACCATATATTAAAATAATTAGTGCTCGATCACGAGGTAAACATTTTAATAAATACAAGATCATCAAAATTGGTGCCCATTGCGCAACCGTATCATAGTATTTGGCTCCCAATCATGGGACAATTATATCACAATAAATCTGTAGCATCATAGTAGGATACTTGGGGGTGCGGGCGCTACCTAGTGGGGCGTATGGGAACATAGCTCTGATTGGCTTGGAGCTGGTCATGTGATCACACCCCTTCGCTCTATTATTGGCTGTTGTTTTTACCCCTCTCCTCCTCCTAACCCCCTTTCCAGTGTTCCAAACTTGTTTATTCTTGTCTAATTTGTTGTTTTATTTATGCTCATGGTTATTTATGTATGCTCATTGCTTTTTTATTTGTGCTCGTTGGTTATTTATTAATTGTTTTTTTTATGTCTGGATAGGATTGGAATGGGGCAAAGGAGTTTTTTTATGTATTTATTGGCATGCAGTCCATGGTGTCAGGTGCTCCTTCCGTAGCATCGGCATGGAGCAAAATGCTCTCCAGGACGGCAGTGTAGCGAAGAGTGTGAGAGAGGGTTCCCAGCCGTAAGACCCCTTTCACTTTTCCCCTTACTCCAACCCTCCTTACATCACCCCGGCACAGAACGAACTAAGTTACACTGGCTGCTCCTCCTCAAAAGACTCTGTTGGACTGCCTTTCACTTCACACCTCTCACCTCACTTCGTCATTCCCCTCTCTCTGTGAAGTCAGTGGGGTCATCAGATGTCGCAACAACCGTAACTTCTTATAAATTTTAAAAGAGGGTGGCAACGACCCTGTTGAAGATTCTTTAACCCCCCACCCCAAAGCCATTTTATGCATCGGTCGTGGCCTTCTGAAGGTCGCTAGTTCAGATATGCTTTCCCCCCCAGCCCCAAGGCTGCTTGGTGCATTTGTCGTGGCCTTCTGAAGGCCACAGGTTCAGATGTGCTTTGTAAAGCACACTCTGGGACTAAAGATTCAATTCCACCCCCACTAAATTATATGAGCCTGACATTTAGACAGCGTGCACACCGGGATTCGAACCTTGATATATTTAGCACAGATAATGTGTGTTATAATGGCCGTAATTCCTGCACCCCACACCATTTTACCAATCGACCAGGTAAAATGTGTACCCACATTTGCTTCAAATGTTGATCACCCGGTCCCCGGCCGTCTAGTGACACTTTAGACCCTGCGACCATCGATGCAAGTATAGAAAAACTATTATAAAATGCACTGTGACGGTAGATAGTTACCCAAGAATCAAGTGGTAAAAAAGCAACCGATTTATTCCTCGAGCCACTTATAACAACAGAAAAAATAATTTAATGTCCGCAACTATATTTTTTGAAATCATATATAACTCTTGCATTATTAATTTATAGGTAATAATGAACTGAACAATTTGAATTTAATGTTTGCAACTATATTTTGACGAAATAATATATAACTACATAAATTCGTGAGAATATCAGTGCTGAGGAAGATATAAAATGTATCTGCATTTGTGTGAAGGCTGAACGACATGGTTGACCTGGATTCAATCCCCCTACCTCCCTGCTAATAGCCATGAAGTTAAGCATATTGGTAATTATAACTGCGTCTTACTACCCGTCAGGGGCACAAGCCATGGACGATGAGGGAGGAAACCAGCCTCAGTACACACGCACGACAAGAATTTGAATTAATCTTTTCAGGCAAGTGTGAAATAAGAGCTTATTTTGAACAGGCGAAATGTGTAACAGCATTTGCCAATGATTAAAATGAGAAGTTATTAGCGTTTGTTGCCCTCTAAGGGACTTGAACCCCTACATCCGTACGTCACAGGGCGATATGTGTACCCACATTTGCGTGTCTTTGACAACTGAACACGAGG
This sequence comes from Timema cristinae, assembly GCA_039000515.1. Taxonomy (NCBI): domain Eukaryota; kingdom Metazoa; phylum Arthropoda; class Insecta; order Phasmatodea; family Timematidae; genus Timema; species Timema cristinae. Next base: position 31,919,542 of record JBCFYV010000100.1, read on the forward strand.
GGGAATTAAACCCTCCAACACCGTATGGATATTTTGCCAAAATGAGAGACAGACAGAATAAAAAATTATTGATGTACCGTCAATTGAGCAGGGCTGAGATGTGAAAACAGCCAAAGCTATTATTTATGCTATTAGTTAGGATTAGCGTTTGTCGACCTTGCAGGGACTCGAACCATCTACCTCCTCCAGTCACAAGGCTAGATGTGTACCCGCATTTGCACTATTGGAAAAATACATGACTTACGGTCCTTATTGGTATATAGGATCCCCCCTCTAGACAGCACCGGAGAAAGACGTCCATCCTCGGCGGGAAAGCTAGCGCAAATGCCAGATAACTGTAAATAGCTTGGGCACGTGTAATCATCGATGCGGAAACAATATATCAACCAATAAGAAAACGACACCCTTACAATCGATAAACCCCGTTGAAGCGACTATAAATAGACCTTGAAATCACTACATTCGGTCATTATAATTAATAAATTTAGCTAATAAACATCATAATGAGTTTCTAAGTGCTGTAAAATTGGCTAAATTCAGGTATGTTTTAAAACTTTTGTGTGTTTTAATGGGAACTATTTTGCTTATTACGTCTTTGGTATACAGTGGTATTTGTTACATTGACAGACTTTCAAGAAAACCCACCCCCTTCACCTGCAGCGTCGGTAGTGCAGAGTAGCCCAGACACTTTAGAGCTTTTTAGCAAGGATGGAATTTTCCTGGCGGATGGTGACTGTCCATGGGTAATTAGCGTCCTGCTATAGATTTTATAGAATCGTTATGTTTTTTCTCCCACAATCGTAATTAATATGTATTTATTTAATTGCAGAATATTGGGATCCATACGAGCTGGACACCGTCCTGAGAGAACAAGTGGCGCCCACCAAGGATTTAACAGTGTGTGAGGGCACCACCTCTTGATAGCGGCGGCGTGGAGATGGACCCTGTACTAAAGCACCTCCTGGAAGCGGTCGGTGCTCTGTACTGCGTAGCCGTCCTCACTCCACCGCCATTCTTTAGCCCTCAGGACTCTACTGACGCTAACGGAAATTTGATCCCTAATGCTTGGGGTGAATTGGATGTCATAGACCAGCTGATATATAAGTTTGGCAATATATATTTTAGCACTTCTACAAGTAAATATACTATAGCCACTAGGCTAAGAATAGACAGCTTATTACGCAAGAGTTATTAACGTCCTCTCTTACTCCAAACCACCGTTGTTTTGTCAGCATACTAAAACCTTTTGACAGCTGACCGTTTCGAGAATATTAACTCTTATATTCATGGTATAGAAGTTTATTATTACAAACAAACAGAAAAGAGAGAGAAAATTATAATTGTAGCTTTAGCCGTGTTTGCAATGTGCTGGATAAAATTCAACCGCCACCTTAGCGCATTCGATAGCACGTCTGTATAATGAAATATTGGTCCCAGGTTCGATTCTCGACTCGGCTAAAAATGTCGGTCTGATAAATTAACAGATAGCAGGCTGGATTTGTGGATGTCCTTGTCTTTATTAGCATTTTATGCATAAAAAGTGACCACACACTCTTTTCTGGACGGGTATCCATTTCATGAATGAAGGTAGCGACATCACATGGGAAGCCTTCCCTAAGGGATATAAATCTCATGGCTTTCGATCTCACACCTAATCTGTCCGCCCACATGACATCGCATTGGAATATGATGAGGCACGGCTCTCTGGGCATCGAAGTGAGCTTCACAAGAGCTCTCACCTAAACCGTCCACTGTTTCGTGTACGGGGAGTTTGCCAACATCACCACCATCAAGACGGACATAAACGTCATGACCGATTATGGGAGTTTATATAAGCGGATTCCCGTCCCTTACACTCGTCATTTAAATCATGGACGTTATTGTAAATTTCCAGAGCTTCATCGACGACAGCAAAAAGTTTTTCGTCAAGGAACTTAGGGTTTTATCTTTATGGGATACATTACTTCAAAATTGGGTGTTAAAACCCCCATACGCTATCGAGAACTTTTAGCGGCCGCTAATAAGCAAGCCGATTATTTCGTCAACAAACTGCAGGCATTCCCTGGGATAGTGTTGATGTGATTTACAGCCTGCTCGAATCTCTCATCTCCCGTGCCACAAAGCGTGCAGAAACCGTCTACATCAAGAGCGCAGTAAAGGAAAAGCTTATAGTCAAATACACGCCTACGACCGTCATAGATCTGAACGACAGAGGTTGTTCGTCACTGAAAACACTTAAATTGGGCCACATAATGTGCATGACACATAGTTCTGTTTGAAATTTCTGTTCGACCTCCATAGTTTGAGGACTTCGATATTAGATGATTGAAGATGGACACGCACACCATAAGACGTGAGCTGAAAACAAACCCGTGGTTCCGTTCTGTACGGTAGGATGTTTTCCTTGCTGATCAACTACCCGCAAGAATAGCTCGACCTGCCGCTCTAGTCATCACACTGGTCCACACACCAAGCCTGGGACGCATTGGGTCGCCATCTTTATCAACAAGAACGGAGTAAGGGAATATTTTGACAGTTATGGTTTTCCACCCTGTATAATGTCACATCTGGAATCTATATGCAAAAACACTTCCCACACGTCTCATAACACAATACAGCTCAAAGCATCGCCTCAGAAGTTTGCGGCCATTACTATCTCATGTACCTTCTCTATCGCGCCCAGAACATTCCGATGAAAACTTTCCAAACCCTATTCTCGCCCACCAATCATACAGGAAACGACGCTAAGGTGGTGAGATATTACAACACATTTTTCAACGCTGTAGGGTCCTGCAGCCCCTCAAGAGTCTCCGTCCAATCAGCGTGCACCTATAAAAGGGGCGTCCCGTAGAAGTACTCACCATAACCGTGACAGTCGTCGAAGCAAACAAACATAATGGAAGGTCAAGACGTTTGCACCCGCAAAGCAAAGCCGGCGAAGCCGCTCGCCATCACCAGTATTTTCAACACTTTGTTCCCACTGGACGTAGCTGACCCCAAGCGAGTCATCGTCAGCATGAGTGTCAAGAACAACTTTACACTATATCCAGCTAGAAAATTGCGAGGGGAACTGTGCGGAGTTTAACAGCACAGAGTGGCAAGAACTGGGCAACTACAAGTCGGTCATATCAAGGTTTTTTTTAGCAACACGCAACCTCCTAAGAAGATTAGTCTGACTAACCATGAAATGGCTCTGAGACGCATGTGCTGTGACCGTATGGTCGTCATAAGTGATAAACAAGACGCCAGATTCAAACGGTTTGCCTATCTAGCACCTAGCTAGGCGCGTCTTTGTGAAGTGTGGGACCTCACTGACGGGATGGGATATGTGGTCAATACCGTCGCACAATATTGCAATGATTTGATTGACACACTTGTCTTGGCTATATGCGACACCCTAACAGAATTAACGTATATCTTTGACCTCGAACAGCCTATGGTAGACACGTACTTCAGAAACCTTCATCTTATGAGTGCTACCTACTGTACAATTCAAGTCGTCGGTTTGGAATAATAATACTGGATTGTGAACAAAAAACCATTTTACCAACGCATCTAAGAGATACTAGTAGAAAAACGCATGATCGAATATATTCGTCATTACTGTAAAACTGTATAATACATATTATGTACGTCTGTAAAACCTTTAATGTATGTCTGTAAAACCTTTAATGTATTTCTGTAAAATCTTTAATGATTAATAAATACATATTTTGTAATATCGTGTTTTATTCACAAAAACCTGTCTGTCCTTTACACGTAGATACGAGTCTCGTCTTGTCGAGCCGTCAAACTGGCACCAAACTGATTCATGGTCGTGTTCTATTTCTGTCTCGACTTGTCTTGCCGAGCCGCCAAACTGGTGCCAGGTATGAGTCACCGGGAATAACCCATTACCTCATAAGGGGATTGAGACACTGGGAAATCCCATTTACTAAGGTAGGGTAGAGTAGGGTAGGGTAAAAGGGGTCTTACAGCCGCGATAAGTTGTCAGCTGCTTGGTGGTCACACTCTTCGCTAAGCGGCTGTCGGGAAAGTTTCGTGCTGCGTGTTCCTTCCCATGCCACGGGAGGAGCGCCCGACGCCGTGGACTGAACGCCAACAAATAAATAAAAAAACTCCAACACCCCATTCCAATCCTACCCAGACATAAAATACCAATGAATAAATAGCCAATGAGAACAAATAAAAAAAGCTATGAGTATACATAAATAACCAATGAGCACAAATAAAAAACAAATGAGACAAGAATAAACAAGTTAGGAACACAGGAAAGGGTTGGTCAGGAGGAGGGGAGGGGAAAACCAAAAGCCAATCAGAGAGCGAGGGGGCGTGGTCACGTGACAGCTCTAAGCCAATCAGAGTGCTGTTCTCATACGCCCCACTAGGTAGTGCGGGTTCAGTGGAGGTTTCACTGAATTCGGTAACTTAGAAGGACGCGACCTAGTCTTTAGCAGCATGTTTTACCATTTATGATTTTACATACTCTTCCCAGTGAATATTTAAACTTCTTGTACTAAGCCCCTTGAATTAATTTATTTGATAACATTAACAATATTAATCCAAAAAATTATATAATTTATGTTAATAGGTTAAGTTTAATTTAAAAAAACCTTTAATGTAGTGTATCATTTAAAGACTGGTCTCTTGGTAATGTGGTCAGCTCCCCTAATTACTGATCAATAGGTCCCGGGCTCGATACCTGGAGGTATCATAGATATTTTCCCCTAAAGCGGAATTATACCTATGGTCACCATGGTTTGGTTAAGTATGCTTTAGTTTGGTTTAAGATCCACACGGGCTTTCGAATTCTTCATGATCACTGTCATTACATCAGCGCATTGCTAGTGTGACCTGTAAACAACCTCCAAGTTATGACTTGGGGCAAAGTTCTGTTCCCACAGAGCGACTAAAAGTCTACATACACGTCAACAGAACTAGGTACTGCATCTCTCAAGGTCAAACACGCCATACGCTAGATTAAAAACTTGTTTAGAGAGCGTATGCACTTTGTTGAACCCCGTGGTTGAGTTGAGCTACGCTAGAGGTGCTGCCTAACATTAGCAGTGGCTAGCCGCAGTTTTCACTCTCGCACTTTTCCTCTAACACTCAAACAGTATTATAGTCGTTAAATGTTCTTTTTATATTATCCACCTTTGTTACGTAGCCTAGATAACGAGCTAGTTTCGTATTAGCAAAGCTGCCGAGGATGGGAAGATCGAGATTCAAATCTCGGTCGGGTGAAATGGGGGTAGTTTTTCCTAAATGGTTTTCCATTCTCCCTCCACATAAATGCGCAATTATTTTCTCTACCTTCATCTTTTCCAATTCTTAATCCATTGGCTTAATTAGTATTTCAACGTAAAAACAAACGGGTAGTAAGACGTGATGATAAATAAAATATTTTGTGTTAATTTTTTTTATGACCACGTCTTACTATCTGTTCAGGTAATATGCGAGTAAACTAATTTCCGCTAATGAGTTAGGGATGAGTAAGGTTGAATTTAGAGGAAGTGTACCCGCATTTATGTGGAAAGAGAGTGGAAAAACACTTTGGAAGAACCAACCTCAAACCACCCAACCAGGATACGAATCTAGATCTCCCTGTCAAAGGCAATCTAGTATAGCACGTAGTAAATTGGTTAGTGACTTGGCAGTCTAGGGGTAAGGTGTCAGACTTTTGTGCTTGGAGTCCGTGGTTCAATCCTCAGTCCCGCCACAGATTTATCTGATTACCAAATCCTTCCGTCACCTCTGACAAGACGTGTATTAATCACAACTTGTGAATATTTGGAGTGCCAGGCCTCCACCGTGGTTCGGAATCCACGTTAAACTGCAGGTCCTCCATTTCATCTCACAATCACCCTTACACATTAGCGTAAGTGCATACAACCCAAACGGGTAGCAAGACGTGGTGCTATAATAATAATAACACTAAGTTAAAATTAATGTTTAATAAGTCACACATAATGGTACTTAATATTTGTATATAAAATAATACTCTTCTTTGAGTCTTACTATCCATCCAGGCTATCTGCATATTTACGCTAAAAGGGTATGAATAAGGAGGGAACCCATTTTAGTGTCCTAACGCGCTATCCTCGTGTCAGACTAGAATTCCGAAGATGGATAAATCGGGATTCGATTCCGGTTGGGTGTACTGAGGGTGGTATTCCCAAATGGTTTTTTTAATTGCCTTCCACGCAAATTTGGGTGTACCTTACAAATCCCTAAAACCATTAGTGTAATTAATACATCAACGTATAGCCCGAACAAATAGTTAAACGTGGTGTTAATAATAATAATAATAATAATAAAATTAAATAAGGAGTAAGGTGTTATTTAGAGGAAATGTACCTTCATTCTTGTGGAGAGTAAGATTGGGAAACCTTTTTTGAAAAACTAGCTAAGAGTTGAGGCTTTAACCCGACATCCTCATTTCCAGCGATACAAAGAGGACAAGACTGATGCATTTATTCACATGCCACACTGTGTGGTTTCTGTTTTAGTAGAACACTAATTAAAGTTGTGCTAGTAAATGAAATCCTTAATAAAAAAGGGGGTAGATTTTAATCCTGTACCTTTGTTTAACATTTCCTCTGTTTAATATTTGTATCACAAAGTTTAACACAAATTAAAGGAGTACTGAAAGTCAACTAAACTACTCCTCTTCAGTATCATGTTTGTACACAATCGACTTTCTCTTGTGCACCTTTCGAGTTAATGACCAACGAGTATTTTTTAATTAAAGCCATCACGAAAGTATTGTGTAATTAAGTGAGGCCTTAGGTAGAGTTACAAAGGTAAGAGAGTGGTTGAAGTACATCCCTTACTCTAACTCCCCCCCCCCCTTTCCCCTTTCCTCTTAAACCCATGTATCTGACTCAGATTCTTCTATGGCCCCCACTAACTTTGTTATTTGATCTGTTGTAGGAAAGAGTATAAAATAGTAATTACGTTTAGCTAGTACTAGCGATTGTAAGAGGACACAAATGAAACACATTTTTTATTCTGATATCACAACAAAAAGATTTGAAAAAACACATTTGGCCAATTCCTGATTTTATCTCCCCCCCCCTTTAACCCCCACCCCCCCTCGACATTAAAATTGGGTTCAATAAATTATTTTACGAGTCCTACTCATTTACAAATTCGAATCTAAATCTTATGGAAAATGATCAAAAGAGGTTCTAGCTATGTTACTAATATATTATTATAAAATATTTATTTTTATTTAGTTGAGGTGTATAAAGTGCACTTACTTGACCGACTGATGATATCAGCACATGAGAATTTCTATGAGCGAGAGTGAAACGGCCTACTAATTTTGTCAGGAAAGGTATTTTCACATAATTTCCAGGGTTCTTTTACATGCTAATTTGACATGGGAACGACGTTTTTTCTTACCCTCCAAATGAAGTTGTGCTACGAATTTTTATACTATCCGTTTATGTCGGCTGGGTTTGAACCCAACGTACATATGTTCTTGAGGCGAAAACTTTACCCCAATAACATAAGGTTGAAATTAGAGAATACTAACGGAATGTAAACATTTTTTACTATAATGCAATTACTATAACATTCAAATATCCAGTGAAGGGTTAAATTAATGGTTGAGGTTCTGGCTGTTAAGTTTATCCTATAATTAGGATTGAAATGGACGACCAATAAGCAGTATAAGAACTCTAAAGGAAATTACAATCCATATATTATATAATAGTGATATTTTTAAATCTTGAATCCAATACTTTCTCGAATCAATAAATATCAAAAATACTTTTTAAGATTTAAGGGGTTGAGGACTAGAAAGTCTTTCCCTATAATAATAATAATAATAATAATAATAATAAATAATACATTCCTAATAGTAATAATAATACATGCCTAATAGTAATAATAATAAATGCCTAATAGTAATAATAACATATGCACACTGTTTTCGTATAAAGATACATGTATATTTAAATACAGTTTAAGATTTACTAATATTTAAACGTGGCAGTGTAAGGAGACAAAAATTGATCTTGTTTAAATTAAAAAAAGAATGATTACATTTTACGATAGGCCTAGTGTATGGTGAACTCAAAAGGTCTATACCTTTCTGTGTTCGTAGTTCTGCTAGGTTGGTTTCATAAACTACCATTGGCTTGATATTTCCACTCTCAACACATCAAACTATTTCTCTTCTCAAGGAGAAGGTGAACTGTCGGTCTAGGGGTAAGGTGTCACATTTCTGTTCTGCGGGTCCGGGGTTCAATCTTCTGTCCCAGCACAGATCTATCTGATTACCAAACCCTTCCTTCACCTCTGAAAAGACTTGTATTAATCACAAATTGTGAATGTGAGGAATTCCAGGCCTCCACCGTGGTTCAGATCCCACGTTAAACTGTAGGTCCTCCATTTCATCTCACAATCACCCTAACAATACACATTAACGTAAGTGCGTATAACCCGAACGGGTAGTAAGATGCGGTACTATTAATAATAATCTTCCCAAGCTTATCACAAATACACTCTCTATGGAGCACCGAAAATTCTAACTCTCATAGGTGACCGAAAGGTCTATAGCGTCACTCTAATCTCAGATCAGCCTAATGATGACGGGGAGATTGGTAATCTAATCCCAGTTGGGTGTACAGAGGATGGTTTTTCCTAAATGGTTTGCACGCAAATAGAGCTAAATTACCTCTAAAACGCTTTCTTCCTCATTTCTACCCCATTAGAATAATTACCATATGTTTGTAAAGTCTGAACATTGAAGTAGATAAGCAAAGACCGGTTCTGCAAGTGAGATGCGAAGTAATTTTATTATCACGTTAGGACTATTATTTTGTAGAAAATATACACTTTTTTAGTACAAAATTGATAATATTTTACCATATTTTAAATGTCGATCTATCAAAAGTTAAACCGAAGATAGTGAAAACATGACTTATGAATGCGTGAAATTATATCTAGTAATCTTTCTAGTTGTCAGATACATCCATTCTTAAGAAAATCGAGGTATAGTTACTTTTATAGCCGTCAGGTAAAGAAATCTCTTACATGAAGGTTGTACTATAGCAATATACTTTAGTAACTTCTGTTATTGTCACATACCCACCTTTCCTCTCTTATTTTTCGAAAAAAAAAAAAGAAAAGAAAAAGCGCGAGAGTACCTTAAAGTTACTTGATACAATAAAATAGACTTTCAATTGATGCCATCGGCAACGTAACAAAGCACACAACAATGTACTCAAACTGAGAAAAATCTGGGAATTTAAACAACCCTCTAAAGTACCATAAATCTCGACTAACACACTTTTTTTCCGTCGATGGCGCGGCGTCGGTAAGCTCTCTTACAAGGGTCAACCCTGTTACCAATAGGTCATTCAGTATTTTGGTCAGGATTGTGGGAGGGGGGTATAGTAGGGCAAAGGGGAGGAATATGTCCAACTCTCTCGAAAGTCTACCACAGGAAGCTTCTACACAATGGCGTTCCATGTAGCCTCATACATCGCCGATCATAAATGTCATCGCCATTCAGTGGGACTGGAGAGTAGAAAGGGAGACAGACGGGGTTGTCAAAAGGGGGTAGGTGGGGTGGTGGTTTTGAGTTATGGTTGACCAAAGCTTTAAACCTACTGTGTGACATCATTATGTGCCGTGTCAGCGAGATTGTCCCGAATCCCCCCCTACAATAGACCTACTGCTGGCAACCGAGCTATATCTCAAAGTCTGAGGGAGGGGGAGGGGGGGTGGAGATGAATTGATTTGGTGATACGGGATCGTAAATAATTTAATGTTAAATTTGTTTTTAATTAATATATTTATCTGCATTGATAGTCGCATGGCCAGGCCGCCACCGTGGTTCGGATTCCACGTTAAACTGTAGGTCCTCCATTTCATCTCACAATCACCCTACCATTACACATTAGCGTAAGTGCGTATAACCCGAACGGTAGTAAGACGCGGTGCTAATAATAATAATAATAATGATAGTCGCATGGTCTAACGCGCCACTCTCGTAATTGAAGGTTCTTAACCGGTGACTGGAATATTGGAGTTCGAACCATGATCAGGTGTGCTGTGGATAGTTTTTCCATTCTTCCTCCACGAAAATGTGGGTAAAATTCTTCTAAAGTTCTACCTTATTCATCCCTATTCTATAAGCCAAATTAATGTATTTATATTACTCTAATAATGAATACAAAGATTCTATAAAAAAACAAAACAATAATAAAGATAAATAAATAATTTCCGAGCTATTACCGTGCGGTTCAATTTTCAATGGAAGCCGAAAATTAGAAAAGAGATTAGATCTACCTTCAAGTATATGTTAAAGATGAAAAGTTTGAATTAAGGGTAAATGTAATCGTATTTGCGTGGAGGGAGAGTTGAAAACCACCCTCAGTACACATGACCAGAATTTGAAACACAATTTTTGAGTCATCGGTAGTCCAGTATATTGAGAGTGTTAAGCCTCAAACCATGTTTCCACCGAAAAGAGGTATGTATATTATCAATACCTATAGAATAAAAATAGTAAACGAGTAGAATATTATAGTTTTGACTGCAACAAGATATGTCTGTATTTTCTGTAGTTAAATAGATTTACATTAATTTATATATTTATGAATGCTTTCCAGCATCTTTAACAAAGCTTTTGGAGTGTGTGTATGTATGTGTGTGTGTGTGTATGTATGTATGTATGTATGTGTGTGTGTATTATTCACCCGACCGGAATATCCACATATTTACACTAGTGAGGTGTAGACAAGGAAGGCATCTTTATTTATTTATTTATCACCGCGTCCTACTACCCATTCTGGTTATACGCTTAAGTACTAATTACACTAATGGGTTAGGGATTGGGAAGGCTGAATTTAGAGAAAGTTAACCCTCATTTTCATGGAGAGAGAGTGTAAAACCATTTAGGGAAAACCACCTTGAATGCACCGACCAAGATTGGAACCTCGATCTCCCCCTCCTCCGCAGTCTATATCATCACGAAACTAGCGCGTTAACTAACTACGCCACAGAGGTGGGTGAGGAAGGTATATTATTATTATTATTATTATTATTAGCACCGCATCTTACTACCCGTTCGGGTTATACGCACTTACGCTAATGTGTAATGGTAGGGTGATTGTGAGATGAAATGGAGGACCTACAGTTTAACGTGGAATCCGAACCACGGTGGAGGTCTGGCATTCCCCATAGTCACAAGATGTAGGAAGGTATAGTTCAGACAAACTTGCATTGAGGCATATTGTCAAACAATTTAAAAATTACATCTCACTACACTCTGTCAGGAATCTGGATTCGAACCCTGATATTCTTGTCACTATCATCCCATTTAAGACGTGACTGACATCTTTTTCCCACCGGTACAGGTTTGGGATTTGTATCTCATGCTACTAATTTGGTATGCTTAATCTAACGTGAAATGCTCCCAAATTAGAATCTAACGAGGTGTATCTTGGAGAACAATTACTTAAGTCACCTTTATAGTTTGCCCAAGTAATAAAGTTTTTTAAGTACCACTTACCCTAAGCTAAGACGCTTTGTGTTTTCTGTGAAAATCTACAGCTTAATCAAATTTTCGATGCAAATACAATTATTATAAAAAAAACCTATATAACATATTTTGGTTTAATTCTAAAAATTGCCTTCGAAATAAATGGTTGTTTTTTAGAATTGTAGATTTTTCTCTGACTATTTTTTAGATTTGAAATATTTGGGCACTAAACTAGAGATTAAGATTGATTGGATAGAATTTTGGAAACTACTATTGAAAGGAACAGCTTCACGTTTTAATTATATATATGATATACCGTTTTTGCATAATTATGTAACTGTTTGAGTTGTTTAACCCATAACAAGTTTAAAACAATCAAAATCTACTCCAAAAACCATGCTCAATAAAAGGCATTACTTTATCTTTCAGTGAATAATCAAATATAATGTTACACGTTAGAATACTTTATTTCAAATAAATGACAGTAAAAATATAACTAACGTGAACTTTATGAACCAACTGACGACATATATATTAACTTAAATCTAGAATCGACCCAACACCCAGCCCCCAGCCGTTAATTCCTAAGTGTAAAATCGGAAACCCACATTTCACCAATAATTGATTTTTCAACAATGCCAGGAATCGAACTTGGGAATCTTTGCTTAGTAGACAGACTCGCTTCTGAATTAGCTAAGATGTCTGAGATTATACTTTATAAAAGCAACTATAAACTCAATATACATTTGCATGGTTATTGTTTAAAGATGTTGGCCTTTATTTAACATAGTTTGAAATTAAGGTGCGGTAGAATAGAAGACCAAATTCCATTTTGGGTCTTATCTTATCTTTCTTCTCGAACTGAGTACCTGCTTGAAGAGAGGAAATACCTACACCCTCTATTAATTACCCTGCCCTGGCGTGAGTCACTCTTTTGGTTGATTGGTTTTCTGTATTCTGAAATACAAACAAGGCAGAGTCCGGTCGGCCGCCTATACCTGAAGTTTTAGGCTCACAAAATGTTTGAATAAAGGTTACATTGAATAAGCTTTGTTTCTATATATAATAATAAAAGAAAGTGTTTGCCTGTGTTTGTTTGTTTGTGTGCAATGCCCAACCAAATCTACGGCACGCAGAGATCTGACATTTTTAACATAGGTGGACGGAAGGGGGTCCGAATTCACCCCGAACCCGGATTTATAAAATTTATAATTAGCTTCTTAGTTAGCCTATTTTTAACAAATTTTTGAAGAATCACATCTAACACCTTGTGGGTTGCTAGTTACTGATATACACTACTTAGAAAACTGCTTTATTTTTCCAGCAAATTGAAACAGTTTTAAATATGCGTTTAGTGAAAATATAATTATTTTATGCCTATTGCTTATTGCTATGTTATTTTTTAAAAAAAAGTCACTATTAATATAATATAATGATTCTCTAGATTTTTTAAATCAATTGGAAAGTTATTCATGCACGTTCTACCTTGATATGATAAATATTAGTCCTCCAACGGGAATTAAACAATTAGCTTAGTAAGAGGAGGCGCTAAGTAATCGGCTCAATTATCTAGAGCACCGGTTCCCAAACCGTGGTACGTAAACTGATTCCAGGTAGTACGCCGTGAGAAGCCAAACAAAACAAAACAAACAAATTCAAGTTGTAAAAAGATAATGTCTCATCAAATACCTTAAATATATTAATACCAAGTCAAACCAAAAGGAAAAGAGATTTAAACAGTTGTTGGAGGGGTAAAACAATATAAGTTTTTTTTTATATTTCTTTGATACCTGTGCCCTATTATCCGTATTGATTGAGTAAAAATGTTAAAAAATGATAAATAAAAACTGTTAATCTATAAATAGTGTTGTGTCATATTCCTGAGTGCCATTAAAATATACCTAAATATCAAATATTCAGCACAATCTCGGTGGCACTCTGTGACACGAGCCCAAGGACCTCCTTAGAATACCGTCCCATGTTTAGTCATTATCATTTATTTCCGGCTGGACTATGACTCCCCCGACATCACGCGGTTTGCACAGGATCATGTAGTCATGTGAAAATAAAACATTGATATTTATTCAGGCCAATTATATATTTTTTTAGGCCTCTGTTGTTGGTTCCGCCCTAACAGAGTTCGTTATCTCAATGTTCTTTGGGGCGTGGAATATCAAAAGTTCAATTAAGGTAGAGATATATAAAAGACCCGATCTAGGAACGGACGGGTGGTCGTCGCCTTTTAGAGGGGTACTCATTGTTCGAGCGTGGTCTTTCCGTCCTGTCACCCTGCAACCTCACCAAGTTATCATATGTAAGTACCGCACCACTAACTTTAATACATTGTTACCATTATTATGTAATTCTTTTTTTGTCTTGAATACACTGTAATACACATTGTTCCACTGACATCTTTTGACGCCCGCCTTGTCCCAACTCCCATCAGGATCGGATCCAACTAGTGTGGAACCCATGACATGCCTCGTGGATTAACCACGCTACCGTCTTCCGTACTAGTTGGACGCATACGCAAGGGTCGTATGACAAATGGTGGCAGCTGATGGGATCCTGTGGGATGTGATGGAATTTTGTGGGATTTGGACTCGGCAGGTGGGATGGATATTGTGGGACTTGGAGACATAAGGTTTGGAGTGCCAATACAGGGATGGTGGGTCAACAATACATCGAGGAACAGGAACGTGTGGTGGCTAGGAATTCACAATGAGGACCCGCAACTTGAAATTGATAGTTTAATTAACAGGAAACGGGGAATAAGACTTGACTGACTTCCAAACAGGACGAGACTAAGCAATCATTCCATACTCGGGCCCCGTCATAAGCTACCCTCAGGCCTATTAAAGTAACAATTTATGGATTAAGGGGGAGGCTGATAAGAAGCTAAATGCCACGAGTCAATAGGGCCACGTCCCCCGAACTGGTCATGGCCGACCCGGTAGTGGTTCCCTCCATTTTAGCACCTAGCCCCGAATTTGCTCAGTGGATGATTTACATTGAACCTTTTGGTGATGAGGTAGGGCAGAATATCAGTACTTACCTTGAGTCGATCGAACAGGTGGGTCAGCTAGGTAAATGGTCGAATGAAGATAAGATAAGGGTCGCCATATTTAGATTAAAGGGAGAAGCTTTAAACTATGTGCATACCAACGAAAGAATAAAAGCCATCCAAGAATGGGAAGAGTTCCGAACCGCTCTCAGGGATGCTTTTAGGCGGATCGAGCCAAAGATTCATGCTGTTTACCGACTGTCCAATTGTACCCAGAAGCACGGCGAGACCATTAGAGATTACGCAACCCGACTGAGACTTGTGGGCAGAGGTACCGTTGAACTGGACCCCGAGAACCCCGAGGAAAATAGAGTCAGGACTAAGGTACTAGAGGAGAGTTTACTTGCTCAGTTCCTAAAGGGGATGAGAACTTCACTACAAAGATTTGTGTTATCTAAGGCCCCCACCAATTTTGAGGAAGCTATTAATATGGCAGAGGCGGAAGAAAGAAATGAGCTCATGGTTGGGAAGACCTCCCAAACCATGGCTTTGGGCCACGAACCCCAGCAGCCTGCCTCGCTCCAGTTGAAACGAGATAAGATAAGGATGAACGATAAGTGTTATACTTGTAACAAAACAGGCCATTTTGCACGTGAATGTAGGCAACCAGTGCGAAACCGTAGGAA
Organism: Timema cristinae; assembly: GCA_039000515.1. Classification (NCBI taxonomy): domain Eukaryota; kingdom Metazoa; phylum Arthropoda; class Insecta; order Phasmatodea; family Timematidae; genus Timema; species Timema cristinae. The sequence goes on from JBCFYV010000100.1 coordinate 31,934,732, forward strand.
CCACCCACCCTGAGAACGTGTTTTAGATGCAACAAGACCGGTCACGTACAAACACAGTGCAAGGTCCCAGTCTGCTACAACTGTAACCGAGTAGGTCACAGAAGCACGGAATGTCGCGCAGGACAATTTAGGCACCTGCCTTTAAACGCGCCCCGCCCCCCTTTCGTTCCCCAGGCAAGGGAGGCAAGTTCCTCGCAAGAAAGCCGTTAGTTCATAGTTTGCAGTTGGGTCCTAGCATAAACATAAAATGTTCTGTTGGGAACAAGCCTTGTAGGATGTTTATTGATTCAGGCTCAACCGTGACGCTTGTTAAGAGGAGTTTTGTACATGGGGTAAAAACTAGATTAGAACCAGCTCCAAATAACTTTAGATTATTTACAGTTACTGGAGATGAGCTGATGATTGAGGGAATGGCATGGATAACTTTCAATATTTTGAACTATCACTACCCCTTTTATTGTGCCGTGTGTGGTGATAATGCTGCTTTTGACACAGAGGTGCTAATAGGGAGCGATTTTATGGTCAAATATGGTGTTGATGTGTGTGTGAGTCAGAAACTTATTAGAGTAGGAGATATTGAGGTCCCCTATGCAGAGAGGTCTAGAGGACCGGCGTTGGGAATAGTAATAGGAGAAAAGTATAGATTGGGAGATGCCAGCTCCCGAGCTCAAAATGGCGGCCCCTCTCAGAGAAATCCGTTGGCACATGAGCCCCTGTTGGGTGTAAATGGGACTGATCACCCCCTTTCCGCCCAACAAATGAGACGCAATGAGTCGACTGGAAAACTGAGACAAAGAGATAACAATGTTCGTACTGCAGACGAATTTTGTCCTTCTCCTGCGCCCCAGATTAAAGCTGCTCGAGACAAGGGTGGACGCACCCGGGATACACCAGCCCAATTAAACGATATTCTCCTTTGCACCAGGAAGGCTATGACTATTCAGCCCCAAACGATTAGTTTTGGTTTTGTAGGACTAGGTGACGCGGAGCTCAGTACTGGCCAAGGCCTGCTAGAACCGGTCGACCTACCATTCCCAGATGTTGAGATTAGCAGTGCTGTATTTGATTTAACTCGAGATAAGTGTGTTCCCGTGCAGATTGTTAATAGGAGCAATGAACAAATTAAGTTGTCCCGAGGGATTGCCCTGGGAAAAATAGAGTCTGTATATAAGTTCCGAGAGTCGCCCCTCCCCGCTGAAGATGAAGATAAATTGGTTGGGCTAGCACTAGACTACCCCCTTATTAAGGAGACCCAGAGTGGATTGGTAAGGCAGGTTAACGCTGGTTCGAGGGAACCAAGCACAAAGGAATCACCTAGAGGAGTAGAGGAGGACATGATAACTAGCCCTATAGATGTAAAAGAGGAGATGACTTATTTCGATTTTGTAGAAAATGCTTGTGAGAGATCAGAACTAGCAAGTTTATTATCCCTTGATCACCTAGGCCCAGAGGAACGCGCTCAGTTAGTACGACTCATAGATTCATATCATGATGTTTTCTTAACCAAGGGTCGAAGATTAGGTTGCACTGATAAGGTGGAGCACTATATTGACACGGGTGATGCGCGCCCTATTTACAGACCCCCTTATCGCGTTCCTCACAGTCAAAGACCCGTACTCCAGGAACAAATCAATATAATGTTATCTGAGGACGTGATTGAACCTTCAAATTCCCCGTGGTCGGCTCCTTTAATTTTGGTGGCGCAAAGAAAGACCGACGGTGCTATTAAGTATAGGCCTTGTGTTGACTATAGGGCCTTGAATTCCGTAACCAAAAGAGACGTTTTTCCCTTGCCTAATATTCATGAAACCTTCGATATGTTAGGTGGGTCCCAATATTTTAGTATTATTGATATAGCTAGTGGATATTGGAATGTACCCGTTGCCCTTAAGGATAGGGAAAAAACAGCCTTCTCAACACCAGACCATCATTATCAGTTTCGAAGATTAGCGTTTGGGCTCGTCAACGCGCCTAGTACATTTTGCAGGCTCATGACTAATACTTTGACTGGCTTGATAGGAAAAATTTGTTTCTGTTATTTAGATGACGTAATAATATTTTCACAAACCAAAAGTGAGCACCTTCAGCGTTTAGAACGGGTATTAGAAAGGCTAAGGGAAGCCAAACTGACTATTAGGCCCGATAAGTGTAGATTTCTGTTACAAAAGGTGAGATATTTAGGATATGTTGTCACACCAGCGGGGATCGAACCTGACGATTCCAAGGTTGAAGCAATAAAGAAGTACCCCCGTCCAAGAACTGCGAAGGAAATACGTCAGTTCCTAGGACTAGTAGGATTTTACCGGCGCTTCATCCCAAATTATTCTAAGCTGGCTAAGCCACTTACTTCCTTAACGAAGAACGAAGCAAAATTTGTTTGGAAGGACGAGGAAGAAAACTCTTTTGAAACCTTGAGACAGAGTCTTTGTTCAAAACCGGTTCTGAGATACCCTGACTTTAATGAACCCTTTATTGTCACGTGTGACAGTTCAGGGACCGCCATAGGTGGCGTGTTGTCACAGAAAGTTCAAGGCAAGGAACACCCTATATATTTTTTTTCGCGCCAGTTGAACAAAGCGGAGATAAATTACTCCACTACTGAACGGGAGTGTTTGGCCGTTGTGTTTGCTATCAAGAAACTGAGATGTTATCTGTATGGTCGAAAGTTCAAGATTGTGACCGACCACCGGCCTTTAAGGTGGCTCTTATCTCTGAGGGACCCTAGTTCACGCCTCGCTCGGTGGGCTTTGTTGCTTTCGGAACACGACTTTGAGATTGAGCACTCTCCAGGTCGATCTATAAGTCAAGCCGATGCGCTTTCCAGAATACCTGTTCACTCCTTGACCCCTGACTATGAACCTGTCTGGGATCGAGCACACATACGGGAAGAACAGCGCAAGGACCTTAAACTAACAAATGTCATACGTGTAGCTGAACAGGGAAATAACGGAGGTGACTTTTACTTAGATCAGGAAGGTCTTCTTTACAAACAAAGGAAACCAAATGAGCGAAGAGACCGCCTTGTAGTCCCTGCCTCCATGACTTTTAAGGTTATGAGTACATATCACGATCTCCCCTTTTCAGGCCATCAGGGCGTTGCAAGGACCTATGATCTTGTTCGATCTATGTTCCATTGGGATTGCATGTCCAGGGACATAAAACGGTTCTGTCAGGTGTGTGAATCTTGTAATTTAAGAAAAAATCCACCTAATTTGAAACCGGCCCCCTTACAAAGATTTCAAGGCGTTAACGTCCCCTTTCAGTGGGTCAGCATGGATGTGGTAGGCCCCTTAACCCCCACAACAAAAGGAAACCGGTACATACTTACCTTTCAGGATGCCTTCAGCAAGTATCCCGAAGCAATTTGTTTACCTGATCAAAAGGCTGAAACTATAGCTAGGGCTTTTGTGACTGAAATCGTTGCTAGGCACGGAGTTCCCCGACAATTACTCACAGATCAGGGGAGCAATTTCACGTCCAAATTAATGAAAGAAGTTTGTTCACTTTTAGGGATACGTAAATTACAGACCACCCCTTATCACCCAGCGTGCAATGGATTAGTGGAGAGAAGTCATCAAACTTTTATAGGCATGATATCACATTTTGTTGCTGCTGACCAGAAAGACTGGGATGATTTTGTCCCCTTTGCGTTGCTCGCCTATAGGAGTACTCCACACAGTGCTACAGGAGAGAGTCCCTTTTTCCTTGTACATGGTCGAGACATTGAGTTACCCTTTGATGATATTGTGGCCCCTCTGAAAATTGATTACTCATTAGGTGAGAGTTATGCAACTGAGGTGAGACTCAGACTACAGGCCGCTTTCAAGAAAGCACAGGAACAGTTAGCCAAGTCCGCTGACCAAAGAGAAGTGCAATTCAATAAAAGGTCTCGGGAAGTTAGGATACAATTAGGAGATAAAGTTTACCTCCGCAACCATGTTGTCCCGAGAGGGTTAAATAAGAAGTTTGTCGCCAAGTGGACTGGACCATATAGAGTAGTTGAGCAACTTGGTCCCGTTACATTCAATATTAGGGAGATCTATGGAAAAAGGACACAGATTGTTCATGCGAATAGACTAAAAGTCCAGCGAGGTCATGACGTAGCTCGGACAGGGCAGTATGATGCCGACCCTGCAGTCACGAGAGATCCTCAGGCACAGGGCAGAACCCCTTCTAATATTGCTGACTCAGTCCCTGACCATTGGTACCCCGACTTTCAATCAGAACCCCGACCACCACCCCCCAAGTGCGACAAGTAGAAGACCAAGGAACCCCTTCTATGAATCCAGAGCCGCCAACCCCACCTCCCCGGTATGCTTTGAGAAGCCGAGGACCAGTCCAGAACATTCCTTGGGTTTTGTCTGATAGAGAGATGAGACAGAAACCCCCTGTCTAATACAGAAAGAAGCTTGAGTTAAGGAATAGGCTGAGGATGTGAATGTTATTGCCCAGAACCATGGAGCCCCATGTTAGCTGCGCTATTTAGTGTTACAGAACCATGACCATGGTGACATGGCTGCGCAAGATCTTGATTGTCGGCGTTTCCTGTTTCTTCACTGCATCAACCCAGGAACCAACTTTGGACAAAGAGATCGTTTTCGTCGGCAAGGGTAATGTACTCCTCACCAGTGATTTTTGGCATTTGGTAATGGACCTAGATATAGGGTACTATGAGAACGCCGTCGCCACATTTGCTGGGTACTTATCTAACGTGGAGATGTCAAGTAAGGACCCTAGTAATGATCCGGATAGATGGGTCCACAGCATTATAGGGAGAGAGTTGGATGTGTTGACTAGGGAAACTCAGAAGACCCTGACGTTGGTTAAAGGACTTCGCAGGACACTCCAATCTCCTAACAGGTCCACCCGAGGTTTAGTTAATGTAGGCGGAACCATTTTGAAGTATCTTTTTGGAACGTTAGAAAGCAAGGATCTAAGGACAATCAATCGAAAATTGCATAGGTTGGAAGGACAAAATGAGGGAGAATTCTAGGGTCAGTCACGGAGACCTTTTCAGCAACCACCCCCGCTTCCCCGACCTATACGTCATCTGAGAGTCAATGTGATGTATGAATAAACCTGATGGTTGCCCCGTCCTGATAATTGTTACGGTTTCATTGCACATTTCATCATTTGTGTCCAAATAATTTTGTGAAAATGTTAATCACAGAAGGTCCTGGAATCCTTTGCGGTGTCATCACTAACGGAAATAAAGAAGGCCGCCCGAGTGCTCCATGATGGAAATGAGGATCAACCCCGGAGCTCCAAGATCGAAAGGGATCAGGTTTGACACCCCTCACGATGACTTGTGACCCAGGTAACTCTGTATTGTTCCCTACTTTAATTACTGATTAATTGTCAACTAGCCGTCTAGTTAGCCAAGGATATAATGTTGTTCTCCTTACTGAAAAACAGTTCTTTACTTTAAATTGATTAAGAGGGAGGCTAACCAGACACACCCCGTTGATTAAATGGATGCCGAAACGCTTCATACATTTCTGTATGTTTCTTATTGGGCTAAGAGATGTGTATCTTGAGCCAATAGCAGGTTCTTATATTCAGACCAAGGTTACATTGTAAGAATAATTTCAGATATTGTGTAGACTAAATGTGGTGGAAGGATTAAGGCCGAACGCTAAACGAGCAACCCCAACTTATAGCTGAAGAAAATAAGAGTAAATTAATCATGTAACTATGAAGGAGTTGTAACGTAATTAAAGTAATGAATATCATCAGTGTATATATATATATGTATATGTAAACCAAGATGTATCTAGCTTTGTGTGGAAACTGAAGCAGAAATGATAAATTGTTTTATTATCCTTATTATTAATAACCAATGTGAGTATGATAACATATGATGTAGAGGTTGATTGCTATCCACGTATAAAGGTGTAGATCGTATGATCATTAGTGTAATAAACTTAAGGTTGCAACCTAGAATAAATACAATCTTACTGTTGTGTTAACGATATATTGTAAATAAAGAAATATTATGTTGTTGTTGTTGAAACTGACATCTGCCCGATACGATTGTAGTCTCAACAATCCAGAAAGGAGTTTGTTCTTGCTCCATTCAGTCTCTGCAAATGTTTGAGTTGGGACGGCTGTGCTGTTTTGTTGAGCAAGGCCTTGTGGGCAGGTCATCGGGTCAACGCAAAACGTGTTGTTGTCATGTAATAGACAGGTGTTCTGTATAAAATGCTAGAGATGTTAGGAAAAAAAAAAAAAAAAAAAAAAAAAAAAAAAAAAAAAAACACTTGTTATATATACATATTAAGTTTGTAAGCCCCCCCCCTTTTCTTCAGGCGTGCACTCACTCCTGAAACCATGGACGGTAAATTGAAACCGAAGTTAGTATTGTTTCAATTTTATTTATAGAGATAGACCAGCACCTGGATGAGAGTCACGCGACCAGCCTGCACCAGTCTGGGGAGAGCCGAACCTGACCTGTCATTGATGGAATGGCGCACCCTATAACCTTGCTGAGGTGACCCGATTTTGAGAAGGACGTAACCCTGGAGGAATCGTCAATGGGACAAATGATTGTAGACCCATCTATACTAAGGGTCATGCTGTAAGAAGATCGCACGACAAATATTTCATCGCCAGATTCCCGAACGGTGTCCCCACGGTTTGACCGCCCATTATGTCGGTTTGGGAGTGTGACTGTATAAATGATGTTGGCCTCTCCATGAACTGTGTTGCAGTGAGCTAGGTACGCGCGCAAAACTTTTATGCTTGTCTCCATCCGGGTATTTCAATCTCTATATAATCAAAAGGACCGCATCAGTGAGTAACGAACTAAAGATCTTGAATGACATTGTTGTTAGTAGGATTTGTACCAGGAACTAGGAGTGCTATTGAGTTTTAAAAGACAACATGTGTACATTGTGAAAAAAAAAGAAAAAAATTGATCAAATTGTGTAAAGAACACCTGAATTTATAATCTATATTAGTACTACTAGAATAGGTAGTGACATCACGTGACCTTTCCCTGAGAGGAGATTTCTTTCAATATTGTATGAATTTTTTTTGATCTTCGCTTTAAATTTCCTGGATAAAATTGTCTGTAAACTTAGTTCTCCAAATTAATTCATGTCTTTGAGAGCAATCTCCTGGGTAATTAGTTTGTGAGTGATGATGATTGTCTTGTGTATAGAATTATGATTTGTGATGCAATGTTAACTCCCAAAAGATATTCTTGTTTTCTTAGCTAGGAAACGCAACTTTTATATTGTTATCAAAATGTTGTGCCAACAATGATATAGCGCATTTACTCAACAAGACCAGATAACAGTAAAATTGTATATGATTTCTGGATATTACTTGTTCTCAGAAATTTAATGTTGTAGAATTTATACTATTATATGAAATATTGTGAGTCTATTTGAACAAATTCTGAAAGTTACGGATGAATTAGTTTAAATCGCATTTTATTACGGTCCAGTAAAGATTAAAAGGCAGTGCTCTAATTTGTTATCATGAACCACTGATTTAATACATCGGACTTGAGTGATATCAACCCACCGGATATCATATATGTTGTTCCCTTGTATAAAATCTTGGGCTGACTAACCTTGTTCATGTATAATGTAAACAGACAAACTATATTGACAGTGATGACCTGTTCAAATATTAGATAAGATACATTTACTATGAGTATGCTACTGCTTATACGAGGACCCGTAAATAAGCTGATAGCTGGTGTTTCAAGACCAAAAGACTGTTGTATTAAAAAAAAAAAAAAAAAAAAAAAATCTGCTTCTCTTTTATGTAACAATTAGAAGAATTATATTAATGTACTCCTTGTAATTTCACTTAATTCTAACCTAGAAGTTTTGTGTTGATTAAATGTTATTTCATGGTGTTGTAACATGTGGAAACTGTTTGGTTATCTTAAAGTGTAAGTGGTGTTGTACGTTCAATGTAATTCCATCATAGTGTTAACAATTGCTTATTTCCATGTCTAACGAATCGCAACTTTTGAAAAAAGTTCTAGCGAGATAGAAACTTTTTCAAAAAGAAGGGTGCATTGTGACACGAGCCCAAGGACCTCCTTAGAATACCGTCCCATGTTTAGTCATTATCATTTATTTCCGGCTGGACTATGACTCCCCCGACATCACGCGGTTTGCACAGGATCATGTAGTCATGTGAAAATAAAACATTGATATTTATTCAGGCCAATTATATATTTTTTTAGGCCTCTGTTGTTGGTTCCGCCCTAACAGAGTTCGTTATCTCAATGTTCTTTGGGGCGTGGAATATCAAAAGTTCAATTAAGGTAGAGATATATAAAAGACCCGATCTAGGAACGGACGGGTGGTCGTCGCCTTTTAGAGGGGTACTCATTGTTCGAGCGTGGTCTTTCCGTCCTGTCACCCTGCAACCTCACCAAGTTATCATATGTAAGTACCGCACCACTAACTTTAATACATTGTTACCATTATTATGTAATTCTTTTTTTGTCTTGAATACACTGTAATACACATTGTTCCACTGACATCTTTTGACGCCCGCCTTGTCCCAACTCCCATCAGGATCGGATCCAACTAGTGTGGAACCCATGACATGCCTCGTGGATTAACCACGCTACCGTCTTCCGTACTAGTTGGACGCATACGCAAGGGTCGTATGACAACTCCAAAATACAGAAATTGTTTGGGTGGTACGCCATTCAACAAGTTCGGGAACCAACGATCGTAGAATTTAGATAAATGCGTAAAAATAAAGTTATAGCCTTTATTCATATATTCATCATTTGATAAAAGTACATAGTATATTCAGGAGATACTCTCAAAATGGTGTGAGCCAAGCACGTAGGTATGATTTAATCTTTTAATGTGGGAGGGTATTTGGTTGGAAAGAGATTTTTTTTGGGGAGGTAGCTGCCCTCCACCCCCTGAATTACCAATGGAAGAAGTGTTTTTTTACATTATTCACTTCTCGGACTGATTTAAAAGTTTTTATTGTAGCTTTGGAATGGGGTTAAGTCTCCCCCATTGTGTAAAAAATACACATTTTATCATAGCTTTTATTAGAAAGCGTTACTGTTGAACACATTTTGGAGAGGCACGCTCTAGTTGCAGTTGAATAACGCATGTGTTTCTTATTGCACTAGACCACAGGAACACAATTATATAGACATATCTAGTAGCCATTACAATAAAACACATTTTTAATAGTTTTACTGTAAGAAAAGTGTAAAGCTGCAAACATTCTGGAAGTTATTACTAGAGCTGGGATTTCTATGTAAAGATATATTATATTCTATTCCTCGCCATTTAGATGTTCAGAAAATAGAAATTTCAACGAATCACCATAACGTGGGCTTGTTGGAGAAACTCATTAAGTCAAAATTCTTAATTTGTGAGAAATGCAATTTTTAGTTTATGAGTGAATGATACTTATAATTTTTTTTCAAAAATCATAAATCGAAATTAAACATTTTTTTTTCATAATAATAGACACATACTTTAAAACATTAAGTGTCAACAATTTTTACCATAATCTATTATATTTATTAAATTAAATTAACTAATTACTTTCACTTGACTAAGTGAGCTTTCACTGATAAGAGAATATACTATTAAAGGTTGACGTAGTGATCTGATTATTACTTAGTGAGATTTTCCTGATTAAAAATATGTGTTATAGAAGGTCGATTGAGTGACAGTCATTATTTTAGAATCATGATAACTATTGGTTAAACTATTTATTTTAATAATCATTCAAACACATTTGTTTTTAAAGGTCTTGAATCATAACTCAAGATTTATTACTGGTTTGAACAAATTATATCCACTTAAAAATACATTTTAATGTTTACTTACTCAAATGTCAAATAAATGGCATTAAAATTAGAATACAATTAGAAAACCAACAAAAGGAACACGTTTTTTCTCATGTTCCTTACATAAAATCTGTTTGTTGAATTTAAAAAATAAAAAGGCATTTTGACTGTCATTCAATTAGAAAATAAATAATACTATATTAATTAATCACTTTAAACACACTCTGTTATGGTACATGGCATAATGTCTATTATTTAAAATGTCAAATTAATCTGGAACCCCCCTCCCCTCCAACACAGTAGTCCAACATTACATTCTTATCTTGTAATATCTCCAAATGATTTTAGTTTCACATGAGCGGTTTAAAGTGAAAGTCTAACAATAAGCGATCAAAAGATATTTTATTTGGTTCACCATGACACCAGGTGAGTCTTGCTGAATACAAAATTAAAATAATGAGCTGGGATCAACGACTCCTTCAAAACCGACAGCGAAGTTATAATGTGTCAAGATTGCAACAAACATATGGGACGTTCTATTAAAACCACAATTGGAGCAACATGTGTGGCGTACGTACACTTTGCACGTAAAAAAAATCTGAGTTATTCGAAGAATCTTTTTTTTATAACAAAGATGCGGGTGTCTTCCTTCCAGTTAAAGAAACTAATTATGTAAGGACTTGTGAAGTGCATTGGTCGCTGCGAATACCCCATGTTTTATATTCCAAGTGCCTGAATTTGCATCCTTCTTGTGACCTAATGAAAGCGACAAATTCTTGATCAATCAGTACCCAGAAATAATTATCTGCATATATATTATGAATAAACAATGGAAAGAATAATAAACTACATGGGAGATGCCTTCATATGGGTCACTGTGGATGAAATCTCGGTTGTTTAGGGTAATTTTGTTGTGAACCTTGTGTTTGGTAAGATAGATCCTAAGGATATTTCCAAACTATATTGTATTTACTAAGAAGTGCTGGAACATACGTATCATGTTGTAAGATTTGTGAATGCTGAATTGAAAGAGTACGACCTAGATGAGCTCACGTAGAAAAGGCCCTGGTGTTATATTTGGATGCCACGGCATATATAATGAAAATCGCAAGTGCTTTCAAGTGGTTCTATCCGATATCCATCTTACAAGTTTGGTTCATGGACTACATCTTGTTGTGGAATACATTAGAGTCCAGTTCTTCCAAATGAATACATTAATTTCTGTGACAAAAAAACCCCCACCTATTTGTGAAAGTCCCACATCTAGTCAGGTGCCTTTGCCTCTGCAATTAGTTCTAACAAGCTGAGGAACGTTGATAAAACAGCCAACTTCTAATTTGAACAATTTGGAGTAGTGACATTTACTGCATTAACATAGAACTATATATAAATATCTAGTATCCATTACAATAAAACACACTTTTTTCGATATATTACAATATAATACATTTTTTAGTCAATAATAGTATTTAAGTGACAGTTTTAAAATAAAGAATAAAAATCTCTATAATTACTTTGTTTCCAAAATCCTTGGATACTTTGTTGAGTCTTTTGTGCATTCAAAAATGTTATGAATTTCTTATTTTCATTGCTCTAGTGTGCTTAGGATCTATTGGCTCTAGAAATTTGCAATTTTAATAACATTTAGTTAATTTTTTTTAGTCAATGTTCCAAAAATCATCAATCTCTTTTAAACTTTCGACTACCGGTACCATACTTTTTTTTTGTCCACGAGACAAATAAACAGTATTTTCGTTGGGTGATTTGAAGATAATAATAATTATTATGTTAATGAAAGGAGGCTAAATAGATCCCATTCATAACATAATAATACGCGTAGTGCCAATTTACTATTACTAGTTACACTAAGTTAATTAGAGAAATTATAAATATAAAAGAGTGAGAGAGAGAGAGAAACGTTGTGATCAAAACTTATTCCAGTGAGAGGGAGAGGAGTTGTGTTACGATCTCAGTATTTGAATATGTAAAGTTGAATTCATTTAATAATTTTAAAATTAAACTTTTTAAAAGCTTGTCCGTGGCGTGAGAATGAAAATTTATTATTTTGTAATGTGTTGCTTTGATGGGACTTGTATTCAGCGCAGATTCAAGTAAGGTTTAGGTGTGTGATGTCTACAATTCCGTGACTAGCCAAGTTTTCTCAGGACGGATGTTGTTGAGACAGACTGTATCACAATAGTTCGAGGATGCTTTGCCAAGGATATAGCATAATATCTTGTACAATTTGTTCCTTAAATGCTTGATGTTTTTTCACTTTTTTAAAATAAAATTCAATAATTAATATAGTGTAAATTAAAGGACTAGGTGAACATAACCTATGCAATTCACAAAATTAAACAATGCGTTGAGACACACGGGAAAAACAAAAGAAATATATATTATAATGAAAGTCCTTGCTGGAACTACCAATATTTTTTATTATCAATGAATATTATTGAATTCTACCACCACTCGTATAGTTATTTTACATTAAATAGATAAAAATTTGTGTGCTCTTCAACATATTTTACGTCCTCTAAAAATACACGCCCTTTTGGAGGCCCAGTCCAACCCTGGTCTACTTGACGGATAGCATATAGTTTCCGAACAACTCGAAAGGCTTCGCTGACCTCAAAAATTGAATTACCATAGAAGCATAAAATTAATTGTGTTTCTTAGAAAAATTTCAATCTTCAATGCAAAATGAATATAAATAATTTAATACTTTGATTGTTGAGAGTCATCATAAGGTGCGTCAACTTGCGCAACATTCCCATTTAATTCAATTTTGGTATTGAATATTATTTTACAACAGCTATCTTTTATTGTTTATATATTTTTTAAACATTTATTTAAAATGGTTTTAAATATATTTAACGTAGTACATTTCTTTTTATAGTTGAACCGACACTTTAGCTATGTCGATAGCAGTTGTGCTTACTATGCTAAGGGTCCTGGTTTCGATACCATGTAGAGTCGTTAATTTAACTTTAGTAAACTGTTATGTATATCATAGCTAAAAGCTAGTTTGTAAGTCATGTGCGGATATAATCCTTGTGATAAATTGCACGTTAAAAATTCCTACTGAAAAAAAAATTATGAAATAATATTGATGTAGTTTCACTTTCTAGATTGCAAAGATTTTTTTAAGAATAATAGGAAAATACATCTGAAATATTCTAACTGGTCCTCTGTACAAGTTTCAAGGCTATTAGTGCTGTCCTGTCAAGCGAACAATAAGATTACTGCAGACCGATTCTCGGATTCTACCGAGAAACTTCAACTCTCTCTTGGCTCAAGTAGGTGTGGTGGGGGTTTACACCCCTATCTTGTAATAAACCTAGATTTATATAACTTATGACCGATTTCTAGCCGAGGGAATAGGTTTACGTGATTAAAAATATTATATTTGTAAATACACACAAAACTTAGGATGGTATGTTTTTTTAAATCCAACCATTTTCAAAAATGCGTTTATTGAGCTAATTTAAAAAATATATGTATAAAAAAAATTAGTTATATAATTCAATATAAATTTAGAAAAGTGTCCATAGAGTCATAATAAAAATAATAAAAAATATTTCATTATTGGTTTATCTAGAATTTCAGTTGGAAATCAGTCATTTTTACTGTGAATTAGTAGCTATGAGACCGCACCTTAATATAGATAATTACCTGATTCAGTAGCTGCTTGTTCTAAGGTGTCGATCTTACGTAAAACTGGCCTCATGAAGACGGGGAAATCTGGGTTTTACTCCTGCTCGGGTCTACTGAGGCTGATTTTTCTTAAATGGTTTTCCACTCTCCTTCCACGAAGATGGCGGTAAGATTACCTTTAAAAAAATGCTTACTTCCCCATACTGACCCTATCATATATGGGTATAACCTGAACAGGCAGTAAGACGCGGTGATACAAAGAAAGTCTCTAAGTATAATTTTTCAACTAATTTCAATTTGGATATTTGGTTTTTATGGGTAAATAAAACATTAGCTTTTCATATCGATTTATTATTTAAATTGAAACTGCATAACACATACATCATGCATCGTAACATACACGGTTATTAAGATCAATAGGACGACAACATTATCCGTGGTCAATTAGTGTGAGTATCGTTATTGTTTAATTAATTAGTATGGTTGTAGCTCTATCCGTGCTTGAAAAGTAATAAATCGTTTGTTGTGGTACCGTGTGAGAATCAGTCGTTTGGTAGAACACTTTTAGTAAATTAATCTCTGCATAACATAACTATTTGACTTCATAGAGTTGTTTTGAGATATTATTGAAACGATTTTTCCTACTGACAAACGTTCGTAGAAGGGTTACAGTATGTTTATAGCACCACAAAACCACTGTCACCACAATGGATGTGGTGTTCGGCATACCAATACGTTAAAAGCGTCATCTCACACCACAATTAATATCTCGTAGCTTCAGCAGGTAATTAAGGTCGAACCAGGCGGTTTGATGTTTTCTCTCCATGGTGTGAGTCTGCAAGTGAGGTATACCGACCGAGCGGCCGCCACCGTCTGCGATGGCAGTGCTAACATTTTTGTGGATAGATGGTGTCATGTTGACAGTACAATGAGCCCTCCGGTCATTAATCTCGGTTATCTCTACCATAGTTGCTACTTATTTATTCAAGTAGCTTCTCATTTGTCTTCACGAGGTTGTGTTTGACCCCTTTTTTTGACCCACTGCTTCACAGATAAATTTTAGAAACACCAAGGATTGAACCCGGGACCTTTGAACCTATAGTCAGGAATTATAACCACTAGACCAAGTGGAATTGGGACTAGACCATTTTAAATTATTGATTAAAATTAAATGAAACACAATTTAAAAACAATTAAAAAAAAATCAAAATTTCACTGTTGTCCTACATATTACAAGTTTCAAATTTTTATATTTCTTGATTTTTAAAGTTACACATATTGCTGATCACGTTATTTAAGACATCAGGCTCACAATATAATATGTATGCTTGAGGTGCAAACTCTCAGATTCCTTAGAATACGTATGCCAGGCTTCAACTTTTTATATTTATTGGTTTAGGAGTCCCTGCTTCTACACACACGTACAAAATAAGCGTTTTATTTTATTTATATAATACAATTATACTTATACACAATTCGATGAACGCATGGTCTATGGCGCTACTCTCGCAGCAGACTAAACTGTCAATGACGAGGAGATTGAGGTTCGAATATCAGTTGGGCATGCATAGGATGGGTTTTCCAAAATGGGTCTCCCCTCTGCTTTCACGCCAATACGCGTGCACTTGCTCTAAATATAACCTTTATAATCCCTACAAACATAAATGTAATTAGTACGTAAGCGTTTGACACGAACAGTTAATAAGACGCGGTGCTTAAAAAAATAAATAAAAAATACAAAATTAGTATCGTTAGGGTGATGTCGATATTATAGTCTCAGAAAATGTGTTTAAGGAAAATTTTTAGAGTTTCCAGTGAGTATTAACAATAGCCATATCAAAAGTAACAGAAAATGCCCAGTATTATATAGAGTAGGACTAGTGTGGTGTGTTTGAATAAATTAGATATTTAAAAAAAATAATAAACGTATTATTTTAATTGTTACGTTTAATACCATTGTTTTGAACTATTTAAAAAGTATGGGCCTATGTGATATTGGGGCAAAGTGCTCGCCTCAAGACCAGATTTTCATTGGTTCAAACCCGGCTGAGGTCGACGGATTTGTACTGAACGATGAAAAACCGTAACACAACTTCCTTCGGAGGTGAAGCTAAAAACGTTCGGTCCTATGTCAATTGTGGCTTGTAAAATATACCTGAAAGCTATGTAAAAAAATTTACCTTTCCGTTAAAATGTTTGGGCTCATTCTCGTTTGCTCGTATGAATCCAGTGCGGAATGCAACGGGAAGTTACGGGGATATCAGTGATTCCAAAATATGTGCTCTCTCCCAGATGGTGCGGCCAGCAATAACCAGTTGGAGGGTTGAGTGTATATCAGGCTTTGGGTGGATGAGTTGAACACTCCCTGTTATTATTATTATTATTATTATTATTAACACCGGGTCTTACTACCCGTTCGAGTTATACGCACTTACGCTTATGTGTAATGGTAGGGTGATTGTGAGATGAAATGGAGGACCTACAGTTTAACATGAGATCCAAACCACGGTGGAGGACTGGCATTCCCCACATTCACAAGTTGTCTTGTCAGAGGTGAAGGAAGGGTTTGGAAATCAGATAAATCTGTGCTGGGACAGAGTATTGAACCCCGGACAGCGGGTATAAGAATAGTTGTTTCAAATATCGTTTGCTTCATAATCAATCTTATTTTACGAGCTACTGAAGCGTATTTTTTTATACACCCCACAGCGGGAGAGGTTCTCTGGTTTTTGTCAGTTATTGGTTCGGTCTTCTTGAAGACGGCTCGATAACGTCTCGACCAGTTGAGTTATATCGATTGGTATCGAGTCGAATTCTTACTCAGAGAATAAGTTGGGGAAGTTTAACGTCAATGACACGAAGACGAGTTTCTATGAGAAAAGAATCAAGAACGTCAGTGATATTTGTTTCCGATAAACCATTTAGGAAAATTTCACAGATAATAAGATGAAAAGTACGTCAATTTTTTTTTCTTTAAGACTTTTTCCCCTGAACTGATTGAAAGAGTTTTTTATGTGATTAATTAAATAAGCTTAGGGTAAAGTTATTTTAAAGCTTTCTATTAATTCACCAATTTAATGTTTTAAATTCAACTTTCTTAAACCATAAAATGAAATTGTTTAATTTAGATAAGAATCAAAGAGAAGCTCAACACCTTAATGCTTCCGATCAATGTTAAACCTCTTCATATCTATAGATCATAACAAGTTAAATTAAGGATATGTATTATGTCAGTTAAATTCTACAAATACTTAATATGATTTTTTTAAATGTGTTGTGTGACCTGGTGGTCTAGGGGTAAGGTGTTGGACTTCTGTTTGGCAGGGGCCGGGGTTCAATCCTCGGTCCGGCACAGATTTATCTGATTACCAAACCCTTCCTTCACCTCTGACAAGTTATCTTGTGAATGTGGGGAATGCCAGGCCTCCACGTGGTTCGGATTCCACGTTAAACTGTAGGTCCTCCATTTCATCTCATAATCACCCTACCATTACACATTAGCGTAAGTGCGTATAACCCGAACGGGTAGTAAGACGCGGTGCTAATAATAATAATATATCACTCGCATACATAAACCCACGTGCGCGCGCGCGCGCCACACACATATTCATACACACTTAGGTAAAATACACACATTCATACACACACACACACACACACACACAGTCAACACACACATCACGAACATGCAGCAATCTATACACACATAAATACACACACAGTCACAAATATATTTTGAATATTGGATTTTATTATAATTTAATATTAACTCAAATGATTTTAATTTATTAAAAACTGTCTTTTAAAAAGGTGTTTTATTATTAATATATTCCTCAATATGATTATTTTATTTTTAATAAAGTAATTACAAATTAATGACATTTCCTCTATTTTAGGTAATATCCACATTTAATATATCATTTTTATTTATCCTCTTTAGCAAATATATTTGAGTGTAATATTTATCGAGACGACCACGACCCTTATGTCTGACACATGGATATGGACACTTTATCTACCAAAGATCTAGATAAGAGTTGACTAAGAAATTCCCACCACGTTGCGTTCAGCATATCCAATCGAGCGAGCGGAGGCCACCTAAACCAAGCAACCCTCTTTTCCACGCTCAAACAACCCCCTTCAGCATCCAGCTTTACTTCTATTGATTGATTTCACTCTTCCTTTTTTTTCCCTACATTTTTTCCTTTGTAATAGAAAAAAACGACTAATGTAACAATCGCGTTTTTGTGTTTTTCCGATAATTTTTGTACCAACAGACGGATCTTAAGCAAACTTTGAATCGTCATATCTTTCTGATTAAGGGAGGATTGATTGAATAATTGAGTCAATGAGCTACTTAAATAAAGATATTAAACTGTAGCTTCAATTTAATTGATCAAGGTTAAAATATGATCTTATTTTGGACAAAGTCAAAAATACAAACTATAAAATCAACGATACACTAAAAGTCACCTTCAAAATTCAAACTCAAATTCCCACATGTGCTAAGCAATAATATTTCATTTATACATCCTTTATTAATGGTAATGTATACGAACTTGATTTTATACGGAATCTTTTTATTTCTTTATTGTGTTCAACCTTCAAAATAAACTTATTTTCAAATGTGCCAAAGTTTTATAAATATGATATATGTTGGTCAAATTATTTCCAAATATAGTACAATATATAATATTTATCAAATAAATTAGTGATGGAAAAGAAATACTTGCAGAAGTTTGAAATATAGTGCTAGAGAAGGCTCTAGAATATCAGGTGGGCAGACCGGGTGAGATATGTAGAAGTCCTAAGAAGATTTTAAAAAAAAACATTATTTTAGTCAAAATAAATAAATGATTGCGCCAGTACAAATACATAGCTTAATTTTCTTCACATGGTGATGTAAACAATTGTTGAATATCTCTCATGAGCATAGCATAATTAGATGATAAACTATTTAAATGAAGATAAAGGTTGTAATTAAATTGCAGGACATCCTCGACAGATATTCAACATTTGTTGATGTCATCCTGCGAATACTTTTATTCAAGCAATATTTGATTTATTTTGACAAAAAAATTATGATTTAACAAATGCAAAAAATACTAACCTTTTTTTCTCTTCTCCCTAATCATTGGAATATATATAAAAAATATAATTAATAATTAAAATTTACTGATATTAACTGTTATAAATGATTTTGTTGTACTTTATGTTTAAAAAGTAAACGAAATGATTTCACTTAATTAAAATTCCGAGGACCTTTCTATGAAACTATTCACTTTCGGTGATAAATATATTCTTACTTTTAAAACTGGGGTGACATTTTAGAGTTAATTTTATAAACAGTATGAAATTGTACTCATGTGCTTTGTCAGATTTTAAAAATACACATCAAATTAATTTTTAATAAAATTTAATGTGAAAATGTATCGCATCTGCCGAAGCGCGTCCTTGAGAGACAATTATATTATTATTATACTTGCTCTCTATCCAAAGACTTTACCAATATTCCTCTCTCAGCTGTTTACGATCATCTTCTTAACGGCTTGTTTTAGGACATAAAAGTAACCATTTAAACAACACAATCCGCAGTTTTTAGAAATGAGATTATTCTCAATCTTTGCTTTATCCCAAATAACCTTTCAGTGTATTTTTTTTAAGCTCAAGAGCATACCAACTTTGCATAAAACTGGATTACTAAACGGGTCCGACCATTTGTTTTACTTCGTTTAGCATTCATTCAGTTTGTATGGTCAGGCGAAAGAAGAAACTTTTGATCGTGCTTTGATATGTGAATCATTCCACCTGTCACGTTTTGTAAAATGCGGCAGTACAATTTGCTTCTACTAAAAGGGTTGAGTGTATTTTTATTTAACACATAAAAAACAAAAAAACAAAAAAACACCAATTGTTTTATATTTGAAAAATTGTAGAAAAAGACCGTAGAGATTTTTTGTTTTGTTTATCTTACTACCTTCTTGAGTATTCTACATATTTACATTAATTGATTAAGGACGAGGAAGGAATAACTTAGAGGAAATGTAGACATATTCATGTAGAATTAAACTGAAAAACCATTTTGAAAAATAAGTTGTAATCGAATTTGTATGGACTTGGTACCGTCAAACCAAATAAGATAAGACAAGACTGAAGCCATTAACCGTGTATCCACTGGCACGGCTAATGGACCCCTAACAATAATTTATTACGTTGGACTAAATTATTGTTTACCTCGGTGTTCTTAGGGTAAAGTGCTCACCTCAATACCTGATGTTAGTGAGTTCAAACCCAGCCAGGGTCAACGGATCTTTGTTGATTTATAAAAATACAAGGCACACCTTCCTTTGGGGGAAAGTAAAAACGTCGGTTCCATTTATATGAACCATGGAAGGTATGTGAAAATATATTTTCCAGAAAAATTGTTAGGACCTTTCACTATTGCTCATAGAAATTATCATGTGCTGATATAATCAGTCGGTTCAGAATTTGCCCGTTAAATTTTTCAAATAAATGTAATAAATGAAAAATAACTGAGTTATTAACTTTATTTATAGGGTGACCTGGTGGTCTAGGGGTAAGGTGTCAGACTTCTGTGCTGGCGGCCGGGGTTCAATCCTCGGTCCCGGCACAGATTTATCTGATTACCAAACCCTTCCTTCACCTCTAACAATACATCTTGTGAATGTGGGGAATACCAGGCCTCCACCGTGGTTCGGATTCCACGTTAAACTGTAGGTCCTTCATTTCATCTCACAATCACCCTACCATTACACATTAGCGTAAGTGCGTATTACCCGAACGGGTAGTAAGACGCGGTGCTAATAATAATAATAATAATAATAATAATAATATATAACTTTATTCATAATAAAGATACATTTTAAAATCCATTGAAATATAACTATTTAAAAAGTAAAAGTTATATTTTTCATAAATTAATTTAAAACTACCATGTTTAAATACAAAAAAGGGGGGAAAAAGAATTGCCAACAAAATCAAATCGTGTTACCTCCAGTGTGTTACGAGATTGGATAGAGTTTTGTGTTCGGGGAGGGGGTAGTGGTGAAATAGGGTGGGTAAGTGGTTAGGAGGAGGTTATTTTAGGTGGCTTATTACCATTGTTAGATAACATCGACCCCCTTTTCTATCCCTGGCCTGGGGCTTCCGCGCATTAAGTGGAGAGTAAACAAATGAGCCCAAATCCAATCAAATGGTGCGAAAATAAATGAAAGAATTACCCTAGTGGTGTGCTACAGAGGTAAAATGAGACCAGAAGGAAGAATAACATTAAAAAAAAAGAAAAAAGAATAGGATTTTCAGAACCAAACTAAAAGGATTTTTGTTGAATTTTTTTCCTCCCGCCTTTTACTACCTATTATGGTTAAACGCACATTTATTAATCAAGATAATATTGTAGAGAGGAGCAAGGTAGAATTTATAGGAAAGATATTCCGAATTTTCGTGGAGGGAGGGAAACTACTTAGGAAAAAACTACTCTCAATATATCTGGATGGGATTCAAGCCACGACCTCTCCTATCAATGGTAAACAAGACACTATGAGTTCTTCATTTAGAGCTAGTGCTCACTGTCACGGCTAGCCAAAATGGTAATATAATTTACACTAACAGTCTCATTTCCAATGATGTCATTGTAGTATGACAATGGAAGTAAGTTAACTCATGCTATAATCCAATCCTTCATTTTTATGTAAATAATATATTATAAAATGTAAAAAAATAACAATATTTTTTCCGGTTGCTCTCCCTGGTTGTGAAACGTAATTTTTTTTAACTTGCACGACGAAAAAAGGTTTTAGGGTGTTCGAAAAGAAGGTGCTTTGGGAAAGACATTTGGACAATATAATATATAATATATATATATATATATATATATATATATATCAAGATACTGGAGAGGGGAGGAGGTTACATAATGATGTGTTACATACCACGCTTCCTCTAACCCACTGTTAGGATAATCAAGTCTCGTAGATTACACTGGGCTAGACATGCAATGTGAATGGGAGATTCAACCCTATTCAAGGTACTGACTGGCAAACCCTATAGAAGAGACCATCGGGAATATCTAGACGCAGATGGGAGGATAAATAAGTGGCGTACTTTTATAAGTGCGGCAATGGAGTTTCGAGCTACTAATACCATAAGGTAAGTAAGCATTATTTACATAATGTAAATGGTCGTAGATATAATTTTCAACCATTACATGCTTTATTACAAACAACCTTTGGGGTGGTACTTACATTTTAAAGTGTGGTTTCTCAATATGAAGCTAATCATCACCTTTGAAATACTTCTATTCAAATTAAGGTTGGGTAAAAGATTTTAGTACTAAAGGAATCTTAAGCATGAAATTATTCGAGGTGTTTCTTCTAATTGTATTAATGAATGTAAGTCATCTAAATATACCTATAATATCAGCATGAATTACATACAATCTAACGTAACTCTAGAAACGACCTAAAAACACAGTCCCTCAGTAATTATTTCCGGAGAAGATCGAAAGCGCACAAGAGATAGAAACCTCATGTCAAAGGTACACATGGTACACATATATTGTGAACAGCCCTCTTATTCTTTACCGTAATTTCAATAATAAAATAATAAAACTACAAGAAACAACCCTCTTTGTTCCTACAGTAGTGGCTAGATTCGGTTGATAACTAGCTAATTTAATAACTCCTATATTTATATTATCAAAACTAAACATTTATTGCTTTTTGTCATATTAGGCTCACAGACTACAAACAATAGTTGCACTTTTGATGCACTTATCTTCTGCGCTTCTGATATACTACTAAAAAAGCACAAATTCTGTATGTGTGCTCTCATTACGTGGCTCGTTTATTCATCACTAGCCCCTTCCCCGTAAAAGAATATTGTAAAGCATCCTGTAAAACAAAGCTTCAAATCATCCATCATGTCAATATAAAAACAAAAGTTTTTTTTACTTATTTAAAAAAAAATACAGTCCTACCATCACTGTATAGCCCCCTCCCTCTTTTTATCCTCCCTCCTAGTTTCATCTCATTCCTCTTTCCTCACCCCTACCCCTCCCGCCCCCTTCACCAACACCCACTTTCCCTTCAACAACTTTTTTTTTCTTCCAACGACTATATAATATACTATCGACATTTTTATGAGGAATAAATTAAATTTTCAAAATAAAAATATAGCCTATGTTACTCGCTGATAATGTAGCTTTATATTGATGAAAGAATTTTTAAAATTGGTCCAGTAGTTTTTGAGTTTATCCATTACAAAAAAAAAATCTTTCCTCTTTATAATATTAGTATAGAAGTATTGATTATGGAAAGTTATTAACACATTATTTTAGGCTGCCCTAGGAACGAAGATGGGATACTTAGCTCATCAGCCAGACACGTTATCAGCAGAGCTAAAAAGTATGTTACTGATTTAGTTTAAGTTTTCAAGTCGTGGTGTCTTACTACCCATTTGAGTTATACTTTTATATACTAATTACACTAATGTATTAGGATTTGAAACATTGAATTTAGGGGAAGTGTGCCCACATTTGCGTTGAGAGAGAACGGGAGATAGTGGGGAATCATTTATGAAAAAAACAATCTTGGTACAACTTACTGGGATTTAACCATAATATCCCTGTCACCGGCAGTCTAACATATTGCGAGAGTAGTGCCTTGAACTATGCGGTCCCCGAAGCGGGTATTGGGGTTATTAGAGTCTGGCAGATCAATATTTGATTTTACTTTGGCTAAATACATATTTTGCTATAAAGACTGCAAAAACACTAGCCTTTTCTCACGGTGCCTTTATCCTCACTTTAAATTTTGTCAAAATACACAGAGACAAAAACTCACACTCTTACAGAATTTGGTAACTGACTTACTATGCCACTGAACTATAAAATTAATCTCAGTTTTGCCAACAACTGAAATATAACAATGTGTACTCTTGTCCTCCTCTACTTTATACGTTTAGTTGCATACTTTGGGATTTCAAAGATATTTTTCGAAGCAGGCTGCATATTAACTTGATGAATTCTTTAAACACTATCACCATAGACACCAATGTACGATGTATAAAGAGAGGGAAGAAAATGAGCAGTTCGCCCTGTGATACTTCTAGTTTACCAACCGATAATACTTACCCTCGTCTTCTAATGAGTATAAACACCCAATTTACTATTTAAGCTTGACAGCATTGACTTGAATTTTAAAAGTACACATTTTTTGTTTACTATTATAAATAGAAAAATGATTACAATAATTTTTTTAATCTATCTCTGGACAGAAAGATTCCTACAGGACATTTTCGGGAATAAACCAAATAGCCTGTGAACAATAAAAAAAAATACATGTACGAATATACTACTAAATAACAAATAAAAACCCGCTTCTGTGGCGTAGTTGGCTAACGCGCTTGTCGTGTTGAGCTCGACCGCCGAGGACGGGGAGATCGAGGTTCGAATCTCAGTCGGGTGAACTGGGGGTGGTTTTTCCTAAATGGTTTTCCACTCTCCCTCCACGCAAATGCGGGTTCACTTCCTCTAATTCAACCTTACCAATTCCTAACCCATTAACGTAATTAGTACTTAAAGCGTATAACCCGAACGGGTAGTAAGACGCGGTGCTAAATATTATTATTATTATTATTAATAAAATAAAAAAAGGTTCCAACAATGTAAGGTTAATTTTAGCATTCTTTAATGATTCATTATTATTATTTTTTCAATTTTATTTCGCTCGCCTCGTTGGTGTAGTTGGCTAACGCACTAGTCGCGTTGAGCTCGACTGCTGAGGACGGGGAGATCGAGATTCGAATCTCGGTCGGGTGAACTGGGGGTGGTTTTTCCTAAATGGTTTTCCACTCTCCCTCCACGCAAATGCGGGTTCACTTCCTCTAATTAAACCTTACCAATTCCTAATCCATTAGCGTAATTAGTATTTAAAGCGTATAACCCGAACGGATAGTAAGACGCAGTGTTAAATAATAATACTAAATAATAATTTTATTTCCTTTAAAACCCACCGAATAAAACTTAAATACATGAATATGGTAAATAATATCTCGATTAGCCGTGACGTCACAGGTACGCAAAATATTTAATTCTCCACACATAGTGGTCCTAATAGCTATTGGATCTTTGTCATGCATATTACCCGAACCAAAATGAAGTCGCAGTGCTAAAATTAATAATATACCAGTAAACTCTTGTGAAACTTTCACACATTCAACCTTCTCCTCTTCTTTTAATATAAATTTTAAACAAACAATGTGTTTTAACGTAAACTGAGTATGCTTTGTCAGAAGTAGGTAAAAAATTCTATCCACGCTTTGTATTAGTTGAAAAAAAAGGATGTTGACAACATAAATAATATATAGGATATTTGTCATGACTCAAGATTAAATGGTATTTGATGGTAAACTTAAAAAAAAAAAAAGGATTTATTGACTGCCATTATGTGCCCATGGCTAATAAATATTCAAGAACTTTTTAGATTAATAAAAATAGCAAATCAAATTATAGGTATCTACCAAATAATGGTTTTATTTATTTTTTATAATAAATTGATTTAGAAACTTAAGAAATACTAACCTTAACTAAAGTCTATTTTCAGCCCTAACTTAAGTAATGTCAGTATGCTTAAAACACCACACACTATTTTCACAGACACCTTAATCCGAAATACACATTTAACCATGTCAAAGTTTTCTTTCCAAATTAAATATTTACTCATACAAAAACAAGCATACATAACAAAAATTGTATCAACTTTTGTATATGTCTGAAAGTTTATTTTGTCTTAAGAGGCCACGCATCAGTGGTGGCATTTACAAAATTCATAGCTAGAAAAGTTCAGCGTGTGTTAAAAGAAAGAAAGAATATGAAAGAAAGATGTATATAAAAACTTTTTCATATTGGTAACTGGGTATATACAAAAATATAAGAGGGAGTAAAAGTGCTAAAGTCTGTTATAAATTTTATTTCCCATTGGCACCATCAATTCCTCCACATATCGGCTGTAATGGCAACGTGCCATATATCCATATATATAATATAAAAAAGAGGAAAGGCTAGTATTGCCTTTGGGGGGCTCTGCATCACTAACTTTACTTGTTGAAACCTTACACCATTTTCACGATCGAATGCATCGACTCAGTTTTCGATACAATATATCGACCCGCCCCCCCACCCTCTTCTCGAAACTACAATGCATCGACTCCACACTTGACTGGCTTCACAACTCTCCTACAGTTTTTATCCCCTCTCCCCTCCAACAACACCCCATTCCACCTGTCAAACCACAATAGCGTGTTCCATTTCAGAACGATAAAGAACAAGAGGAGAATGTGTTTAATGGTTGCAGTGGTCACCGTAGAAAGTGGTGTTTTTTTTGTTTTGTTTTTCGGAAAAGCCGAAAACACATTTGAGCTAATATATCGAATTCATTTGCCTTTGTCACGAAAACTATTTTAGTTGAAATATCTTGTTAGAATAGGTTAGATAAGAACAATACGTGTAGCTGATTCTAAAACAGATAGGATTCCCTGTTATTGAGTACTTAAAATGGTCTAACAAAGGGGCAGATAACCTCTGATTGATTCTGGCTCATATATACAATTTTATATTTTTGAACAGGTTAGTCATTATATTAAATTAATTAAATATGTACCTGCTTAGGTAGACAAATTGTTTAAACCAAGCCATCATTCTCGAAATAAACAGGCCTGTTGATGTCGTTTGTACCAAGATTTTAATTTTTATTTTCTAAATGGTTTTACACTTAATCGCTTACTCTCCACAAACAAAGAGGGCTCACTTTGTCTAAATTCAACCCAATTAATCCCAAACACATTAGCATAATTAATATATAAATGCGTACAACCCTAACGGGTAGCAAGTCGTGGTGCTAAAATAATAATTAAATATGAAGAACGCGTCAATCGAGAATCTCAGTCTGGTGTTTTTGAGGGTGGTTTTTCCTAAATAGTTTCCCACTCTAAGCGAACGTGGGCACATTTATTCTGAGTTTTTCCTTCTTTACTACAGTAGTGTAGGGTAATTGTGCAGATCTACTAAGCTTAAGACTTAGTGTATACAAATTATTCAGAAGTTATGTCTGGGTGTATGGTATTAGTTGCACTTTTTTTTTTAAATTATATAAACTTGTAAGTCGTGTGTTTGGAGAAGACACGTTTAGTATTACAACTACCCACATTGGCAGGCACTTGAGATAAGACTTAAGTCTGTTCTTGTATGGGTTTTAGGGATTGGGAGATTGGTGCTCAGAACTTAGCTGGGTGTACTGAGGCTGTTATTCCTAAATTAATTCTAAATCTCGTTTCAATGAAATTTGGGTATACCTACTTATTACTCTACCTTTCTCATCATTAACTCTACCTTTCTCATCCTTAGATCTACCTTTCTCATCCTTAACTCTACTTTTCTGATTC
Organism: Timema cristinae; assembly: GCA_039000515.1. Lineage (NCBI taxonomy): Eukaryota > Metazoa > Arthropoda > Insecta > Phasmatodea > Timematidae > Timema > Timema cristinae. Next base: position 31,961,646 of record JBCFYV010000100.1, read on the forward strand.
TTAGCTCTACCTTTCTGATCCTTAACTTTACCTTTCTCATCCTTAACTTTACCTTTCTCATCCTTAGCTCTATCTTTCTCATACTTAGCTCTACCTTTCTCATCCTTAACTCTACTTTTCTGATCCTTAGCTCTATCTTTCTCATCCTTATATCTACCTTTCTCATCCTTAACTCTACCTTTCTCATCCTTAGATTACCTATCTCTCATAATTTAACTACTTTATTACTCTACCTTTCTGATCCTTAACTTTACCTTTCTCATCCTTAGATCTACCTTTCTAATCCTTAACTCTACTTTTTTGATTCTTAGCTCTACCTTTCTCATCCTTAACTTACCTTTCTCATCCTAACTTTACCTTTCTCATCCTTAACTCTACCTTTCTCATCTTAGCTCTACTTTTCTCATCCTTAAGCTCTACTTTCTATCCTTAGCTCTATCTTTCTCATCCTTAATCTACCTTTCTCATCCTTAACTCTACCTTTCCATTCCTTAGCTCTACCTTTCTCATCCTTAACTCTACTTTTCTGATTCTTAGCTCTACCTTTCTGATCCTTAACTTACCTTTTCTGATCCTTAGATTTACCATTCTTAATACCTTCCACTACTCTATTTTTATCTCTATAGCTACCTTTCTCATCCTTAACTCTACCTTTCTCATCCTCAACTTTACCTTTCTCATCCTTAACTCTACTTTCTCATTCTTACTCTACTTTCTGATCCTTACTCTACTTTCTCATCCTTAACTCTACCTTTCTCATCCTTAACTCTACCTTTCTCATCCTTAACTCTACCTTTCCGATTCTTAGCTCTACCTTTATGATCCTTAACTTTACTTTCTCATCCTTAGATCTGCCTTTCTCATCAGTGTAAATAATATATATATAGCCCAGATGGGTACAAATTAAAAACGATCAGTGACCTTTGATCTTGGAAAACATCCTAAGATCCCAGTTAATAGTCAAACTTAGTGCACCTCGAAACATAATACGACACCTACCTAAACTCAGATGGAATGAGCCAGTTTCTCAACTTGTTTTTGGTTTCGAGCCGCACTCGAATGAAATGACCATGTTTGGCTTATGGAACTACTAGCCCATTACATTCTGATCTAGGTAGGTGTCATCTTGTAGAGTTAAAAAATACAGCCTTAATTTTTTCTTAAATATTTTTAGTGATGATGATGATGATGATGATAATAATAATATAATAATACTTAGCACCACGTCTTACTTCCCGTTCGGATTATATACTTAATTACTAATTACGATAATGGGTTAGGAATTGGGAAGGTTGAATATAGAGGAAGTGGATCCACATTTGCGTGGAGGGAAAGTGGAAAACCATTAAGTAAAAACCACTCCAATTCACCCACGCGAGATTCGAACTTCAATCTCTACGTCCTCGAAAGTTTAGCTGAACATGAAACTAGCGCGTTAGCTAACTACGCCATAGAGGTAGGTTTGAATGAGTTGTGATAGATGGGCTGTCCTTGCTTACTCTATGGCATTAGGAGTTCGAAAGCTAGTCGCTGCACTTACATAAGTACCCCACCTATTCCTATCTTGAGGTAGTTCCATCTAGTCCTCCTAATTACATCCTAACTCTTTCAGGTCCATTCTAATGTTACCCTCCCATCTGCGTCTAGGTCTTACCAATGGTCTCTTTCCCCATTAGATTTGCCAGTCAGTACCCTGAAAATGGTTCTAGATTCTTCCATTCGTGCTGCATGACCTGCCCACTGTAACCTACGAGATTTGATTATCCTAACAATGACTTGTGATTAGTATAGGGTATCTAATTCATCAATATGTAACCTCCTACACTCCCCATCCTCTTTTGGACCAAATATCATCCTAAGCTGCTTGTTTTTGAAAACTTTTTTTTTCCATGTAAGGTATTAAACAACGTTTCACACCTATAGAGAGCAACCGGAAACATTGTTTTGTCTATTATTAGTTTTTACATTAATTGAAAGCATACGAGATGTCAATAGCTTACTTACAGAATAAAACATGTATTTTACAACTGTATTATATTCCTAATTTTCACTATAATATTTTTATCGCCAATTAAAATCGTTTCAAAATATTTAAACTGATTAACCATGCCAAACGATATGTTGTCCTTAATTCATTGATTTTTAGATTCATAATACATTATGGTTTTAACGTTATAAAACAAATGTTAAATATTCCGAATCACAAATAAAAACAAAATATTTGTACAATGCGATACCATTGGCATATTTCCTATGTGCCAAGCTATTAAATAATGAAAACCGGGATAGACCCTTCATTTGTAAACTGCCCATGTTCACACAATACACTAACCACGTACTTTATTGATATGTTCAACTACCATGAAATATTGTCCCAAATGTACGCATCAGAATGTCTAAATTACCTCTGAAGACCATTTGAATGACCATAAACCGTTCCAAATGAAATGCCGAAACCTATGCGAGTAACGTGGATCCCAATAATATTTTCATATGAGATGTTATAATTGCGAAATTTCCCATTAATGTGTGTCGCATCATCCACGTGATGAGTCTCTGGTGATATGTGGCCACGATACCACCATATTTTTTTCTCTTCTAAATGTGAGGAATACATGTTGAATAATAATGAGCGCATTATTATTTATTTTTTTACCCCTTAGTGGTCGATATAGAGTATTGCAAAGAGAATAAAGTCATAAAATGTGATACAGTCATTATGTAATGGCCACAACCCATTTTTTTTTTCAGAAACATTCCAACGATTTTGTTGACAATATGTATATTGCATTGGATTTTCAGTTTTAAGACCTGGGTTTGATACCATTATACTGGAATCTTGAAATCTTATTTTTCATCTATTCCATGGAAATTTTGACCCATGTGATTTAATATAATGATTTGATTCTTTCATGATTTGACCATCACAAATTTAGATACACTATTAGCGCATCCTACTATTGGATACTCTCCCATTCTCCCACACAAACTGTGCCCAACTCTTTGGATAGCATCTGATCCTCGTGAGTCGCCATTGCTCACCGACGTATCTGAACTTAGTCAAATTCAGGGATCACACAAGAAAGACAACAATCAATGCCATCATGCTTTCCTGATCTATATTATTGTCGTGTTGTACAAATCACTCCTTCGTTATCCAATCCGCACGGCAACCAACATGTCACGTCCACGAGGATAATTGAGCGAGGCCTACGATCCAATCTCTGTACTTGACTCGTCCACTCGCCAATTTTGATACAAATCAACTCTTAGTTCAAGTATCCGAGCTCGAACCGCCAACCTTCCAAGCCACACTGCAAAACCTTATGCCAGCGCCATATGAAGGTGACGTCACTACAGCTAGAAATAAAAAATACTAGCTTGGTGCCAAAATAACTGGCACAAGACTGAAATGTGTACAAATTAGAAATTTGATTGTCTTTCTTCATCGTAATAATAGAATTCAATGTGAATGAAAATTAATAAAAATTAATAAAAAATTGTTTTAATTAATTTTTATTAATTTTCATTCACATTGAATTCTATTATTACGATTAAATATGGTTTCCTTATTAAAATTCATTATGTTTTTCAAAAATTTCTTTCTTCAATCAATGAAAATTTTATTTTTTATCACCACTACTTATTACCCGTTTTTGTCTGCCATAGATCGTGTGACAACCGCAGTGGGTAGATGATAAAATAATAAACACCGTTAATTATGGTTGCTTTGTTATTCCCAAACTGTTTTATTTACACCTCTTCTTACTATTCATATAGTCTATGTACATTTTAATTACATCATTGGCTTAGGTTTGAGAAAGGTACGACGTAAAAAAGAGGGGGAAACTATTTAGGTAAAGCACCCTCAGTATACCCAGTCAGGATTTGAATCCTGATCTCCACGTAATTGGCAACCCAGACTTGATTATCCTGGCGTTCATCCCATTTGTCCACCTATGCAGGTTTGTGTTGGGTTGATATGTTGTCCAACATTTAATAGTAATAAAAACATTTTTCGAATGGGTAGTACAGTGAAAATTAAAGATCATAATTATAGTCGATGTAACTATGATGCAGTCTTATCCTTTTCCAATCAAATTATTCCTAAGTTTTATATTTATTCTTTTATTACCCGCCTCGGTGGCGTAGTTAGCTAACGTGCTAGTTTCGTGTTAGCTAGACTGCCCAGGACGGGGAAATCTAGGTTCAAATCTCATTCAGGTGAGTTTATTCTAAATAATTTTACACTCTCCCCCCACGCAAATGTAGGTTCACTTCTTCTACAGTCAACCTTCCTAATTACTAATCTATTAGCATAGTTAGTACTTAAGCGTACAACCTGAACGGGTGCTAAGATGCGGTGCAAAGTATTACTACCTATTATTTTAGTCCTCTTTACGCAAGTGTTGATAAGTTCTATATTACGGGTTAGTTCAAAAGTGCGAATGATTATCAATTTAAATAGTTTAATCTAATTTAATGGAAAAAAATCTTTACAAATTATGAAAAAACCCCAGTGTAGTAAGAAATACTTAACAGCTAGTACGCTTTTCTTAATATCGCCTCCTACTTGAAGGGAAATGTCTTCACAATGCAGCATATCTGGAGATTTAAAACGACACAAATGATCCTAATAATGTATCTTAAATTATCATTATATGAATGAACTTATTGATAAATCACTTGCTTTATTTAACACTTGAGCTATATATATATTTCTCCAGACACTTACAACGATCTCAAAAGTGCGACGTTTCAAGTGAAACGTAATTAGAAATGAGCTATTATCACCTTTTCATAATTTTCAATGTAATTATAAAACTGTATTAGTCCAGGTTTTTAAACTTATCACCTCTTTTTAATAGTGGATCACGGGATTTCTGGACGTATAGAGCCTTAGTGCCCCAGTAGGGGACCGCCTTAACCTAGAATCACACCCAAGTCAGTAAGAGATTTTCTTAAATTTATTTAGCATCCGTTCGCACACTACGCACATGTGTTAATTACGTTAATGTGATAGGAAGGATAAAGTATTAATTAAAAGTAAGTGTACCCGCATTTGCATGTGAAAATACTTAGTAGAAATCACCCTCAATACATCCAACTGGAATTTGAACCCCGGTCCTCTCCCTATCAAAAAATCTATTCTATTGCAATAGTGATGCCTTAGGAAATGCAGCCACCGAAGGAGTTCAATCCCGGGTGGTATTTTCTGAAAGATATACCACATCAAACGTGGTAGGTATACCACGGGGAGGGTCTTCTAGTGACATCCCCCAATGAACATTGATAATTTACATATACGCTATACCTCTACCATTAGTTTCATCCTACTTTTATTATGAACGAAAACGTAAAATGTGTTAAACGTCACTTTTAATTTAAACCCTCTTTTTTTTTTCTTTCGTTTTTACATTGTTGACGGCATTACCATAAATCATTTTTGGCCTCTGGGAGCTCGTTTATAAAATTATGATATCATCGCACCACTATCCTATTACACAGACTGATTGAAAACCTCGGAGGTAACGAGGTCTTTTAGAACAAAAACGAAACAAAACAAGGTAGAAGACAGGCTACAAACACGAATCAGGCCATTCCCTCGTGACTGGGCCGTTCGACGTGTTTGCCACATTTTATACAGGGCACGTTCACCCGTTTTGGTGGCCGAATGATTTAAGGCGTCACTTCCCTGTCAGACCAGCTTACAGATGACGGGGAGATGGGGGTTAGAATCCTGATCAGGTCAACAAAGGGTGGTTTTCCCTCAAAGTTTTCCCACTCTACTTTCACGCAAATTTAATTAGATTAGCTCTAAAATTTTCTTCATCCCTACCCCATTGAGTAATTATCATCCTAGTATAATAATTATCATACATGCGTATAACCTGAACAGGTAGTAATATGTGATAAAAAAAATAGAATTAAAAAATTTCTTGGTTCAAACTCTTGTTTTTTTTAAGCACCGGTCTTACTACCCGTTAGGATTATACGCTTGTTTACTAATGAGGTATATGCTAATTATTTTAGGGATGAGAAAGGCTATATTAATATGAAGTGTACCCACTTTTGCGTGGAGGGAGAGTGGAAAACCATTCTGAAAAAAGCACCTTCAGTACACCCGACCTAGATTCAAACCTCGGTCTCTCCGTCATAGGAAGTCTAGTCTCCTGTGAGAGTAGCGCCTTAGACCATCCGACCACTGAAACGGGTGGGTTAGGTCTGGAAGTAGGTGGTCACGAGTTCGTCCTGCTATTAAATTAATAAATATCTTAGCTGGATAAGCAATGCTGAGCCCACTACTCATTGTTAAGCTTGTTAGTAAGTTTAATTAAATATATATATTTTAAAGTCTAAGTTGGTGGTTTTAAATGTGATAATGCGTGACAACATACAGTCAATATAAATTTTTTTATAAATACAATACATATTAAGAAAAATAAAAGTAATATCAATATATTTTGAGAGAAAGTGGTAGTGTACAAAAGTAAAAGTTTATTTTTTAATTTATTGATGAAGAATTTTAAAAATATGGTCCTAGTTGAAACAATAAGTATTATGAGTAATTTTATTAAAATAATATTTTCAAATAATACAATTCAAGGTAGTCCAAAGTAATTTGAGGTTAGAGACGACACAAATTAACTTTAATAATTTTAATGTCACATATTTTCTTGCCAAAAATTATACGCCTTAAATTGTATTCTTTTCAAATGTTATTTAGCTATATTTAAGTAAAACGAAATGAAAACAAATAAATTATGTGGTAGAGAAGAGTTTGGTAGAAAGGAACCTAACTATACCCACATTCACATGGAAGACGAGTGGAAATAAATATTATTTCTAAGGAGTTTAGGAAGATATTTGGATCAAAAAGTTATGAGTCTACCGGGGAGTATTGGAAGTTACATATTGATGAGTTATATACCCTATACTCATCACAATACTTTGTTAAGATAATCACGTCTCTTAGATTTGGGTGGGCATTACATGCATTGCAATTGGGATATTCAAGAACCTTGATCAGGGTATTTCATGGAAAACCCAATGTTAAGAGAATATTGGGAAAACCTAGTCGCAGATAGAAGGATAACATTAGATTGAACCTGAAAGAGATATGGTGTGATAAGATGGATTGTATTTTTGTCATTGCAGTAATAAGTTTCTAATACCTTAGAGTTAGTAAGTAAGGTGATTTGACTATACATGACTAATGTTGACTAAGGTGATTAGACTATGCCTGGCGTAGGGTATCTATATGAAGGGGGTCCTCTGTGAGGAACATAGTAACTAATTCCTTTGACATAACGTTTCAGTTGTGTTATCAAGGGGACGCGATCACCCATGCCCATGATACTGTTTTACCTGAAAATAGATCGCTTTTGATGCCTACTCTGATTATAGCTCAGATGATAAGGAACAGCACCACCCCCTTCACCCAGCCTACCCACGAATGTTTTGTCCGTATTCATTGAAACATCAAAACACACCCCAGTTGGTTTGCGGGTGGTTTTGGGATCAGCACTTGGAATAGAGGATAACACTTTCCTAATTGACACAAAAGTTGCAGCCTAACACACTTCAAAGGGGAAGTTTATAGATGAGAAAATTTGATAATGGTGTCCACAAATCTGGTCAGAGATCTGTGGTCAGTTTATTTGGGGTAAATGAATTTTTAATAGTTAAAGTACCAACATCTTTATGTTAAAAACTACATTCCTTATTTTTTTTTCTATTTATGAGGTAACGTATTGGGTAAACGAATGTTTTATGATTAGACATAATCCTTATGAGTACATTGAGATATCTCAATAAAATTTCTACACCTATGTCCATTATTTTATCTCGTTTTGTAGTTCTTAAAATTTAAAGGCCAAAACTTCCACATTTCAACAAATGAATAATTTCAAGAATATAAGGACATGACAAAATAAAAGGTTAGTTTTACCTAGTATGACTTTAATTAAGCTATCATATTATGAAAAACAGTTTTGGTATAAATATTTTAAAAGAAAAGCACATTGTTTTAAAACTTTATCAAAGATTTTGTTAAAAAAAATTGAGATGATTTAAAGAAAATTAGTATAATAGTAACATTACTTTAGAATTTTTTTAAATATTTTCGATTTTATTCCTAGGCGATGTATGCTAGCGATTTTCAAAAATATTCAACTACAATTTTTATTATTAAAAAAGCAACAAAATATAAATTAAACTAAACCAACTAAAATAGTAAAAATTGTGTAGGAGTTGTGACACTATGCAAATAATTCTTTGAATCGGATTACACTTTAGGAAAACAAGTACAATAAACTGGCTTTGTCAAACTCTGTAAACACTCTCTTTGAAAATAATTGTAAGATAGTTATGTGTATATTTTTAAGAATAATATTTCCAAGTCAAAGGAAGCTCTATGTTTGACTAAATCATAAAAATATATTGGTTGCTAATTATTTATTTTTGTCACAGCGTCTCAGTACTTGTTCGGGTTATACGCAAGTTATTCGTTATTAAATATTACCCAATATTGAGATACCCTTTCCAAAATGGGCATTCTTCTGTTATAAAAAAATACTAGATATTAAAAATTAAAATTAGAATGAAATCTTTTAAATATGTGTATAGATAAGACCAAAAATGTTTTGTTATGATTCGTTTTCAATCCATTTAATCTTCATTTATAGCCCAAATGCTATTTTTTTTTTAAAAAAGTTTGTACTATAAATAAAAATATAGCCTATTTATATAAAAATTAACAATATTTACTTTGTTTTAGAAAATTTATTGAACTACAAAACAAAATACGTTGAAATAAAAGGTAAATTATTTTTAAAGGGTTATATAGAAGAGGCGCTAAATGTTGAAAAATATGAATTTAATATTTGTATTGATATCACTTCAACTATACCAGCTCTGTGGTCTAGTGTTCAAATCCTTCTGCAGATCCAGAGGTCCTGGCTTCAATCTCCTGTCCTTCCAAAATTTATCTTTGAAGCAGTGGGTCAAGAACGAGCTTAGCTCATTCTAGTGAGTACAAATGGGGAGCTACTTGAATAAAAAAAAAGTAGCAGGTGGGATTAAAGAAGTGAGATTAATGGCCGGAGGACTCAATGTGGTGATCACATATCCTCTAGCCGCATTTGTAGGCACTGTCATATTGGTTATAGCTCGTTTGTGGGCTCACACCATGTAGTTATAACCTCAACTATTGTATAGTTACCTACTTTAAATTAATTCACCAAATAGAATCAAAGCAAGTTCTTAAATTATATTTAAAGCTGATTTTTAAATCGTATTAAAATGATTCGTTGATTCACAAATACTAACTTTTGGTTCTTATTATTAGGGCCGTCCTCATTGATAGGTGAGTCGTATTAAAGGGGTGGATATTAACACAATTTTGGTGACCTGGCGGTCTAGGGGCAAGGTGTCGGACTTCTGTGCTGGTAGTCTGGGGTTCAATCCTCGGTCCCGGCACAGATTTATCTGATCGCCAAATCCTTCCTTCAGCTCTGACAAGAAGTGTATTAATCACAACTTGTGAATGTGAGGAATGCAGGCCTCCCCGTGGTTCGGATTCCACGTTAAACTGTAGGTCCTCCATTTCTCTCACAATCACCCTACCATTCATTACACATTAGCGTAAGTGCGTATAGCCCGAATGGGTAGTAAGACGTGGTGATATAATAATAATAATAAACATATCAATAATAATAATAATATAATAATAATAAACATAATTTGAAGTTTGTTTTTATCTCACCTAGACATTTCAATTTTTGGTATTAATGTTCACTGTTTTTTTAATTAGGGCATTTTACACCTTGATTAGTCAATTATTAACAACTTAATTTAGAATATTGGGCTAGGGAATTAAGTTTTAAATGGTTTTGATAAAAGCAACGCAACTATTGTTAGGCTGCGTGGTCACTATTGGGTTTAATGTAAAGGGCTATGTGTGCTGTTCTAGGTTAATTTGTAAGTTTTCATGTTGCTACTACACCATGCTTGGAAAGATTTCTCGATATAACCTTAGAGATAAATGTTGTTTTATAAAATTTCTATGATACACACAAGCTGGTGTCATAATATTAGGCAATTCTAATAAAAAAAGACTCCATAAAAATAGATTGTGCACTGTTCATAATCTGTCCTTAAACGCCAGGAATAGCCATCCACTTGTTTTTGATCAAAATTGTAGTTATATTTTTTTCTCATATTTATATATAATATCCGAATAAGTTACATCATATCTTTAATTATTTTATCATGATTTTAGCAATTTTTTTTCAGCGTTGAATTTACATTTTATATGAGCTGTTATATATTATTAACACATAGTAAAATAATTCCTGGCCTTAGGAATTTATTATTAAATATCTTATTCGTGTTATATTAGTTTGTAAGTGTTTTGATAGTATGATTGTGTCACTTGTTACGTAAGAAAAACACATTTAATATGCTACAGTATCTTGAAATTCCTTCAAGTTTGAAAGGTAAAGACTAGGCAAGAGTCGCACTCTACTGCTTCTATTTGTCGGATACCAACCCACCAAACAGCTGTGTATTAAGGCTTGCAGAGTTACGTCCATTTAAATTGGCACTCCACTCCGTTAGTTCCCAAATTCCATAAATATGCATTTACTTAAAAAAAATTACAATGCATTAATAAATTGATATTAGCTTATGATTTTGATTGTATTGTGCAGATCAACATTTTTTACTTAAACTGTAATCTTTTCCGAAATAGCCAGTACATTATAAAAATGTTATATCAATATTTTTGAGAACGACTAGAGTTTATTGGTTTTTTTGTGGTGGGGGGAGGGGTGCTATTATCTTTATCTAAAATAAAATTACTTTGTTTACATAAATTAAATTGCCCCCATATTTTAGAGCTTTTGTAACCACTATATCCTATTTTTTTTTAAATGATGGAAATGATCTAAAGAGCTTATCAATACAAAATGTAAGTTCAAAATCAATACTTTTCCCAAATCTAATTTTCTGAAATTACTTAAATCCGTAAAGGATTAGTTATAAAATGAACTCTTTATGTAATCACTAGCAGCCTTATTTTCTCCATTTTAAATAGCCCCCTCTTTCTTTTTTTATATAATCTAATACACAATATTTTAATTTTATATTGATCTTGTAAAAAAAAGTAATACATGTGTCGGCATGTGAAAGTCTAAAAATTAGATAACTCTTCAAGGATGTATGTGTGTGTTGACTTTGTGGAAGTAAAAGTATGATTAAAAGCTTGAAAAAAGAAGTGAACTTGGTTTGACTTGGACGAGATACTTCATCTTAGTAATTAATTAAGAAAGTTCTTTTTCGTATTTATACTTCAAGGAGCCTCTTCGTGATATTAGAAGTTCATCCCTCAAATACTTGGATACTCCAATCTTCGTAACCCCTCTCAAGTGCTTGTAAGATACAACATTGATTTAAGGAAGAAATTTCTTATACAGGAATGAGTTAGGGGTTAAGCTAGGCTGAAAAGGAGCACGCATTTAGATAAGTATTTTTTTTTGCTGTTTTTTCAACAAATTTTTTTTTGTCTAAAATAAATTAAATATTTATATGGTAATTACATTTAGTCTTATACATATTAAATTTAACAATGCTTGAATATTTATAATAAGATTTACAGAACTTGACAAAGACTTAATCTCTTAATTTAAAAAATTTCTGGTTGATGCCACAATGCTCATGATCAATATGTGTAGAAAATTGAACTAAACCTGTATACTGAAGCCACATTTTACTTATTTTGCTTAAAAAAAGGGTTTTTATTATGAAAACTGCCAAAATACAGGCTTCAAATTTCATTTACACCTTAACAAGATAACAATATGTTTTTTATATACCTCGTCTTTAATTACCTGTCAGGACTATTCATATTTTACCACACCATTGTGACAGGGATGAGAAATGTATAGTTTAGAGGAAATTTACCTGAATTTACGTGAAGTGAGATTGGGAAACGACTTTGAAAAAAACAACCCTTATTACAAATTTTTATCCTTGACATAATCAGCGATAAACCGGAATATAAGATCTCTCTATGTTTAGAAAGCACACCCCACCATTTAGGGTTTCTTTAAATCACACCATTGTAGTTTTTTCTCACATATGGTTAACTTCCCCCGGTACAGCCAAGCGTCACACATCATTAGATTCACCTGCACTACACAATAACACACACATTGCACTCCAGTGTAACACTAGAGAATTGTCTTGGACACCCCTACAATAGTTCTATTGGAGCCAGATAGTACTAAATTTGTTGGTTCTAACACACATGCTAAGGTTTGCATACATGTATGTATTTTACTAGACCCATGTTAATAGCGACACTCTATATGGTACGCTGAGAATCAATAAATCTCCCGAACCTTTACAAAGGACAGAAAGGTCTAGATTTTATCAAGATATAGTATACAATATAACATTTAGACTTTCTTATGATTCGTCTTCTGAATATCTCAGAAAAGAAACTCCTCCCCCCCCCCCTTTGTATCGACATCAAAGCAATGAAGCGAACAACATGAATCGTTCCCTCCCCATCAACTCAAGCAACTTTGCCGCCTTCTAGTTACGGCTGTCTTTTCCCTTTATGTGACCTCAAGACAATTCCCCTCACCATCGTCATTAATACAACAATGGACGCAGTGTACCTTGAAGACGCGTACTTAATTAACATTCCTAATTAGAACAACGTTTTAATTTGAATGACTTTTGCTCGCACTACCTCTTCAAAGTTCAATTTTTGTTTTTTCTTCCCTTACTCTCTCCCTCTTTCTCTCTGTGTTCAGTCGCAAGTTGGAAAATGGGATGAAGTTGAGGTTCAAAGTCACTCCCGAGCTCTGCACGGTGCTCCTACAGTGTACCAAGATGTCCCAATTATAACTAGTTGGTTGATTTCTTATAGCTGATTTGAAAGGCAATCAAACCTATGACAAAAGCTTGGAACTTTCCTTTTATCTAATTAGGAATGTACAACAACTTTCTATATACTTATCACTAAGATAGTTTTGGTGCCAATATTATATTGTCATGTTGTTTAGTTATTCGAATAAACTAAAGAAAGAGTAATGTGATAGTGAAAATTTTCTACCTTGAGATTATGATTAGAGATAGGGTAAAATAGCATTAATTTTCAGTTAATCCTTATATATTAATAAAAATATTTAGACTTTAAGGGAAGACCCGCTGTATAAGTTTAAAATATTAAACAAATTCATGACAGACGGACTCATATTAATAAGGCGTTAAGCCTGATGATGGCGTCATTTGTTACGCCGAAACATGTCGCAGCAACTTTGAGCTGATTCATACCAGCTTGAAAAAGGAACAAGGGCATTCAAATCAGATAAGAATTCAATATTAAAAAATATAAACTTCAATTTATAATTTATTCTCCAATCTTTAACAAATTAGCAACCATAATATTATCAATTCACATGTTTCTTACTCATCTATTGACTTAAACTATTATGTTTTAATTTATTATTTTTAATATGTTATCTGTTATATGTATTTTATGTAAGATAGTCTTACTTTTATAATGTCATAATAGTTTTATTTTTATTTTATCTTCAATCTAGTCATATTTATCTAAGTCTTCCATACTCACATTTGTTACACTATATTTGTTAAACATCAAAGTTTCAATATTCTTTGGTTGTATATTTATATTTTTATATTGAATTCAACTCTTTTATTAAATGTAAATAACTTGATGTATTTAACCCCTGTCATTAATTACCATTCTAGAGGAAATTAATATTCACAAATGTTCTTTGCTTGTGACCGTTGATCCTGAAATGTTGACATGGCTACGGCCTTCATTTAAGATATAGATGTTTTCACATTCCCATCGTTTGTAACCGCTAGAGAAGGGTGTGTTTTAAAGTGCTACAACTTTCAAGATTGATCGTGGCCTGACTCTCATGCATACGTGTTCTGGTCACATATTATTCAAACACCTCAAAAATATTCTGACAATTTTACCAGTATAGATAGACAAGGGTATAGTTGTCACTGGTTCATGTAGTTAGAAAAACTGTCTATACTTATCTTAAAAGAAGAAAGAATGAACATAATTATTAACTGGAAATTGGTTAAGTAAAATATCTGACCAGTGGATTCTTCTTTATAACGGACAGTTTAAATTCACCCGGATGGATAACATTGGTTCTTACAGTGAAACAACTTCCCAATAACGGACGTGGACACTGCCAAAGGAATGGTACTTTAAGGTCATACCTCCCTCCCCTTCCGATTCTTCATCAGGGGTTGTTCCATAAGCATAAGTTCTGTGTCCGTACACACATAATTAAAGGCTTACTGTTCACATTTAATTTTATTTGCTTATTTTTCTGGGTATAATACAATATGTACAGTAAGATAATTACAATATTATTCATCTGTCATAATTATCCAGCACACAATGATAATTATCCTGTATACAATGCTGCACAATGCAGTAATTAATTATATTTATATATATATATTAATTATATATAAAACTATGTATGATTATATATAAATAAATAACGGACACTTCTTGTAATGGATTTTTTTGATCCCGGAAGGTGTTCACTATTATGAGAATTAACTGCATATAAGAAATGATCAAGATGATTGAGAATTTTGACAAAGTTCTTTGTATTATTTTTATATTTTTAGGAGCATAGGTGTAAAAGAAGGATACATTATTTACCTTCTAAATATATTTATCTATTATAATATTTTTAAATATTAGGCTTACAAAAATAAGTAGTACATACCATAAGCGTATCTATAAGTTTAGATTAGGCGATACCAAATTAATATCGCTCTATATAAGCTGAGACCGAGAGTAATGACTATGTTTGTGATGTTAGGGGCAGGGTGAGGGGAATCTATTATGGTTTTCAATCATTCAACATTAGCTTTGCCTCACTTATTAGTAAAAAACATAAAATTCAGAATTAATCTATTGATATCAATTACCATGTCACCCCTATTTATTAATATTTAATATTACCTTTTGACAATCATCCTTACTAGTAGCTTCTCGTCCCTTGTCTTTTCAAGCAAAAAAGGGCACATTTCTAATACTTTACTTTATAGATTAGTAAATATATTTCTGTAAGGCTTGGAAAATTTAACGTAATATTTAATAAAATATTGAAACATTGATGAACCAGTTAATTTATAAGGCTCTGTAATATATATATAAAAATAAATTTTAACTCAAAACACATATACGCCCTATCGTCTAATAAAATTTTCAAATAATTATGAAAACAACTTGACTGCTTGGTGTGTCTTAAATCATTTAAAAACAAAACGAGCTAATTTTATTAATAATAATTTTTTATAATATACATCTCTGTATATTACTACAGAGATGAGTTTTATCTAAAGAAAGGTACAATCAACAACTACCTGTATGATAATATTATAACCACTCTTGTTTCTTATTTCACGCTAGTGCTAATACAACAAACATGTACGAAGAAGCATTATATTTACACAACGAGTCATTATATTTCAAGTGCCCATTTAGTTATGTTTTGTGTAGAATCACAATTAGATTTCACAAGAGAAAATGTAAAGGACTCTTTAAGATAAAGCCTCTTTTACAAGGATCATGTCATTCATTGTGAGGTTCATTTAATTCCACACCGCAGAATATTTAGTAGTTAAACACCAAATAATCAACCTTTAGACTTCCCTAGAAGCAAGAGAGTTGAAGTGATATAAGTTTATATGATTCTCAAAATGCTTTACTTGTTGTAAGCCATAATTCAGAAGATGAATATATAGAGTACCATAAATAAATTAATTGATGATGATAATAATAACTAATTACATAACATATAGTTCATAATACCAGATATATTATTTTTTCAATTTATTTTTTTCAAAACCTTAAGACGATAATGATTTTAATAGCTGTTAGCCTTCCGAAATGCTTTTAATGGCTTTTGCCCGATGGGAAAACAATTTTTTTTTTAGCCTCATAGGAATTTGAACAAAACTATCTCAGATATGTGATGTAATTATTTGGAAAAACAAATAAAGATAATTGTTTATGATATAAAAAATAACAAAAACCCATTTTGAACCAAATTGCTTAAGCTTGTTTTAAAAATATTCAAATTATAAAAAATAAAGTCATAGGTAAACTACCCTTTGATAAATTTTTACACAAAAACCAAGTACATAGTGCTATTTTAATGGTCAACTGCTTCATTTATATCTATTTTGAAGCAAAATTGCTATTTTTAGTTTAAAAATATTTAAAAATAAAAAACAATCATCAGTAAAATACCCTTAATTTAATGGCTAGGGCCCAAATAAAAAACCTATAAGTTTAAATGTCGAGCTTAAACAAAATTCATAGAATCGTTTTTTGTCTGTGGTCAGGGGTAGACAGATACACAGAAAGATAGACAGACATTGGTATACATGGTCGGAGATAAAGCCTATAAAATGTACATATCAGGTTTGAACAAATTTATCTAGCTGTCTTGGAACCATGGCTAAGGACAGACATACAAACCTACATTGGATAGATATGATTGTAAAGTCAACGTTTTTAGCTTGGCTCACATAAAACTTAAAAAATTAATCCTAATATAGAGATTGATTCTTCATTTTACAATACTTTCTCTTGATACGAAAAAATAAAAATCATAAGTGTTATTGTAAAAATTTAGGTATATGTTAATAAACTTTAATAGGCAACATGAAAATGATATTTTTTATACTCCAATATATATTTGGTTTTATGGTTTTATGTATACTTATGTTTATTTACATATATTCATTGTATTTGTAACATAATAAACAGTATAAAATATACGAGATGATAGAATTATTATTATTATTATTATTGTTATTATTATTTGTGTTTAAAGGCCCATCGACACATTGAGGTCATTAGGGTCTGAGATGATAGCAAAACAGGGGAGCTGGAAAGGTACACTAGAAATGCCAGTGTTTTTCCAGTTTTTACCTAAAAGCTTGCCCAAATAAATACAATATTGCTCGAAGTGAAACATATGAGTTTAATTTTATTTACATGATTATATCAACAGTTGTTAAATATCTATCATGAGCATAACAGCATTTGATGAGATACTTTTTAAATGAAGAGAAAAAGTTTTCCTAAAAGTCTAGGACACCATTGACAGACTGTTAATATCACCATGAGAAGAAAATTAAACTCTATGTTTCTACAATAAAAATATATTTCTTTTGACCAAAAAAGTTTTTATATAAAAACCGCATAAACACTAACCTTTTCTAGTCCACCCTACATCCGACGTTAAAAGCTTTTGTAACTTTCTTTGCACATTTTCAAATATAGCAAACTAAATTATTACACTCGAAATATCAAATATTATTTTTTAAATGATGAATACCTTTACTTGTTATTCCTTTAATAAAATTTTACATATTATATTTAAATTGGAGAGTTTTATATGTTGAAAAAACACGATATAATTACTACCATTGTAAATTAAGTATTTACCATCAATATTGACTCTACTGTGAACATGAAAGCTTAGACGGAAGCTAAGCTGGATTTTAAACCTATTTAATATTTCTAGAAGATACATGTTTTCATACCAACTAAATCGCTGAGGAGTGATTTTTTTTAGAAACTACCGAATACTTTCACCTTAGTATCAAATTGTTAACTTATGAATCCAAATTTTTATTCCCACAAAATTATAAACATTGAAAGAGATTAGGATTCCCTTAAATCAAAACATTATAAAAAATGGTAGCGGTTTTTCAATCGAGAAATACAAACAAATTGACAAAGCTCAAAATTAAGATAAATCGGTATTAATAGCTAGTACAGGGACTTTTATCGGATACTACCCAATATCTTGGACACAAAATCACGTCCAGCAGGGGGGAGATGGTTATAATGTGCTCAGTGTTTCAGTCCTACACGTAGTAAAATTACATAACCACACTCCTAAGGGGAGGAAATGGTTATAATGTGCTCAGTGTCTCAGTCCTACACCTAGTCAAATTACATAACCACACTACAGCAGGGGAGGAAATGGTTATAATGTGCTCACTTTCTCAGTCTTACACCTAGTCAAATTACATAACCACACTCCAGCAGGGGCAGGAAATGGTTATAATGTGCTCACTTTCTCAGTCTTACACCTAGTCAAATTACATAACCACACTCCAGCAGGGGAGGAAATGATTATAATGTGCTCAGTGTCTCAGTATTACACCTAGTCAAATTACATAACCACACTCCAGCAGGGGGGGAAATGATTATAATGTGCTCAGTGTCTCAGTCCTACACCTAGTCAAATTACATAACCACACTCCAGCAGGGGAGGAAATGATTATAATGTGCTCAGTGTCTCAGTATTACACCTAGTCAAATTACATAACCACACTCCAGCAGGGGGGAAATGATTATAATGTGCTCAGTGTCTCAGTCACTTACACACTAGCAAAATATAATGTATACATTACACCAGCAAACTACACCAGCAGGGGAGGAAATGATTATAATGTGCTCAGTGTCTCAGTATTACACCTAGTCAAATTACATAACCACACTCCAGCAGGGGGGGAAATGATTATAATGTGCTCAGTGTCTCAGTCCTACACCTAGTCAAATTACATAACCACACTCCAGCAGGGGAGGAAATGATTATAATGTGCTCAGTGTCTCAGTATTACAAATTACATAACCACACTCCAGCAGGGGGGGAAATGATTATAATGTGCTCAGTGTCTCAGTCCTACACCTAGTCAAATTACATAACCACACTCCAGCAGGGGAGGAAATGATTATAATGTGCTCAGTGTCTCAGTATTACACCTAGTCAAATTACATAACCACACTCCAGCAGCGGAGGAAATGATTATAATGTGCTCAGTGTCTCAGTCCTACACGTAGTCAAATTACATAACCACACTCCAGAGGGGTAGCAAATGCCTCTTTTCTCACGGTCTTAGTTGCTGCTGTATGAAGCTACACATGTGCAGTCCAGAGTTCCCAACAGGTTTTGTATCCAACCTCGTTTGTTAAAACTTATGTTATTATTATTATTAGCACCGCGTCTTACTACCCGTTCGGGTTGTACGCACTTACGCTAATGTGTAATGGTAGGGTGATTGTGAGATGAAATGAAGGACCTACAGTTTAACGTTGAATCCGAACCACGGTGGAGGCCTAAAACTTATGTTAATACTTGTGCTTTTTATTTTTGACAAGGCCAAACCCATAATACCCTTTCAATTGTATGTACAGCTTTTCTCTTTCTAAGCATGTATTTGTATCTAGTTCTCAACTTTAATCAGTGGAACTTGAAGATACTAGTTTCTTATAAGATGTAACATTAGATAATATTAGTGTCTCATAGTCATTACCACAGCTCTTGTTCACAGATGAAAGTCATGAGGTTATTGCAGCCCACGTCAAACATTGGTTTATCTCGGTGAATACATCCGCAGTTTTCGACTTTGCTTTTATCACTTGGTTCTAAGGCAGCCCAATTAACAAACCCTGTACTCTCTAAAGATGCTCCTGCAAACATATCAACATGGAAATGGACAAAATATTTCATTATATTTTGTTTTCAATTGATTTGTTAGAAATTATTTGACTTAAAATTACATATCTAATTATTATTACTTTACTTGTTAAATATTTATTAAGATTATATAATTGAACTTAAGTTGGTAATACAGGGAGCGAGAGAAAAGACTAATCTTTTTGCAGTTCTTATAGTAAAACCTTTTTAGCCAAATGAAATAAAATACTGTTTCAATATAATTTTCTTCACATGGTAATATCACCAGTTTTGAATATTTTCATGACCATAGCGGAATTGGAAGAGACAATTTTTAAATAAATATAAAAATTTGTCAATAATTCTCAGGACAATCTTGATAAATATTCAATAAATGTTGATATCACTATGTAAATAAATTTAAATTCTATATTTAAGTTGCCAAAAATTTTTTTATATAAAAACTGTAAAGAGAAAAGACCTCTTCACATGTTCCCCACATTTCCACCTTAAGAGAAAATCATCTTCCTACTTACAGCAAAATATCTACAAATTGCGGTATTAATTTTTGAAATATCAGTTCTGAAGTGTTAAGAACACTAAAGCAATCATCTATCGTCTTCACAATTGTCTGTTGGTACCCGTTAAAAATTAAATTAATATGTTTGAGGAATGTTACAATGTTACTAACCATATGCCAGTACTTTGATATCATAGATGTGACATTTTGCGTTAAATGTCGTTGAAAACAATAATATTTATGTTTAAAATTTTTCGCGACTCTTCAAACAAAGAAGTATTGTGATTATTGAAACAACCAACTCGAGATTTTGATGGATGACCCCTTGAACCTTAAAAAGTGGTTTTATAAATGCCACCGTTCTGTATCTCAGCCTAGAGACGAAACTATTCTACCTATCGGGATATACCTTTATATCTAGAGCTTTTAAAAGTCCCTCAGCCAAAAGGGATTTGGGAATTAGATAGCTGACCCTAACATTAAACGTAGTTTACTTAAGGCTCTAACTATTTAAATTAAAATTCGTATCTAGGCACTGTTTAACATTACAAACAAAAGGGTGCATCTCACCCCCCTCCCCAAAATGAGTTTACATAAGTGGAACGATTTGATAAATGACATATCTTATGATTACAAAGTTGTAGGAGTATTAACAATACAACACTTTAAGAAATATTTTTTTATAAAACTGATATTTTCCGAACTTCAAATAAATATTTGTTTTCAAATAAAGTTCTGGAAAATGGGGAATAAATTGCTTTACTCTTTTGATAACCGAGATGTACCTCTTTTCCTAACATATTATTTCTGTAACAGTGTAAATTATTTCATTTATGATCTTTTGTAGAATATGTTTTTTCCAAAGTGATTTTCCAACAATATAGATTATTTCGTTTCATTATATCTTACAGGGTTTAAAGTATATATCCCCATTTTTGGGTAAAGGCGCGTGTGAGAAAACTTGTGTAGTGAACACTCAATTTCTAAAACAAATAAATTGAGAACGCAAAGTTTTAATCCTCTACAGATTTTTTCAAACTCGAGGAAGGAGCACTTTTAACATTATCTACGTTTATTTTAAATTAGATAATTCAATATGTATTGTAAATTAGTAATTATTAATTATAATTTATACAACTATAAAGCAACATGGCTGACTCACTCACTGACATTAATGTTTACCCACTTCCAGACGAGCTAGAAACTTGAAATTTGGCAAACTTATAACTTTTAGCCTATAACCGACGGTAAAATTTCAAAAAGTTAAAAATGTAATTTTTAACCCCAAAAAAAAATATTCAAAATGGTGGAGAAACTTTAAAGTCGGTGTGGACCTTTCTTTGGAGGTCTCTTGTGGCTAAACGGTAAGACCTATCAAAAAACGGCTTTGGCATTAATTATTTTACATTAACTTACAAATAAAACGAATTGGGGGTTTTGCGGGCGTAGCCCCATCGAAAAAAGCGAGTTTAGTTATATATTTAGACACTAACGTTAATACCCACAAGTTTTTTAAATATACATTATGACTTGTTAAAATTATAGACCTTACATTAATTTATAGTTGTTTGAATGCTTGTCAAATATTTAAACATATTTCTGTGATTCTGTTTATAACTAATAATTATGTTTTTAATCGTACCTAGTACAGTCTGATATTGACCCTCTTTATACATGTCATGAAATCCAACTAAGGCGAAATCATTCTCCCATCCATCTTTGACTTTAGGATATCTTCGGAATATCCCTTGGACCACTTCTAGTTCCCTCTCGGAATTCAGAATGACGAGATGTCCTCCTTCTTTGGAACAGGTTTTCTTAGCCTCATCCCATGTTTTCAAGGTCGTATGGAACTTGTAATAGCCGACACCAGGCACGAGTTCGTAGTCTGGACCGGCTCTTATTGGCGGAGCTGAGAAAATTATTATTTTTATTATTATTAGCACCGCGTCTTACTACCCGTTCGGGTTGTATGCACTTACGATAATGTGTAATGGTAGGGTGATTGTAAGATGAAATGGAGGACCTACAGCTTAACGTGGAATCCGAACCACGGTGGAGGCCTGGCATTTCACACATTCACAAGTTGTGATTAATACACGTCTTGTCAGAGGTGAAGGAAGGGTTTGGTAATCAGATAAATCTGTGCCGGGTCCGATGTTTGAGCCCCGGACCCCCAGCACTGAAGTCCAACACCTTACCCCTAGACCACCAGATCACCGAGCTGAGAAAAGAAGCAGTTATTTACTAAAGAGTCATGAATAGGGCCCGGATTTTGATGACATAAGGTTTTTTTTATTGGTGCATCACATAAAATGAGTGCATGAACTATGTTCATGATCCCCTTGTTGTAGAAATTTATATTTATAGGTCATTTTTAGGCATTTTTTGAGTCTTTAAAATTCATTTTTCAATAACTATAAGGCACTCACAATAAATAATTTAAAAAAAATACAATGGCTATTTTATATATGCTTAAATAGTGAAACTTATTTTTATATTTTCAACGAAAGTGATCGGGATGAGAAGGTAATGTAGGCCATGAACTTTGTATCCTCTTTGCTTGTGGGTTGTAAAATATACATTCCTGGTAAAACACTGCAACTAAGTGGGAGAGGGTAGCAATTACTCCTGAATTAGATATTTTGTAAATCAATGTTATATTTAGCAGATTGTAACAGTTTAGTTAAAGGCTTTCCATTGCACTTTACATTTAGTTTCGTGCATTTATTACGAGTTTTTCCCTTAGTACTTTTAGGTCAATTTTTTTATTAATTAGATGTCATTTTTTAGAATCTTTAGGTAATTTTATTGGTTATTTTTTGATAATTTTCAGGTCAGAAAAATCTTGGTCCTGGTCATGAAAGACACTGAAATTACCACTTTGCTTAGAAAAATATTTAATTAGCTGATTGGTGAAGCATTAGCACACCAAGTCATAATTACTGGATTGGATTGAGGAAATATTTTATTCTAGAACAATAAATTTAACCCGCGTTTTGATTTGTGGCTTTTATTAATTTTTTTTATTAATAGGTAGAACCTTAAATATATTGGTTGTTAAGAAAAAAATTACGTCTGCAGTTGTATTTCTAAACATAAACATATATATTATAAACCAATATAAAGTGAAATTACATTCATTGATCCATATACCTATTTTATTATTAAATGAAAAATACCAATCTTGCTGGCCACGTGGTTTGACGTACCACTCTTGCAGTAAACTGCCAATGACGCTGACGAAGAGATCGAGGTTCAAATCTCGATTGGTCAACTGAGGGTTGTTTTTCCTAGATTGCTTTTACTCAATCACCACGCAATTGGGGTAAATCTAACTCTAAATATAACCTTCCTAATCCTAAAACCACTAGCTTAATTAGTACATAGTGTATAACCCAAACGGTTAGTAAGACGCGGTGCTAAAAATAAGAGTTAATAAATCTAGAAACATGACACCATTATCCTCAACAACTATCCATACCTTATCAAACAGAGAATCTCTAAGAAAATTATGAATACATATCTTGAATATATGGATTTAGCTTCCACAAAAAGAAATTTATAACACGATATAAATAAAAAAAAGTGTGAATATTTCTACTGAGCAACATTGGGTTTAAAAATAAAAATTTTTATTATATTTTTATGATACGTATTCTGAAAATTCCTTATAAATGATCAGTAATACATATAGTCATACTATATTATTATATACATCCATTACTATTTACAGCCTGTGGCCTGGCTCAGTTTTTTATTAATGTAATGTATTTTTCACTACCAGCCTGCTAGGCCTGTCGTAGCGTCATATACCTTATAATCTAACTTAATTCTAGGACAAGGTGACCTGGTGGTCTAGGGGTAAGGTGTCAGACTTCTATGCTGGCGGCCGGGGTTCAATCCTCGGTCCCGGCAAAGATTTATCTGATTACCAAACCCTTCCTTCACCTCAGACAAGACATCTTGTGAATGTGAGGAATGCCAGGTCTCCACCGTGATTCGGATTCCACGTTAAACTGTAGGTCCTTCATTTCATCTCACAATCACCCTTACCATTACACATCAGCGTAAGTGCGTATAACCCGAACGGGTAGTAAGACGCGGTGCTAATAATAATAAGAATAATAATAATTCTAGGACAAGCACAACATCCAGTCCCCGACCGTTAATTCATCACTGTAAAAGGGTGAACCTACTATTCATCAATGATATATTTTTTTTTGCGATGCTGAGAATCTAATCCGGGACCCTTAACTCAGTAGATAGAAACGCTACCGACTTAGCTAAGGTGTCGGATGACATATACAAACTCAAAAGAGTTATTTCTCACCTGTTACTTTAGCTTCCAGCAACACTGTTTCTCTATCTTCTAATATATCCGTAGTTTGTTCCAGATCAACTTCCCACGCTCCAGTTTCTTGATCCCCACTATTCAGCTTGTCTCCACCATGTTGTAGGCTTAACTAAAATCAATATCATATTTATTAAATTGAGAAATTACATCTGGATATTCTAATTGAACCCGGGACTTTTGGCCTATCTGTCCATATGAGATATCTGATTCAGTGCCTAGGGTCATTCTTCACTCATATTTTAAGGCAGAGTCGGTGATGGATCTGTGTAAACTTCCAGCTATATATGAGTGATCAATTAGGATCGAGAGGTATTAGATAACCCAAACACTTTCGACTCGGACTGGACTATGCTGCCAATTGTACAACTACAATTGTACAAATGCACATAATTTTCATCATTGATTAAAATATACAAGCCATTATATTTGTTAAGCATGGCTATAGCCGCATCTAAAAAACTATACTATTTATATTAATTGTTCATATGTAGATGAGATTTCCACACGTTCATCACAGACTTTGCCTTAAAATATCAGTGAGTAATGACTTTAAACACAGGATGACGTCTGTATAGCTCAGGGGTACGAGAATTGGCAAACTAAGCCAAAGGTCCCGGGTTCAATTCTCGTGTCTTGGTATTATTTTTAAATTTAATATATACGATATTTGAATATGGCTAAAATTTTACTTAACAACAATTACAGTTTGGCTACTTAATCCATTATTAAAACCAATCGTATAGTGTTGAACACACATTTCACGAAAAAAAATGTATCTAAAAATAAATAAATAAACTTTTATAATGACAAATACAAAGAACCTAAACAAAGATGTATAGTTTCACAAAGCTAGATCAATAGCATAATATAAATAAAATGACACTGGGACAGTTGTTTAAACTCTGGTCTACCGGTACTTTGCAACAATCGTTCTATTCAATTCGCTTTTAGTGATCATCTTATCGACTAAAATGCATTACACTAAATATATTTACACAGTCACTCCATTGGAATGTCATATTTGTTTAGCTGTAATTGATTTACTTATATAGGCCTACATTAAGAACTATTTCGCTTACAAGGAACACAAAACATCACACGTGAGCTAAACAATAGAGCCGATATAATATATTTCTTAACATTTTAAGAAATCTGGAATTAGTATCAATTGCTCTCCTGTTTAGACCCTACAGCATTATATTTCTAAAAATTATTGATGTATACTTTTATTTTTTACTTTTAAGACATGGCCTTATATACGATGACCATTCGAATTATTTTAGAATGATTTTTTCTCAATATAGCTTTAAAATGGAAACCCGCCTCTGTGGCGTAGTTTGCTAACGCGCTTGTAATGTTGAGCTTGACTGCTGAGGACGGGGAGATCGAGGCTCGAATCTCGGTCGGGTGAACTGGGGGGGGGGGGGGGGGGGTTTATATGGTTTTCCACTCTCCCTCCACGCAAATGTGGGTTAACTTCCTCCAATTCAACCTTCCCAATTCCTAATCCATTAGCGTAATTAGTAATTAAAGCGTATAACCCGAACGGGTAGTAAGACGCGGTGCTAAATATTATTATATTATTTAAAATGGAAGAACTCATGAATCTATTTTTTAAATTGCCATTATAAATACGGTTTGACCGTAGGAACAAAAATTGGTAATTCATATATTATCATATGAACCGTCGGCTAGAGTAATCTAATATTTACATAATATTTGAAAATATTTTTCAATCATTTCAGTCTCCTCTTTTTTATAATGTTAGCTACACCCCTGCTTTTGAGTAACTTAAGTTTATACATGTAATAAAGTGAAGGAAATAATTATAGAATAACATGTATGTAAACACATTATGTGATTTATACACCTATGATAAACTCATATTAAAAGATAAGACGGAGAATATTTTTTTCTAAATGTTCATCAAATACAAAAAATTTATATCTTCACTGGGTTAGTGGGATTGTATCATGCTATATTAGATCTATTTACAAATAAAACCATAAACTAAAATCATGTTACATTCTATGCTACAGAAAATTATTTTGAGGGAGTTGTTCGTATGCTTATCAATTAGTCACAAATCAAATAATACCTCATAAATACCCTTACACAGAACTGTAGCTCGTTAACTTTTGACATTTGAAGAAAAAAAAAGTTCCAATTATGCGATAAATGTAAAATAAACTAGTGAAAATATAATGTAGCATTTATAATAATGATGAAAATACATAACATTATATCTTATTTTATTACTTATATATATAAAATTATTATTAATATGCTAGATCAGAAACCCAAACACAGTTCAAGTATTAGAAGGCTAGCTTTTAGAAATATGTTTGGTCCTTCATCTACGTTAATATTAAATCCTTACCGTATCTTTATTGCCTATATTTACATAACTGGTGAAAAGTTAAAAAGGTGCCATCATGACAACCCGGTCTTCTCTTGATGAATATAATAGACACGCCAAGTCTAATCATATCAGCTCACTGCCACAGTTTTTTACTCTTTAATAGCTTAACCATTCATAAATACTTGACTTTAGAGAAGTAACTAAATTGTTATCAAAGTACCTGTGCTGTCCAATGACCAGTAGTGTTTCTGCTAGTGCTTATTGAGAACTTTATGGGAGCTAGACGAATGTTAGAACATTGTAGAGATGACACAGAATAAACCATGATGACATGAACAAAATATGTAAGCGTAAACACCACTTGAAGAAACAAACGTCCTTTCATGATGACAAGCATCGATTATGGCACTTATAGGTGTTTTTTTCTGTTCATATAATAATTAGACCCGACCGCTGTAATATAAATAGCAAATAATACTTATAGTTTGCTTCATATATGGCCTTCAAGCATGATGAACTATATTTCCCTCTGCAGATAATCAACCTATTCATATTGATGAGCCTTACAAATCGGTTTAGATATATATTATGCTAATACTACTTATTCTTCCTTTATTATATCTAGCGGTATAGCATTAAAATAATTTATAAACGCATAAAAGGTGACCTGGTGGTCTAGGGGTAAGGTGTCAGACTTCTGTGCTGGCGGCCGGGGTTCAATCCTCGGTCCCGGCACAGATTTATCTTATTACCAAACCCTTCCTTCACCTCTGACAAGACATCTTGTGAATGTGGGTAATGCCAGGCCTCCACCGTGGTTCGGATTCCAGGTTAAACTGTAGGTCCTTCATTTCATCTCACAATCACCCTACCATTACACATTAGCGTAAGTGCGTACAACCCGAACGGGTAGTAAGATGCGGTGCAATAATAATAATAATAATAATAATAATAAACGCATATATGTCCTTTCCTTATTGCCGAAGGATTATTTATGTTTAATATTCGTGTTATCACTGTATATTGAAAGGAACGAGGACAAACAATTAGTTATCACTTCGCACAACATATCATTTAGTAGGGTTGATTAGTTTATATATTTAGACAGAATTTCAACTAATTGTAACAATATTCGATTTTAAAAAATAGGAAAAATTAGAGTCGTGCAATGTACGCTATTACTCGGTCAGTAAACTGTTAACATCTCGACTGTTACAAAATAGATGTAATACTCAGAATATACAAAACAATAATTTCAATGGTGGAAGAACTAGGCGCAGATGGGAGGAGAACATTGAAAGGACCTGAAAGAGATAGGGTGTAGTGAGGTGAACTGGATAGAACTAACTCAGGATAGGGTGTAATGGGGTGACTGGGTAGAACTAGCTCAGGATAGGAACAGTGTGTAATAAGGTAGACTCGATATAACTAGCTCAGGATAGGGTGTAATGGGGTGGACTGGATATAGCTAGCTCAGGATAGGTGTAATGAGGTGGACTGGATAGAACTGGCTCAGGATAGGGTGTAATTAGGTGGACTGGATAGAACTAGCTCAGGATAGGAACAGTGTGTAATAAGGTAGACTCGATAGAACTAGCTCAGGATAGGGTGTAATGAGGTGGACTGGATAGAACTGGCTCAGGATAGGGTGTAATTAGGTGGACTGGATAGAACTGGCTCAGGATAGGAACAGTGTGTAATAAGGTAGACTCGATAGAACTAGCTCAGGATAGGGTGTAATGGGGTGGACTGGATATAGCTAGCTCAGGATAGGGTGTAATTAGGTGGACTGGATAGAACTGGCTCAGGATAGGTGTAATTAGGTGGACTGGATAGAACTAGCTCAGGATAGGAACAGTGTGTAATAAGGTAGACTCGATAGAACTAGCTCAGGATAGGGTGTAATTAGGTGGACTGGATAGAACTGGCTCAGGATAGGGTGTAATTAGGTGGACTGGATAGAACTGGCTCAGGATAGGAACAGTGTGTAATAAGCTAGACTTGATAGAACTAGCTCAGGATAGGTGTAGTGAGGAGAACTGGATAGAACTAGCCCAGGATAGGAACAGTGTGTAATAAGGTAGACTTGATAGAACTAGCACAGGATAGGGTGTAGTGAGGTGGACTGGATAGATCTGGCTCAGGATAGGGTGTAATTAGGTGGACTGGATAGAACTGGCTCAGATAGGAACAGTGTGTAATAAGGTAGACTCGATAGAACTAGCTCAGGATAGGGTGTAATGAGGTGGACTGGATAGAACTGGCTCAGGATAGGGTGTAATTAGGTGGACTGGATAGAACTGGTTCAGGATAGGAACAGTGTGTAATAAGGTAGACTTGACAGAACTAGCTCAGGATAGGGTGTAGTGAGGAGAACTGGATAGAACTAGCCCAGGATAGGAACAGTGTGTAATAAGGTAGACTTGATAGAACTAGCTCAGGATAGGGTGTTATGTGGTGGACTGGATAGAATAGCTCAGGATAGGGTGTAATGAGGTAGACTTGATAGAACTAGCTCAGGATAGGGTGTAATGAGGTGTACTGGATAGAACTAGCTCAGGATAGGGTGTAATGAGGTGTACTGGACAGAACTAGCAAAGGATAGGGTGTAATGAGGTGGACTGGATAGAATTAGCTCAGGATAGGGTGTAATGAGGTAGACTGGATAGAACTAGCCAGTATAGGGTGTAATGAGGTGGACTGGGTAGAACTAGCCCAGGATAGGAATAAGAGTTATACTATTGTCAATGTGACAATGAACTTTAGCGTTTCTAATGCCATATATATTTTTTTTCTGGCTTTAAGAGAAGGAAATATTATTATTATTATTATTAATTAGCACCGCGTGTTACTACCCGTTCGGGTTATACGCAAGATGGAAATAAAATTGTATCTGGTCTGTCCATCCATATGTTTGAGCATAAGGATGCATATATCATTATAATATTTTAATTAACTCCCGAACCTTGAACAAACTTAATAAATACACAGGCACGTACCACAAATTTTACTTTTTATAATACTCATTTTAGACAAAGGTTCCAATACATTAGTGGACAGTACAAAAACTTTACCAGGATGTCTCCCACAGACTTTGAGAATTTCCTGAATACAATTGGACTAAAAAAACTAATTATTTTTCGTTTGCAAACATCTTATGTTTGTTCTACTAATGTGGTGATATACTTCCAGACATCTTCACTAAATTGGGTGATATATTAATACTTCTCAACACACTTCGAGAGTATAGTGGGGGATAGGTGGCCTAATTATATCTCTTGCTAGCAAAAAAAGTTTAAATAATTAAAAATATATTTGTGCTTTTCACTGGCTAGGTCTATAGTTCTCGTTTGTACTTCAAATAAAAACTTTTGACTTTACTTTATTTATAGATAATTATAGCTATGGCTAACATATAATTTTTTCCCTTAAGATTCTTTTTATAATAATTTTTATCCTTGACTCCTTGGGGTCCAATAAAACACTATGTTTTTTACAAGATTATATCAACTGAAATACAGATTCCTCAGACAGGTTCTCCATGCATGCGAGCACGCAACAAACACGTCCCAACTAGACTGAAGAATCCCTTTGTATTCGTTGGAAAAACCGACAGCCGGCAGACCACTGCGAATGTTCGTGGCATGCTCGTAGCGTGCTCGTAGCGTGCTCGTAGCGTGCTCGTAGCGTACTCATAGCGTACTCATAGCGTACTCACAGGACCATCCCAATTAGAGCATTATGTTACATTATATGTTACGTTACAGGATCGGCTCGCCTAATGTATACGAGGCTTAAGTCGCTACTCTTTCAATATACTAGACTACTGATGATGGGGAGGTCGTAGTTCGATACCGGTTGGGTGTACTGATGCTGGGTTTTTTCTAAACACTTTCCCAATTTATCTCCACGCAAGTGCGAGTACACTTCTTCTAAATTCAGCCTTCCTCTAACCTCCCCCATTAATGTATAACCCGAATAGCTAGTAAGATGTGGTGGTAGAATAATATTAACACATTACACAATGTTCTTGATGGTTTATTATTATAGTTTTACTCCATAATATAGTCATAAAATATGAATACAGAATTAATTATATTTGTAATGGTTATTGTTAAATTTTGAATTTTGATGATTCCAACTATTATTTTTGGCTCATATTTTTACAATCATTTACTGAAACTATTAACCCTACATAAATGAATAAATATAAATTCGTCTTTTGATGTGTGGTAATGTATACATTTCTATTAGGATTTCCTTAAGAAGGCTTAGTAATGAGTATGTAAAGTCTTGATACATATGAAAAAATGTGTACGAGATAATGAGAAATAAAAAAACATATTTTTACTGAGGGATTAGTCTTAGCCCTCGAGTAAATAAGTGGTATTAAGTTTATTGGATGAATGCTGTACCTATTTATAGTATTTTGACGTAATATGACTATTGTATCTTTATTGTACTTCAGGTAGGTATACTTATAATACAAATATTGTTTTTCTTTTAAATTTTTAAAAAAACTTAAATTATTAAGTTTTAATATAAATTAAACATTCATGTTCATAAATAACGGCATGGTATTAAAATGAATTCATATGTCATGCAATATTTCCCTCTATAACAAATTTAGCTTCCCACATCTAGTTTTATTTATTTTAAATACATTTTTTATATTTATTGGTTTTAATTAAAATATTAATTTTAAATACTAGCCAGATATAAATTACCATGGCAAATATTCTCCTATTTTAAGTATCAATAAGTTGCTTATATATAATTCTATTTAACTTTGTTTTTACATTTACCAATACAACAAAACAAATATTTTTACTTTTACTGAAATATTAAATATTCTTAACGGAGTTTATAAATATATTTAAAATGATTAATTAAAACATAAATACAATATAATTATACAAGTATATTACTTATTTAAATAAATTATACATAAAGTGTACATGCCTTTCTGTAAATTTCCAATGTGGAAAAAAGTTTGTTAAGACTTAATTAATATATTTAAAAAAATATAATTGAAGTCAAAATTAGCTTAAGATAACATTAACAAATCATTTTTGACATAGTCAAGGCATACTTAGAACCAAAAGGATTATTATCACATTAAAATTTACCTTTATTTTGCTCCTTCGGTGTCTTATTCCACCACTAAAAGAACACAAAATTCAGATATAATTTTTAAATATATTTTTGTCTCAAATTAGTAGCGGTTAGTATATATTTGGTTTTAATATTTTTTATGTGAATTTTGACTCTTTAAACTAAACTTTTATTAATGAGATCAAATTCCTACCTAAGTGTAATTAAATTTATAAAACTAAGGTCCTACGTCATTTTATATTTCTTATAAAATTAAAATAATCATCCCTTATACTATACATTTAATAAAGATGATCTACATTTAGATCAAAAAATCAAAACTTTAACTTACTATTTCAAAATTTTTGGACAAGTACATAACCAACCATAAAATTCCCCGTTGTGAGCTCGCAAGCGAGCGATACTGGTCGAGTGGCCACCGCCATGAGTGATGATAGTGCTAACATTTGAGAATAGAAGGTGTCATGTTATCAGCACAACGAATCATCCACCCGTTATCTCAGTTTTCTAAACCGGAGCCACTACTTATTTATTCAAGTAGCCCCTCATTTGTCCTCATGAGGCTGAGTTTGACCTCGTTCCAAACTCATTGCTTCACAGATAAATGTCAACCATCCAACATATATTTAAAAAACTATTTAAATTTTCTAAACATAATCGTCATATAATATAAATGTGTTCTTCCTGTGCTCCTACATTTCAGAACAAGACTCTAATCATTTTATATGTAAATACGAGTGCACTTCGCCATTGTAATTTTTTTTATTATATACAACTTATAACAACAACGTTTCAACCATTTTTTGACATAGTCACTAGACAAATTGTCCATCTCGTTGCCTTTGTGGTAAAGGGTTCACCTTAGTTCCCGATGTTCTTGGGTTCAAACCCAGCCGGGGTTAACAGATTTTTATTTAGTGATGAAAATCCGTAGTACAACTTTCTTCAGAGGGAAAGTAAAGCCGTCAGTCCCATGTCAATTGTGGAGGTAATAGAACCTTGGAAAGTATGAGAAAATACCTTTCCCGGCAAAATTGTTAAGTCCTTTAACGATCGTTGATAGAAATCCTCGTGTGTTGATATATTCAGTCGGGTCAAATAAATAAACTAGTCAAATCGAGACATAAGTCGTAGCGTTTAACAAGCTTTTGCATTACATCGTCATAGAATTTTGCCTCTTGCAATTTGAGCAACTTTTCAACGCTGTATCCAGTGCGATGCGAGCCATTTCTTCATGTGCGTGAACAAATGGTAATCATCCAGGCTCCAAACCCGGGCTGTTTGGAGGGTTATAAAACCATTTTCAATTGAATGTTTGGAGCCAGGTTAAAGTACGCACGGTATTTCGTAATTTGGTGAATATATGATCAATTTGTATCTAAACAATATACACTTACATTCGTCATTCGAAAATAACAGCTCAATTTTATTGTTAGTCCCGCTCAAAGTTGGCATTTAATATCATCTTTGCAACGGTGATATATTGCAATGGTATGATTCACCATATTTTCTAATTAACCCTCTATTTAACCCACTATTATCATTAGTATTAGGTGTTATGTCTTTTGACTTTTTCGTTGCCTTATAAAGATAGAATACTCCAGCATATCCTATCAAAAGTTTCCTTTTTGTTTATATCCTGAAACTTTATCATCTTTCCTTGTTGGAGACTATCAATTAGTTACACTCGTTTTCACTTTACTTTCTATGACATCACTCGATAAGTCAAGTGACGTTCTTAACTACCATGAGAACAAGAGTATTACTAACGTCTATTGTTTCAATGGCAAATATGTTAGTGCAGTAGAACATTTTAATTTGAAGTGCAAGGGGCATCTGAAAAAATTAGAGATATCCAAAATTTGAATTAACCATTTATTATGAGTTTTGTAGATGGAACACAATAAATCAATAATATTAAAATATGCTACATGTAAATACAAATATTTTATAGATATTATATAAAACAAACATACACAATATGTACTGTACATGCATGAAAAATTTAAATATAAAATGACATAAACATAGAAAAATCAACACATGAAAATTGCAGTATTAAAATAGTTTTCGCACTTATATGACATTACGGTGTAAAAAAATTAGTGATCCTGGTTTCTTATAGTTTCTAATCTAAACGCTATAAACAAAATCTTCAAATTCATTGATTGCATTGAAAGTATTGTCTCTCACCTCTGGTAGGGATTCAGTGAATCTTCTCAGCTTTCCCATAATTGTTTGTGCTTTATTTCTTACAATGTTTAAATAACTAACTTTATTTGACATTATTGGCATATAGGGTGATTTAATGAAGATTGTTACTCGACAAAATTAACAATGTGCCGCATAGTCTTTGAATTATCTAAATATTTCATTTTAAAATTAGAATTTAATGATATTTTTTCCATTGATTTAGAAAAAAATTTCATAAGGAATCGTAGTGAGTTCTAATTATCCAATTTTTCGAATTAAGCACTGTCAAATTAGCCATACCCTACTCATTTTCGTATTAACGACTCCTTAGACCATATTTTCTCAACCCTGAACATACATGTTTGGTGACCTGTTGGTCTATGGGTAAGGTGTTAAACTTCTGTGAAGGGGTCCGGGGTTCAATCCTCGGTCCCGGCACAGATCTATCTGATTACCAAACCCTTCCTTCACCTCTGACAAGACGTGTATTAATCACAGCTTGTGAATGTGTGGAATGCTAGGCCTCCACCGTGGTTCGGGTTCCACGTTAAGCTGTAGGTCCTCCATTTCATCTCACTATCACCCTACCTTACCTACATATTAGTGTAAGTGCGCATAACCCGAACGGGTAGTAAGACGCGGTGATGATGATGATGATAATAATAATAATAATATAATAATAATAATAATAATAACAATAATAATAACGTAAATGTTTGTGTCAATGAGGATAGCTTAGAACATTGGCGTGGAACTAAGAGAGGAAAGTTAGAATTTAAATATCTTGTATAAAACCTTCCCAAGCGAATAAGAGTCCTCATTTCTTCATCAACAGTGAATAAGTGCAATGCGAATAAAATTCCTTTGAACAATTTTAATCACCGCCTCGAGTAACCTCACTAATTATTATTATTATTATTATCACCGCGTCTTACTACCCGTTCGGGTTATACGCACTTACGCTAATGTGTAATGGTAGGGTGATTGTGAGATGAAATGAAGGACCTACAGTTTAACGTGGATCCGAACCACGGTTGTGGCCTGGCATTCCACACATTCACAAGATGTCTTGTCAGAGGTGTAGGAAGGGTTTGGAAATCAGATAAATCTGTGCCAGGACCGAGGATTGAACCCCGGCCACTAGCACAGAAGTCTGACACCGTATCCCTAGACCACCAGGTCACCTAACCTCACTAATGTTCTTTCACGTGTTCATATTAATAAAAGAAGCGATAGACATATACATGTACGGAGTATCATAATGTGCGCATTGAACGTGTCAGCTAATACAAATTTGCAATTATAATAAACGTTTACTAATAATCTGAAAATTTAAAAATGACACCTGGACATGGGAGTCGAACCCGAGACCTTTGGCTTAGTACTGAGCTATCCAGGAATAGTTCCATTCCGCCACCTTCGACTCGGTAGTTGGCTTATTGCTGTCACTTGAACAATTATTATAAATGTAAGGGATTGCAGATTTAAGAATCAAATAGCCAAAGCTATTATTTATGCTTTTAGTGAGGAATTCTCCATCTAGATATCATATTCGGAAAATTGAAAAATTATAATAATTGTACAAATGGCAGCATTAAGCCAACAACCGAGTCGAAGGTGGCTGCGTGATCTTAATAAAATCACACATTTGTAGCCGACGATTTCCGCACGTCCATCATAGACTCTGACTCAAAATATGAGTGAATAATGAATGACCCTGTGCACGGGATTATTCGTTGATAGCTTAGTATTTAGAGCATTGGCTTACTAAGCCAAAGGTCCCGGGTTCGATTCCCGTATCCAGGTGTAATTATTTAATTTTCCGAATATGATATCTTGATGAAGAATTCCTCACTAAAAAGCATAAATAATAGTTTCAAATATTTGATACTATTTAAAAATAATCTAGTGAAATATTCTAATCTGGAATTATTCTATGATTTGTATTCTATTCGACGTCTTCCCCTTGCTTTGTTTCCAACTACAAGTTCTTTACTTGCCTAAGCTCTAAAAAAATTTAGGAAATGAAAACATATATTTATTGACATCAGCATTTAAGATATTTTACTGTAATATTTGTATTATTTCATAGAAATTGAATGAAAAGTAAAATATATCACATTATCTCAAGTATGAATTAAAACTGTTTTAGTAACTTTTAAAACCGTCATAATTGCCCTTACTGTTTGAATCAAATTAAGCGAATAGTTATTATCTAAGAGAATCTACCACAAAAAATGTAAAGTGGAATTAATCTTGATTTAGCATACCATTATTTTTATCTCAAAGAAACAAATTGAAAATATTTTAAATATTATTAAATGTTATCAAATGAGCTTTTTGACTGTGTTTTCCTTTACGGCCCCCCAGACGGCACACAAATGCTAGTATCCTACTCTCCATATCATATCATAAGGTACATTAGGGGTCTACCCACCTCAAATAATAAAAATCAGACATATTTTTCCGACCCTCCTCCTCTAACAAATAATCCCTTACATCGCTACCTAAATTAAAATACCCCACATATCTTTCTACCCTAGAATTTGTTCCACCGCTACTTTTTCCCCTTTCCCACCCTAAAATTGTTGTTCCGTCTCCCTGAAACTCCCTTAGTTTAAAAAAAAAAAAAATGTATCAAGCGTCACCAAAGTATAACGCACAAGCCACTCGTGGCTCAGTACAAGGATAAAATGAGCCTTTTTTTTACAATA
This sequence comes from Timema cristinae, assembly GCA_039000515.1. Lineage (NCBI taxonomy): Eukaryota > Metazoa > Arthropoda > Insecta > Phasmatodea > Timematidae > Timema > Timema cristinae. The sequence goes on from JBCFYV010000100.1 coordinate 31,998,469, forward strand.
AATCATATAATTTTGTAAACAATCAATTTTATAAACACTAAATTTGTAATGTATTAGAAATATTAAAGATATCCCAATATAAATTGTATTATAAAACTTGTAAATATTAGTTAAACATTCAATTATACATTAATCATTAATTTTAGGTTTCATTTGTTTGGAAATTATAATGTAAATAGTGTGATTAATCTTAGACTTCATTTTACTTGCATTTTAAATACGAAAGAAAAAATAATGAGTTCCATTTCTCAATAATTGAACTGATTTAAAAATAGAATATCAATAGGTTAAATGTATAGGAAATGCACCAGCATTTACGGTAATTCTAAGGCCTTCCCATTACTCGGGAAATTTTTTATATTAAAAATTGATATTTTTAGAGTTATTTTGAATATTTGTGATGTGTCTGGCAATTTTGTGAGACTGCACAAGACACCATATAATCTTTTATATTATCGAGTCTTGTGAATTTTTTTATGTACGTAAATCCGAGCCCTTCATTTTACCATGTATGTTGACTACGGAAGAGCCAGTGAAGCTAAATTTTTTATCCGATCGTAACATGTAATCTCTTTTTAAGTAGGTTATTCCAGGGACTTCGTTTTAGATAAGGAATTTTTATATGAAAAATCGATATTTTAGAGTTATTTTGAATGTTTGTGTAGTGTGTCCGGCAATTTGGTAGTATTGAAGTGCACGAGACAACATTTAAATTACACTTTTCTATCGGATCATGTTTTGTGATTTTTTTTAATGTTTATGTTTACCATATATGTTGACTACAGAAGAGCCGGTAACAACTTAGTTTTTTATTCGATCAAAACATTTAAGCTTTCTTTAAGTAGGTAATTCCAGGGCCTTCCTTATAGTTGGGGAATTTTTATATGAAAAATCAATAGTTTTAGAGTTATTTTGAATATTCGTGATTTTTCCACCAATCTTGTAATATTGAAGTGCATAAGAGACCATCTAATCTCCTATCTTTTCGGGTCTTGTGAACTTTTTTAATGTATGTAAATCCGAGCCCTTCCTTTTATTATATATGTGGATTACATAAAAACCCATAAAAGCTAAATTTTTTATCCGATCGTAACATGTGAAATCTCATTTAGTGGGTAATTCTAAGGCCTTCTCATTACTTGGGAAATTTTTATATGAAAAATTGATATTTTTAGAGTTATTTTGAATATTTGTGATGTGTCTGGCAATTTTGTGGGACTGCACAAGACACCATATAATCTTTTATATTATCGAGTCTTGTGAATTTTTTTATGTACGTAAATCCGAGCCCTTCATTTTACCATGTATGTTGACTGCGGAAGAGCCAGTGAAGCTAAATTTTTTTCCGATCTTAACATGTAATCTCTTTTTAAGTAGGTTATTCCAGGGACTTCATTTTAGATAAGGAATTTTTATATGAAAAATCGATATTTAGAGTTATTTTGAATGTTAGTGTAGTGTGTCGGCAATTTGGTAGTATTGAAGTGCACGAGACAACATTTAAATACACTTTTTTATCGATTATGTTTTGTGATTTTTTTTAATGTTTATTTTACCATATATGTTGGCTACAGAAGAGCCGGTAAAACTTAGTTTTTTTCGATCAAAACATTTAAGCTTTCTTTAAGTAGGTAATTCCAGGGCCTTCTTATAGTTGGGGAATTTTTATATGAAAAATCAATAGTTTTTAGAGTTATTTTGAATGTTAGTGTAGTGTGTCCGGCAATTTGGTAGTATTGAAGTGCACGAGACAACATTTAAATTACACTTTTTTATCGGATTATGTTTTGTGATTTTTTTAATGTTTATGTTTACCATATGTTGGCTACAGAAGAGCCGGTAACAACTTAGTTTTTTATTCGATCAAAACATTTAAGCTTCTTTAAGTAGGTAATCAGGGCCTTCCTTATAGTTGGGGAATTTTTATATGAAAAAATCAATAGTTTTAGAGTTATTTTGAATATTCGTGATTTTTCCACCAATCTTGTAATATTGAAGTGCATAAGAGACCATTTAATCTCCTATCTTTCGGGTCTTGTGAACTTTTTTAATGTATGTAAATCCGAGCCCTTCCTTTTATTATATATGTGGATTACATAAAAACCCATATGTAGCATCCAGAAGGGCAGATGCCAACAAAATACATCGAAAATATAAACACTACAAAAAAAAGGGGGGTTTAACCAGAGCGAGTGCGGAGGAGTTATTAATGTGACCCTCTATCTCATCCAGACTGCAAAAGACTTCAGCCTCATTAAAGTTCATATCAAAACCAAAACGTTTGACGGATTACCTTGGGAATGATGGGATAAATATATAATAAGAATTAGTATAAGTCAAAGTTAATCGATATTATTAGCCATAACTCAATTAGATTTTAACAGTTCCTCCAAATATATACATTGTTGATGTTGCGAAGTGTAAAGAAAATAGAATAAATTCATAACAACTATTAATTGAAGTCAAAGCTAAAGAGTCAGATGGTAAATATTCATCAGATTACTTAATGTTAACTTTAAGATGTCACCCATTAGAAATGGCGCATAGTAAAAATAACATGATCATTTGGATTCCATCATTAAATATTAATCCTTTAAAAAGGGCACCTATCAATGGTAACAAGACAATCTAATTTCCTACATAATATATATGTCCATTAGGAAGGTACAGAGCGTATGACAATAAGATATGTTAAATTCAAATACTAAATATTTGTCCATAACAAATGGCTCATAGCGTATGACAATAAAATATTTTAAATTCAAATACTAAATATTTGTCCATAATAAATGGCTCATAGCGTATGACAATAAGATATGTTAAATTCAAATACTAAATATTGTCCACAACAAATGGCTCATAGCGTATGACAATAAGATATATATTAAATTCCAATACTAAATATTGTCCATACTAAATGGCTCATAGCGTATGACAATAAGATATGTTAAATTCAATACTAAATAATTGTCCCATAATAAATGGCTCATAGCATATGACAATAAGATATGTTAAATTCGAGTTCTAAATATCTGCCCATCAAGAAAAGACACATAGCGTATCACAATAAATAAAAATTCAAATGCTAACATAGTTCCCGCGAACATTAATTTAAACAATACAGTACATAATCGATATAATCGATTAGTCGTGACTCTACTGGCGCTAAGTCGCCCTGACCTTGTAAATAAGGTGATCTCAAAAAAAACTATGTTCTTAACTGTCAGATAGATTTTTTAGGTTATTTAAAAAAAAGCCAAAATTGAATTTAGAAAAGATTTACATTAAAATAAAGGTTTTAATTTGCCGAAAATGGATTTAGATCTTACAATTTATGAAGTAGAAAGCCAGAGCTTATCCTATCCCTGATATGACTCAGGCCCAATTGTAAAGTTCGTAGCCACAGGCACCAGAATATATACCATAAGCACAGAAGAGGGGAAGATGGGAAAAAAAGGGGGGAATAACATTTTAGAATAAAAAAGGAACTCGAGAAAGCGCAAGTTGATTCGCTTCGAGAGAGGCCGTGGGCGTTCCGGAATCTTCTCGGAGGGGATCTCTTTACTGCGCAAGTCCATTCAACCCAAGGCGTTGGCTTGAACTTGCCATTTAGTCTTCACAGTCAGTATTCAATTTTCCCGGTTCGGTGAAGGTGCGTTAGGTGGTTTTGTGTCGTTCTTTCACGCAGCCCCAGTCAACAAGCAAATGGGGTAAATCTTGACTATTTCTGTTTGTCTCGTGTCTATCATAAAACATCCGATGCTACACATAAAAGCTAAATTTTTTATCCGATCGTAACATGTGAAATCTCATTTAGTGGGTAATTCTAAGGCCTTCCCATTACTTGGGAAATTTTTATATGAAAAATTGATATTTTTAGAGTTATTTTGAATATTTGTGATGTGTCTGGCAATTTTGTGGAACTGCACAAGACAGCATATAATCTTTTATATTATCGAGTCTTGTGAATTTTTTTATGTACGTAAATCCGAGCCCTTCATTTTACCATGTATGTTGACTACGTAAGAGCCAGTGAAGCTAAATTTTTTATCCGATCGTAACATGTAATCTCTTTTTAAGTAGGTTATTCCAGGGACTTCTTTTTAGATAAGGAATTTTTATATGAAAAATCGATATTTTTAGAGTTATTTTGAATGTTTGTGTAGTTTGTTCGGCAATTTGGTAGTATTGAAGTGAACGAGACAACATTTAAATTACACTTTTCTATCGGATCATGTTTTGTGATTTTTTTAATGTTCATGTTTACCATATTTGTTGGCTACAGAAGAGCCGGTAACAACTTAGTTTTGTATTCGATCAAATCATTTAAGCTCTCTTTAAGTAGGTAATTCCAGGCCCTTCCTTATAGTTGGGGAATTTTTATATGAAAAATCAATAGTTTTAGAGTTATTTTGAATATTCGTGATTTTTCCACCAATCTTGTAATATTGAAGTGCATAAGAGACCATCTAATCGCCTATCTTTTCGGGTCTTGTGAACTTTTTTAATGTATGTATATCCGAGCCCTTCCTTTTATTATATATGTGGATTACATAAAAACCCATAAAAACTAAATTTTTTATCCGATCGTAACATGTGAAATCTCATTTAGTGGGTAATTCTAAGGCCTTCCCATTACTTGGGAAATTTTTATATGAAAAATTGATATTTTTAGAGTTATTTTGAATATTTGTGATGTGTCTGGCAATTTTGTGGGACTGCACAAGACACCATATAATCTTTTATATTATCGAGTCTTGTGAATTTTTTTATGTACGTAAATACGGGCCCTTCTTTTTACCATGTATGTTGACTACGGAAGAGTCAGTGAAGATAAATTTTTTATCCGATCGTAACATGTAATCTCTTTTTAAGTAGGTTATTCCAGGGACCTCGTTTTAGATAAGGAATTTTTATATGAAAAATCGATATTTTTAGAGTTATTTTGAATGTTTTTGTAGTTTGTTCGGCAATTTGGTAGTATTGAAGTGCACGAGACAACATTTAAATTACACTTTTCTATCGGATCATGTTTTGTGATTTTTTTTAATGTTTATGTTTACCATATATGTTGGCTACAGAAGAGCCGGTAACAACTTAGTTTTTTATTCGATCAAAACATTTAAGCTTTTTTAAGTAAGTAATTCCAGGCCCTTCCTTATAGTTGAGGAATTTTTATATGAAAAATCAATAGTTTTAGAGTTATTTTGAATATTCGTGATATTTCCACCAATCTTGTAATATTGAAGTGCATAAGAGACCATCTAATCTCCTATCTTTTCGGGTCTTGTGAACTTTTTTAATGTATGTAAATCCGAGCCCTTCCTTTTATTATATATGTGGATTACATAAAAACCCATATGTAGCATCCAGAAGGGCAGATGCCAACAAAATACATCGAAAATATAAACACTACAAAAAAAAGGGGGGTTTAACCCAGAGCGAGTGCGGAGGAGTTATTAATGTGACCCTCTATCTCATCCAGACTGCAAAAGACTTCAGCCTCATTAAAGTTCATATTAAACCAAAACGTTTGACGGATTACCTTGGGAATGATGGGATAAATATATAATAAGAATTAGTATAAGTCAAAGTTAATCGATATTTATTAGCCATAACTCAATTAGATTTTAACAGTTCCTCCAAATATATACATTGTTGATTTTGCGAAGTGTAAAGAAAATAGAATAAATTCATAACAACTATTAATTGAAGTCAAAGCTAAAGAGTCAGATGGTAAATATTCATCAGATTACTTAATGTTAACTTTAAGATGTCACCCATTAGAAATGGCGCATAGTAAAAATAACATGATCATTTGGATTCCATCATTAAATATTAATCCTTTAAAAAAATTATACCTAGTCAATGGTAACAAGACAATCTAATTTCCTACATAATATATATGTCCATTAGGAATGGTACATAGCGTATGACAATAAGATATGTTAAATTCAAATACTAAATATTTGTCCATAACAAATGGCTCATAGCGTATGACAATAAAATATTTTAAATTCAAATACTAAATATTTGTCCATAATAAATGGCTCATAGCGTATGACAATAAGATATGTTAAATTCAAATACTAAATATTTGTCCACAACAAATGGCTCATAGCGTATGACAATAAGATATATATTAAATTCCAATACTAAATATTTGTCCATACTAAATGGCTCATAGCGTATGACAATAAGATATGTTAAATTCAAATACTAAATAATTGTCCATAATAAATGGCTCATAGCATATGACAATAAGATATGTTAAATTCGAGTTCTAAATATCTGCCCATCAAGAAAAGACACATAGCGTATCACAATAAATAAAATAATTCAAATGCTAACATAGTTCCCGCGAACATTAATTTAAACAATACAGTACATAATCGATATAATCGATTAGTCGTGACTCTACTGGCGCTAAGTCGCCCTGACCTTGTAAATAAGGTGATCTCAAAAAAAACTATGTTCTTAACTGTCAGATAGATTTTTTAGGTATTTTAAAAAAAAGCCAAAATTGAATTTAGAAAAGATTTACATTAAAATAAAGGTTTTAATTTGCCGAAAATGGATTTAGATCTTACAATTTATGAAGTAGAAAGCCGGAGCTTTACCTATCCCTGATATGACTCAGGCCCAATTGTAAAGTTCGTAGCCACAGGCACCAGAATATATACCATAAGCACAGAAGAGGGGAAGATGGGAAAAAAAGGGGGAATAACATTCTAGAATAAAAAAGGAACTCGAGAAAGCGCAAGTTGATTCGCTTCGAGAGAGGCCGTGGGCGTTCCGGAATCTTCTCGGAGGGGATCTCTTTACTGCGCAAGTCCATTCAACCCAAGGCGTTGGCTTGAACTTGCCATTCAGTCTTCACAGTCAGTATTCAATTTTCCCGGTTCGGTGAAGGTGCGTTAGGTGGTTTTGTGTCGTTCTTTCACGCAGCCCCAGTCAACAAGCAAATGGGGTAAGTCTTGACTATTTCTGTTTGTCTCGTGTCTATCATAAAACATCCGATGCTACACATAAAAGCTAAATTTTTTATCCGATCGTAACATGTGAAATCTCATTTAGTGTGTAATTCTAAGGCCTTCCCATTACTTGGGAAATTTTTACATGAAAAATTGATATTTTTAGAGTTATTTTGAATATTTGTGATGTGTCTGGCAATTTTGTGGAACTGCACAAGACAGCATATAATCTTTTATATTATCGAGTCTTGTGAATTTTTTTATGTACGTAAATCCGAGCCCTTCATTTTACCATGTATGTTGACTACGTAAGAGCCAGTGAAGCTAAATTTTTTATCCGATCGTAACATGTAATCTCTTTTTAAGTAGGTTATTCCAGGGACTTCTTTTTAGATAAGGAATTTTTATATGAAAAATCGATATTTTTAGAGTTATTTTGAATGTTTGTGTAGTTTGTTCGACAATTTGGTAGTATTGAAGTGAACGAGACATTTAAATTACACTTTTCTATCGGATCATGTTTTGTGACTTTTTTTAATGTTCATGTTTACCATATTTGTTGGCTACAGAAGAACCGGTAACAACTTAGTTTTTTATTCGATCAAATCATTTAAGCTTTCTTTAAGTAGGTAATTCCAGGCCCTTCCTTATAGTTGGGGAATTTTTATATGAAAAATCAATAGTTTTAGAGTTATTTTGAATATTCGTGATTTTTCCACCAATCTTGTAATATTGAAGTGCATAAGAGACCATCTAATCTCCTATCTTTTCGGGTCTTGTGAACTTTTTTAATGTATGTAAATCCGAGCCCTTCCTTTTATTATATATGTGGATTACATAAAAACCCATAAAAGCTAAATTTTTTATCCGATCGTAACATGTGAAATCTCATTTAGTGGGTAATTCTAAGGCCTTCCCATTACTTGGGAAATTTTATATGAAAAATTGATATTTTTAGAGTTATTTTGAATATTTGTGATGTGTCTGGCAATTTTGTGGGACTGCACAAGACACCATATAATCTTTTATATTATCGAGTCTTGTGAATTTTTTTATGTACGTAAATCCGAGCCCTTCATTTTACCATGTATGTTGACTACGGAAGAGCCAGTGAAGATAAATTTTTTATCCGATCGTAACATGTAATCTCTTTTTAAGTAAGTTATTCCAGGGACTTCGTTTTAGATAAGGAATTTTTATATGGAAAATCGATATTTTTAGAGTTATTTTGAAAGTTTGTTTAGTTTGTTCGGCAATTTGGTAGTATTGAAGTGCACGAGACAACATTTAAATTACACTTTTCTATCGGATCATGTTTTGTGATTTTTTTTAATGTTTATGTTTACCATATATGTTGACTACAGAAGAGCCGGTAACAACTTAGTTTTTTATTCGATCAAATCATTTAAGCTTTCTTTAAGTAGGTAATTCCAGGCCCTTCCTTATAGTTGGGGAATTTTTATATGAAAAATCAATAGTTTTAAAGTTATTTTGAATATTCGTGATTTTTCCACCAATCTTGTAATATTGAAGTGCATAAGAGACCATCTAATCTTCTATCTTTTCGGGTCTTGTGAACTTTTTTAATTTATGTAAATCCGAGCCCTTCCTTTTATTATATATGTGGATTACATAAATACCCATAAAAGCTAAATTTTTTATCCGATCGTAACATGTGAAATCTCATTTAGTGGGTAATTCTAAGGCCTTCCCATTACTTGGGAAATTTTTATGTGAAAAATTGATATTTTTTGAGTTATTTTGAATATTTGTGATGTGTCTGGCAATTTTGTGGGACTGCAGAAGACACCATATAATCTTTTATATTATCGAGTCTTGTGAATTTTTTTATGTACGTAAATCCGAGCCCTTCATTTTACCATGTATGTTGACTGCGGAAGAGCCAGTGAAGCTAAATTTTTTATCTGATCGTAACATATAATCTCTTTTTAAGTAGTTTATTCCATGGACTTCGTTTTACATAAGGAATTTTTATATGAAAAATCTATATCTGTAGAGTTATTTTGAATGTTCTTGTAGTGTGTCCGGCAATTTGGTAGTATTGAAGTGCACGAACAACATTTAAATTACACTTTTCTATCGGATCATATTTTGTGATATTTTTTAAATGTTTATGTTTACCATATAAGTTGGCTACAGAAGAGCCGGTAACAACTTAGTTTTTTATTCGATCAAAACATTTAAGCTTTCTTTAAGTAGGTAATTCCAGGGCCTTCCTTATAGTTGGTGAATTTTTATATGAAAAATCAATAGTTTTAGAGTTATTTTGAATATTCGTGATTTTTCCACCAATCTTGTAATATTGAAGTGCATAAAAGACCATCTAATCTCCTTACTTTTCGGGTCTTGAGAACTTTTTTAATGTATGTAAATCCGGATAGATAAATACGAATAAATAATAATGTGTTTGAATGCAAACATCCCATATTATATTTTCCAAAGAATTGCAAATTTCCTTTTTTTTTGTGCCTAATTTGACAGTTCACTCAGGCTAGTCTTATTTTACACTAGTGAAATAGGAATAAGGAAGATATAAATTAAATACATATGACCGTATTTGCGTTGAGGGAGCGTGAAGAACTATTTGTTAAAGTTTTCTTCATTACACTCAGCAGGATTCGACCCCAACATCCAAATCACGAGAATACTAACCAGACGAGCTTGAAATTTAGTCCACGTGTACACTGACGATGGTATCAAGTAAATAGTTTTGTTTAATCCTTTGTAAGTATGCTATATACGATAAGTGCTCAACTTACACGGATTCGAACTACGTGCGTTCATAGATACGCGGTTGCGTCACTTCCTCTTATGACTAACAAATCCATCTATCAAGTGACACTTTAACATAATAGATAGCTTTTCTAGTAAGTTGGAGCACAACTGATAGAGTCGTCGCCATTTTATTTATTTATTCCTTGGACGCAAATAATTTATTATAAGTATTATTTTCAAACGCAGAAACTGTTTAGCTTTAATTATCCTTTGAAGCAAATATTTACGCCAAAATTATCTCTACCATTCTTCTTACGTGGTTTTTCATCTTAAGTGTAAGCCTTAAGCAAAAATTAAAACTAATAGTTTGAGTACTATACATTTTAAAGTAATTATACTTTATATAATTACAATTATCTTATTGAGTTAATATTTGACAATACAAATTAAGTATACAACATTCGATTGATATATGTATTATTTTTAAACTAATGTATAATTTTACTTGATATTTTAAGTTACAAACCTTCATTTCCACGATACTTTTAATTAATATGTTACTTAGTCCATTTGGAAGGACTTTAATAACCAATATATACTTTTTTATAACCCACCATATTATGTTGGTTACAAATCAGAATAAATGTTGCTAATTAAATGTATCTTCTCTAAACTGACTCACCAATACTTACGAAACTCGATAAAATAAGTTAAAATATTTTGGCTTCTATGAAAATGGTACAACTTTAATAAAAATCACATGATAATGTTAAGGTGAGAGTACACTGTAGATTAAAATCTACTAAACAGCGTTTAATCTAGCGAGAACTTCTCCAAACAATGTGTACACTGTAGCCGATTTTTCCTCTATAAAGTGTCTAGGTAGACTACTTTAGAGCGACTCTACCTAGACTTCTCTATCTGATATGTACACTAGACTCTCGGACTAGAGTAATTAGGTAGAATGGACTGTATTCATTATTTCCAACAATGAAATGTAAACTGTCATAGAACTCCCAATTACTTCTCCACACTACGTCATCTGCTCCATCACCACGTTTCTTTTTCTTCATTTTCCTTATTTATACCATTTCCTACTAACTTCTACCTCTTCCATTTCCAAAGATTCAGCTATATTTTTCAGTGTCTTTGCTTTTTTTTTTTGAATCCTTTCCTCGATAACTCCGACATTCCATAATTCGGGATAGCTTTCAAAACATTCAATCAAAGTTACTGTTTTGGTTCCATCCCACACCACTTTAGTCTTCGCCATTTCACCCGAGAGCAGCTAGTCTATTTGTTCGATCTAGTGAGAGCTAGCGAGAGCTAGACACTCTCACTGATGTGCTCTCGCGACTGTTTCCACAGTCACTCTACACACCCTAGATAAATCTAGCCTAGAGCTTAGACCTGCTCTCGCTAGGGTGCTCTCACGTCTGTTCACACACTGAGTCTTCACCGATACTTCTTTTAGACAGCTCCAGCTAGATTAACTCGAGCTGTAAACTCTACAGTGTACTCGTACCTTTTAGCAGTCTATCTCTGGAATGATGGGGATTTTGTATACCCCTGAGACATATATACTATCCTACCACGGTCATTACATGAACCATAAAATGTTTACCTTCACATCCCCTTTACTATTTCTTCCTTTAAAAAGTGAGTTTTATTCTACCCTCGAACACTCCTAGGGGAGGCATTCAAATTGTGCTCATTATATCAGCACGCTAGTAAGACGCCCTTCGAATTCCGAACAAGCCAAGATTACGTCAAAACTTGAATGTAAATACTAAGCGTGCATATATAATAGTTCAAATGTTTCCAAATTATATATTACATATATACATATTAAAATCAAAAGTAAATACATTTAATAATGCTTTAAATTCTTCAGTGCAATACAATACTAAAACCTTCCACTTTTATTCGAATGGTCAACTAATCAAGTCTTCAATATAAACGTCAATAGGTTTGTCAGTTTGAAAATTTATTTATAACAATTAATTTACTATATTTATTCAGAGAGTTTTCTCATGCATTTTTTCTCATTTTTGTCAGGTATATTAATTTTTTTTTTTCCAGCGAATAAACTAAACTATCAGAAACAAAATTTAAGATATGTCTGAGGCAAAGTAAATATTTTATATGTCGACGACACAACACATTGATGAATATCTCTAGTAAAGAAAAAAAAACTTTACATTTCTGCAGTTCTTATATTAAGATTATCTCGCTCAAATGTAGGCATTGATACAATAGACACTCAAATAAATAGTTTAAATTTTTGCAGTCCTGGTATCTAAATTTTTCTCTCTTACGTGGCAGCATTGTTACAATGAACACCAAAATAAATAGTTTGAATTTGATATCCAATAAACAAAATTAATTAATTAAATGAAATTTACAAGCAAAATAATAAAATTACCGATAAAGTATCTACATTTAAGGCGCAAATTTAATCACGCTAAAAGTGGACCTTTAACATGAAGGCACTGTTACAATGAACACCAAAAAATATATTTTAGATTTATCATTTTATATAGAGTACATTTATATATACAGGCTTAATGGAAAATGTAAGGGGACCCGAAAAAACTCTGTGCACCCTGATAGAATTCTTGTCAGAGGCCCTGCTAGTAACTTTTCTAGCTTTCTGATAAATACCTTTCTATGAAAATTGATCTGCATTCTTGTTGAAGACTACCATCCAGTAATGTCACTAGAATGTAAAAATTAAAAAAAAAATTAAAGTACAAAAATCGTAAATAGATGAGTTGTGTAAAACCAGTGGATGTGTTCCAGGTAGAACTTTCCAATAATTAAAAAAAAAGGTCGGGAGGGGGCAAAGTGAGGTACCGATGATTGATGACTGTTGGCGGTGATTTCTACGGACTCCAACCCGCCCCCCTCGAGTGAAAGAACCTCCAGGTCAGGCCCGAATATTTCTCCACATACACTCACTCCTGTGCGAGTTTTGATATATGGTGTTCGTTCAACAGTTGAAATGTGGCATTTAGCTTGGGAATTTATCACCAACACACGGAAAGAGCCTTTAGCAGAGAAAAGACAAATATAAAACAAAGCTCGTATGAGGACGGCTGGTCAGAACTTAGCATTCATAGCCACGGTTTTGTTATGCTATAACTGTTATCAGTCCCTCATTTTTCTTTCTTTCCTCCCCTCCGTTTTAACTTTTTCCTCTATTTCTTTTCTTCTTCTTCCATTCTTTACGTACTAATTTGATTTCCTTCGTTTACAAGCTTTCTTTACTTTAAATATATTTCCATTGCGATATCCCCAAATAAAATATTTTATTTTGGTCAGTAAAGTGAAATAATTCACCATACTAACTTTTGGAGGCTTCTATAGTGTTTTATACAGTATAATTTTCACAGGAAGTAACTTTTAGGAAAGACAAACATCTCTTTTTGCGGTCAAAATTGATAAAATTTAATATTACTGTTATCTATATAATAATAAAAGGAAATGTTTGTGTGTTTGTGTGCAACGCCCAGTCAAATTTACGGCACGGAGAGATCTTAAATTTTTAATTAGCTGTTTAATTAGGCTATTTTTAACAAATTTTTGAAGAAAATATTGTTAATCTGGTTTATAATTATGTTTAAGAGATTTTCATGTTAAATCGGGCACCATATAATTGTTATACCAAAGTGGTTCACGGGTAACGCCGTGCGGGATTACTAGTTTTATCATATATATTGATAATAACTACCAAAAAGACACCTCAATATCACATGACATGACGTATGAATACGTGAAAGTAGATCTTGTAGCTTTTCTAGCTTCCAGATAAAGATGCCCTTCCAGTGAGACTTGACTGTAAATGTATATTCACTACTTTGTAGAAACTTTATTAATAGAGTTCTCTGTTCTCCTTGGTTTACAATAATTATTGTGTTTTATTATGTGCTTTGTTTTATTGTTTTATTTTCGTATTCGCCAGATTTTCCTCAAGTTTAATAAATCATAATTTAATTGTAAAACAAACAAAAACAAACAAAAAAAAATACTAAAAGTTCCTATGTGCTTGTAGCCCTTGCAGAAATATACTTAGTTTATTCAATATTTCAAAACAACCTTAATCTAATAAATAGCTTAATTAATAATTATAAAACATCCTTATCCTTCGCCTAAAGTTTAATGTGATTAGTAAGAGTAAACCAAACATAAATATTAATATTTGGTAGACCCTGCCCAGGATAAAACCATGATCTCATAGATCCGTGACTAACCATAAGTCAGTGATTCCCAACCAGGGTTCCGTGGGACACTGAGGTTCCATGAGTACGTGTCTTGGATTCCGTGAGAATTTGCGATAACTTGCTTCGTATTGGTTTGTCCATAATTTTTGGACAGTTTAAAAATATTATAAGAGAACTCATGTGGTTCCGACAAAGATGAAGAGAAGAATTTTAAAAATAACACTAAAAGTTAGAAAAAGAATATCCTTGAAATATTTGATTCAAAAGTGTGAGTTCATTTTTATGTATCGACCCTACTTTTGGCTTACAAGTAAATTTGATAATTTACCCCTCGTGAATCTAATATGTGTCAGCCAGGTAATGATCCCCCAATCTTTACGGAATATTTTAAAAGATCCTCTAAACAATAAAGGTTGATAATGCTTACATTAGACCACGAATTTTGGATTTGGTATTTTTAAACCATATAGTTTTGTGATACAAATTAATTCTTATCAATATTTTAATTCATACACTCCTTATGATTAATCTAAAGATGTTTTCAAAAATTACAAATTGTTTTTATGTTAGCCTACAACTAATACAGATAGCATATTCTTGGCCAGATTGTTATGACATGTCATCTTTTATTTGGTTCGGGAATGCCAGGCCTCCACCGTGGTTCGGATTCCACGTTAAACTGTAGGTCCTTCATTTCATCTCACAATCACCCTACCATTACACATTAGCGTAAGTGCGTATAACCCGAATGGGTAGTTAGACGCGGTGCTAATAATAATAATAATAATAATAAATAATAATAATAATAATAATAATAATAATAATAATAAAAATTTTTGGTTCGTCACCTACAATGACACAGCTACATAAGTTCATGATCCTCTTGTCGAATAAATGTGTATTTTATAGTGAACTTTTTGTTATACTGAAATTTAAGGTCATATTAGAGTAATTTTAAGAAATTCGTGTTGAATAAATATATTTTTAAATATTGCCAATATTTTATAAATGCTCAAACATATTTTATTACCAACATACAGTCTCCTGTGTGAGAAGATAATGTAGGTCATTAACTTTGTATCTCCTTGCTTGTGTGGTTAGAAAATACACATTCCTGGAAAGACACTGCAATTAGGTTTGGGAGAGAGTAGTTATTCCTTCTGAAGAATATATTCATAAACCAATATTACTGTATATTGATCAGAATGCAAGAGTTTAGTGGTTAAAGGCTCTTAATTGCATTTTACATTTGTAAAGGGTGTGTTTGATTTAGAAGTGTGAATTTATTACGAGTTTTTGTTCATATCTTTAGGTAATTTTTTGAAAATGTTAATATATTTCTTAGCTTTTAGGTACATTTTTAGGCAATTATTTGATCATTTTAGGTAATCAAAACCCGTGTTCTAAAATGTTAGTAATCTATTAATGTATATCAGCCCCTATATTCATTTTATTCCTAGCCATGCCAGTCCACGTGTGTGTTTATATTCTTCTCTTTCAATACCCCTTGAATAATAGAAAAACGTAATGACCGAGCCAGATAAACTCCGCATTACCTGGAATTATTAACATGTGTAACTAGAGGCTTCCATCACACATTGGGAATTTGTAAATGTCAGGAAAGCTGGTATACCTTTATACTCATTTTTATTTAAAAAAGGTAAACCTGCACATATTTAGATGCTAAAAAAAAGCTTTACTTTTTATATCGGCTGTTTGTACAAAATAATATCATATTGGTTTTTCAATCACAGTATTGTCAATCAGTTTGATCCTAGATTAATAAAAATGTGGGTTGCAACAAAGTTAGCGAGGGACAAAAATCCCTGATCAATTTTACATAAATTTGATCAACTAATCAAGGAGATCAAGCATGAGTATGACACTATTAAAATAACTGTATTTGGAAACTCTATGACTGTGAAATTATCTAAATGTGGATGTATAGGGCCTAAATAAGGTTGGTTATGATATATACACTTCATATCTCTGGTAGGCTAGGATGCCTGATACAGTAGAGCGTTGATAATTCGGATTTTCAAAAATACAGTATCTATACCAAATTTAAAAAAAAGTATAATCGTGATACTAATTAAAACTCAATGTTAGGTAGAAATATTTTCTATTTATCCAAACAAAGAACTCACACATTGTGGTGTGTGTTAACTATCACAAATTCTGAAGAAATATAATTAGGTAAAAGTCTAACAACAAAAAGGGTTTCCAATTTTTTTAAACAAGGGTTGAAATGCGATTTTTGGTGGCCATATATTTTTGGTTATTTTTATAAACCTAATTATATCGGATCTCCAATTAAGCCAATGATTACTGTTTGTGCAACTGGACCACCATGTTACTAACGCATACACATTTATTGTTAAAAATAGGTTGGTATTGGTAACGTTAATTTAAAAACCAAACTAAACGTCATAAAATAAAATTAAAAAGATGTATTATACCAACAAAAAATAATAGCTATTTTAGTTTTTGTTTTTTATTCAAAATCAAAAAGAATGTTTATGATCCCAATTATTGAAGGTAAATATAGGACAAAATTGCCCCATAATGTCATGTTTTTCTTACTGTTAAGTAAAGTTTACAGAAACTATAAATTATCATTACTTCTGATATTTTTTACGTCCTTAGCATTAATACAGGAACCATTTTAGGGTTTAATTTAAGTTTCTTCGACTCTTTAAGGCCCTGAATTAAACTTTTAACTATTTAGGACAAATCTACTGGGTTTTGTGGTAGCTTTTTTCCATTATGTGTCATTCCACTTATTTAAAAGTAATACGTTCCTTGGGTTAATGTTATACCATGGAAACCCTTCCTTCACCTCTGAGAGACGTGTATTAATCACAACGTTTGAATGAGTGGAATGCCAGGCTTCCACCATGGTTCGGATCCACGTTAAACTGTAGATCCTCCATTTCATCTCACAATCACCCTACCATTACACATTAGCTTAAGTGCGTATAGCCCGAACGAGTAGTAAGACGTGGTAGTAGTATAATAAATAATAATAATAATAATAAATAATAATAATATACCATGAAATGCGCTTAAATATTATTAATACGTAAGGTCTTTAATAAAATGGGGATTTTGAGTTTAGAAAAAATCCAAATATATAGACATGTAAACTTTATAATAGTATGAACTACATCAGAGAACTATTAAACAAAACCATCGAGCTCTGAAAGAGAAAATTGTTTCCCCTTATAAACCATTTTTGAGGAACTCATTTAGCAGAAAACATCTTCCCATTCATGATGCACGGAGTGCTTTCTCTCAAACGTTTGAGTAGTATGTTTCTATTAAAAGGATTAATTCTACATTTGTTGAAACCAGCCTTTAAATTCTCTCCCGACATTTTCCTCTATCTACCTCAATTTCCTTTAACAACGCAAGAAATACATCCTTGGGAATTGTGGGAAATTTTGAATCCAACTTTAACTCATGCTACTTTGTTAGGATGCCATACCATAAGAGATTCGTGGGATTAAAAAAGTCCACAGGCAAAGGTTATGTAAGCTGTATTGTATAAGTAACAACTATACATGAGGTCATGTTATACACATAATTCCAAAACTCGTGTCATAATATGTGAGGATAAATTGTCTCTAATCAGTACCAGCGGACTGATTGTAAAAAGAGCGATTCACCCAGTCCTCAAAATTCTTGTGACAAACCACTCACTTTTAGAGCGGTTGTAACGTGCAGTTTTCGACCATTTTCAGTCCATGAATCATCACCTAGGTTCGTTTTTGTCATAGCTACAAACTACATATGGAGGAACATCCTTTAAAATGACACTGAAACTGTCCATGTATGCATTAAGTTCACTTGTACCAACATTAACGTGCATTTTCTTAATATTAGCATTGATTCTGGCTGAGGGCTGAGGAATGTATTTTCAAAAATAGTTTTGTTCCTTCATAACCAGGGCGATTATTTGGGTTCACGATAAGCCCAGCACCTTTTTATAGAGATATTTTTATGACCATTTGAAAATCATATTAACAACTGGAAGTTCGTAGTCTTAATAATTTGATTAGATGCTGCACTAATGCAGTTTCTTTTCCAGGTGAAAATATTTTGTGAGAAGACCCGCCTCGGTGGCGTAGTTAGCTAACGTGCTAGTCGTGTTGAGCTAAACTGCCGAGGACGGGGAGATCGAGGTTTTAATCTCGGTCGGGTGAACTGGGAGGGGTTTTTCATATATGGTTTTACACTCTCCCTCCACGCAAATGCGGGTTACCTTCCTTTAAATTCAACATACCTAATTCCTAATCCATTAGCGTAATTAGTACTTAAAGCGTATAACCCGAACAGGTAGTAAGACGTGGTACTAACGACAACATTAATAATAATATTTCATGTATGCTCGCGTAACAAACAGCTTTTATTATTTAATAGGACTACACTGTATAAAATAATAAAAAAAGTCATTTTTTTTCTAAAAATAAATAAAATTACATTTGAAAACATATTATTAGCACTGTTTTGAAAAAAAAGAGTAAAAAAATCAAAACATTAAGACTGGGCCAATGCTACCCCATATCGGTGGGCTAAAGATCCCACAAGGCATAAAACATTAAGCAAATAAGACAAGATGAATTGATTCAAATTTTTATATTAATTAAGCCCTTTACTGGTATTTAAGATTTAAAAAATGTGTTTACTGGAAATTAGAAACTTTCAGGTTGAAACTCTAAGATAAAAGTTGGAAGGATATGTTTTCACTTATCAGAACAGTTGTTATTATTATTAGCACCGCGTCTTACTACCCGTTCGTGTTATACATACTTACGCTAATGTGTAATGGTAGGGTGATTGTGAGATGAAATGGAGGACCTACAGTTTAACGTGGAATCCGAACCATGGTGGAGGTCTGGCATTCCACACATTCACAAGTTGTGATTAATACACGTCTTGTCAGAGGTGAAGGAAGGGTTTGGTAATCAGATAAATCTGTGCCAGGACCAAGGATTGAACCCCGGACCCCAGCATAGAAGACTGACACCTTACCTCTAGACCGCCAGGTCACCCACAACAGTTGTTAACATGAGAGACGCTTTACACCATGGTGTATGTATGAACTACAAATAACTGTTTGTCATGAATTACTAATACTCCTTCCTACAGCTTCACACCAGAATCAATTAGATCAGTCAATCCTTGGTCCCGGCACATATTTATATGATTGCCAAACCCTTCCTTCACCTCTGACAAGACGTGTATTAATCACAACTTGTGAACGTGTGGAATGCCAGGCCTCCACCATGGTTCGGATTCCATGTTAAACTGTAGGTCCTCAATTTCATCTCACAATCACCCTACCATTACACATTAGCATAAGTGCGTAAAACCCGAACGGATAGTAAGACTCGGTGCTAATAATAATAATAATAATAATAATTATTATTATTATTATTATATTAGATCAGACCCGTTCCAGTGTCGTAGTTAGATATCGCGCTAGTTTCGTGTAGAGCTAGACCACCGAAGATAGGGAGATCGAGGTTCGAATCTCGGTCGGGTGAACTGGGGGTGGTTTCCCTAAATGGTTTTCCACTCTCCTCCACGCGAATGCGGGTTAATTTCCTCTATATTCAACTTTCCCAATTCCTAACCCATTAGTGTAATTAGTACTTAAGCGTATAACCCGAACGGGTAGTAAGACGCGGTGATAAGTATTACTAATATTATTATTTGATTATTCTTTTTTTTTTAATCTGTGATTATAACGCAAATGGTTGCTTTTGTGTCAACGAGTCAGTAAGTACAATAATTAACGGTAATAATTAACGTAGTCACATACATCTGAGGGCTAGCGGAATAAACATCAGAATCATTTAGTCTGCTTTGCCATTACCGGGGAGGTCAGGTTTTAAGCCAAACTGAGTAAACCGAGGGTTATTTTGCCAAAATGGTATCCCGTTTATGCTTAAAGATAGAGTGGATATTTAATCTAAAAATTAATGTTATCATACTCATCCCTACCTCACTAGCCTGGTTAAAATTCGTACTACCCGGACGTGTAGTAACTATTAAGACGCGTTGAAAGAAAAAAAAGTATAGTTCTTAGTAGGCTGAGGATTTTGAACACATGAATGTATTTTTTCCCCTTTGATGATATCGACATGGCAGCTTTACAATAAATGTTGTATTATACATCTAACATACCTACTCTGTCTTTTGGTGCATATTATAGCATATTTCAGATGTTAGTGCATATTTTGACGAGTATGCATTTCAATGCATAAATACAGTATTTTATGACTACTTAAAATAACCTTTCCTTGGTTCAAATTTTTATTTTATCCATTTAGACAAAGTCACACATCAATTTTCGAGACCTAGCATACGTCTACCCTCTTTCAATGCCTACCTCTCTTCACAATATTCTATCCTCCCTTCACATGCTACCCTTCTTCACAATGCCTACCCTCTCTTCACAATGCTTACCTCTTCAATGCCTACCCCATCTTTCACAATGCACTATTCTTCCTTACAATGCCCTACCTCTCTTCACGATGTCCTACCCCTTTCTTGCAATGCTTACCCCCCTTCAAATATTCTATCTCTTGACAATATCTATCCTCTCTTCACATATTCTATCCTCCCTTCACAATTTTATCCCTCCTTCACAATGCCCTACCCCTCTCTTCACAATATTCTATCCCTCTCTTCACAATTTCTATCCTTCTCTTCACATATTCTATCCCCTTCACAATGCCCTACCCCTCTCTTCACAATGCCTACCCTCTCTTCACAATGCTCTACCCTCTCTTCACAATGCCCTACCCCTCTCTTCACAATGCACTATTCTTCCCTTCACAATGCCCTACCCCTCTCTTCACGATGTCCTACCCCTCTCTTAGCAATGCTCTACCCCTCCCTTCACAATATTCTATCCTCTCTTGACAATATTCTATCCCTCTCTTCACAATATTCTATCCCTCCCTTCACAATATTTTATCCCTCCCTTCACAATGCCCTACCCCTCTCTTCACAATATTCTATCCCTCTCTTCACAATATTCTATCCTTCTCTTCACAATATTCTATCCCTCCCTTCACAATGCCCTACCCTCTATTCAAATTCAATCCCCTCCTTCAAAATTTCCCTACCCCTCCTTCACAATGTCCTACCCCTCTCTTGACAATTTCTATCCCTCTCTTCACAATATTCTATCCCTCCCTTCACAATATTTATCCCTCCCTTCACAATGCCCTACCCCTTTCTCTTCACAGAATCTATCCTCTCTTTCACAATATTCTATCCTTCCCTTCACAATATTTATCTCTTCCAATGCCTCCCTCTCTTACAATTCTATCTCTTCATCTCTTTCTACATATTCCTCCCTCACATGCTCCTCATTCAGATTTCAATCCTCCTCAAATCCCTCCTCTCTTACAATGTTCCTCTTCAATATTCTATCCTCCTACAATACTCCTCTTTAAACTACCCTTCCTCCAATCTCCTCTCTCAGGGTCATCATCGCCATCATAGGTAGCATACAAACATCTGGAGCGAGTGTGTGTTTCCTATTTACCTTTTTTGTGGTGTTTATGGATAGTTAATTTTTATATACATTAGTTTTTGTCTCTCTTTAAAAGAATAAATAGTTTTTTTTTACAAATATATAAATATTTTAAATTTCTAATTGTATTATGTTAATCGTGTTGTGAATTACACCTTCAAATATGTCATAAAATAAAACGGTGAAAAGTGTATCGTTTGAACAGTGGATTAAAGTGAACCCTACGTTTACAACTGATGGAAAAATAATATTTTGCTGAGTTTGTTCAGAACAGGTAAGTTTAATATTGGTATTCTTGCTTCATAAATACGCTAAATGTATTTCCTCGTGGGGCGGCTGGGATTGACCTTTGCCAAGGTTACATTTCACGCAGACCTCATTACAATGTGAATAAATGCGTTGTTACCTGATAAATTAACGTGTTTTACAAAATTATGTTAATCTACCAACCAGTGATTACGCGAGTAAATACAGTACATTAAATTAATTGTAATAATTTTTTACTAGAATTTGCTGACATTTGACTCTTAGGCTTAAGTAGTAAGAGTTCGAATAACCGCAGAATATTCTAAGTAAAATGTTTAAAAAAAAAAATCCAAGTTCAACACGGGCAGACAACTACTCATATCCATATTTTTCTGTTTTTCTTGTATATTGTATCTCTTAAGTTTTAAGTGCATAATTACATGAATATTTTACAAGTTTTTAGTGAATATAAATCCTCGACCAATTTAAAAGAACAAACTTAACACCTGCTTCATTGTCCACGTGGTCTAACGCGCTGTTCTCGCATAAGACCAGTCTGCCAATGACGGGGAGATACTTTCTAAACTCGGTTGGGTATAAAGAGGGTGGTTTTTCAGAAATGTTTTTTTTTCACTCTCCCTCCACGCAAACGCGTGTACACTTCTTTTAATATAACATTCCTAATCCATAAAATTATTAGCATAATTAGTACATACGCAATGGTTTAGTATGACGTGGTGCTAATTTTTTATTATTATTTAGAACTGCGTCTTATACTACCCATTCGGGTTATACGTTTATGTACTAATTTCGCTAATAGCTTTAGGGATTATGATGGTTGAATTTACAGGACGTTAACCTACATTTGAATGGAAGGAGAGTGGAAAACCATTAAATTAAAAACCACCCCCAGTTCATCCGACCGAGATTCGAACCTCAATCTCCCCGAACTCAGCAGTTAAAAAAAAATTAACTGTGTATTTTGTCATCAATATATGCTTCAAGAAATGAAATCAGGTTGAATAGGAATCTTAGGGAGACCTGGCATTAATTATCTTAGTAATTATTTTTTATTTTCAAGAGCCCAATTATATTATTTTGCTTAGCACCACTTCTAACTTCACATCCGAGTTATATGATTATGCACTAATTACCCTAATGTGTTAAGGATAAGGAGGCTTAAATTTTGGGGAAGTTCAACTGAATTTATGTAGAGGGAGACTGTAAAAACATTTAGGAATAAAGACCTTCAATACACCTGACCATGATTCAAACCACGATCTATTCATCATCATCATCATCAATCTAATATATTGCTAGAACGACGCTTTAGACCATGTGGATAACCGAAGTGGTTCCGAATTCACGTAATCTCCCGTAAGAGTAAATTAAAATCGCACTCACAATTAATTTTACTCCAGGCTGCCTAAAAAAAAAGTCCTCCCTTGAGTCGACCTTGTTTATCTGTGTTTGTGTACGTGGTTAAGAGTAGAAGAGGCCGTCGGTTGAGTCGAATAAAGGGGTGAGGTGGTTGGCTCGGCTAATTAATCAGCCGGCAGTGAAGCCCTCCTAAGATGTCCCTGAGGGTGGTTTGGGGCGTCTTCTAGCTGCGTGTCTCGCGTGAATATCCTCCGCAGCGTTTGAACCTCAAACTGTAATCCCCCATACGACGCCACCAAGTTACTTCTCAAATCCACAACCAGGACAAGGTAGGCACACCTTCCTATCAGTGGGAGAGTCTTTGCCTCCGCCATGGTAATTAAGGTCTTATGAGTTTGAAATATTGTACAGACGATTGGAGTAGGGGAGGGAGGGGGAGACATATTTAATTACCTGTATGACAAACATAGATAAATAGTGGCATTACCTGTTGGGTTTTGTCAGGGTAGGTAGAGCTACCTTTTAAAGGCAGCGAGAAAATCTACTAGATCTACTTTCACTTGGTGACCTGGTGGTCTAGGGGTAAGGTGTCAGACTTCTGTGCTGGCGGCCGGGGTTCAATCCTCGGTCTCGGCACAGATTTATCTGATTACCAAACCCTTCCTTCACTCTGACAAGAAGTGTATTAATCACAACTTGTGAATGTGTGGAATGCCAGGCCCCCGTAGTTCGGATTCCACGTTAGACTGTATATCCTCCATTTCATCTCACAATCACCCTACATTAACGTAAGTGGGTTTAAACCGAACGGGTAGCAAGACGCGGTGCTAATAATAGTTATTATTATAATAATACTTTCACTTATTCATTTGACTGTAGCTGTGAATTGTTCTGGTCTCTAGTAGAACATTCATTGATCAGGTATAAACAAACCTACATTCTAGATGAGGTATGTAGAGGGTTGTTAGTCAAATGAGGAGTGAATGGTATAGAACATATCACAGGTACAGTTTTAGACAATTCTGCTTATCATAACACACTTCGCAGTGTCAGTGGAACCTTATTTGTGAAGGGTGGTAGGGGATGGAGGGGGGAGTAAATAAAGGACTTTAGGTAACTCCATTCCCTTCTTGTCTGAATATTGAATGTCCTTAAACGTTATTTTCATTAGTCTTTATCTTTAATCTTTTTAAATTAGATCATGTTATAAGTGACCTTACCTTATAGAATGTGTTTGAAGTGATCCCCTTCGGAAATTTTTAAAATTTGTAAAACTCTAGACACTCCCTCTAGTAGTTCCTACCTGGAACATTTTTTAAAATGAAATAGCCTTATGTTATTTGCAGTTTAATGTAATACTTTAATCCCAATTTCTAGAATATCAGAAGGTGTGACGTACATTTAAAGGGATGCCTAATTTATTCCCTAGTTTTGCTGTCCCTAATTTGGAGTAACCTTTCTCCCAATTTTAGAAAGTTACACTCTTTTAAAAGATATTTATAGTAGTACTTCCTCCGATTATTTTGAAATGTAAATGCTCCTAAAAGTTATTTAGAGTCACTAGGCCTTCTCCTGGATATTTTTGAAATTTGGTTGCCTTTTGAAACTATTTAAAATAGTCTTCACCCAGATAATTTTTTGATTTAAATTTCCTGAAATCTAGTTAAAGAGATCTTCCAACATTTCTTAAAAAAAAGTTGTGTGCGTTTAGAATCTTTTAAAATCCGATCTAAAGATTTTGATTAAGGCAATACTCTCGTAGTAGACTAGACTGCCAATGACAAGGAGATCGAGGTTTGAACCCCGGTGGGGTGTACTGAGGGTAGCTTTTCAAATATGTGTTTTCCAGTCTCCCTCCTTGCAAATGATGGTACACTCCATATAAAAACAGCCTTACCCACACCTAATACCACTAGCGTAATTAGTAAATAAGCGTATAACCTGAACGGATAGTAAGACGTAATGCCCAAAAAATTAAAAGCTGTCTGCTTGCTTCTAGTTCTACGGTGCATGATGCGCTTTCAAATGCGCATTAATTTGAGGTGGGAGAGGGGGGTGAGGGGTTGAGATTTAATAATTAATTTAGTACCGCGTCTTACTACCCATTCGGGCTATACGCTTAAGTACTAATTACGTTAATGGATTAGGAATTGGGAAAGTTGAATTTAGAGGAAGTGAACCCACATTTTCGTGGAGGGAAAGTGGAAAAACATTAATGAAAATCCGCCTCCAGTTCACCCGACCGAGATTTGAACCTAGATCTACCCGTCCTCAGCAGTCGAGCTCAAAACGACTAGCACGTTTGCTAACTACGCCACTGAGGCGGATGGTTTTGAGTTTTAATTGGTTCTCCCGTGCCGAGGGCCTTAGGCAGATCGGATGAATTAGAAATGAGTTGAATAACAGTTCACACCGATGAGGAGGGAATCTTGTGTTTCACTTAAAGCTAGTAACGTGATCACGTTTCTGTGAGTACTCGTCAGTTGGCCCAAATTAATTTGGCTCTAAGTATGTGCCAATGACTTAAGGTCAAGTGACTTTCGAGCCAAGTGACTTTCGGGCCAACTGACTTTCGGGCTAAGTGACTTTCAGACCAAATGATTGCTAGGCCAAATGACTCCTAGGTCAAATATTTCTAGGCCAAAGACTTTTAGGGCAAGTGTCTTTCGGTCTAAATTTAAAGGTCAACTTACTTTAGGCCACGTTTCTGTTCTTCAACTGCTTATGGGTAGACGTATGAATCCACATTAAGTCCCGATGATCTGCATTTGCTAATATTTCAAACAAAATATAGTTCCTTTCAAGGAAATAAAACTCTGTTAAATTCTATTTGCTCTTATTTTGGGGGAAAGGGGGGGGGGATTATATATGATATTAATAACCTTATTGTCCCAAACAGCGATATAATACACAACTGTTTATTTAGGAGGCAAGTGTTTTATCGTGGCATATGGCTACATGAAAATAAATCTAGCACGTTTCGTAGTTATCATAAAAAGTTAAAAGAAGAAAATAGTAGAGGAAGTAAACTTTGGTTCTCAACTCACCATTAAGTATTTTATTTTTGGTGCACCGCGTTTTACCACCTATCCTGACAGCTCGCATTTAGTTACGCTAATGGGGTAATGATGAGAAAGGGAAAATTTAGGGAAAATATATTCGTTTGTGTGTAAAATGAGATTGTTAGGTCATTTAGCAACAAAACAAACAAAAAAACCTCACGTTACATTCGACCGAGGTTCGAACCTAAACATTCTCTTCGCAGACTAACCAGACTATGGAACTAGCCTAATATTTTTATTTTTGTACGAGTGGACATTTGGGGCACCTTTACAAGAACATTAAAAACATATATACCTTTTTACAGTCAACATTGATAACATTTTAT
Organism: Timema cristinae; assembly: GCA_039000515.1. Lineage (NCBI taxonomy): Eukaryota > Metazoa > Arthropoda > Insecta > Phasmatodea > Timematidae > Timema > Timema cristinae. Next base: position 32,024,968 of record JBCFYV010000100.1, read on the forward strand.
TAGATTATTAATGGGATTTTATAGAAATAAATACACTTTAATTCAGTCGGTAGCGTGTCTATCTACTAGCTAAAGGTCCTGGGTTTGATTTACAGCAGGGCCAGCACCGCGTCTTACTACCCGTTCGGGTTATACGCACTTAGGCTAATGTGTAAAGATAGGATTATTGTTAGATGAAATGGAGGACCTACATTTTAACGTGGGATCCGAACCACGGTGGAGGCCTGGCATTCCCCACATTCAAAAGTTGTGATTAATACACTTCTTGTCAGAGGTGAAGGAAGGATTTGGTAATCAGATAAATCTGTGCAGGGACCGAGGATTGAGCCCCATACTCCCAGTACAGAAGTGTGACACCTTACCCCTAGACCACTAGGTCACCCACAGATAAAAGTCGTGTGTGATGATATAATCAGTCGGTTCAGAAAGTACACGTTAAATACCATGAATAAATGAAAATATAGATATTGATAACATACTAGTATATCAAAAGTGACAGCATTAGTTCACATGAACTGACGTCTTATTAAGTGAAAGTAGATACAATAGCTTTTCCTAGCTGTCAGATAGGCACATTCGTTATAAAATTCTGGTATAGACAAGCTCATATTTAATCCACGAGTTCACCAATGTACGTTAGGAAAGAAATGGCCCAGACCAACGTTATACAGAGCAGAAGTACCCAACACAAATATATGTTGGAAACCACAGGTATGAGCCTCGGCAATGGGGATTCATTACGTCAGAGTGGTGTAAACAACGACATGGCGAGTAAGGGTTTGTTGGGGTGGATGGGAGGACATAATAAAAGAAGGTAGTTTGAGAGGGAGAGGAAAGAAGAGGTAATGGCGGAAAGAAAGAGAATACTCTATTTTTTGAGAGGTAGTTGTCGCTGCCATATTGTATTGTCCGGTAGCACGGTGTGCTTACTCGCTGGTAATGGTGGTATTTTATTTTCTATATATTTCTCTTCGCCATCTATGTGGTATCGTGGTTGGCCGCCAGGTGAAGGAAATGGTGGTCCGGTTTTCTTATTGCCCGTGGTGGATTCACACACACATATATTTTTATACTAAAATACTTATCTATATTTTTATGAATATAATTCTTAGCCTCATATATATAATCCTGTATGTACATATATGTATATACAGGAGGTTAGGAAGGATATTAATAATATATGCATGATAATGACATTGGAAATATGTATATTTTTTAAGATTTGGGAAACATTGTACGTGTTTAGGAATAATAATAATATTTACAAAATAAAGTAATAAATATTTTCTCATATTTGATAGAATGTTTTAGGTAAGTGCGAAGCTTCGAATCGGCCTCGAAACTTCTAAACAAATGTCAATTTCGACTTCACTACGAAAAAAACTCCTGCTTCGAAGCTTTGTCGATTAAAATATTGACAGCTAAAATAGTTGATTTATGGGATTTATGGTCAATAATTGCCACTTATATATAATAAAACAAAATTTATTTGGAAAAATTCCTAAGTAATTGAATTGTAATTTGTAATATAACCTGATTTATTAGATTAAAATGAAATATTGGTAACAAAAAGCACAATAAAACATTTTCTGAATAATGTCAGTATATAAAGTTAAATAAATAACAATATAATATATTTTTCTAGTGTAAAAACACTAACAAAAAATATTCGAACTTCGATTAGGCTTTGATAATATTTCATATATTCTATTCGAGTTCGCTTAGAATTTAAAAAGTGGACTTCTCACGCCCTTAGAGTGTTTTACTTGTCTAAAATCAGCGCTAGTAAATTAATTTATGGTTCAAGTGGTCAAAGAAATGTCAGAACGACTGGTAGATAAAATTAAGTATAATTATATTAATAATCAAATATCTTTAATTCCAATTACCAGATATAAAAAGTACTCATTTAAATATAAACATAAAAACTAAATTATATCTATACTGATATTATAAAGAGGAATGATTTGATTTTTTGTTTTATTGTTTGTAATGGATAAACTCAGTAACTACTGGATCGATTTTAAAAATTCTTTCACCAATATAAAGCTACATTATCTGCTAGTAACATAGGCAATATTTTATTTTGAAAATTTAATTTATTATTCATAAAAATGTCGATAGTATATCATATAGTCGTTGGAAAAGAAAAAGTTGTTGAAGAGAAAGTGGGGTTGTTGAAGGGGCGGGGAGGTGGGGGGTAGGGGTGAAAGAGGAATGAGATGAAAATAGGAGGGAGGATAAAAAGAGGGAGGGGGCTATACAGTGATGGTAGGACTGTATTTTCAAAATAAATGAGTAAAATAAAAGTTTTGTTTTTATATAGACATGATGGATGATTTGATGCTTTGTTTTACAGGATTATTTACAATTTTTTTTTACGGGGAAGGGGGCTAGTATATGATATAAATTTACATTTTAAGTGAAGCCTAGACTTAAACTTTTTACGCCTGGGACTAACATACTCCTCTATAGAAAAGTCCAAGGAATTCAAGTCCGGGGAGTGTGGACTATGCGACCAATCCAATGGGGAAAGTGGTTGTCCAACCAACCCTGCACTACTGTTACGGGGTACCATCTTGCATTGAAACAGGCCAGCCGGTCGCCAAGGGCATCCAATTTCAACATCAGACAGTTGCTTTAACATCTGCGGAAATACTTTGCCAGTCACAGTTGCGTCGAAAACACAAGTGCTGATGAAATGGTGACATCAGACCATAATGTGCCTGGATTCATGTTTGTTAGAAGGGTACCAATGTGGATTCTCTTGTGACCATTAACCCAAGTTATGTTTATTCACTTCACCATTGACGTAGAAATTTGCTTCGTCAGGGAAAAGAATGTTTGATAGTAAATTCTCCTTCTTGTCCAGGAACTGTTGATACCATTTCCATCTTGCGGTCGGGATCAACTTCTGTCATGTGGTGCGGGATTTACATCTTATATAGGTGGGATTTACTTATTATATAGGTGGGATTTACTTATTATATAGGTGGGATTTACATCTTATATAGGTGGGATTTGCATCTTATATAGGTGGGATTTACATCTTATATAGGTGGGATTTACATCTTATATAGGTGGGATTTACATCTTATATAGGTGGGATTTACATATTATATAGGTGGGATTCGCTTCTTATATAGGTGGGATTTACTTATTATATAGGTGGGATTTACATCTTATATAGGTGGAATTTACATCTTATATAGGTGGGATTTACATCTTATATAGGTGGGATTTACATCTTATATAGGTGGGATTTATCCTTATTCATGATGTATTGAATACCAAGTTCCAAGCTGGTTTCGTCGGACCGAATTCTTTGGACTTGTAATGAACTGGGAAATCATCCTTTCGCGGACCTCTTCGGATACTCGGCACCGTTCTAAACGCATAGAATCCGTGACAAAAGCTGTATGCATGAATTTCTACAGAAATCTTCTGACAGTGATATCCGTGTGTGCGAACCCTTCACGCCCGTACGACAGGATCCTTTCCACACGTTCCCCTTGCGAGAGCGGCGTTCACTGAAACAAGGAACATTACTCATTAAGATGAGATGGAAGGGGACGCGAGAAAAGATAAGGGATTCTGCAGTTTTTATAGCAAAATATTTCTTAGTACAAAAATAAAAAAAATCTTGCTCCAGTAGTAACATTTAGTTTAATTTTCTTTACACGGTGATATCAACAGTTGTTAAATATCTGTAAAGGGTGTCCTGGAATTAAATGGTAACTTTATTTCTTGATTTTAAAAGTTTGCCATTTAATGCCACTATACTCTTGACAGATATTCAACAACTGTTGTTAAGAAACTTAAACTAAACGTTACTACTGGAGCAATTTTTTTAATTTTTTTTTGGCCAAACAAAATTTTGCTATAAAAATGACAAAAACACTGAAATTTCCTCACATCCTCTTTGAAATTGCAATAATCATAATCCCTATAGATAGGGGCTTTTTGGCCACCATGTAGTTTAGTATTCTACACATAGGGATCTCAACAGTTATTGAATACCTGCCATGGATATCATGGTATGTGATCAGGACTTTTTATAGGGAGGCTCGCTTCCCCCCCCCCTTCTAGACCTGGGTGGGCTGTGTATTTGTTCGAATTTGTGTAAAATATATCTTTTGAAGCTCCCATGAGAGACCTACGCCAGCTGGTGTGGGATGGACATGGTGTTTTTTAATCACCACAACCTGTTCAGGCTATATGTATGTGTACTAATTAGCCTACGATAATGAGGTAGGGATGAGGAAGGTTGAATCAATAGGAATTGTACCCATATTTGCATAGAGAGAGTGGACAATTATACTTGAAAAACACTCTCAGTAGACCCAACCGGGATTCAAATCCTGATCTGCCTTTCACTAGTACTCTAGCCTAACACTATAGTAACGCCTTAGTCCATGTGGCCACCAAATCTACCCATACTTATGTTATATATTATAGTTATTGTATTATATCAATTTACGTTTACTTAGTTGAATAAACGTTCTATATATCATCACTTCATTTTAAAAAGGGTATGTACAAATGCCACTATACTCATGAAAAATATTTAAAAATACTGTTTAGATTACTATGTGTTGAAAATTGGACTAAATGTATCTATAGAAACAAAATTTTATTTATTTTGGCCAAAAGAGAATTTTATTATTAAAACTTCAAAAATATTGATCTAATCATGGATTATCTGCTTTACTCTCGCGATAGACCTGGTTGCCGTTGATGAGGAATAAGAGTTCCCACAACGATCGGATTTTCTGAGGGAATTTTTACCTAAATTTCTTTAAGCTCTCATCACGCAAATGTGTGATCATTTCTACAAATTTATACCTTCATCATCCCTATTCTATTAATGTAAACATGTGAATGGGCTACAATATTAGTAGTAATCGGTTCACACAAAAACTAAAAAGTACTAATAAAATACAATACAATTCTAATAAAAGGCTTAAATACAGACCCTAAGTACGCACGTGGAAACAATTCTGATATTTGTTTATTCTATGTCATTAGGATCTTGAAAGCTCTTTGCTGAACTTACAAAAGTGTGCCGCCTATCTCAATCTTGAGCTAGTTCTATCCAGTCCACCTCATTACAGACTATCTTTCTCATGTCTATACTAAAACCATCCTCCCATCTGTGTCTAGGTCTTCCCAATGGTCTCTTCCCAATAGGTTTACCAGTCAGTAACCTGAACAAGGTTCTAGAATCTCCCATTCGGGCTTCATGTCCTGCCCACCGTAATCTACGAGTCTTATGTTAATTATAGTGCGTGTAACTAATCATTATGTATCTTCCTCCAACATCTAGTAGCCTAATATTTTTTGGACAAAATATATTCCTAAGCAGCTTATTTTTGAACACCAATAATTTATTTTCGTCATATTATTTAAGATACCACTTTTCACACCCATGAATAACAACCGGTTAGATGGTTGGTTGCTTTGTATATTCAGAGTTGTACATTTCTTGAAAACAATTATGATGCAAAGAAGAAAACGTCTACAATGTTCTAAGTTTGGGAACTTTCCCAGTAGTTCATAAAGTCACAGGAAAGTGGTGTATGATATTTTCATTGACTGAGAGCAGCATGTTTTCAGATCATTAACCCCACGCAAGTCGGTAACACTGTTTCAAAAGATCCAATAACTTCATTCTATGGTCAAATTATCAGGGATATTAGATAAAATTTTACACTAGAACCAGAAAATGTATATAAGTAGGTTTCCTATAGTTATTTATATTACAACAGTGAATTTTCTTCTAATTTTAAAATATTTATTTTTAAATTTTGTTTATTGCTAAGCATTGGTCGTCAACCTACGAATCGTGGACTGGATCCGGCCTGCTGACCCATTTTATCTGTCCCGCGAAATTTTATAACAAACAAACGAACAATTGTTTTCATAAAAATACTCTAATAAATAATTAATATAAGGTAAAAATATTTTTAAAAGGCCACCACATTATTTTAGCCTCCGTACGGAACAAAAAAGATATGGGTGACTCTTGGTGTTAAATATGGTAAAACCTTTAACTCGTCTCACTCCCCTTGTCTTTTATAGTAGAATACTCAGCATGCCAAACCCTTCCTTCACCTCTGACAAGACGTGTGTATTAATCACAACTTGTGAATGTGGGGAATGCCAGGCCTCCACCGTGGTTCGGATTCCACGTTAAACTGTAGGTCCTCCATTTCATCTCACAATCACCCTATCATTATACATTAGCGTAAGTGCGTATAACCCGAACGGGTAGTAAGACGCGGTGCTAATATAATAATAATAATAATAATAATAATAATAATAATAATACTCAGCACGCACCACAATGTGACGTCTGGTTCGAAATGTAATATAGACCTAGGCTAAATTTTGTTTGGAAACACCTTTTAGAAAATTCAAACATATTTATTTGTGGCCAACATTGATAGCATTTTACTATCTATATTATTTGTACTTAAAAAAATAAAAGTATTGGTAATATCTATCAAAAGTGACATGGATATTTGTATGAATTTTTTTTAAATATAGCTTTAGTAGCTAAATTCTACGGTCCTTCCTACCAAAATCAGCCTATATGAGCTACCTGTGGGTCGAGACGGACTCCTAATGGCAAATTTAGTTAATAAACACCTGTTTTAGTCGCCGAATAGTCTAAGGCGTCACACTCGTGTCAAATGGGGAGATTTGGGTTAGAATTTCTGTTAGGTTTACTGAGTGGGTTTTTTTACCTAAATGGTTTACAACTCTCCTTCCACGCGAATATTTATCTCCTCTTTCCTAACCAATTAGAACATTTATCAAATAAGACGCGTTGATTGAAAAACCTCATAAACAGGGGACTTGGTTCGCATTCCAGAGGAATGGTTTCGATAACAGATGGATGCAGTGGGAATATTATTAAATTTAGGGATTTTTTCATCCTCTTTCTATACACATTCTTGATAGTTTAATATTTATTAACTTGTTCCCTTTTATACCGTTAGACTGGGCTATTAATAGCCCTTATGTTAGCTCGCAAACCTCTTGTGTTTGCCAAATTTACAAAGATTCATAAACTAATTAGTAAAATAGTGGACTATACTCATTTCTAATATAAATATTTAAGTATATAATGTTAATAGATATATATTTTTACCGGTGGGCACGATGATAAATGTTAATTCTGCTCTAATCTGATTTTCTGGTGGCAATTAGATCGAGGTTAGAATCCTGTCCGAGTTTTCTGAGAGCGTTTTCCTAAATGATTACCCCCCCCTCCCCTTTTTCTCTATGCAAATATGGTTACATTTCCTTTCAATCCCAACTTAGCCTACTCATCGTTACTCTATTACATAACTCTAATGTAACTATAATGCGTATAGCTTGGTTGGGTAGTAAAACATTGCGGGTGGAAAGATAATTATTTTTCTCTTTTGATCATTTTAAAAAAAATCTGACTTTAACATTGGCTTACACTACAGAAAATTAATAAATTAAACCGAGTAAGCAAAACTATTCTAAAATGACGAACAATTTAAAATCTTTTAAATGGGTCCATTTTATAAATACGACTTAGACTTAAATATTTACTATTTATTTTATTAATAATGTGTTTGTTTACAAAACATGTACATTATTTATTTCAATATTTTCGAATGATTTATTTATTTAAAAAAACATTTAATTTTTCTTCTCAGATTATTAAATTATATCTATCCTTTAAAAATATTTATCATTTAGCCTTAGGTAATATAACATTTCCCTTAGAAAGGGTCTCAAAAAGTACCATATCCTTTCTTTCTCAGCAATAAATCCTTTCCAACGTCTCCGACTGCCTTCAACACAAGATCTCAATTAATTTCTTTCCCCAAATGCCAACATTTTTTTTTTTCATATCCACTTCTTCCTCGGTATCCGTTTCCTGCAACACAGTGCTACTACTAGTTATTGGAGACACTAGAGAAAATAAAGAAAATACCAAGAGGGAGAAAGAAGAAAAAATAATATTTGAGGTAAAAATGGAAGGAATCAGAAAGGCTTGGCCTTAATTGCAGCTGTCAGCAACCAAGATAGCAAAATGATACTCTATTTTAAGGTTGGCCAACTTTCTGTAGTCTCGACAGTATTTAAGATTTCTTTCTCTTCGGAATTATTTGTTTGGATTTGTGAAAATTATTTCCATGTAGTAAAAGAAATCTTTGGAACTTATAATCTAATAATATTACCTCACCTTACTACCGGTTCAGGTTATATACATGAATGATAATTATTCTAATGGGGCAGAAATAAGCATTTTTGAGGTAATCTACCTTCATTATCAAGAAAGGAGAGTGGGAAACCATTTAGGAAAAAACATCCTCAGTAGACCCGACAGGGATTCAATACCCTGACTCCCCGTCTTCAGCAGGCCAGTCTAACACTAGACACTTAGACAATTCGACCTCATAAGCGAGTATTAGAACGTATTGATCATGTATGAACAATATGTATTTGGAAATGATATAGTGATTAAAACACACACATTTATAAATTATATATATATGTGTGTAAGTGATCTTATTGATAAAATATTTAATATTTTTTTGAATGATATATTTTTATTGAAAACACACACATAAATGTGTTGTAATTATTATATCATTTCCAAATTAATTATAAATATATATGCTTATTTAACTGTATACTAACTAATAATAAGTGTTGGCTATTAATTAATTATTTAAGCTAACTTATTGATCAATTGGTATGTGTGAAAAATGCCTTAGGAAAGTATATAACTATTAAAACACACACATGTATATATATTTACTATAAATTTTGTATGTGTTTGTTTTAATGACTATGTACTTTCCAAAATCATTATTTTTAGTACATATTTGATCAATAAGTTGGATAATAGGAGATAATTAGTTAATATATAATATTTAAAATGAACTATCAATAATTCAAAAGTTTCCGTCACTAGTTTATCTGTAATTTCATTTGAGAATTTTAGCTTAAATTCCTAGCAGAGCCAAACATCCACTAATCATTATTCGATTATGGTTTATTTACTAAAGTGAGCTAATAACAGACACGGAAATGAGCACACAGATTTACGCATCATCCGCTTCTGTTGTTTACAGTGACGAGGTTAGGGTTCAAATCCATACCGGACATAATGAGTGGTTTTCCACTCTCCCTCTCTCTCCCTCCCCCACGTAGATGCGGGTCAATTTATTTTAAATTATATTCTTACTATCCCCTAGTTCATTAGTCTAAATATGTATAAAGACCAGAGGAATAATAATAAGCCACAGCACATTCATAGATCACACCAAAATATCTCTTGAATTAGCTGAGCTCGTGGTCCAAGGCATCAGTTTCTCTTTGTTTGATTTCTTGGTAATAGGGAAGTCGGGGTTTAAACCCTGGTAAACCATACTCTGTCCCCCCCCCCATTAATTTCTTCCCACTCACCCTTCATATACTCAAATTCGGGTAAATTTCGTCTAAATTCTAATTTACCATTCTTATCTCATTTCTTAGGCATAGAAATAGGTGGCTTAGAATATATGAATCAGCATTTATCTGTAAAAAAAATACTGGAAAAATATTGTGAAAATATTATACCCTTCAATATCATTATACCAATAAAATATAATGTTAATCTTGATTAATTTTATAGATTTGACTAGCAGTTCTAACAGTGGACTTTGAGCCCTCCATTTTATTTTTCTGCAGTCCTAGATCTATCATTTGATTTTAAGTTGAAATATCTCCCTTAATTTCTTCTTAGATTTGAATTTAATATTTGTCCTTGGTTGTCAAGTTATATAGTGAAAAGAGAAATAGGCTACTACATTCAAAAATATATTTTATTAGATAATAGACGTTCTACGTGTGGTTTTAACAATATATCACACATCAAATGGAAAAGTTGCACAGCTGAAAAATTAGTGATTTATAATTTACACCGCTGGAAGATGCATTTCACAACGTTGTAAAATGACACAATTAAATTTCTAATAATAATCTTTGTAGGGTAGTTGTGTCACTATTTTGTTTGACAGGTTTAACTTTTTGATTAATTGAAACAGTGCTACTTCTGAGTGCTGCAATTTTTGAGTTGTAAAATATTTATATATAATGTGCGATAAGTCATTTTTTTTTTAATAAAGTACTAGATATTAGATCAATCACTTAGAATGTTTAAATAAGGTCTTTTAAAATGATTTAATAAACAAAACACTTTTGAGTGGCCACAATATTTAAAAGGATAACTAGATTTTAAAAAAATATTTAAAACACCGTTCAGCCTAGACTCAAAGCAAGTTCCTGCCAAATTTCGCTAAAATTGGTTCACGCCTTTGAATGTTATCACCAAGCAAACATTGATACAGAGGGACGAAATGTCAAATGGTAGAGCTTATACAGGACCTAGCCACTATAATTATTATTATTATTACCGCGTCTTACTACCCGTTCGGTTTATAACACTTACGCTAATGTGTAATGGTAGAATGATTTTGAGATGAAATGAAGGACTTACTGTTTAACGTGTGATCCGAACCATGGTGGAGGGCTGGCATTCCCCACATTTACAAGATATATTGTCAGAGGTGAAGGAAGGGTTTGGAAATCAGATAAATCTGTGCCGGGACTGAGGATTGAACCCCGGCCGCCAGCACAGAAGTCTGACACCTTACCCCTAGACCACCAGGTCACCCTAACCACTATTGACCAATAATATTGGCTTCCAAAAATCAAAATAACTCATAAATGGCTTTGATAAAACAAAACATAATCCTAAACAAAGGTGCACTCTATCTACTGTGTATTTTTATAAGCAAGATAAACAATTATTTGGAAAGTTTATTTATTTTTTTATTTTACAAAGGACAAAAGAAAAAGAAGAATTTAATGTTTCATGTGAAAATGTGAAAAAAAGGAGAGATGAAATTATAGGAAAATATAATAAAGAATAAAATGGGGTAAAAAATGAATTATTACAGAGAGCCGTTTGTTGAATATTCGTAGAAGAATGTTATAAATCAGTGAGACCTCATATAAAGGTTTTAAAGGTGAAACTTCCTTTTAGGAATGCGAAACATTTTTTTATCAAGCAAGTAAAAAAACAAATTTGTTTAGAAAATATTTTTAGACTATTGCATTAATTAGAACATATTAATTTTAGCAATTTATAAACAACAAGAAACATTCCACATTCGTTTATTACTAAACATTATTTGTGGGACGAAACTTTAACATAATGAGATGTTTTTTTGTATATTTAAGAGTTAATTTGGGTTTGGTTCAATTTTATTATTGGGTGACCTGGTGGTCTAGGGGTAAGGTGTCAGACTTTTGTGCTGGCGGCCGGGGTTCAATCCTCGGTCCCGGCACAGATTTATCTGATTACCAAACCCATCCTTCACCTCTGATAAGACATCTTGTGAATGTGGGGAGGGCCAGGCCTCCACCGTGGTTCGGATTCCACGTTAAACTGTAGGTCCTCCATTTAATCTCACAATCACCCTACCATTACACATTATCGTAAGTGCGTATAACCCGAACGGGTAGTAAGACGCGGTGCTAATAATAATAATAAAATAATAATTTTATTATTAATTGATTTCAAAATTATACTTGTGGTAAAGAAAACTGATGCGTGCACAATTTAATTTTTCAATAATTACGATGTTTAGAAGATGGCAATAATCTTTAGGTTAATGATGTATTGTCTGTTCACGGTAGGAATTGACTTCTGAAAGGCCTTTTTCCCTACCATAAATCTATTATATAGTAGGATATTGGTAGGAAAAAAGACCTTTCAGAGAGTAATTCCTACCGTGAATGGCGTTAAGCCACATATAACATGTCGACCACAGACTGCCTTAAATCACGGGTGAGCACGAGAATAGTCCTGCAGTAAAGGGTTCTGGGTTCAATTGCCGTGTCCAGATGTCATTTTCCAAATTCACGAGTCTTCAAGTTAATAATTTATTTATTTATCACCAATTATCACTACCTGTTCAGGTTATACCCCTTAGTACTGATCACGCTTGTTGGTTAGGAACTGGGAAGGTTGAATATATGAGAAGTGAACTCGCGTGGAGTAAGAGTGGAAAATGATCTAGGAAAAACCACCTCCAGTTTACCCGAGCGAGATTCGAACCTCGATATTCCCATCCTCAGCAGTCTAGCTCAACATGAAACTAGCGCGTTAACTAACTACGCCACCTAGGCGGGTCTCAAGTTAATAAATCTACTAAAATAATTTCCTAACGTTTGTGTGTCCTTCCACACCCTCCAGAACCCAAATTTTTTATATATATTTTTTATTAAATAAAAAACAGAAATAATTTATTTCACTCTCATTTAATCCATTCTTGCGAAATAACTGACAAAACGAAACTTTTCTTTTTTACAAAGCCCAACCTTCCAAGTGTTTATCATTTGAAGGTTAGGTTTTGTTAGGTTGGTTAGTATTAAAATCAACCGGTCGTAGACAGACCAAAAATTTAAGACTTATATTATAATCCATCACTCTAACGGGCAAATTTAACAAGGATCCTACCAATTTCGGTGGGCAAATGGACTAGACCAGAAACTCGTATAGTTTAATGATGGTGGATTTTACTAAATGTTTGTCTAATCTTACTTCATGTAAATACGAGTACAATTGATCATCGCCATCTCATAGGTGTATTTTGATATTGGTTGCTTGGATGAGTACGTGGGGGGAGGGGGGGGTCATAAAAACAAATACCGAAACCTATTTTATGAGTAAATGTTCAATATTTAATAATACGGGAATATGTTTAGAAAAAAAAATCTAAATTGGACTCAAAAACTCTGGTCATATTTATTGAGGTACTTTGATAAGATGCGAGTGTACTCAATCGAATGAGTCAACTCTGTTTAAATGGACTCAAATCGGTGCTATGTTGACAACGTTATTGTACTCACGTGGTTTAAGTTTGAATAAAATTGATGGAAGTTGTTATAATAATGTATTTATTGCAGTTGTAAAAATACATTTTGCCAGGAAACGATCAGAAATTGAGATTTATAGACTTCGGCCCAGTTTCATAGTCAAATTTAGTACGCCTCAAGTGCGGCGCTACACTAAGTACATGACGACACTACCTAAACCAGAATGGAATGTGCGCTATCACATAGGAAATGGCCCATTCCATTCTGGTTTAGGTAGGTGTCGTCATGTACTTAGTGTAGCGCCGCATTTGAGGCGTACTAATTTGACTATGAACTGGCCATGTGTAGCGCCAAACTTGAGGCGTACTAAATTTGACTATGAAACTGGGCTTCATCTATAAATATTTCAAACTTCATTGATTTTATAAAGTTCTTATTTAAGAATAGATAGGCCCTAATTCTATAAATTGCTTAATTACATAGTTAATTTAATAGCTACTAAGACTAAGACGGAAATATTCATCCATCGAATTAGTTAATTGAGATGGTATTATTATTATTATTATTATTATTATTATTATTATTATTATTAGCACCGCGTCTTACTACGCACGCTATTGTGTAATAGTAGGTTGATTATGAGATGAAATGGAAGATCTATAGTTTAACGTGGAATCCTAACCACGGTGGAGGCCTGACTTTCCCCACATTCACAAGTTGGGATCAATACACGTCTTGTCAGAGGTAAAGAGAAAGGGTTTGTTAATCAGATAAATCTTTGCTGGGACTGAGGATTGAATCCCGGACCCCAACACAGAAGGACGACACCTTATCCGTAGACCACCAGGTCACCCGAAACGGTATTATTCACATTATTAATAGTAGTATAAATATTAGGATTCTTAATACAATTAATTAGGTGATTATTTCTCTTTTTAACAGCCGCCATTTTATTTTCACTGCTTCTAGGTACCCGGTAGGACATGCGTATACAGTAATTACGCTAGTAGAACAGGGATGAGGAAGGTATAATTTGAGAAGAAACGTACCCATATATGCGTGGCGAGAGTTTGGGAAACCAATCTGTGAAGTGAAAAACATCCCCACTACACACAAATATGATTTTAGCCCTGATCTTCCTGTCACCGGCAGTCTATTCTATTGCGAAATTGACGCCTTTCACCATGAGGCCACAGAGGCAGATAATGAGGGTTTTATCCATATTTAATTACCACTCGCAACTATAAAAGATAGAATACAATCAACCTACTTGAACTGTAAAAGCTCACTAGAAAGAAGAAACACTCGAGCATATTTACATGTAGTATGTATTTACACAATAAACATTCAAATGGCGCGCGCGTAACTGTGTGGGTTTAACCAAGGCCACACTAGAGGCCTCAAGGCTCCTCTACCACTCCCAATGTTACGTCACTCGACGCACCCAACTTGAGCATCGAGCACTGACTAGTGATGGACATAATCGAATGATTTTAAGAATCGTGTAATCATTCGATTCTTTGAAAAATAATCGAAAGAATCATTCGAATGATTTTGAGAAGCAGTAAAGAGTCTGTAATAATCGGATGTTTACTACTTCTAAAAGTAGTTACTAGTTGCTCGTTTGGCTTTGTGTTAATATTCTCTTCACCCTGCTGTGGATTTCCCAACACGCATTCCTTTGCGTTTGCAGCTTATCAACATTTTTCTAATACTGCATTTAGTTCCTTGTGACAGTGTCAAAGACCAAAGTACAACCACAACAAAATACTATACAGTGAATGAGTGAACGCATTAGTCATAAAAGTACCTCGCAATTAATATAAATAGATTGGCGCCCGATTAATAGTAAAATAAATAACATAGTTTATTATCTTTATCACATTTCATATGTTTTTTTAAAAAAAGTAGTACAGAGAATTGCTGCTTTTACATAACTGAAATACTTTCCTGTAGTTACAAAATTCCATGCTGATTTAAGTTTCAAAAATGGTTTACAAGTTTTAACAGCTATTCACCTTTCACGTGACTTAGTGAGAAGGATGCTATTGCTTTGGATGGCACAAAGCTTTAAAGTCAGGAACCACAGACGATAAATGAAGTCTCAAGTCACTTTAAGCATTTAGCCTGTCTCTGTTGTGGAAAATGAAACAAAATATTGGTGGGGGTGTAGAAAAATTAACCGTTGATTTCTGAAGAGATAATGGACAGAAACCTCATTAAGTTTATATACTAGAATTTTGTAAATGTGCTTCACAAAATTTCACAAACTGCTGATTAAAAATCTGCCATTACGGGAATTTTTGGTGGACCCCTTGAAATATTTGTGAACCACTGGGGTAAAGTTTCACTCACGTGTTAGGCTGTCCTGCTTATGTGGGGGTATCGGGGTTCAAATCCCAGTTGGGTCTACTGAGTGTTTTTCCCAAATGGTTTCCAACTCTGCTTCCACTCTACTGCTGGTTCTATTACCTCTTAAATACTTCCTTCCTCATCCCTACCCCATTATAATAATTATCACATATGCGTATAGCCTTAACAGATAGTCATACGCGGTAATAATTGTTTTTAGACGAGCCATTAGAGCGCAACTGATCCATCCACCATCCACTATTCCAAGAAAACATCCCTTTATGGACAAAGACTCTTCATACAGTACAGATACTGACTATATTCTCCGTATTCGTAAAATGAGATTGACTCCATAGTAACAGATTTATCTGTCCACAATCCCGAGCCATAAGATCCATAATCCATACATACATATCTGTATAAGTTGGATCAACTTCAACTTTTTTAAAGACTGTCACTACTGATGGCTATTGAGGACCAATCACAAGTATGCAATTAAATGAACACCGATATGCGAATCGAAATGAAAGCATCTATAACAGTAAAGTAAATATTCACCATTTTATAAACGTGTATTATTTTCATCTACTTACCTTTAATAACGATTAATAGAAAACTTTAATTGATTAGGGTTATCGTTATCTTAACTGAAAACCCTAAACAAACAAAAAGTGTCGTGAAATTGTTGACTGTGTTAATTAAATTTATTGAAATTGTTTTATTCCAATGATAATGATTGGACGATGTTTACTCTGTAGCATGTCCTCTATATTAAGGACATCTACAAGCATGACAATAAAGCTACGAATGAAATAAAGGAATTTAAAGAAGAAAATCAAAACAAAAACTAATCTATTTCTTTAAAAGGCAGATGGAGATTAAAACTAATCTATTTCTTTAGAAAAGTAGAAGAAAATAGTTTACGATGGACAGGATGCAGTCTGATATTATCACTATGCTTTCACGAACCTTTCCGCAAGCATGGCAGCATGGTGGCTTGGTGGATGCCTGGGTCTTTGGACGCACGAGATGAAAAATAACTTCAGTATCGCCAATCGACGCCTCAATCCTAAGGCGCTGATTCCCTAGCGGTGCTTTTAGGAAACACTCTCTCCTCTACCACCACCACCCCTTACCGTTCGTTGATCTCTCCGTTTGGTTCGTTCCCGAGTTAGACCAAAAGTATAAAACATACAACCCGTGTGCCACATAACTGATCTCTGTAAAATTTCGTCGAAGGAAGAACTTCTGAATTAATCTCCAGCGCCACTAATGCTATTGGTCACAATTGATCAGGAGTCGGACTCCCCACCACGTCGCAGAAGAAGCCTCGCCAGATCCGATTTAAGTATCACCTTATATCTCCGACCTAGAATACTATATCATTCCGAAATAGTTTGTTCTATTGTAAGAATGATTTATGTGTCCTCCAGACACTAGCTGAAGTTATGCCTTGTAATATTGTTTTTATGTTTCCTTCAGACACTAGATTAAGTTATGCTCTATAATTATGCTTTTTATGTCCTTCTGACAATTTTGATTTTTAGTCTGAATGACTAATTATGTTGTATGTCCTTCAGACATGTTTTATTTAGCCAAAGAAACTAATTGGTTAATACCTATCGTCAGATAGTCTGGCTATATTTTTCTTATGTCCATTTGATATAGCTTAAATTTGGGGGCTTTAACCTCTGTATTAAAGAAGGAACAGGAGGTCAAGTTTTTCTAATTCATGTATTCATTCAACTATTCTGAGTGCTTATGGCACAGTCAAGTTTCGTAACGCCCTAGACGTCATGTTCACGTGTTCCATATTTGTATGGCTACAAGCAGTTTGTCTACGCCTTTTGTTGAGGACCTAGTGAGGTCAGTGTCACTCTACATTCTTTTTGGCACCTTTTCTGTGTTACTTTTTAGGGTGCGCAAAGTGCGGAACACGGCTAGTTTCATATAGTGGCCCGCACAGATAGTATTTCCTTTCACCCCCTTTTTGGCGCCTCGATTGGCTATTTATTTAATGTTAGATTGTACTAGCTTTGTTGTATACCCCAGGGTATGGGTAATTGTTTATATGTACTATTGAATGCTCCGGGAAAAGGCCGCTCATAGTACTAGATGGTGTTGACACCTGACTGTATGTATATAATAGATCGTCCATTTACTGTTCATTATTTAGAGTATCTATGGGACTATTCTTTAATGTAATTCAAGCTTGACCCAAATTTAACCTAGTAACTCTAAAACTATAGGATTTACGGTAGTGTTATTTATTAGTTTTTCTTTCACTATATTTTCTGTTTAGAACTTTCGGGCCATAGTCTGGCATAAGTCCGGCTACCTTTGTGATCTTTCTACTTAACTCCCCTTTTAACCGTTACTGTGCTGCTTTAGACACATTCTCCCGAGATACGACAAAGTCCTATATTTCCGGAGTTGTTAAATCCTACCATATGTTCAATCTAAAGGTGTTGTTTTCCTTTTTGCTTTGAATTTATACTTGATACTCCGAACTGATATTTCTGTCACTATATACTGTATCCAATATTTAACTTTAAATCTTATTCTACTGTAAGCCTTTATCTCATCTTATCTATACTTATAAAATAATATGTCCTGACTGACTGACTGACTGATTCATCATCGCCAAGCGCAAACTATCAAGGCTACAAGCATGAAATTCGGACTGTATATTCATTTTGTTATGTAGGCACCCACTAAGAAAGCATTTTAGAAAATTCCACCCCAAACGGGTCAAAATAGGGGATGATAATATGTATGATAATATGTATGAAAGTCCGTCATTTTGAAAGTTACATAAACAAAATTTTGTATTTCGGTTATTGACGTAAAACAAATAAATACGTGTTTCAGGAATTTTGGAAATTTTATTTAATAAGGGATGAAAAAGGGGGTGAAAGTTTGTATCGGACTTGCATTATTTTTGATCTGAGGTCAAGTTATGGTCATCAACGTAACGTAATATTTTAAATTAATCTGTAAATACATATGTATATTTTCGTATTTGTATATAATCAACTTCCACGCGAGCAAAGCCGCGGGCAACAGCTATCTAGTATTGTTATAATAAATGTATTTCTGTTGCCTGAGTATTATTCCATGTTTCAGCAACATGATCCCTCTTATTTACCTTGTCATGTATTTACCTTTTACTAGTAATGACATCCTCTATATATTAGAATGAAGGGGGAGCAACAATTCAAGACACGCATCCGTGCGCGTCAACTCTCCCATTGGTTGGTATGGTGTCAAAAGAGAAAGAACATAGTCTGTGTGTGCACTAGATTAAAATAATACGTACTTAAGAATTATAAAGATACGGAGCTTACGTCGTATGTATACGAGCCTATATTATTTTTATTATTATTATTATTAGCACCACGTCTTACTACCCGTTTGGGTTGTACGCACTTACGCTAATGTGTAATGGTAGGGTTATTGTGAGATGAAATGAAGAACCTACAGTTTAACGTGGAATCCGAACCACGCTGGAGGCCTGGCATTCCCCACATTCACAAGATGTCTTGTCAGAGGTGAAGGAAGGGTTTGGTAATCAGATAAATCTGTGCCGGGACCGAGGATACGAGTTTATAATAATTCATAAGACTGACCACAAAAGCTATCTGATGGGACTTTTAATTACTTTTATTTAGAAATATATTGTGTAGCCTTATTAAGGTTAAATATTTATAGCCAGAAATATTTTACGGTTCAAATAAAAAACATTTGAAATTTCCTTTTATTTTATTAAGCTCAATCAGGAGGAAAACTGTTTCCATTTTTTAGTTAGCCTAGCATGTCAACAGGTTAGAAAAATAAGGGTAGGTGAGAACTCAATAAATATAGCTACACTTATAGAGAAATTTAAACTATGAAAGATGCCCATAATGCAAAAAATGTATGTTTAAATAATGGTTTTAATAAATCAAAAGTTAATGGATGTTTTAATAACTGTTTTAACTAAGGTCATTTCCTATCACTCTTATTGTTTAGATATCGGCGAGAACATTGGAACAGGGGGGAATGAGTGGTTGTGATAGAGGCTGAATACTGTTGTTTGGGGGCTGGACCTGCCTTGGTGGTGTAGTTGGCTAACGCGTTAGATTCGTGTTGAGCTAGACTGTCGAGGATGGAGAGATCGAAGTTCGAATCTTGGTCGGGTGAACTATGGATGGTTTTTCCTAAATGGCTCTCTACTTCACCTCCATGCAAATGCGGGTCCGCTTTATCTAAATACAAACTTCCCGATTCCTAATTAATTAGCGTAATTAGTACTTACGCGTATAACCAAAACGGTTAGTAAGACGTGGTGCTAAATAAAAAAATAAAAACATACTGTTGGGAAGAATTACTCTGGTTTATGCCAGTTGAAGAATTTTATATAAGAAATCAGTATTTAAAAAACTTGGTTAGGTTTGTATTCTTTTCTTAGTTTATTTAAGCAAAACACTTGTCACAAATCGTAAAGATTTTCCCGTTGTGAAAACTAGCTCAACCATTAGAGAATTGTGCTTCCTTTCTTTTTATTCTCATAGGTTTTTTTTCGTTCCTCCTCTTCCTATTGAAAGAAGGGAAGTCATTACTTTTTGACAACTGTGAAGGTGGTAATGGAAAATTGAAAACGCGAGGAAGCTAGAATGAAGAGTTTCGCGTAAGGGATGAGAGGGAGGGAGAGGGGTTTTTGGAGAAGTTTACTGGGGTGAAGAAAATGGTGGAAGAGGAGGGAGTTATAAAACAATATTTCCTCTACTCCTCCCCTCATCCAACATGTCAACGATTTTATGTTGCATTTGAAAAAATAAAGAAACTAATAATTCTTCTCTGATCTTGTGAATTATATTATTTTACTTCCATTTTAAGAACGTTATGAGATATAATCGAGTTGAGTGGAATAAATATCGTGTTAATTACCGTCACTTATACATTTATATATTAAATACGCATATTGATGGGTACTTAAACTAATATGTCAGTATCGTTTAACCTGGTTTGCCGAAGGTGGGGAGTTAGTGGTTCAAATCCTGATAGAATGTACTGAAGTGATTTTTGTAAAATAGTAACCTAATGATCAGATCTTTGGTTCTTAATCTTTTTTTGGGTCAATTAGCCCTTTGAGAATCTGACAAGACCACGGGCCCTCACCCCTTGAAAGAAATGAACTTTAAATACACTCACAAAATCTTGCATACAATTTACCTAACTACAGTGGAAACTTATATTAATATGAAAACACAAACTTTATAGCGAATTATGTCTATGCATTTTCATTTTAAGGTAAAGATTAGTGGTCATTTTCTGAAAAAAAAAAAAGTGAAATATATCCAAATTGTATAGTTTCATAGTGAACTTTAATTCTGTCCAAAAATAAAAGTCAAAGTTAAGAGAGCTGAAGGTAGAATTTTGTAATTTTTTATCAAATGCAAACTAGTCTCTACCTTGATTTTGGTAAGAAGAACAGTTTATAAAATTCAAACATATTAATGTGAGGTGATAACATTTTAGTACATTATTTGTGCTATTTTATAGGTATTAATAATATATATCAAAGTGACAGCTGCAGATCACATTACTTGATGTATGAATTTATTAAAATTGTTGTATGATTTTTAGTTGCTAACAGATAATTCTTTTTATCACCTCCTCTTACAACCAATTCGGGTTGTACGGCTATTACTAATTACACTAAGGTGTTAGGGATTATTAAGGCTTAATTTATAGAAAATTCACCCACATTTGCGTATTAAGAGAATGGAAAAAAATTTAGGAAAATAATTGGAAGCATTTAGAAAATGTATTTACACCGCGTCTTACTACCTGTTCGGGTTGTACGCTTTAAGTACTAATTACGCTAATGGATTAGGAATTGGGATGATTGAATTAGAGGAAGTGAACCCGCATTCGCGTGGAGGGGAGTGGAAAACCATTTAGGTAAAACCACCCCCAGTTCACCCGACCGAGATTCGAACCACGATCGCCCCGTCCTCAGCAGACGAGCTCAACACGACAAGCGGTTAGCCAACTAAGCCACCGAGGCAGGCCCTAGAAAATGTAGGAGTAATTGACTGTGTAATTAATAATATGTAAAAAGCAAACATGCTATAGACCTGGAGGACAAGTTGTCAAAGCTGTTTTTAAAGCCTTATGTGGCTTTTAAAGATTATAAGCTAGGGCTAATTTACAAGCTTTTTGAATGTACTACTCGTATATTGCTGAAAAATACACATGAGAAGAACTATTTAGAAAATTATGATTCGAAATCTTACTGTTTTATTTTGTATTCGTGTCTCTAATAAAATAGGAATGGGCAAATTCCATAAAATCGTAAATCAAAGAGTTATTTCCTTGAGATTCAAATTGTCTCTCAATATTGATTTGTAGAAGTATTTAGAAGTCATTGAATAGATTACCCTTTTGTGAAAATGTCAATACAATATTACGTGACCTTTTGTGAGTTTTTTCACACAATATGGAATGGCAAAATAAAATATGCTTTGGTATATTTCCCCACCAAAGATTTTTTTTTATTTTTACGATACAAATAAATCATTTTATAAAATATGTATTAGCAAGTTGAAAAACAAGCTTCAGTTTAAAAAACTTCATTAATAAATATTCGACTCTTAACTTTAACTATGATTGAAAAATAACCTTGAGCACGGGAATGATTGTGTATAGCTCAGTAGTAGATCATTTACGCGCTAAACCAAGGGTCCCGACTTAAATTCTCGTGTCCAGTTTTTTTTTTTTTAATTTACAAATATAGTATCTGATGCGGCTTGATCGGCACTAAAGATCATTTCGATCTACCAAGCTTCGTTGTTACTCATGTACAATTAAATGTACAAGCGTATGACCTGCTCCAGCAGCCGATTGGTCGAAGGCGTTACTCTCGTGTTAGATTAGCTTGCTAATGACGGGTAATAGGGTTCAAATCCCGGTCGGGCGTGATGAGGGTGGTTTTAACTAAATGGTAGGTATCCAGTAGAGGAAAAAGGACACAGTGCGCTCAGCTATCGGCCTGTCATGACCTGTCAGGAATGGATACAAGATGGACACCATCCAAGATGGGGGATCTCAACCTCCTTCACCTTACAGCCAAAGAACGTCCACTCTAGCGCAATGACGCTCCCACACCCAACAACTCAAGCTCATGAAGGTAAATCCCCCTCATCCACGACGCCTCAGTTCTCTTTGCTTGTTAATTTATGTAATTTATGCGTTTTTTTCTTTTGTTTTCCAATCACACCAGTTTTTGCGGTGGAGAGCGCTACTATACATACAACCATTGAATTGTGTTGATGATCTCATTTCCTTGTCAAGCTATGCAAATCGGATCGCATGGGTGGGAATTAGGCGTTGCATTATTATTATTATTATTATTATTATTATTATTATATTTAGCACCACGTCTACTACCCGGACGGGTTATACGTTTAAGTACTAATTACGCTAATGGACTAGGAATTGGGAAGGTTGAATTAAAGGAAGTGAACCCGAATTTGCGTGGAGGGAGAGTGGAAAAACATTTTAGGAAAAAAACCAGTTCACCCGACCGAGATTCGAACCTCGATCTCCCCGTCCTCAGCACTCGGGCTCAACACGACAAGCGCGTTAGCCAACTACGCCACCGAGGCGGGTAATTAGGCGTTGCAATGCACAAATGTATGAAAAGTACAAAATGTATGTGCAATATCTTCAATTTTCTTGTTTTTAATTGATACAAAAAGTAATAAAAACTTTAAATTTCCAGATTCTATATGCACGTATTCCTGCACCAGGCTTACTTATTTTAAAATTTCATCCCTCTGCGTGCGTTAGATATCGCTCAATGTTCATAATTGACATCCTCATTTTATTAATATATATCGCTACTAGTCAATAGATGTCAACTCATAAAAATGTGATTGTGTTTGAACTATGCTAACCAGAGACTTAAGAAGCATGAATAGCGTCAGTAGCCCACACATTAACTGACATGTCAAAGTTTGGTACTCGAGTGACAGGCTATTCTCTGTCGTAAACACGGGACCCCTTAAGCCACATCCGTATTGTTCACTGGATTTTAGGAAATAGATTTTCTATCTTTAGACCACACCCATAACAAAATTTAAGGGTGTCAGCTTCCCCCTTATTATTATGTCCTCTTGAGTGACCAATTAGAGAGGAGCAGATCCTTCAAGTGGGGATCAATGGCGACTCTCCATTCTAATCGGGGGTTTGATCAGAATTTAACTAGATACAATATGACATGTGCACTCGGTAATTAATTACTTGGCCCTTTGACAATCTAGTTCATGATGACTTCATCAATTACCACACTACACAACCTACAGTAGTTGGGTAACTGCAACTACTAATATACATAAGTATGTGTTATATATTATTTATATATTATATACTTATATTTAAGTATATTTATATACTTATATATACTCTTGTATATAAATATATTTATATACTTTATATACACACTTGTATACAACAATATATACTTATAAATAATAATATATTTACTTATGTATATATACTATATAGTTTTATATATAATATATAGGCTTATACTATTAATAGTTTATGTAAGTATATATACTTATACATACATGCACTTGTATACTTACATATACTTATATAGACCATACTATATATATTGTAACGTGGGGGCGCACGTGACCTGGGAGGGTCACAGGCCGTTCACACATGAAAGTGCGAACCATGAGTTCTTTTAGAGATATTGGGGTAGGTGCCGACCAAACACAATAAAAATCCCACGGAATATTCAAGGTGTGATTATTAAAATTACCACTTACATACACACTCTAATTAACTGTATATCTAAATTAAGTATAACTAAACAAGTAATCAAGTAAAATAAAAATAACCTTAAACAAGTCTGTAACTTAATTAAACTAATAGAGCACAGAGATATAAGTAAATTAACAACTCTAAAACACCTAGTAACTATCCAAATATTTAATTACAGTTACAAACATGTTCATTAACACAGTAACAATAAATTTCTACATCACCCGTGTACTTAGTCCAACACTTGTCCCGCACACGATACACTGCGATGACCCAAGATACGCAAACACCGATCCACACACTGGACACTCCGGTCCACACAGGTCCACACACACTGGACACGCAGGTCCACACCCTGGACACGCAGGTCCACACACTGGACACGCAGGTACACACACTGGACACGCCGGTCCACCTCCCAGTCTCACTGTTTGAGAGCCAAGAACTGAATCGAGCTCTCTCGTCTATCGCTGAGCTTGTTTATATAGGGGTGGTGACAGCTAAAGGTCTGGAATCCTCCATTTCTAAAGTTAGAGTCCAGAATAAAAAGAATCCCGACCCTTCCAGACGTGTCTCCGTCCTCCCCCCGCACCTCCTTGGACCCTCTAATCCCCCCAGTCAAGCGAGAAGGTCACTACCTACCTGCTAGACAAGGAGGGAGACAGAGAGAACAAGGAGCGCAGCCAGGGTAAACAATGAGATCACGCTGGTCCCACTGTTAAGCACTAATCTTGTTACAATATTTATATATACACGTATGCTTTTATACTTATATATACTTGTGTATATGTGTTCATATTAGTGTAAAAAAATGTGTATAGCGCAGATGGGTAGTAAAACGCTATTCGAAAAATATATTTGCTTTATTTAGACTAACGAAAAAAAGAGTGAATAAATTAAGATTCATAGATAATGTATTCGCATCTATATGGAAATAGAGAAACCATTTAGGAACAAACTTTCTTGGAGGAGGTTAGAACCCCGGCCTCATTGTCAATGCCAAACCTGAAACCAGACTGTATGAACTTTAAGTATAGTCAAATGCATGGGTTTCTCAGTATTTGAATAAATACCAATCTCCTCCTTAAAAAAAAAAGCTTGTAACCGGCTAAAATGAATTTATCATAGTAACAGCTTTATTTAAAACCGTGTAACTCGGTATACGACTTGTTGCAGACTTCTTTTGTCATATTGTCGCAAAAGTATTCTAGTTATTGTCCCAACCATTGCGTGACCTTAGTAAAGTAGAAAAGGGGGAGGAAGCTGATGTCCTTGGCTTGAATCCTGGGTTCCGCTCTACCCCTTTATCTCCCTCTCCCTCCCTCACACCCCCCCCCCCTTTCAAGCCTTTAACGCCCTAAGCCCCGGAGACAATGTCGACCCGGTAATCTTTACGATTCTCCAGACCATAAACATTGTCGTCAGAGTCTGCAGTGTTGCTGTTATGTCTGCAAATTTCAGACCAGGCGCAGGATGTTCACTCCTATGTGATATATATATATATATATATATATATATATATATATATACTACAACACACCTTTTTTATATGTTGGCAAGGATTTTAAAAAAATGTTAAAGAACTAGAGGAAGTAAAAGAATATTCTTTCCCCTTTAGTAGGGTAAAATAAAAATATATAAAAGTGAAAAAGAAAAGAGTGCGACAATTTTCATTTCCGAGCTTCTACTGAATGTTTTAAGAGACAAATGTGAAGGTGTTAAAGTAGTGTGTTTTTCTGTTTGATATCTAGAAATTTGCTTTATTTTTTTTACTACTAAATTTAAGATATGTATACACTACGACACAATTTTTCAAATTTTTGTAACACATAAAGTATTTTTTGTGTCAAAGTGATTTATTTATCTTTTAGTTTTATATATTACTTCGCGTTATAGAAGAAAAATAAGCTATTGAACATGTTTTTTTAACTAGTTTACTCGAAAAGCATTCTATTATAGCAAATTTATGTTATTTATAATATTTAAAACATACAGAAAAATCTATAAAAATTGTTACCCTTATCTTACGATCCACCTAAGTTATTTGAATATTTGTAATAAGGAGATTGTTGTGACTTTAAAGGAAATATACCAATTTTGCGTAAAGAAAGAGTGTAAAACAATCCAGTAAAATATTATCTTGTATACACCCAGCTAGGATTTGAGCCCCAAACCTTTCCGGCCACCATTAAATTAAACCCAGATGAGATTGACACCTGAGCAAATTAAGACCAGACGAGATTGACACCTGAGCTTGCGTGCCCATCCATGAGGGTGATAGCAAAAAAAGAGTTTCTCAAAAATGTTTCAATTGATTTACCTTCCCCTTTGATTGGATTAGAAACATCAGGGGAAGTTTTGCATGGGAGGGTTGATTATATAGTTTGAGAGTTGCTGATTACCTTCTAATCTATTTTGAAACCATACCATGCAGATAATTACATCATTAGATTGTAATACTAATAAAACATTTTAATTGGAAACCCGTGTCCTTATAATAGGTGTAGTCGATTTTTGGTAAAACAAATTTATATAAAGTAAAAACTCTCTTTTATTTGGTCAACATTGATAATATTTTATAATAATAATAATAATAATAATAATTTTATGCATAAATGTACGAAAAATGCATAAGTAATTTTTAGAGCTAAAAAGTATTTCCTTCCTATTTAAACTGAGACCTTCTTGGTGACGTAGCTATCTAACGTACTAGTTTCGTGCTGAGTTAGACTGCCGATGATGGGGAGATCGAGGTTCGAATCTCGGTCAGGTGAACTGGGGGTGATTTTCCACTATTCCTTCACGCAAATGTGGGTTCACTTCATATAAATTCAACCTTCCCAATTCCTCTTCATTAGTTTAATTAGTACTTAGCTTATAACCCGAACGGGTAGTAAGATGCGGTGCCAAATAAATAAAAAATAAACATATTTAAAATGAATTTTAATTTACCAGTTAAATGATATTTTGCGATATATATTATGTCCGCGATTAGTATTCTTCCTGAATTGAGGGTGGAATTCCGTCACAGATAACAAATTTATCTTCAGTGAAATTTAGACTCCACCATACACGTAAACAGGTTTAACGTTCTGGGTACTGGGTGTTGTGTTTAATGTCTACTCATATAATTAGTTGGTTTGAAAAGAACATTTTTATTTTCCCTGTTTTTGAATAAATCAGATTTACATTATGATATGGGTACTAAAAAAAATAATTCAAGGACATATATTTCTTGAGTAACTAATAAAAACAAATAGATATTGTGGAGATAGTATCTTCACATCCTATACTACCCATCTGAGCTATCCGCATTTAATTACACCAATTGAGTGAGGAAGGTGGAATGTAGACACGCAATTATATGAGGAAAGCGTAGTAAACCATTTAGTAAAAACAAAACATCAGTACAACCAGCTTGGATTTAAACTCCAGCCCTTTCCGTTTATACTAATTTAAACTGGACGATAGAAGAAATAAACGATGTACAATTAACTATATATGAAAGGCGAAGCTTGGGGATGAAAGATTATAATTAAAGAAATCAAGCTCAACTGAATAATATTTGAATTAATTGAAAAATGATAATTGGACACTGGAATTAAACCATTTGCGCTAAACTAAAGGTCACATTTTTGGTTCCTCGGTTGTCTCTTTTAAATTTATTCGAATAAATTAGATAAGCTTGATGGTTATCAAACGTTCCCATCGATGTGAGTTTGAAAATACTGGTTACATTGAAATAATAAGATTAAACATAATTCCTTGTAGAAATAACTGAAATATAATGTACAAGTTTAGAGAAAGAACCCTTGGTTTAATTCCAGATAATTTAGAAGCTGCTTTCACACATCATTAGATGTCTTTCTTCTAAAATCACATAATTTATGACAATAGAGTTGGAATTTTATATTAAAAATGCATTTATTAGATTTTATATGTAAATATAAAAACAATGTTAAAATATAAATTATCCTTTGTCAAAAAAATCTGCTTAAAAACATAAAATAGATAAATAGATTATTAGTAAAATAAAAGTGTTCATTTTAGTTCTACTCCATGGGTTTATTTTATATTTTGTTCTCACAGGGTTAATGTGACGTGAATTTCCGACCTCTCTGTAGTAAGCAAACTTTTGTGAAATATTCACCACAGTGCTAAAACCTCGTGTTACCTGAGGCCACAAAACTTTTTTTTTTTTAAGTACGAACACGAGATAGTAAAGCGCAAACATTTAAAGCTCCTCCCTTGAATGAAAAAATAAAGCACGGTTCTATTCAACCTTTGATTACTCTCTTTTTATTTTTATAGAAGAAGTGATAAATTGACAGTTATATCAAACATTAAAAAAGTAGTCTCAGGCGATAAATATAAATGTAGTTATAGGATTTTATCAGATTGTTAATAAAATCAGAATAGGTATTTAGAATTAAAATTATGTAATAAATTTAATAATTGTACAGTTAATCATTAATGGAGATTACTATGTATTTTTTGATTCGAGGTTTGTTCTAATTTGACGGTGATTTACCAGAAAAAACTATTATACACTAAAAAAATAGTTTTGGTAGCTCTAATTGTGGTTGTTCTTTATGGGTTTGAAACGTAGTCACTCACCTAACACGATTAAAACAAATTTAGGGTGTTCGAAAATAAGGTGCTTGGGAAGATATTATGTTCAAAATTATATGAGGCCGCTGGGGCGTGGAGGAGGTTACATAATTATGAGTTACATAAACTGTACTTAACACAAGACATTGTTGCGCACTTGAATTGCGGAATGAAAGTATACCTGTCAGCCGGTCTACACGAATCGCGGAGCAACCTGTTGTTCCATTTAAGTCTTAGCCACTAACCTAACCTAACCTAACGAAACCTAACCACCATGTTCCATTTAGAACAAAGTCATTATGAATTTAATTTTCACCCCGCAGTTTGTGTAAGGGTATCACCAAGCTCGAATGAGCTGTTCCACAATTCAAGTGAACCAAGACATCGTTGGGATAATCAATCAAGTCTCATAGATTACAGTGATACCTGGTTAGGACAAGAAGCGTGAATGTGAGAATCTAGAACCTTGTTCAGGGTATTGACTGGAAAACCAATTGGAAAAAGAACATTGGAAAGACCTAGACGTAGATGGAAATATAGTTTTAGAATTAACCTGAAAGTGATCGGGTGTAAAGAGGTGGACTGGATAGAACTAGCTCAAGGTGCGATGAGGTGGGTTGGATAGGACTAACTCTAAATAGGAATATGGTGTAATGAGGTGGACTGGATAGGATTATCTCAAGATATGGATAGGGTGTAATGAGGTGGACTGGATAGGATTATCTCAAGATATGGATAGGGTTTAATGAGATGGACTGGATAGGATTATCTCAAGATAGGAATAGGGTGTAATGAGGTGGACTGGATAGGACTACCTCAAGATAGGAATAGGGTGTAATGAGGTGGACTGAATAGACTATCTCAAGATAGGGACAGGGTGTAATGAGGTGTACTGGATAGAATTTGTTCACGATAGGGATAGGTGACATACTTTTTTTAAGGGTGGTAATGAACTTTCGAATTCCCAATGTCATAGATTAAGCAAATAAATAGCTAGCTATAATTGTACTATATGTGGTTTGCCCACAGTAATTACACCTTTTACTGTACCTGAGAGTAAATTGCAATACATAGTTTATTAGTTAGCTGAGTATTCAGTTCTTTTAATGTCAACATTTTAGGGGAGAGGGATATTTTTAAACCTTTTAAGATTTTCTTATCTTCAGATGGGTATTAAGTTTTTTAAATATTGGTTTGCGATATGAATAAACACGTGTGTCATAAATACACATGGACTTGTACACATACATACATATATTATATACTATATATATTTTTTTACTGTTAAATATAGATATTCTTATTTACATAATCACTCGTTACAGGTGGTATTAGTCTTAATAATTTCGAAAATAAAACTATCCCAGATTAAAGGATGAAAGTTTTGGTATGTTTATTTAATATCTCACATGAATTGGAGAGAAAAAAAACTTCCCTCAATTGTTTTATACGTTCCATTAATTATTTCTCAAGAAATTGACTTTATAAAAGCTAAAGAGTTTAAAAATCACATTTTATTTGTTCAAAAAGTGGAAAATTGAGAAATAACGAGGTGAAACTGTCAGCTTTATTACTTAATCCGTTCCGCTAAGTGTGGCGAATAATCATTAGAAGCGGTTGCAGATTAAAACCACCTAGAAGTTACAACGCTTTAAAACATTCGTAACGGAACCACGCGTTTCTGTTTTATCACCATGGCTTTTTTTTTTTTTTTTAATAAACTAAACTTCTTGTCTAGTTACAGCTTCGTTTTAGTGTCCAAGATAAAGTCGTTTAGATATTCATTTATATACGAGTACCTACAACATTAAATTATTTTGACTCAGCTGCCACACCTTTTAATCTACCGTGTAAGATAAAAAATACGATATGGCTTTGTGTTCACATAGGTTTTGGAAATATTCACACAAAACCTTTATTATGTAAATTGTTAATACTTTTAACTGCTCTATTAAATGACTATGCCTATGTGGATAATAGAATACGAATATGTAATGCTACAAGTTTATTTAAATGATAAAAGGATATAATAGTATAAAGTAATATTAAAAGAAAATCTTAGATATTTAGGTCAATATGTTTCTATAAAAATTTAACCATTAATAGTTATTCCCCTTGGTTATACCTCAAATTTTCTTACGAATGGACATATCTGACTGACAAAAAATCTATACTATAATTATTTTCCTGTATTCTTTCGTCATTCAATTGATCTGAAGCTGTCAGTTCCGATAGATATTAGCCTATCAATACCTATATTGTAGCACCACTAGTATAGTTAAATGTTATCAATGTTGACAGCAAATAATATGTTTGTATTTGATAAAAAGTGCTTTAAATGTCCATTTAGAGGAAAGTCAGGTTTTAACTAACTCTATGGCCTTGAGGTGGGTTGGTCGGGGACGGGAGAAAAAAAACCAATGTTTCTTCAACTTTTATGGCAAAACTTTTTTTTTTTTGCCAAAATAATTAAAATATTTCTTTAGTAGAAAAACAGATTGTTAATTTATAAGCATGGCAATATCAACAGTTGTTAAATATCTGTCATGAGCATAGTGGCAATAATGAGAAACTTTCTAAATGAAGAGAAAAACTAAGAATTAAATTCCAGAATACCATTGACAGGTTGTAAAGAATTTTGAGATCACGATGTTAGTAAAATTATACTTTATGTTTCTAGTACAGTAATATTAGTGTTTTTTTTAAACCGAAAAAGTTTTGATATAAAAACAGTAAAAACACCAACCTTTTCTCGCGTCCCTATCTACCCTACCTTGAGTAACTCGAAAGCTCATGGCCGCCAAAACGTAAGATCGCTAATTAACCCTCCTCCTGAGAAACATCCCATTCAATCCCTAACTGGATATCCCACATACTTCAAATCTATTTTATCATTTTCCACTCATTGTTATATTTGTCTACAAAGTTGTATTTTATCTCCAGGTTTCCCAACTAACGTTTTGTGTACCTTCTTGTCATCACCCATACATGACCATCTCACCTCAGCTTGCGTGACTTGATTATCGTTAGCATTTAGAAGCATGCAAATGCCCATTTAATGAAGTGGGTTAATTTATGTCCATTTTCATGAACCAGTCTCTTCTATTGACCATTGAATTAACTCTTGCCCGATTTATGAACTTGAACTTATTGTCCAATCTACTACAAGATTAACCTGAAATTTGTTTTAAGGTGATATATTAAACCAACCCAAGCTAACTTAACCAAGCTTAAAAGAATCGACTCTCTCTCTGTCTGGGTTCGTTATTTTACCAAAAGAAAAACAGTTCCTATCGTTAATGTTTTTGTGTGGTCCTTTGGTGTTTTGTTTAACATTGCGTATTACTACCCGTTAGGGTTACACCCATATATACTAGTAACACCAATATATTAGGGATGCGAACAGTTGAACGTAGAGGATGTTTACCCATATTTGCTTGGAAGTAAAGTAGAATAACATTTAGGAAAAAGCACTCTCAATACACTCGACTTGAATTCGAACCCCGATCTTTCCATACTAAGCAGTCCAGTTTCTTGCCTTTGATCATTCGCCAACTGAATTGGGTCAAAAATTAATCGAATGTTTAAGGCAGCGGTTCCCAAACTTTTGAATCGCGAAGCATTTTTCAGGAGAGAAATTTGTCACTGAGCACTATATAGCTGTCTTGATGCTAATTGCATGCACATTTATTTTTTGTTATATTTATCTAACTGCATTCTTTAAAGTTGTTAGTTGATATTTTATCATATAGTAGAAGCACGAATTATTTTTAGATTTTTAAATACCCTAAATTTTGATCTAATCTTAATTTTTCCTATTGAAAGCCATTGAAAATTTAACTTGAAATATCGTTTTCTTAAAACAACAGTTTTGCACATAAGTGTTTTTAGTATAAAGGCGAATATATTTTCACATATACTCTACATAAATATATATTAAACCGAATTACAGCAGTATGCACGATGAAAACGAGTATTTAACTATTTTGGCATGTTACACATCAATTTTTATCTAATTATAAATGTTATTTTTTCCCCTTTATTTCAGAAAAATAGGGAATTTAACTACATAAACGCAAAATAAAAATTAAAACATAAATTAACCTAAAGTAACACATTTGATTCAAAGCATGTATTGCAAATCCACAATATTTTACACACACAGATTGTGTTAAAAACCATTTATTTTCATGGATGCAAAAATAAGTCACTTGGCATAAAAAAAAACTATAAGTTATAGACTGCGAACTTAAATTCCAATGAGAGGGATGGGATTGCTGTATTTTGATTTGCAAAATGTGTATATATATTAATGAATTTGGGACAACTGCAACTAAATATCTTGCTCTGTATTGAGCCTGGATCTTTTGTTTTAGTAGCCACAAAGACAGATAATCCTGATCCACATAAGTTATTGCAATGGGAAGAAGGATTATTTTCGCTTTAAATGAAATTTCAAATTAGTCTCGTAGCTGACATCAAAATTCTGATAGTGACTTCTTAGTTGCAAAATTCTCTTTTACCGAAGATTCTGATGTCAAATCATTCGAGCATTCATACTGCTCAGATGATAGGTTGGCTTTTCCGACATTCAAATAAATAACATACGTGATTTGTTTCGACTCTCGACTTTATATTGACTGAACTTCAACTGACTGAAGGTGCGAAGAAACAGGAGTTTTTAATATGCAATAGAAACTTCCCAGAAAATTCTGGAAAGGTGTTGAATCTAACGATCGTATCTGAAAGAGCGTCGAATTTCTCAGAAAGACGGGGTTAATCTCTGTCTGGTTTCACCGCGTGCAGTTTGTAAATAATTTCTACCCAATACTTACCTATACACAGTTATTATTATTATTATTATTAGCACCGCGAGTTACTACCCGTTCGGGTTATACGCACTCACGCTAATGTGTAATGGTAGGGTGATTGTGAGATGAAATGGAGGACCTACAGTTTAACGTGGGATCCGAACCACGGTGGAGACCTGGCATTCCTCACATTCACAAGATGTCTTGTCAGAGGTGAAGGAAGGGTTTGGTAATCAGATAAATCTTTGCCGGGACCTAGGATTGAAGCCCGGCCGCCAGCACAGAAGTCTGACACCTTACCCCTAGACCACCAGGTCACCCTATACACAGTTCATGGACGACAAATTCGCAGTTTTGATCTCTTGACATGTTTTATTTATTTTTATTTCCAATATATTCGCGGAGCACGCTTTGAGAACCTCTGGTATAAGGTATATGTTTATATAACTAAGCTTTTATTAGTTTTAGTAGGATTATTATATTTTATGCAATAACAATGAAATTTAAAAAAATAAGTACATCTTAGGACACACAATAAAAACTCGTTAATCCTAACCGAAATATTCCTGACTCCATTTATTCAGGGACTATAGTTAAAGCTTTATTTTTTTCTACTTACTATTTGATTCGTGTAATTAAGTTATTTCATAATAATACAAAATGAACCAATTTCAGCTTTCTACGAATACTTAAATTATCTAAGTAAACTTATTATTAAATAAATGAATATCAAATTTTGCAAAATAAGATCGACAGCTTCTTCAAACCTCTCTTACCTTCAAGTGATACTTATTAAACAGATCCAGAAACATCCAGTTCACATCCAGTTTAAATACATTATAGTTTAGAAGGTAACAAAGTATAACACCACAACTACATAGCTTATCTCTACTGTGTGTACAGTATATATATATATATATATATTTTTTTAATGTTCTTGTAGTTAATCTGTTATTTTAATTAACCCGGACATTCGATCTCGGATATTCCCCCTTACATTCTTTTTTCTCATATAATTTGAATTATCGAGGTTTTACTGTCTATAATGTTTTATTTTTTCTGACAACACTTCACTTCATATAACATGATTTGATGCATGTATATATTAAAATATTTTTTGTAATTTTTGTACTTATCATATCGTCTAAACATCTTTATACCGTTTTATTAATATAGTGGTGAAGGCAAGTAGACACATTAATGCGAGTGATTTTTAAGTTGTCAAAAATATTTTTAGTGGGTCACGACATTTAAATGTTCTTTTTCACTCCAGGTACCTTAAAAATAAAGTCTAGACTTATGTTTAAAGGCGTCTCTTTCACACTAGAATAGACTGCTGATAACGAGAAGATTGAGGTTCGATTCCCAGTTGGGTGTAGTGAGGGAAGTTCTTACTAAATGTGTTTACACTCTTCCTCCATGTAAATGTGGACACACTTTCTTTAAATTTAACATTCTCCATCATATATTACAAAATATCGTAATTAGTATTTGGGTGTACAACCCGAACAGGTATTAAAACTTGGTACTAAATATCAGTTTCTTTCTTTCCTTTGTATAGAAATGTTAACATTAAAATGGAATATTTTGTAATAATAATATTAGCACCTCGTATTACTACCCGTTCGGGTTATACGCTTTAAGTACTAATTACGCTAATGGATAAGGAATTGGGAAGGTTGAATTAGAGGAAGTGAACCCGCATTTGCGTGGAGGGAGAGTGGAAAACAATTTAGGAAAAACCTCCCCCAGTTCACTCGACCGAGATTCGAACCTCGATCTCCCCGTACTCAGCAGTCGAGCTCAACACGACTAGCGCGTTAGCCAACTATGCCACTGAGGCGGGTAATATTTTGTAGATCTTGGAAAATACATATTATACACGACCCATGATATAAATAAAAACTTTCGAATTTACCTTTAAATCAATGAAGAAGTGTTTTCCCCTCATTTTTATAGGTTCTCGTCTCTAACTGTTATTTCAAAATATTCGCAGCTTAATCTAATTCGAGGAAACACGATGTAGAACGTGATTTTGGAGGAAATGTACCATAAATCATCTTTAGTAGGGGTTCTTAACTTTGTCTATTCCATGGATCCCTTTTAAGAATAATCTTTTTAAATTCATAAAATAAATCACATAGAATTGCAAAGAAAACCAGTTGTATTGAATGAAATACGTTAAGTTTTCGAAATATTAATAAAACTAATTTGTGATATAATAATATACGTACTTATTTATTAACTTACTAGATTATAGTACATTGAAGGAAAATTAAATTTCAGTTAGAGGTTAGTGAAAATCATTTATAGATATATACTTTTCCCCATTCAAATTCACGAAATTTAGGTTAAGAGCCCCTAATCTAGAGAAAAGAGGGGAGAAACCACGTTGAAACATCCTAATTTAAAAAAAAAACTCTCCTAGTACAGCCAGCCAGTATTAAAACGTAAACTTGTCATCTCGGCTAGGAGCTAAGACGTATTCTATTATAATATGTAGATACAGTTCAATTTTATTAAGAAGTGCACTTTATAGAATACATACATACTTTTTTGCAATCAAAATTAATAGTATTGGTGCTATTTGTTAAGCATTGGTTATATATGTATATCAAAAGTGACAGCTGGATATCACATGACCAGACGTATGACTAAGAGAATGCTGATCAAGTAATTTGTCTATCAGATAAGGTCCTTTCTATAAAAATTGTACTTTATTGAACCAATTCATCCGGTGAATAGAAGATTTTTATAATCATGTTTATCATTATTTTAATACCTAATTTAACCAATTTTAACAACGTTTCATTAAGTATGAACACGTTCACTGAAGTGTTAATTAATTCGACTGCATTACTGGGACAAATTTAACATTTAATATTAGTACACAAAATAATTTGATCCTGACAGGGTAAATATTAACTAGCCAGGAGCTATATTAATTGGTCCTTCATCTACTTATCATATAGAAAAATCTATTTTTACATTCAGTCGTATTTCTCACACCTGTCTATCCCATGTTGGGTTCTTGATGTTTAAACCTTTGCCAGTTACTTAATTCTTAATTTAACCTTCATTTCTCCATGTATATATTCCTTTATGTGCTTGATTCTACTCATTTATTCACGGATATATTTGTCTTTATCAACGACTGGGGCTTCATTAAACCAATGTTCAGCGCGGGTTGTGATTTGTTTTTAATATTTTATATATTTGTTTTAGTGAAACAATTTTTGTACTCTGTTTATTAACCAACCTTTCATCTAAAATAAACGTGGTTGATGAACCTATGTACTATTTTCATTTTTTTTTAAATACTACTTATTTATACAGGTTTTATTGATCTATTAATACACTTTCAATAAACACGTTTAACTTGTTTTTATAACAATAAAAATATGAATGAAGCTTTTTAACAAAGTTTAATTGAGAACATCAATATATTTATTTGTAGAATACAAATAGTTTAACAATAAAAAAAATTCAAAACTATTAAAAGCACCCTGAAGGTCAAAGATGTGAGCGTGACGGTGTGGGCAATTTTCAAATGCCATTCACTGTCTTGAGATATGGCTCAACGGAAAAGGTGATATTACTTCACCGGAGGAAAAGAGAAGGTGGAAAGGGAAATGAGGCCAACTAGGAGAGTGCCGCATGTAACTTCCGGTTGGAGAGAGCACTTATATGAAGGAATTGGGGCTCTTTCTTGGTGTAATGTTTCGAATGGTACTGCGAATGGTACATATGGTACATAAAAAGTACTAGAGAATAGGAAACGGGTTGTTGAAGATGGGTGAGAGACATGTCAATGGAATTAAAGTGGAGAGGTGATAAAAACAATGAAATGTCTTTCGTTTGAAGGGTTGATAGACATTATATCCGGAATATGATGAATGTGGTCTCTTAAACATTCTTGTCTTGACGAATGTTTCTCAACGAATTCTTGTGTAAAACCATTAAATACGAGTTGTTTTACTATGAAAAGGCCAAAGTTAATTGAATTAATCGCAAACATTACCTGCATTGAGAACAATCCAAAGGTATCTATTTATGTGCTATTTTTTTAGTTTAATGAGCTTCATTTTGAGTGCAAAAAACTACTGATTTAATCAATATAAGTATATATTCGAAAGATATTTTTCTTAGAGAAATAGCAGATATTCTAAAATTTTTACAAATATATGTCCCCACTCTACAAAGAAATAATTTGAGCGAATATCTGGTTTTAGCAACCCAAATTAATACGTTTTTAAGATGAAACTACCCGCTTCGGTGGTCACAAGGGCTAACGCACTACTCTCGCAGTAGATTAGAAGAAATCATATGATGGCTGGTTTTTCCAAAATGGTTTTCCACTCTACCTCCACACAAATGCTAGTATACTTTCTCTAAATATAACCTGGTTAATCACTAAAACCATTAAAGTAATTAGTACATAATCGTCTAACCCGAACGGGTAGTATGATGTGGTGCTAAAATAAAAGAAGACTAAAGCTTGATTCACACGTTCATAGAAAATAAGAGAACATAATCTTGTGTTGTGTTGCCAATCTCACGGTCTCGTAAAGGTGTTTTGATCCATTATGCTTTGCAATCACCTAAATAGCAACTTGTTTTGATTTTGATTGGTAAAACATATATTTTAGGCTATTATGATCATTTCATTTATCATGTTGACGTTTGGCATTTATTGTATTTTACAAACAAATGGTCGTATTTCAGAACAAACAAATCTGTAACTATTTCTACTAGCCCCTAACAATCTGGGCAGATCAATTTTTGGTTTGGACCTCATCACGTGTTCTTTTTTCTGTTCTGGTTGTGTGTTTTTTTTGCGAGCGTGGGAATCCACAATAAAATATGATTTACTTACAGTATATCTAGTATTCATAATAATATACAATATATATTATTAATTGTAACGTTTTATATATAAAATCATGTTCTTGAAATTTCTCCTTTGAAAATCAAGCGTAAATAATCCACTGTTACTATAGTGTATCACGGGAGTTTAATTTTTTTTCTTTTACTGTACTGTACAGTACATATAAAAACTGTAGCTATGTTAAAATATAAGGTTTTTGTCAAAATTAATACTATTTTCAAAAAGTTTTTTTTATCGTATGGGAATCACTGCCTGGAAGGAAATGACATCCACAGTGGTCGCCTGTATGTAGGCAATTTGTCGCACTGGCGGCACAGAGCGTTGCCCAGGGTACACCTATTGGAGGTGGGAGCCTGTGGGAATCTTAGGAATAACTTGAGCCTAATTTACCTTTCCCTGGAACTGTTGGGATAATTCATCTTAAGAGAAAAATACCCAAGGTATCAGCTAGGGATCAAACACGGGACCTCTAGGTTCATAGCCAGGTACACCATGGGGGTGTATCTAAAAGAGGTTATTAAAATACTTCCACAAAAAATAATTTGACATATAAATATATGAAAGCGGGAGAGGGGGGCATTTGTATAGGGTCAGGATAATTATTATATATAGTTTTTATTTATTTATTTTATTATTAGCACCGCGTCTTACTACCCATTCGGGTTGTACGCACTTACGCTAATGTGTAGTGGTAGGGTGATTGTGAGATGAAATGAAGGACCTACAGCTTAACGTGGAATCTGAACCACGGTGGAGGCCTGGCATTCCCCACATTCACAAAAAGTCTTGTCAGAGGTGAAGGAATGGTTTGGTAATCAGATAAATCTGTGCTGGGATCGAGGATTGAACCCCGGCCACCAGCACAGAAGTCTGACACCTTACCCCTAGACATCCAGGTCACCTATTTATAGTTGGCTCATTTTAGAACATACATAATTAGAGGGTTGGCCAATTAATACATTTTAAAGAACAAATTTAAATCTAAAGTTTTAATAAATTTGGTTTAATATTGTTCTCACTTGTAGGCAATTGGCGTATTTTAAATAAATATATAAAAAGGCCGATCCACCAGAAAAAATAAACCCCTAGGTCCCAATCCACCTTTGTATGTTGGTAGCTTTGTAAATTTTGTCTAAAGCTATAACGTCTTGAATATCATGTCAACAAGGGTGTAGCGGTGTGGTTTGTGTCAAAGCCCACGTCACTCACAAAACGCCAGACTATATAATCTGTCATGAATCAAAGTGACTTTGAATATCAATGACGTGTGCCTATTTATGACGTGGTCAACTGACCAATCTACATGAGTGTTGTGTTCTCGAGCCAAAGCTGTATTATTGATATAGATATATGAATCGATTTGTGGAACCATCAGTTTGGGAACTAACCTGTCTGATACCGAGATGAATAAAGGGGTGAGGGTGTGTGGAGAGGGAGGTGGCTACCTTTTGAAGTCGTAGTCCAATGCAAGCTTAAATGAAGTGGCCTTTATCTCTAATTGAAGTTTCATGCTCCACGTCGTTTCATATATAGTTATTAATGGGGGATATCGTGAATTGGACGATGAACCTTCAGAGAATGTAACCCGATATTCGTGTAGCTGAGGGTGAATTAGGAGAGGGCTATAAAGGTCTATTATTAATATCAATGCATTTAATGCCAATGTGGTCTACCATTATTTAATTCAATGATGAATATTGTGATATTTTTATTGCATGTGTATATTTAACTATGTGAGATTTTGAAGGATATTTTTTTCATAAATGTATGATTTATAGCTTATGATTAAAATGATTTTCTAGAAGTTTAACAAATATTATAGTGACGGATAGCTCCCCGTTTTAGTAGATAAATTTTATGAAGGTTTTTTTTCAATGGGTCTTACTATATGTTAAGGTTATATGCATTAATAATAATTACTTTAATGGGCTAGGTAAGAGGAAACAAGAATTTTAGTGATGATATACCAGCATTTGAGTGGAAGAAGAGAGGGAAATCATTTAGGAAAACCCACCTTCAGCGGGATTCGAACCCCGATCTTACCGTTATCAGCAGGCCAGCTTAACACGAGAGTGATGCCTTAGACAATTTGGCCATTGAAGTGGATTACTGTGGTATTATCTCTAGTATTTTTTTAAGAAATATTCTTTGAATTGTATGATTAAATTTTGAAGGTTTTAAAAATTTGATATTAAAATAAACATAGTTCCATAGCAATGACTTGCTAGAAGAAATAAAGGTGGTCTCAATATAGGCAATTTTAAAGTTATGGCCAAAAGTTATAACATAAGATATATTAAGGAGAATTTATGATTTTTCCACATGGGGAAAACTCCCCTTCTTTGGATAGCTTGGAAAATATTTAGCTCTTAAATATGTATTTTTATTTTGAGGAAGAAGGGGCCAAAGAATGATCAACTGGTTATAAAGCATTTGAGTGCAGTAGCAGTTGAGCGCAGGTAGAAATTAGTAGAAGTTAAGCGCAGGGCGAAAGTAGTAAAAGTTTAGCGCAGGGCGAAAGTAGTAAAAGTTTAGCGCAGGGCGAAAGTAGTAAAAGTTTAGCGCAGGGCGAAAGAAGTAAAAGTTTAGCGCAGGGCGAAAGTAGTAAAAGTTTAGCGCAGGGCGAAAGTAGTAAAAGTTTAGCGCAGGGCGAAAGTAGTAGAAGTTTAGCGCAGGGCGAAAGTAGTAGAAGTTTAGCGCAGGGCGAAAGTAGAAGAAGTTTAGCGCAGGGCGAAAATAGTAAAAGTTTAGCGCAGGGTGAAAGTAGTAAAAGTTTAGCGCAGGGCGAAAGTAGTAGAAGTTTAGCGCAGGGCGAAAGTAGTAGCAGTTTAGTGCAGGGCGAAAGTAGTAGCAGCTTAGGGCAAGGTGAAGGGGAGAGGAATATTCTTGAAGATTCCAGAGAACTCTCCAAGTCATGAAAGACTAATGGAATTTTTATGACTACCTTATACTGCGATTGCCCAACAATCCCACTATTTCCAAAGATACATTCAATTGTTACGAAAAATGCCACAGAATCAACAACGCTGTTGAGGGGGGGGGGGGGGAATAACGCCTCAACAAGTTGGTTAAAAAAAACCACACCCTAATAAATATGTTCCTATTAGAGCCCTAAAAGAGGATGCCGAGTAGCAGGGACTCGTTTTCGGTAGGATGGAGCTCAACTTGGGGGATTGGGGGTGGGGGGGGGGGGGGACAATAAAGAAAAAAAAAATTCAAAACGAAGATAAAAAATAGAGGATCGCGAACAGGCTGAAGAATTTTGATGAAATTGATCACTTGAAAAAAAAAGTGCCTTAAGAATTTAGCATTAATACGAAAACTACAATAGTTTTGGAAAAAATTAATAAAAGAACATTCAAATAGTTAAAGAAATATAATTAATCTTGAGAGAAAAAAGGGGTTAAAATGATATATTCTTTTTGAAAGAAAGTTTAAAAAAAAGAATGAATAAAAGGTGTATTACAAAAGATCACCACCCAGCGGTGTACCTTAGAAACGGCATTGCCTGCTAAGTGTATCTTTAAATTGTTTTGCATGTAACAAGGAAACAAAAGATGCCATAGTGAAATAATACCAATAAGAAGGAAGTACTAGCTATTTTTCGTACCTCAAACCATGTCCTCAACTGCTACTACCTGGCACTCAAATGCTACAGATTCAATATTTTATTACTTGTCAAATTAATTATTTGATTTGGCCTATTTTGGATGGATTAAGTGAATGAAAGACAAATAGTCAAATGACTTGAAAAGGTATATTATGTGATCAAGTTGGATAAGTCATTTAAAAATCGGTTCATTAGAAGTGATTGACTCCTCGATTGGCTTTGTAGCCCTTATCTTAAATTTTTTTAAACGCATCAATGTCAAAGTGGTTTTGTACCCAAGCTAAAGATCTCGTAAATATAGATTTGGCAACTTTGTATGGTCTATTTTAATTTGAGAGTGCATTATCTGAGAGCTAGAAAAGTTACTAGATCTATTTCTACGTATTCATACGTCAAGTAATGTGATTTGAAGCTATCACTTTTGATGGATATTGTCAATAGCTATAAAATAACAATAATACAATGGTAAAATGTTGTACAACACCTTAGCTCGGCAGGTAATGTGCCTGTCTACTGAGTTAAGTGTTCACGGGTTCGATTCCTGGCAGCATTACCCTTTCATAGTGATTGACAGCTGGCGGCTGAATGTTCTGTCTGTTCTATATTTAAGTAATTTATAAGTTGTGTGCAGATATAATCCGTAGGTTGAGAAAGTGCATGTTAAATACCATGAATAAATTAAATAAATTAAAAATGTAATCAATGTTGTCCGTAAAAATGTTTTGTTTTTGGTAGCAGTTTCTTCTTTTAATAATCCTACTATATATGTATCGTTGATAAAATACGTGAAATATCATTGAAAAAGGTAGAGATTTTCAATTTAAACAACACCAAACCATTAATTTTATTATTTAGCGGTAGTAAATAAACTCAATACATTAGGGATAAATTTCCAGCCGTAAATTGACGAATTAAAGGACAAGGAATGAATAAAGGATATTTAAAGGAAATGTACAGTTACTTGTCAATAGAGTGAATGGAAAAATACTAAAACATGTAATGATCCACAGTAAACTCAGTCGGAAATGAACCCAAGTCTTTATAGACTTATAAGGGGATACGCCCCACCTCCCTCCTATCTTAACATGCTTATACACACATTTATATACGATAGCTCTCTTTATATTTATAAAAGATTTGCTTTAGTACATTTAAAACTGTAGGGGAGCCACAGCAGTAAAAAAAAGTTTTGTAGCATGTGTGTTATCTATTTCCTATTTTTTATGCCCTATTTCAGATAAGACAAGCCTCTATATGATTGAAACACAAATAATATTAATGAACAAAATTATTTTCCTAACGTCAGTGAATATTTTATATGAAACATGCATAATACAAGACATGTTGTAAAATTTATGATATA
Source organism: Timema cristinae (assembly GCA_039000515.1). Lineage (NCBI taxonomy): Eukaryota > Metazoa > Arthropoda > Insecta > Phasmatodea > Timematidae > Timema > Timema cristinae. The sequence goes on from JBCFYV010000100.1 coordinate 32,068,341, forward strand.
CTGATTTTAAATCGGTTTTACCAAATAAGTTGTAATATTGTGAATGGTCGATGTTATAATATTACAGAAGAAACAAACTTTTGCTGTGAGACACGAATAACAAAATAATTCTATTAAATAACCACCCACCTCGCTGGCCCCACATGGTCTAAGGCGCTAATTTGGCAATAGATTTCACTGCCTATGATAGGGAGATCGAGGTTCGAATCTTGGTCCGGTGTACTGAGGGCTTTTAAAAATGGTTTTCCATTCTTTCACAACGCAAATTTGGATACACTTCGTTAAAATGTATCCTTTATAATCCTTAAAACCATTAAAATAATTAGTATATAAACTAACCTGATCAGGTAGAAAGACGCGATGTTATATAAAAAATTTAGTTTGTGAGGTATATATTTAAATTTGCAAATTATCTTATTATTAAATTTGATTAAAGATATTTCATGTAAAATGACAATCCAAATTAGGTAAATTGTAAATATAGAAAATGTTAAAATTATTACAAGGTACAGATTAAAATATGATTATATATTACATAAATTATTAAATTACTCTACATTGACCAATAAAACTTTAGAGTGAAATCATATTTTGTTGATCCCTTAATAGTGATGGCTGCTTTTGATCTCTGTTGGTTCTTAACGTATTTAAGTGTCTACATATAATTTTTCTACAATCTGACATAAAAGTTATTGCACGTTTACAGAATGCCTACTAAGACTAGTCCACACTGATTTACACTAATCACGTACAAATTTTGCAAACACATGCCTGGCCACAAATGTCCCCAAATAAATGCATTCATGTTTGCGAGAGCCGCATACAAATTATTATCCTGAGCAATAATTGTATGTGGTCTCAGTGCCCAAACTAAAAAAAAAACATTATGAGCTGAATGTATCTGGGTGAAGATACCTTTTGGAGATTGTTCTGGATACATATTGATATTTAATTTCAGTTAATGGATGTAACGAAGGTGGTGGTAGAGCTATAAATTGTATTCAGAAGGTATTGATTATACCCAAAATCTTATGAAAGACTTTGAAATTTGAAGACGGATCTTGATTCCTATGTGGATGACACCCGCTGATTTCGAATCTTTGGTTCAAATTATAGGGACACATGTCTGCAAAAAGGAAACCAACTTCTGTGATCTTGTCTCAGTTTGACCAATTGTAGCTCTGAGGTGCAAATTCTCGATCAGGGCCAAAGTTTTTTTTAGAAAACACCATATCAACATAGCCCAAGACAAAGGAATTCAAAGTAATGAGAAATCTAATGAATCAGATAGCCGATGCTATCATCTATGCATTTTAGTGAGGCTAGCACCTCTTAGATATATTCTGAAAATTGAAAAATGACACCTGGACACGGGAATCGAACCCGGGACCTTCAGCTTAGTACGCCGTATATGCAATCCCATACAATTATAATATAATTGTCAATTGGCTTAAGTACATTGCCAACTACCGAGTCGCAGGTGGCTGCGTTGTCTGATGCCTGCGATCTTATATAATCACACGTTTATAAGCTGAGACTTCCGCACGTTCATCAAAGACTCTGCCTTAAAATATGAGTGAAGAATGACCCCGGGCACGGGAAGAATCCTGGATAGCTCAGTGGTAAGAGCTTTGGCAGTATTAAGCCCAAGATCCTGGGTTCGATTCCCGTGTCCAGGTGTCATTTTTCAATTTTCAGAATATGATAACGAGAAATCCATCAAAGAGCTGATCACCAAGAAGTGATCTAGACACGACTGAGCGATGAATATACTACCACCCGCCACAGCCATCTACATTGGCGCGTATGCGGGAAAGAGTACGGGTGTTTCCATCCTCAACGGGATACGAATGCGGGCAGACTTTTGCCCGTAAACGCTTATTTATGTACGTGGGTAGATATCCAGAATGGATTTTTAAACCGCATTTAAATAGCTTTTGTACATCTTACCATTTGTTTGTGGGTAAACGAATGTCAGTTTGGGCTAAGCCTTAGAGGTGGCCTGTAGGATCAGTATTTTGGTTTGAATTCTCTCTCTCTCTCTCTCTGACACGAGGGACTGGAGCTATATACCGATAGTGTGAAACGCAATATCACCCCCCCCCCACCACCCCCCCCGTTAAGTCGTATATAGTAATTTATCTAGGAAAATGCAATTGCATTAGGTTTAAATCCAACTTTATCATATTACGTCCTTAAATAAGTTGACCGAGCAAAACAAGGCTCATTTTTAATTTGGGCATTTGTAATTTCTTCCATCGGTTTGTCCAGATATTTGTCACGCGATAACTGACAAATGCGTAGACCGATTTTAAAGAAATTAGGTTAAAAATATTCTTTGAGCTTGGAAATAATTATCAAATTACAGTTTTTTTTATCAACTATCTGTTTAAAGATAGCCGATGCTCAAAAATATGTTAGTTTTTTCTACAATATCTACAAAATGCGTTGGCCAGTTTTAATGAAGTTTTCCATTCCAGGGACATTCGTCAAACCTAGGCTTAACGATGTATGCACCTACTTTTTTAATCTAGCTATAGTTTTTAATATGAAAGACGCTCTAAAGGGTTTTCATTTATTAGGTCATCTGAAGTGATTTTAATTTAACATTCTAAGCAATTGAACAATTACCTAGAGTGTATTTTTTAAACTTAAACATCGTGAAGCTGGCGCCTTAAAATGCATGAACAGTGGCTATTATCTATAAATATAATGCACTATTTATTTTATTATTAGGTGTCCTGTCTTACGAAAGGTCCATTACTTTTGTTGGTGAACCTAGACCGCCAATATGCCCCGTTCTCTGCCTTCTCCTAGAGTTCCCAGAAATTTCTTCTTTCCTTCAAGTCATCTTATATATAGTATGTACATCTGTAGACTGTAATAAGGATAAGAACATGACATAATTCTAATAATGATACACTTAGTATTTCCTGAATGGGGGGAACGGGTTCTACTCTTCATAGGACTATGAGGTGATTTATTTATTGGATAGTCACGGTAAGGATATTTATACGCTCGTCACTAAAAAAATTTAACACCCTTTTAAATTGTCTCTAAAGGAAGAAGATTAAATTACGAATCATTAAAAATCTTTTTTATTAATGTGGACGTAGATTTCTTTCCTTATCAGAACCTACTCGGGTCTGACATAGCTGGTATTTCTCAGTACTTTGTGTGACATGATCGTTGTATGCGTGTGTGAAAGTGTGTGAGTGTGAGGTTATTCCACCTCCCTCTTTTAGTCTTCTCTGTAGATAGGAAATGATCAGATGAGAAAGGGCTGTCGTAATAAGGACGGTCTCTAGGGAGATCAGGAGAGGAACCACGCAGAAATGAAGCCATTTACCACGAGGACCGGTCTTCAGGATGTGGTTTCCTCCCTTGGAAGTAAGAGTTCTGATAAAAAAAAAAAAAAAAGAAGGGTAGAGGCGTGGGGGGTTGGAAAGAGCGGATAGTGGTCTCACAAAGACGATGCTATTGGCTACTATGACATGTTACACGCATACAGGTTCGCCTTTTGATTCGGGGGGAAACTGTCCTCATTAGTAAATGGTTTTACCATAACCTAAACCTCTTCCCCTAAGGAGGAGTAGGACATCATTATTATTCTCTTTTACAGATTTTCAATAATGATTCTAGCAATGAAAACTATCTCGACCTTTCTCTCAACATTATTGGAGGTAAAGTGTTTTAATGCTTTTCGTATGAATTCTCATAAATTGATGATTTTAAATACCGTAGCTTTGTTCTCCCTTAAGTTATTATTAGTATTAATTAGAAGGGTTATTAAAATATAAAATAGCTCATAGAGGGGCTTCCTTGAAGCCAGTTAAGTTGAATAAAAAAGATTTTTTACTTAAGGTTGGACAATAGCGTGTCAAGCCTATAACCCAAACGGGTAGTAAGACGTGATGCTAAGCATTATTATTATTAGTAATAGTAGGAGTGTGTCTGTCCGCTGAGCTTAGGGTCACGGGTTCTATTACTGTCATGGCCGAAAAAATGTATCATTGGTTAAATGTGGGTTTATTTTTCACAGTGATGAATTAACAGGCAAGAGTGGATGTTGTCTATTTTCTAAATTTAAGTTAGTTTATAAGTCATGTGCTGATATAATCAGTTGGCTCGGAAAGTCCACGTTAAATATCTTAACTTAATGACAAAATGTATAAAATTTCCACTTTTCCAAATATACTTAAGGAGACCTCAGAGTGAGAACCATTAGGTATCTTTTAAGTAATATTTTGCAAGCCGGCCGCCTTATATTGCATGACCACCGAACCATGCAAATAATAAACACCTAATAAAAAATTATTACACATGGACACGGGAATTGAACCTGGGGCCTTTTGGATTAGCAAATCAATGCCCTACCCACTGAGCTATCCACGAATCAATTTACAATTTATAGAATATTATTTTTATATGCACCCTTAACTATAATAAACAAATATAATAGCTTGACTATTTAATCCATTAAAATATTTTGTAGTATGTATCTACTACTTATGTTTGTTTACTTTACATTTAACAATTTTATTTGGCAAAATTTTAAATTACTATAGGAAAAAAGAACTAAAGATTACAAATATTTGATTAATTTTATTATTTTATGTAGTGCTGGATATCTATTTTATAAAGTTAACTCATTTCAATTTAATTTTAAATTAATTTAACCAATATGATCTCCAAACTATTAAAACTAAAGACTTAGATAGTAATTGATAATAAAGATGAATGAGAAAGAATAGGCTAAAAAGTTAAACAAAAGCAAAGTGATAATTAATGCGTTAAAACATTTTACAATGAGAATGAAAGCATTAAATAAAAACATATACAATAATATGAATCGAAGGGGGTAAGCTAATAGAGTACATTACATATATATGGTTGGCATTATTAAAAAGTAAAATTGCAAGTCAAAAATATAACAAAACAACGGGTGTAACATGGTAATAACAATTAGAATGAAAGTTGGATTAATTAAAAAAAAATACCTAAATATAAACAAATGACACAGTTTTAAAAAAGAGGGAAATATAAAGCAGATAATAACATAAGTAAAATAATTTCATGAGCTATAACGTGATTAAAAACGTAGTTAAATCTCATGAAATTATTTTACTTGTGTTCTTATGTGCTTTATATTTCATTCATTTTTAAAACTGTATCATTTGTTTATATTTAGTTATTTATTTTTAATTAATCCTACTTTCATTCTAATTGTTATTACCATGTTACACCCGTTGTTTTGTTATATTTTTGACTTGCAATTTTACTTTTTAATAATGCCAACCATATATATGTAATGTACTCTATTCGCTTAACCCTTTGACTCATATTATTGTATATGTTTTTATTTAATGCTTTCATTCTCATTGTAAAATGTTTTAACGCATTAATTATCACATTTCTTTTATTTAACTTTTTAGCCTATTCTTTCTCATTCATCTTTATTATCAATCACTATCCAAGTCTTTAGTTTTAATATATTATACACTCCTTACGGAAGATTCTTTTAGAATGTTTTCTAAAATGTTTTCCAAACTATTGTTTACTTTTTGTTTATGTTACGGTATTTTAAAGATTAAATATATTATCATAAATATGATTTAGTATTTAAAGGGTCGTGATAATAATTTTATATTATTTCTATTCAAACTGTATACATTATTATTAATGCATAGTAATGGATTAAAAGAATTTATGCTAATATTCAAGCATCCAAAACGACATCCAAAATGGTGACTATGTAGAAGTCTGAAAAGTTAGCAAAGGATACTTTTATATTCCAAGATACTCTAACGAACTGAAGAAAAATTCTCAACGGTAAGAATGCGAAGACGATGTTGTTATCAGTCTCCACTCTCAAACAGGAAACTACCAGGAGTCTTTCCTTCTTCCCCTTTCTCAAACCCCTCCTTGACAATCCACCCACCCGTTTGCCGCCTTCTTTATATCAGAGCTGAGTGAGACGGGGTGTCATACAGCCCTCACTTACGTAGATAACGTCCTGTCATATCTCACACGTTTTACAGTATTTTTCCATCAGAGAAAGCGTCAGGCTTCTACTATTCTGGAACGAGCTAACTTTTTTGTGTGTATAGATGTTGATGCATTTCAATAAGGAAGGGAGGGAAAAAAAAAAGTTCAAAACACTAATAAATATTAAAATAAAATGTTTGAACTAAATCATTTAGAATTTAATTCCTCCCTTCCTTAGCCCCAACGATATCACAAGATGGTTAAGTAATTAAATATTGTTAAAATCCTATTTAGAAGAAATCTAATGTTAAATTAATTTAAAAAGAAAAGCATTAAAAGAATAGCTCAAACGATTTTGTTCAAAATTTGTATTGGTGGACTATTTTACATGATCAAAGATAATGTAGGCCAATATTTATTTTTCTAAAATAAATTAATTTGAACAACATATTATAGGTAATCAATTTCTCACATTTTAATTGGCCTTTAAGATTTAGTTTACAATGAATATCTGTAAATAGTTTGTTATGATAAATTAGAATAGATTTTTACTTTTACACATTAAAAATAATATTAGTATAGTTTACTAATAACTTATTTTTTTAAATTTATTTAAAAAATTTGAAAAATATGGATTCAATGTATATATTAAAACGAGTGTTTTTTGTGATTAATAAGATTGTGTGTTTGTGTTAACGAGAAAAATTTACTTAAGGGTAGTTTACTGAATTTTTTTTTATTCCATGTTATAATGTCTACTACTTATAGAACAGTATCGGGCTGTACGTAAGTCTATTTTCTAAGATCTCTGGAACCACTTAACTGATTGCGATAGAGTTTTTATATATCATGTAGATTTTTATAGGGATGCAAAATGAATTAAAGAAAATAAATTGATGTTTTTCAAAAATGTTGTCTTGAAGAGCGTGCTCAAAGATGGACTATTCTGTTGAAAGTAGAACTCACTAATTTTTTACATAGCTAAATCTCCAAATCCAAAGAGTAATTACATACTGCAGCTCAATATTAAATCCAAAGAGAAATGATATTTTAGTCTAGTTGTTTGTTTGAATTCACAGATCGTTTTAAAGGATAGTTTATATTACTAATATGTTCGCTTCTAGGGAATAATAAAATATATTAGAATGCAGTATTTTCTTTAAATATTTTACTGAATTAATCTAGAAAGGTAATAACATATTTAAAATTATCTATATCTTCACGGAGCTGAGTAGTGACGTTAAATACAATACAAGTCTTTTATGTACACCGAAGAATGGCAATAGCAATGACTGCCACAAGTACATTTACTGTTATAACTTTATGAAATAAAAATCAGACCAGACAACAATAATAAGTTTGGAGATTCCTGATTTAAACATTGACCCGTAAACTGCAATCAAGTCCATTCAAACATATGGTACATTCCCCATTAAGACTTTTGAATCGATTGTCTCCATACATACCGGCAAAAAGTATCCAAACAGTTTTCAAAGAGCTACGTCGACGGGCATGACGGATACCCCAAATACAGTTGACGGCAACCATGATCATCAACACAGTGCAAGTATAAACACCCTGAAGGTGACAGACATTGATCTCCGCGGCAAGTGTTTCTCACATGGACAAATATATGTGACATGTTCCCACGATAGTTCTAGCAGCAATATATCACTTTTCACTTCTGTTGATAAAACCACTAACGTCTCTTACAAAGAAACCTTGCCTTTAATTTTGCTACTTTATTTCCTTCAATTTATACAGATATTTTGTGGTAATTTCTACCTGATACTTTGTATGATTTCTTATCTTTGCGGGAAATTAAAACTATACGATTAGAAACGTTATTGTTTTAATGAACATGTTTTTAAAACTGACATTAACGCTAGTAAAGCTGCGGATAAAGTTAGTACAGTGTATGAGAAAGTTCTTGAAACTTTGTCATACTATTTATTTAATTATATCAACTAATTTATCATTTTTTATTATATCTGAGATCTAAAATATGTATTATAGTAGTCTCAATAGTTCACGATAAACTCTAAGTAGGCATGCACCTGGTGCACATTATTAAAAAAAAGCGCTGATTCTAGTAAAATCTTCATTTTGAAGGAAGTGAATCCTAATACTGGCAATCCACATAAGACAATTCCTGGCTGTGAAGATTTAAATAAACGGAAATTCAATAAAGAGTTAAGTGATATTTTTGATATTACTTGCAATAAAACACAAGCAAAAAAAACATCAATAATATGTTTAGTTTGAAAAAAAAATTATAACATGTAAACATTTTTATATAAAGATATACATTTTGTAATCGGTTTTAAAAATTAACTAGATGACTACTTTATATATTCAAACACATTTAAGTATTTTAATTTTTCGCAGTTATCATTGTATTAATTGTGGTTTTCGATATTTTGAAATGGGTTTTGTTCAAATATAACTATCAAGATTCTGTAGTGCTGGATTGTCAAACTCGTTTGATCATAAAAGTGAGAAATTGAAAATATTAAGGGGGCTGAGTTTAATAAATTTCAATATTGTCATTATATTAATTTATGTATATAGACTCATTATTAAAATGCTTACCATTACAAAAAAACCATATAATGTTACATAAAATGTTAGGACCTTGAGAGTGGTGTTGAACAGTATTAGACTTTAAAGTATGGTTTTGAAGTTAATTTCATATAATGTGTGTCTCTTGTATGATTGTGTGTATTGATCTCTTGGGTGTTTACATAAAATAAAAATAACGATTAAAACATTTATTTATTTCTAAACAATGCCCGTATTTATTTTGCAAATATTGATAGCTGTTGAATTAAGAGTAATACAACATGACCTGCTAATTTGTAGATAGTGCTTAGTTTTCAAATGTAATATATCAAAACGTGGTTTCCTACGACCTTTATAATAAGATAAATAGGCCACATTTTATGTCGGTTCATCAAAATGTCCGCAAGCCACACAGAACCACGAATTGGGAAGTGAGTTTTAGATTAATACTATCATGTATATATTTTCTTACGAACTATTTTATGTTTTTTGGGTGTATTATATTCCTAATGTTGAATTAAAATATTAATTACATCAGACTAATAGATGTCACTGTTTGAACTTGATCTAGTGATATTTTTATTATAAAAGTAGAATTCAATATAAAATTACAATGATGGTAGTTGAAATTAAAGTTGAATATGATGGTATTGAATTAAAGTTGAATAATGATTATAATAACAATATTAATGTATTACAATGTAACCTAAAAAGAACTGAATGTGGATTAATTAGATATAAATTGATTAGATAAAAGAAAATATTGACAATGGATATGATTTTACAAGAATAGGACCATCTTTTATGTAAGATGGTCCTATTCTTGTAAAATCATATCCATTGTCAATATTTTCTTTTATCTAATCAATTTATATCTAATTAATCCACATTCAGTTCTTTTAGGATGAATAGGACCATTTTTATGTAAGATGGTCCTATCTTGTAAATCATATCATGTCAATATTTCTTTATCTAATCAATTTATATCTAATTATCACATTCAGTTATTTTTAGGTTACATTGTATACTTTTAAAATTGTTTTTAATCATTATTTCACTTTATTTCAATACCATCATGTAATTTTATATTGAATTCTACTTTTATAATATAAATACGTTTCCTTACTACAATACATCATGTTCTTCATGAATAGTGATATTTTCTTGCCATAACCCCTGGATAAGGGTTAATAGATAGCAAGTTCTTAAAAGATAGTAAAAGGCAATGGGTTATTTTATTGGACTTTTAATATAAAAACATAGTTGTGGACAAAAAGTATTCACAAGTTATACAAGAAAAATTATAAACACTTCGAGCAAGTCTTTATCCCATCATAAAGTCCCATAAGCCCTTCCGTAGCCTTTTATGCCCTTAAGTTCCTACATTTGTGTTAAAATTATCCTTGAACACTTAACTCGATCTTTATCAAACATGGGTAGCACCAGAAAACAGCCCGAGGCTACTTACTCCCTGGTAACTCCCAACAAGTGTGTTTGCGAGACGCATTCTCACGGCCTGAAATGCAACTTCTTTATAACTCGCATTCCTCCTTGGGTTCATGTACTCTAAGCATGTGACATTTTCTCTCTCGCCTCTTCAAAAAACACATATATAGACACTCACGCGTTCAAATACAACAATTTGAATTTCCAACGACTACATAGTTTTGTAACACTCAAAAATGTTAGCACCTGGTGTCTTAAATAATTATCACTCTGAATGAATGGACGTCATTAAATGATAATTCTATATTTGCGGTCTAATAGATAGAGTAATCCTATTTAGTGGTGTCTAATGTTATGAACTGTATCTATCGGATGTAAATTCATACTAATGTGAAGCTTAGTCATACGTACTTAACTTGCGATATTATTAACTTATAATTAACTGTAGAATTCATTTTTGAACCGGACAAATATATATTTTTACTATGCTTCCCCTTTTGGATGATTGAATGAATTAGCGCCGGGAAACTAGAAGTATAGAACCACAATTGTTAGCATAACGAAACGCAATATTGATAGTGTAGGAATTCAATAGTTGTAATTATTGCATTAGCATAATGGGTTATCAAACTGGATGGTTTGGGATTACGTACTATAAAATAAACAGCCTCTTCCAAAATCATGTTAGGTGTTTTCTTTATCCACACATTATATTCAGTTTCAGATGACATAATTTTATGGTTTGATATAGACAATCTTTGATTGAATTCTCAAGTTTTTTTAAGATATATAAATTCTATAACTGTATCTGTAGGTAAAGATTCACGTTATTCATTTACTGTTATTTTAAACCAGGAAACGAAACTTTTTATTTATTAACGTTAACTATATTATTTTAAATAATTAACTGTAAACGATAAACTTTAATATTATTCAGGTGACCTGGTGGTCTAGGGGTAAGGTGTCAGAATTCTGTGCTGGCGGCCGGGGCTATATCCTCGGTCCCGGCACAGATTTATCTGATTACCAAACCCTTCCTTCACCTCTGACAAAACATCTTGTGAATGTGGGGAATTCCAGGCCTCCACCGTGGTTCGGATCCCACGTTAAACTGTAGGTCCTCCATTTCATCTCGCAATCACCCAACCATTACACATTAGCGTAAGTGCGTATAACCCGAACGGGTAGTAAGACGCGGTGCTAATAATAATAATAATAATAGTATTATTCAATCAAACAATTACTTGATTTATATTAATCTTATAATATAGACCTTTATATTTCCTCTAAATAATGCCTTACTTATCCCTAGTCTATTAGTTAAATTGTGCAAACAGACAAACAGCTAGTAAGATGTAGTGCATGTTATATATATAGAAAGAGGAAAAGAGAGAGAGATAGATATAGAGAAAGAGATACTCGCATTTGTGTGGAGGGGGGCTGGAAATTCATTTTGGAAAATAAACTCCCTCAATACATCCAACCAAGATTCGAATCTTGATTTTCCCGTCATCGACAGTCAAGTCTACAGCGAGAGGAGCACGTTAGACCACGTGAACACCGAAATGGGGGAGGTAAGTGTTAACAATGCTGAGTTTTTTTTTTTATTATTTCAAAATGCACACAAATACAGTTATAGTTCTTTTAAAGTTCAATCTTCTCCATTTTTACCTATTGACTACACATTTTTATAGATCTGTGCATGGAACATGGCAAAAAGTCATATTATCTTATCAAAATTATATGATTGATGATTTTTTTTTTTTTGAACTCTTAAATGTAGTATCGCTGTTATTGAAAGTCTGAACATTCGTTGTTATATTTTCCCAACCCTTACAGTGTATATGTCTTGTGTATCCCGGTCAAACGTACAGTCATCCAGGGCACAGGAGCGGCTGTTGGAAAGGTCTACGTGCGATGCCGGTAATGAAGCTGATCAAGGGTACCAGAGTGGATGTCACCCAATCAATTTTACCCCCTCTTGTTCACATTGCCACTCTATTACCGATGTCCGGTCAGACATACCCTGGTAGATCTGAGCGGTTGTGTGAACAGGACAGAAACGTGGTACTTTAGTTTGACCTTTAAAACTACATTTCAAGTGGTCTGTAACTGTGCTTGTATCATGACTATTTGAGAGATAGAAGAGTCCTCGCTTCGATTCCCAATATGGCAGAAAACAATATTACTCATCAAATTGTAGTTTTATTTACGAAGTTTCATGTACACATCATTTAAGGCGAATTACCCTTTTTATTTGGCGTGGAATTGCAGAGCCATGGGAATAAACTGTTATCTTCACGAATTTTTATTGTTTTGCAATTTTCTTTTTGGAAACGGTTTGTTCAAGAATAGAAACATGTTGATTGTGTTATACTTTTTATATACACACCTCCTCTATAATTTTAACAGTGATCAAATATCGATAAAATTGACATTTTTCAAAAGAAAACTGTCGGCTTCATTACAAAAAAATAAGGAAATGTAACAATTAATAAACATCGATATATTATCTTAGAAGAGGTGTTGAAAATATTAACACAAACATTTAATTAGTTCTCAAGGAAACTAATATTTCCAAAAGTATGATTCTTCCTCAAGACCTGTCCAATAGATAGCGCCATCTACGGTTTCCGTGATCCATCTGTTCTTGTTGGCGCGGAAGGATACTTTGGTCGGTTGTGAAGCCACGCCACGCCACGCCTCTCACCTTTCTGCCAACCTGCATTCGACAGGGACAATTGCCTTAAGATGAAAGGTTACATTTCACCTTGATTGACGCCAGGCCCTCGGCCCTGTCGAGTGAAAGTCTAAAACCTATTTTTTGGGAAATTTGTGGCAACCACTAAAAGGTATAAAGTCACTGAGAAGACCTAAAAAATAGAAACATTGTCAAAATTTGTGTTACGTATTAAAAAAAAAAAGTCTTACACAGTCTAGAATTTGTTCTCAATTCTTCCTCTGAACGATCTTCACGTCTCTCGCTGATAGTTGATCAAGTTGGACTTATCTATTACCTTTAACTTCGTCGACAATAATAAAGGCTATGTAATGTCTATAAGACATGAGAGCGAAAGAAAGCGAGAGAGAGAGAGAGAGGGAAGGATAAAAAAAAACCTACCCCATGTGTGTGCGCGTCTTGTTCTTAAGGGGGTAAGGGTTGCGTAAATCACACTGCAAACCACACTAATCTGACGCTAAGTGACCATCATTCGTCTTAATCCTACCCAGCCACGTATCAGCTAGGGTAGGAAAGGAAGCCAGGAAACGAATATCGAACCGGTAACGTCAAGGAAGTAGTTGGTGTGTGTTTGTTTATTATATATATATATATATATATATATATATATATATATATATATATATATATATATAAAGAGTCTTAGAGGAAATTGACTTCAGAAGTCTGTGGAAGGGGAGTTTCTTGATAGTGAGTTAGCTTCATGCTATGCGATGTCCATTACACAAATGAAATTTTTATGTTGCACGTATTTTTCTTCTTCCTTCAATAAGTAAAGGAAGGTTGTGTTAAATTTTAAAGAGTACGGTGTTACATAAAGAAAACGAATGTTATTGTACATTCAAACCCGTACTTTAAGAAATAGGAACATATTTTTTTTAAGAGTTCTATATATATAAAGTATGCTCATTACATTGAGCGTCTTAAATTGGTTTCGCAATTTAAAAATAAAGAATTAAAGCCACATATATTTACTTAAAGAATTTGAAGTATGGCAAGCGATAGAATCAAATGTAACTAAATTGTCTAGCTAAAAATTGTAAAACCTCATTTTCAAAAATTTGAAATAATGGAAACGTAACGTCAATGTTTCTTGGGCCAGGCAATAAGGAAGAATTATTTTCCTATGAGGATCTTGAGCTAAAAGATAAAATTGTTTTCAACCATATTTTCATGTAAAATGTGTGAACACGAACAAGATTATGCAGGTTATAATATTGTTGTCGATTAAATTTAATAAATATTTAATATATCAATTAATACAGTCAATTATTATTAACTTATTATAGAAATACGTCACTAGATGTATCATTGTGGTTCATTGATCTTTGCTTCTCAATGTCTGAACGTCTACATCTTGTATAGTCAAATAAAAATATTGTGTAAATAAACGTTTGTAAAAGTAAAAACTTTGTTTCATCATTTTGGTACTGCTCGCTAAAATATTTCTTGAAATAATTAATTTAAAATAAAATAAAGGAAAATAGCTCCATAAATTTTGTTGTGATTTATTAAAAGTACTAAGACAAGCAAACCAAATAATTCAATTCAAAGAAAATATGAAGAGGCCAATTTTCTAAAAAAATCTCTTTGATATTTTACTATGATTAAAACTTGGATGGTTATATATAGGGCAAGAGATATCAGTTTTAAAAATAATTGTCAATTTCAATTTTACTGTGTTGAAACTTTTCATAAATTTAAAAGTAAATTAAACAAAACTAATTTACCACTTTAAAGATAGTGTAAAATAAATCCCCATGACCGGACAGTTTATTTTTTTACAATGTTGTGGAACTTTAATAAATTTTTGCAGAAATATTATTTAAGTTCCTAAACAGCTTCTTGAACATGCAGCTTGGGTGGGGGATATTAATCACCCTTTAAAAATAAAATAAATTTAAAAATCTGAAAAGTAAAGCAACAAACCAAAATATTCTAAGAGGGTAGGAGAAATGTGATATTCCTCTTTTCAACACACATTTAGAGTGTAAATTAATATAGTTTTCTTACTCATCCTATTGTGTTCTTCCTCTTTTATTGTCTTTATTTAATTTATTTATCAGATTTATTTCTAACAGAAACTATATTGAAATATTTGGTCTTAGAGTAACTTTATGCTATTATTATTATTATTAGCACCGCGTCTTACTACCCGTTCGGGTTATACGCAATTACCCTAATGTGTAATGGTAGGGTGATTGTGAGATGAAATGAAGGACCTACAGTTTAATGTGGAATCCGAACCACGGTGGTGGCCTGGCATTCCCCACATTCACAAGATGTCTTGTCAGAGGTGAAGGAAGGGTTTGGAAATCAGATAAATCTGTGCCGGGACCGAGGATTGAACCCCGGCCGCCAGCACAGAAGTCTAACACCTTACCCCTAGACCACCAGGTCACCTTTTTTATGCTATTAATATTACTCTAATTTCTACTGATAACGGCTCATTTGTGTCGAAATTTTTCTAAGCTAACATAAATAGTAGATATTATGGTGCACCTCACAGACTTTATCTCGCTTTTATCTGAAATTAATAGACATTTACTAAAAACTCGTTATATTTGTTAAACAAAATAATAAGTCTATACATTTTGTAGAACCATTACACCAATTAACATAAATGAAATAACAAACACTGATAATTTTTAAGAACACAGTTGCAGAAAAATAGAGAAAAGAAAAACATCTTTGTCTACTAAAGATCATAATAATCATATTCATTTCCAAACACCTTAATTAAAACGAACATATATCTGCTTATTGTTAAAAATTTATTTGTTTTATAAACATTTATTTCAAACAAAAGATTTTTATATTTAATAGTAATACCATTTTACAATATTGAGTTATTTTGTATCTCAAATAGTGGCTAAGAGATGATAAAATTTGAAAATTTCCCTATGTAAAATACCCTCAAAGTAATTTTTATAATAAAATGAGAATTGCCATCTTGTTTATTGTTATAAATAGTAACTAGATATAAAATTTAATCAAAATCGTCATAGCGAGATTTAAGAAACTCAATTTTTTATATTTTTGACCTTCAGTAAACTACCCTTAGTTATAGGGTCCTTTCGGGGATACATGTAAAACCCAGACAGCACGTTTAAGCCCATTTGGTAAAATAGTTTCAGCTCTAAGCCGAAGTACAGACAGACGGCATTGTGAAAACTACTTTTTTTTTTCAGGGAGTCATGAAACGTCATTTATGAAAATCTAAAGTTTGATTATTTTGACGATCACAGTACTTTCTCTCCGAGGTGTCGAGAGAAATACACAAATATTATTTGTACAGAAAACTTCATAATAATACATTAAAAATTATTATTTTCTTACAAGTTTACCCAGGCAAGGACTCAATAATTTTTGAAACTAATCAAAATATAGTACCAGTTTTTTTTTAACACAATAATCGATTATCATCAAAAATTACAAAATCGTAAAACTTTTAATTTGTAATCTTTATGTTATATTATTTATCAACTTATAGGTAATTACATTCTATAAATGAAACATGTGTAACTGTACATATTATTTAAAATAAAAAAAATCCATTCATCTCATAAGAAACCAAACTAAACTTTAAATGAAACATGTTATATCACATGACACCACACATATTTTTTTACGATAACATAACTTTTTTTTAGATACCCTGATAACAACGAAGAGATGGGAAACAGTGAAAATGTGTCACAGTTAGATGGGCATCCTTGAGTACCGCTGCCGCCCTATTTTACTCTGAGGTTCATATCTGTACATCCCTAAGGGAGTTCAGGGATGGGTAAGCGCTCCCTAACAATCACATTAGTCAGAGGTTTTTTGAGGGTTTGTAAGGGGAAAAAGGGGGGGAGTTTGAAGGAGAGTAGTGTGGGACAGATGAATGAAACAAAGTTTCATACCCCCTCTTGCTCCTTGCCCCAGGGCTCGGCCCTATCCCCCTCAGGGAGCTATGTTCTGGGCCTTCAACATGGACACAATAAAGAGGGCGGAGTCGGGATGGGTAGTTTGGGAGTGGAAGTGGGAGGGGAGGGGAAAGAATGGGGAATGTGTGTAGGGAGAACTTCATTTGATGAGTTGGACTCTCTAAAATGTATGTGGGAGGGTTTTAATTTTAAAATGGTCCAATGAATTAGAAAGAAGAGAGCGAACGTGTTTTTAATAACACTAAAAGGTACTGCATTTTGTAAACAATTGATGGATTTGAGGTTTTCGTATATTTACTCCGGAAATGTTGATAAAAGTATGCTGTGATTTGGTAGTGTGTAACATTCAAATATTGGGGGAACCACTAGAAGAATATTTGGAGTCTAGTGGTGAGTGATAGCACTGTTTCATTAATTTTGGTTGATATTTTAAAGTTTTCTAGATTTAGTTAGGTTTTAAAATAATAAATATTAATACATAAAAATACAGTGGACTTTAATTTTATAGGTTAAGCCTCTATAGTTAGATTCTAGTTAAAATTGTTGATTTTAAATGGAGAGGGGGGGGGGGGGGGAATCAACAGAAGATTAATATTTTTAAATGTAACAAACAATTTTTTTTTAAACTTAGAGGGATTTTAACAAATCACTAAATTAATTTTAATTTATCTTCAACAAATAGTTTAAATTATAATATTTTTACAATATATTTTAATATATATTTGTGAGAATGAACATGGGATGAATTTGTTAAGAAATTTAATATTTTCAAGATATCTCTATTTTATAAAGTTTTAACTGTTATTGACACCTTAATTGAGCTGGAAACATACGTAATTTTACAGAGTTTTTCACAGTTTCGGTACTACTCAATACGGCTGAATAATTTACTCTCGGAGAAATTGTATATAATTTATTTACGGTGATTAATTTACGGCAGATTGACTGAGTATCATGTCAAGTAATGCCACAACATTTTGGCAGTGTCATGTGTTCCAAATAAAAAACCTACGTTATTACGAAACTATAATAAAATTTTCACACAATTCTACTTTAATACTTCTTTCTCCACCCTTCAATGTGTTTAGTAAGACCACTAACATTTTGTAAGACATTCTCTCTTCTGACATTGACACATTATTTGAAAGTGTTATATTATTATCATGTAATTAGAAGCTCTAATTGGTTTACATCTCTATTTTGAGTGCATACTGTGACATTTGAGCTTTATGAGTGAAGACAAACGCGCTGTGGTAATGAAGCTGGCGTGTTGAATGTCACTCCTCATCAAGGTACAGACAAGCAAGTCACAAAGAGACACTAGGTTCGCTCACGTGGATTGTACATCTTGTTGCAATTAAATCTTCCTCTTCATTATGTGTATTTGCACTAAGGTGTTCAACAAAGTATATTTCTGATCTGATAGTTTTAAGGCGAACATAATTTATCACAATAATATATTAAATAGTTTAAAGTGGAATCGATCTCATGAGATGGTATATATTTTTGACTAGCCCCCTTCCCCGTAAAAAAATATTGTAAATAATCCTGTAAAACAAAGCTTCGAATCATCCATCATGTCAATATAAAAACAAAACTTTTTTTAAATACAGTCCTACCAACACTGTAGAGCCCCCTCCCTCTTTTTATCCTCCCTCCTATTTTCATCGCATTCCTCTTTCCTCACCCCTACCCCCACGCCCCCTTCAGTAACCCCACTTTCCCTTCAACAACTTTTTTTTTCCAACGACTATATAATATACTATCGACATTTTTATGAGGAATAAATTAAATTCTCAAAATAAAATATAGCCTATGTTACTCGCTGATAATGTAGCTTTATATTTGTGAAAGAAATTTTAAAATCGGTCCAGTAGTTTTTGAGTTTATCCATTACAAACAAATAAACAAAAAAGAAAAAACAAAAAATCAAATCTTTCCTCTTTATAATATTAGTAAGTATAGAAGTATAGATAACTATAAATTATTAGCTAATTAACCGTTTCTTCACATGGGACTTTCACACCTTGATTATCTTCAATCAACATTTTTATAGCATTATAATTATTATTATTATTATTATTACTGGTTACAATTCAACTTTACATTGGCAGGCTACCCATAATTGTGTTTTATAACTGCTATTTTATTTAAAAATGACTGCAAAATTTATTTAGCATGGAACCTTTCACTATTGGTCCAATAAGAATACAATAAGTAGAATCTGAAAAATAAAAGGGTAAAAGAATGTTTTTTATTAGCTGCCATCTTGGAACCAAATGGTGGGTATAAACGTTAATTAGCCTTTATGTTAACCAGGTTTCCGAGAGCATCAACGATAAGTTTAATCACAATCGGTAAAGAAATTTTTACGTAAAAAGTAATAAAAACATAACTCAAATTGTTTTTATATATTTGTATGATTATGATAAAATATGTTACACCTTGAAATTATTAGGAGACCACGTGTCCTAATGAATAATATATGAGACACATTTAGTTGAGATTTGGAGGACAGCCAATCCCCCATTTGACCTAAACTGCTAGGTATCCGCATGCCAGGGGACCTGTTGACTCTTGAGACCAGAATATAAATACGGCACTAAAATTGTTATGGCTAGAATTACGAATTTTTTTTTCTTCAGTTCCTATTTCTCGGGTCTAAATTAAATTTGGTCACATGAACTAATCTACATGCATTTTCACTTCCTTTACGTTGAATGCTTGTATTCTCACCTTAACAGTCCCCATAAATGCACTATATAATAACGTGTCTTTTGTATAGTATTACCTAGTTTTTAAACTAAATACTTATTAATTACTTCTTAGTCATAGTAATTATACTTTTAGTATGATTTCAAATTTATGATTTATTTAATTAATTATATACACTTGGTTATAATACAAGAATAAACCAATTATGCAAAGAAGTGAACTAAATAGTTTTTTAAAATGATAAAATAATTCCCGAAGACTTTACATACTCGAGAATTTAACAAATTTAGTTATTACTGATGAAGATTTTCTATTTATTAATAAAATACCATAGTACATTACATGATTATATTACCGTGGCTTATAAAATTTATTAACTTCATTTTTAAGTATAGCTGTCAGTAAACTAATAATTAATTATATTATTGGTTTTAAAGAAGCTAGGTAGTTGTTTGATCCAAATTAAGACATTATATAATTAATTAGTTAGTTGACTAATCTACATGTAAATAGGCAAACTTTTTCATACTGACCTGATATTAAAAACTTAGGGTGCCTAAAATGGTGCAGCAGTCCTTAAAAATTAATATTTCAGTTGTAGTATTTGGAAAAATGTTGAAGATTGAGCTTTAGCGGGGAGCTGTTTTTGTAAACGTAGCTGTCATAGGATGATAATATGAGGTTACTATCTGAGTGGGAAGATCTGGAGTCAAATGGCGTAGCTTTATAAACGTATGCCATAGGAATAAAATATGAGGTTACTATTTGAGTGGAGAAATCTGGAGTCAAATGGCGTAGCTTTATAAACGTATGCCATAGGAATAAAATATGAGGTTACTATTTGAGTGGAGAAATCTGGAGTCAAATGGCATAGCTTTGTAAACGTATGCCATAGGAATAAAATATGAGGTTACTATTTGAGTGGGGGGATCTGAAGTCAAATGGCGTAGCTTTGTAAACGTATGCCATAGGAATAAAATATGAGGTTACTATTTGAGTGGGGAGATCTGGAGTCAAATGGCGCAGTATTTGTAAACGTATATCAGAGGACTTAGAACGTGAAAGATCAAGTGTTTCAAGCGACGCTGCCCTTATCGGCGAACCTTGACGCCAAGTGCTCCAATATATCCTTGAACACTTCAGGGTTGAGGTTCTTACCGAGCTGTCGGAGGAAGAACCAATCCGCGGGGCTGGCGGCGTGAACCACGAGACCGACAGTCGTACGGGGCATGAACCTGACCTGAGCCAGGAGCAGTCTTGACCTCAGAGACGGGCTGACAAACACCGCGAGACGGTACGCTAGCGCCGTGAAGGATAAGAAGCTCAGCAGAACCAGCCAGAACCACAGGAACACAAACACCTTCTCGTTGACCACGTTCAGGGGCAGCATGCACAGCGAGTCCAGCACCTTAATGGTCGACACACAATTCGTCATCTCATTACAACGTTGGGCTTCTTTATAGAGTCGAAAACTAGCTTAACCAGAAACAACACCATTCCTGATACAAGGGACGGGAATTTGAATGGCCTGATAGCAAGACAAGCCCATATGCAAACAAAAAAATATAGTAATATTCTAATAGGAGGGTGACCTGGCGGTCTAGGGGTAAGGTGTCGGACTTCTGTGCTGTGGTCCGGGGTTCAATCCTCGGTCCGGCACAAATTTATCTGATTACCAAACCCTTCCTTCACCTCTGACAAGACATCTTGTGAATGGGGGGAATGCCAGGTTGCCACCGTGGTTCGGATTCCACGTTAAACTGTAGGTCCTCCATTTCATCTCACAATCACCCTACCATTACACATTAGCTTAAGTGCGTATAACCCGAACGGGTAGTAAGACGCGGTGCTAATAATGATAATAATGTTTAATGGTAGGGTGATTGTGAGATGAAATGGAGGACCTACAGTTTAACGTGGGATCCGAACCACGGTGGAGGACTGGTATTCCCTACATTCACAAGTGGTGATTAATACACGTCTTGTCAGAGGTGAAGGAAGGGTTTGGTTCTCAGATAAATCTGTGCCGTGACCAAGGATTGAACCTCAGACCCCCAGCACAGAAGTCTGACACCTTACCCTTAGACCACCTGGTCAGATGTTATAATGTTAATTAACCTTCAGTTAAGCGGTAAATATGATCCTATAATATCGATTAATCAAAAATCAAACGTATTAATCATTAATATATTATATATATCTGCTTACATTAAGTATTTCACCGTAATTGTAAATTAGTGCTTTATATGATTTTGTAAGCGCCAAGCATGAATAAAATCAACATTTAAAAAGGTTTGGAACTTATAGACGTAAGTTGATCTTTATGAAATAAAATAGTATCAAGCCACGATGAACAAAGTGAGAACTATATTATGTGTACTCTATGTATCCAGTTCTTATCCAAGTTGGGTTGAAACTAATTTTATATGCACTTTATTGTACGTCTATTATCTATCTAAGTTAATTGTTTAATCACCCGTCTCGGTGGCGTAGTAGGCTAACGCACTAGTCGTGTTGAGCTCGACTGCTGAGGAGGGGGAGATCAAGATTCGAGTCTCAGTTGGGTGAACTAGGGGTGGTTTTTCCTAGATGGCTTTCCGCTCTCCCTCCAAAGCAAATGCGGGTTCACCTTCTCTAATACAACTTCCCAATTCCTAATCCATTAGCGTGATTGGTACTTAAAGCGTATAACCAAAACGGGTAGTAAGACGCGGTGCTAAATAATAATAAAAATAATTGTTTAAGGGGGAGGTTGGAGGGTGTAAAACATTTTGATAGACATGCAGTTAATCGAAAATGAATCCATATTAAAACAAAGAATATAAGCTCATCCGAAAGACTACACCGTGCTCAGAATTAGCGTTAAAATACTGTTATTAATACTGAGCAAGCAAAACTTCCCAAGATATTTTATCACATATTTTTTTATCTAACCTAAATCAGCCGACAACTCATTGAGTCTGTCCAAAATATATAAATTGGGAAAAGAGTCATATTTTTATCCCTCAACCTCATCCCAACCCCTGCACCCCGCTCTAACTTGTGCTTCAAATAAGCGTTCAGTTTATTGACCCATAGATCAGGGTTTTGGGACGCTGATTCAAACATGAAATTACAAAGCCCCGCAGAAGCGGTTTGATTAACGTTTATTAGACATTTCTTTCAAAACAACCACCTAATTGTTGATACCGCACTCGGGCAGCTAATAACCACACGTAACTCCTCTATATTGAAAAGTAATTAACTCTTGTTACTGTCCAAACAGCCCACGTTTACTTGAAGGCTACGTTGTCGTGACCTATGGTTCAAATCCGACCATGGCGGCGTCTGGATTCGAACTCTGCCCTCCGACCAGTGACATAGCTCGGCGCATTATGTGCTTTGCTACTCTCGCCCTGGTGTCAAAATTTCAAGACAAGAACCAAAGTTTTTCTTAACAGTTTTCATAGCGCGTTTTAGTATTAAATTGTTTTATAATTATTATTATTAAGATCAAATGTATTAATTATTAGCTAAGATATAATTTATTTTATTTTATTTTACCACTCCAACATTCATCTTTAATGACTTCATTAAATATTAAGAGTCGATATCAGCTCACCCCTAGGCTTAGTAAATATTTTGATTTTGTTTGGTAATTTTTTTAAAATTAATTTTGATGCAAGGCCAGTTTTTAGCTTCATATTCGAGAATATAGTAGGACATTTAAATTACTTAGACGTTGTGTCAAATTATTTCTGAGGTGGTGGGGTGGATAATCTTTTTGTTTCACCACCACTGTCTTTATCTAACTGGACTAAAAAGTGTCGTATTGGAGTATTTCCAGAGTAAGCAGATTTAGTTGAAATATAATATTGGGCGACTGACCTACATAATTTTTAGTCCAATTAGGGGGAAAATTGACCAGTATTAATTTACCATTGCCCACGGGATATCCGAATGTGTTGAATTTATGACTCGAGTAGTCCAGGTACTTTGTACAACTTAAGAAATATCTAGTATGTCAGTTCCGCTTTTTTCATTCTTGTTCATGGCGTCAGCGAGGTTACAACGTAGCGTACTTTATTTTGTACCATTTAATAATTTTATTCCTGTGCATAATTAAATATTAACACATTTAAATTAATAATTAATTAATTATTATACTAAACCTTAACAGAATGTACTAATCGTGGAGGCTCTTTCTATGTCCCGAAGAGATGAAGTGATGGTGAGTATGAGGGTGTGGAACCAGTGGGAACACTTTAATCTAACTTAAGCCTAGTTAATCAAATACTAGTGACCGTTAGGGTAATTCCTGTTTCGGAAAAAAAACACCCAAGGTACCATCCAGGAATTGAACCCGTGACCCCTAGATTCGTAGGCAGATGCACTGACCCACTACACCACGAGGCCGGTTAGTTGAATTAATTGTACTTGTGATATGTTATGAACAATGCACACGTGAGGTATAAAAAGCCTTTGTGTGATTGATCAAGTAGGTAATGAGTAGGCGAGAGCACAGTTACAGTCTTAACATGCGGCAGAGGGGAGCTGGAGTAACTTTACAGTTTTTATAGCATTAAATTTATTTTGCCAAAATATATAAAATATTTCTTCAGTAGCAAAATAGAGTTTGGTTTTTCTGGAAATGCTAATATCAACAGAACTTGAATATCTGTATAGAATATCCTGGAATTTTGTCAAAACCTTTTATTTTTATTTAAAAATTTTGACAAAATTCTAGGATACACTTGAAAGATATATACGATTTATTGATATTAGCATGTACAGGAAATTAAATTCTATGTTGCTACAGGAGAAATATTTGGTTTATTTTCGCAAAAAAAAAATATATATTCTGTAAAAACTGTAAAAATACTTGCACTCCCTTCTGCCACACCTCAAGCTTTGATTAACCTGGCAGCACTCGACGATAAGATTGTCTTCAAGTTCTGTCGTCCTGATTACAGCAACTAGGTCACAAATACAACCATGCCCAGCGCCGATAAGCGCAAGTCAAGTTTAAAGACGACAAAGAAAAAAACAAGTTCGTTGAAACTCTAGAATCAGGCAGGTTTACTCTAGTCTACCCAATGAGACAAACCTGTTGAGTACCAGACGGTCCGAAGTAGTTGAAGGTACATTTGGCCAGTTTGGGGAATACCCTGGCCATAGGGTCTATGTCGTGTCCATCCGGAATATGGGACAGAACTTTAGGGCCGTAACGGATGAACTCCCCGGCTAGGAACACGTCCAGGAAGAAGATCTGGCCCACCTGGGATAACAGGGATGATTTTATAACCTAATGTTGACCGAGAACACGGCTCTGTATAAACAGTGGTTTTTTTTTGTGCACCACATATTTACACTAATTAATGTTGAGATGGAGAAGGCAGAATTCAGAGGAAGTGCAACCATATATACGTGAAAGGAGAGTGGTATACCATTTAGGGAATATCCCCCTAAGTACATTCTACAAGGATTCTAAGCCCGGGTAGTCAGAAATACGGTCTATTTGATTGTGATTCTCTAGACCACTGTTATTCTACCATTTTTGTTTGCAGACTCCCCATAATTTATTTTGAACTCTGTACCCCCTAAGTTGTTGGTGTATAACACAAGTTATATATACTGTATATTCTACATCTAAAGTAAAAATGTTGATCCCAGATTGCATGTCCTTACGTACAAGTCTCTTGTTCAGTGTTTATCAAGACATAATATACTTATGCCCCTATTTTTTTTAATTGTACCTATCCCCCTAACGTATAAGTGTACCCCAGATTGAATACCGCTGATTTAGACTATTCGACTACGGTAATCTGTAAGTTAGGATTATAGCAGCAAGACTATTGCAAAAATCAATTCATGTGTTAGACCTTGTGTGTATCAAACTTGACTCCTTGGATCATGATAACACTAGTTTGGGTAACCCTCTTGTATCCTTAGACCATGTGAACACTAGTTTGGGTAGCCCCGCTTGACTCCTTACACCATGTGAACACTAGTGTGTGTATCAAACTCGACTCCTTAGATCATAACACTAGTTTGGGTAACCCTCTTGTATCCTTAGACCATGTGAACACTAGTTTGGGTAGCCCCGCTTGATTCCTTACACCATGTGAACACTAGTGTGTGTATCAAACTCGACTCCTTAGATCATGATAACACTAGTTTGGGTAACCCTCTTGTATCCTTAGACCATGTGAACACTAGTTTGGGTAGCCCCGCTTGACTCCTTACACCATGTGAACACTAGTGTGTGTATCAAACTCGACTCCTTAGATCATGATAACACTAGTTTGGGTAACCCTCTTGTATCCTTAGACCATGTGAACACTAGTGTGGGTAACCCGCTTGTCTCCTTAGACCATGTAAACACTAGTTTGGGTAGCCCCGCTTGTCTCCTTAGACCATGTGAACACTAGTGTGTGTATCAAACTCGACTCCTTAGATCATGATAACACTAGTTTGGGTAACCCGCTTGTCTCCTTAGACCATGTGAACACTAGTGTGGGTATCCATGGATGTCGAACGACGCTCACCACGTTGATGAAGTTGAGCGTCTCGCAGACCACGAAGCGGAAGGCGTACAGGTTATGGTGATGGCCACAGCTGTCGAGGTACTCCAAGACTGTCTTTCTTCGCTCTGGAGTCCATACTTCACTCACCAGGGGGCTGTCTGAACAACCACACAAACAAAGGTTGTTGGATTATTCGGTCGTGTGTACCATTCTCACATACATTCTCATCATTTATAGTAGCACCACTAGGGGCTAGTCTCATCTCTGACAGGATCAATTTCCCTCCAAGTTTTTTTATTTGTTGTTGGCATGCTTCATAACAGATTCAAGTTATGGTTGAAGAGAAGGTTAGAAAAGAGCAGTATTTTTTTTTTAGTTTTTATGTCGACGCTTTTTTTGATCTAGATACGTAAAATAATTATCTAGTAGAGATTATGAGTTTTGATATTCCCATGGGAATATCAACAGTTGTGTAATATCCGTCAAGGGTTTCCTGGAATTTAATGACAACTTTTTCTCTTAATTTGAAAAGCTTATTATTAATACTTAGAACCATATCTTACTACCCGTTCGGGTTATACACTAGTTTCTTATTCAATACCAATATGCTCATGACATATATTCAACAAATGTTAATTTCATCATGTGATTAAAATCAAACTCGTTATGTTTCTAATGGAAAAATATTGTAGTTACAGTATTTTGGCCAAAATAATATTTTTTATATAAAAGAACTTCTTAAACACGAAAAGTCATACTAGGATTTTCCACGTTAATTTAGTTACGTTTAATTCCACTATTAGGAGTAGATACAACATTGAAACAAAAACCATAAATTAGTTAATTGTAAAAATCCCCTTACATTGTAAAAAAATGATATTTTGTGTATTGAACTATTATTTGTTTGGTATTATTATTAGCACCGCGTCCTACTACCCGTTCGGTTTATACGCACTTACGCTAATGTGTAATGGTAGAGTGATTGTGAGATGAAATGGAGGACCTACAGTTTAACATGGAATCCGAACCACGGTGGAGGCCTGGCATTCCACACGTTCACAATTTGTGATTAATACACGTTATTTGTTTAGTAAAAATACTTTTTTGTTTCAAATCATTTAAAATCTAGGATATTTGATTAATTCATGAAAATGGCCTGCAGGAATCTCCCTGTCAGGATTTATATAAAAATATTTCACGTAAGCCTATATCTATCTATAATAGGAAACTAGGAAAGGGTAATGTTGATATCCAAGTAATTTCTCTACAGGTATAAATAATATAGTGAGATTTTATACTCCAGAGAGAAAGGTGGAAAGATCATAAAACAAATAAAAGGCCTCGCTGGGCTAAATACAAATTTTCTCTTTTTATTTTGTACATTAGTGCATAAGTGTGATAGGGCTTTCAGTGCTTCAGGTGAGAGTGTAAGGAACTAGAGAAAAGGTCATTGTTTTAGTACGTTTTTTGGCAAAACATTTTTGGACAAATTAAACAAATATTTTTTCAGTACAGACATAAAGTTTAATTTTCTTCACATGTTGATATCATCTGTTGAATATCCGTCATGAGCATAGCGACGTTAACTCAATGTTTCTATGGAGCGATACTTTATTTATTTTGACAAAAAAAAAAGTTTTGTTATAAAAACTGCATAAACAATTCCCTTAACTCGCGTTACCTACACCCCCACCTTAATTGTGTTAGGTTAAGATGAAAACACACTTTGCAAAATAGCTTCGAGGTCACCAAGTAGACAACGTCGTTAAAGTAACGATGTATTATTATCTGACGGGTCCTGCGCGGAAGAAACTATGCGCTTGGGGACATGACGACATACCTAGGTTCAAAGCAATAAGTTTGAGTCGACCTCCTTCCCAAAGTTTCCACAGGTACCGTGGCACGTAGAACAGGATGGCTTGGAAGAAGAGCACGAAACACACCCACTGGTAGTACTTGTGGTAGATGACCTCATCCTCCCCTTCCACGTAGCTACCAACTCCTGGGGATCCTGATAGACCCTCAAGGTGCTCTGAAACC
Source organism: Timema cristinae (assembly GCA_039000515.1). Lineage (NCBI taxonomy): Eukaryota > Metazoa > Arthropoda > Insecta > Phasmatodea > Timematidae > Timema > Timema cristinae. The sequence continues at coordinate 32,096,267 of JBCFYV010000100.1, forward strand.
TCCAAGAGTGTGTAGTCGGGTCGGAAGTGACCAGTAACCAACGTTGACTATTCGCTAGTCTTTATCATTTAAGGGTACCAGGGAAATAGGGGAAAGTCACTTTACACACATTTCACAAGTCACAAACTTTTATATCTCAAACGCCACAAGGACCTCAACAAAAAATTTCTCGTTTTAATAATTCAAATAGGAAATATATCTCTCTTAACTATAATCTAAAGCACATTAGATAGGTCTTATGATTGTATTCAACAGATGGAAGAACTAGTTTAATTTGAGTTAAAATTGTATTTTTCCCCTCACCCCTTTTTCCTTTACTTATAATTTCTCAAACATCTATTTTTTTTAATGTCACTAACAAGATTTTGTTAAACTTTCGTTATATATATTTCATTAGTGTCACGTCTTGAAGTGTTGCAGTGTAGGAACATTTTGTCTATACTCTACCTGTGAATTGTTCTCATAATGAGTAGAACATTCGTTGGCTATGTATCAATTGAAATACATTCCCATTGATAGGTTTGCAGATCTGAGCCTATGGGCCAGTTTCATAGACAAACTTAGTACGTCTCAAATGAAAGTTATACTAAATACAGGACGATACCTACCTAGACTAGAATTGAATGGGTTAGTTTCATAATCAGACTAAAGGAGGAGTACGGGTGCAGATGTAATATAATCGAATGAAATGGGCCAGTTTTGCGATGAACAAGCAAAATAGACCAAGTCTTTCACTCTAAATAAAATTCTTCGATGTTTGTCACAGAATATTAAAAAAAAAGTTTATATCTTTAAAATATTGAAAGAACAATACTATATGGACAATTTTCCGTTTCCTATAAAGTTCATATCATCATCATCATCATCATAAACAGCCTCCAACCAGTGACTGGGTCTGTTTGGAACATAAGCCTCTCTTTCTTCTCCTCCTTTCCTCCAACCACCTTGGTTCATCCTCTCCTCTCTCCTACACATTCCTCCTTATTCCCTTCAGCCATCACTCCCTTGGTTTTCCTCTTGGCCACTTACCCCCCATCTACATATCCAACATCCTGTAAATTTATAAAAACATAATTTATATGATATTTTTAGTTTTCAAAATAGACACTACTCCGTGCTGCTTCGTATCAGTATTTAGGATCGTTTTTTAGGCGTTTTTCTTAGTTTGTTTAGGGCTTTTTAATATAAAGACTTTATTAGGGTATTATTATTATTATTTAATTCTAAACGCGTTAATATTTGATATCTTAAAATGACTAACAGTTTATTGGTACTGAATGCATACATTAACTATTATTTTCATCAATCATCCCCATTCTCATAGTCATGACAGAATGTTGTTACTACTCCAAAATAAACTAGAAAGTGGCCTCCTCTGTTACTATGACATTATATATCGTTAGTAGAAAAACTTCTAAAATAGTAAGTAAATTAAAAAAAAAAAATCCCTGATGGTTTTATACCTTGCTCTACCAGCTGAGTAATCGATTATATCGTCCTTGCCATTTTTTTTATTCATCTATATCCATTTCTAAGCGTACTAGAGTAGCTAAGTTGTACCACCAATTGCTACTAAAACGCACTGCACAAACTTCAACAAATTTTCAAGTATAAAGATGGTAGAATCCTAGGTTTCTCGAATTCGATTATAAATTCTATTATCAAATTTTAAAAAATTCGAAATTTCATTTAGGCTGAAACTCTTGAAACAAAAATTCGTATCACCTTTACAGGTTATATTTATATACTCTGATGGGATAGGGATGACGAAGGGAGCATTTAAGAGGTAATATAACTGCATTTGCGTGGAAGGAGAGTGAGAAACCTTTTAGGAAAAAATACCATTAGTAGACCCGACTGGTGTTAGAACCCCGTTCTCCCCGTCATCAGAAAGCCAGTCTAACAAGAGATTAATATCGCAGACCGATTGAAAACTGAATCGGGTGCGTTGAAAATTTCCAGTTTGTTTGTCAATCAAGTTACGTCATAAAAAACTTTAACAATTTTTGAGTAAAAGATTTATATTAATTTAATTGTGTAATTTTTGTGATTTGATATTTTTCCAACTACACAAATCTTTCATATTCAATTTACCAATTGATTAGAATTATGATTTAAAGTTAAGGCCTTCATGAAGTTATTCTAAATATTTTTTACTTTTACGAAATCTGAATCTATCTAATACTATAAAATTCAAGGGATTCAAGTAATCGACAATTTGAATATCATCACTTACCTTTCAAATGTCGAGGCACGGTGAAAGTTGAATAAACCCAACAATAGGAGTCGATCAAATTCGACCTTAAAGCATTTTTTGATATCAAGCAAATAATTGGATCACCAAAATACTGCTTTGAAGTTACCAGAAGTGAGAATACAACAAGCATAACCACAGTAGCTTTGTAATGAAGGCGAAATACATTGTTATCGATGCAAATGGTTTGAACTTTGAGCAAAGCACGGACTGAACCAAAGAGATCAAACATGTTGAAATACGTTTCACCTATTTTGAAGTTTAATTCACAATCTGAGAGAAATATGATCAAAGTATCAACATTTGTGTTTGGGTTTTTTTTCTCGCAAAGACTCTAAACAACAATGAATTACAGAATAAGATAGAAAAATTTAGATTAAAAACAAAAGTAAGATATATCAGTGATACCAACAAAATTATTTTTTAAGACAATTTTAAGAATATCACGGTAGAAAACGCAGAAGTAAACTATTTCCTCCTTGGAATGTGAATGACGTATTATAAAACAAAATGAATTAATGATTTTTACATTGAATATTGGTGGCAAAAATAATTAAACATGTGTGTTTAAATAACTTAGAAGTAGATTTGTAATATTTTAACTTTAAATTTATTGTATAGTTAATTTACATTCAATATATATATTTATTTGTAGAATGTAAATTAACTAGACAATAAATTTAAGTTAAATTGTAAAAATCTACTCCTAATTCTATATATGTAAAGCAGGCCCCACCTGGTTCGGATTCCACGTTAAACTGTAGGTCCTTCATTTCATCTCACAATCACCCTACCATTACACATTAGCGTAAGTGCGTATAACCCGAACGGGTAGTAAGACGCGGTGCTAATAATAATATAATAAATAATATATAATGTAAAGCCATCCATTGTTTTACAATATCTAATTTATTAATTTTACAGTTTACTCAAATTGTTGCGGCTAGATAGATTTAACATAAGGCTTTTGATATGTTTTGCGATGATAGAAATCATGGACTTTGGAGCGGCCATATTTTAGAAACATATTTAAATAAGTTATTACTAACCCCGTGGTCTATATTTTCTGCCAAAAATGTTTATAGTTTTGTTTGCTCTGTATAATGCCACTCTTGAGAGAGGTGTAGGTAAGGTGTGTGCTGTTCGTGGAACAATAAAGAAGAATAAAATATAATATGATGATTATAGGGTTACCCGCCTCGGTGGCATAGTTGGCTAAAGCGCTAGTCGTGTTGAGCCCGACTGCTGAGTACGGGGTGATCGAGGTTCGAATCTCGGTCGGGTGAACTGGGGGTGGTTTTTCATACATGGTTTTCAACTCTACTTCCACGCAAATGCGGGTTCACTTCCTTTAAATTCAACCTTTCCATTCCTAATCATTAGCGTAATCAGCACTTAAAGCGTATAACCCGAAAGGGTAGTATGACGCGCTGCTAAATAATAATAATAATAATTATTATTATTATAGGGTTGAGAAGGGGGGAGGGGGAAGTCACTTTATATATATTTTCCAGGACAATTACTTTTATATCTTAAGCTGCATAAAGACAAAGAATTTTTTTTTATAATTAATTTAAAATTATAGGACACAAACTTCATTAAAAAAAAATAAACTACAAAACGTAGGAAGGGTTTGTCTAACCAATGTCAGCAATAATTAAATTTGAGATGAAATCAGATCTTACTAATCTCTTCCCATGTACACTTCATATATTACTCATCCTTTTCCATACTCAATATAATACCATCCTCTGCGATTAATTATCTTTCTTCATGTGTACTTGAGTTTTATTCTTAGTTTCATCAGCTGTCTGTCGATAAAGTGATTAAAATATGGCAAATATATATTGTCATTCCAAATGTTTTACTTTTCATTATTATGTTTGGCGGTTTTCCCCTTTGTTTTTCATGGTCATAGGAAAACCTTAGCTACTAATCTGTTAACTAGTCTTATCCAAGTGTCACTGTCCTTTTTAAGATGACAATCTATTAAAAATGAAATTATATTCTGATTAAAATATTAACTATACTTTTAATTCAATTTTATTGTTGAACAATAAATTGTTAAAGTTATTTATTAATATTTTATCTATACATATAATGTTGAAATGATTTCAACGGATTAAGCCATAACCTGGGCACAGGACGAATCTTGGATAGCTAAATGTTAGAATATTGGTGCTCTAAGACAGAAGAGCCAGGTTAAATTCCTGCATCCTAGTGTCATTTTTAAACAAAATTAATATATTTATTAATTAGAGAAAACATACTGTGTTAAGACAAAGAAAGATAAAATAATATAAAAGGGAAGAAGTTAAATAATAATGAGTTAAATATACAGCACTCATAAGCAGACACTGCTGGGGGAAATAAAATTATTCAGATTACGAGGGACAGGGAATTTATCGCGATTGGAAGAAACTTAAACTTAGATAAATTTTTAACCTGAAAACTAAATGAGAATAGACCAGTGGGAAGACCTAGAAGCAAATGGGAGGGTAACATTAGAATATACCTGAAAGAGATAGGTGTAGTGAGGTGAACTGGATAGAACTAGCTCAAGATATGGATATGGTGTAATGAGGTGGACTAGATGTAAATAGTTCAGGATAGTGATATGTGGCGTGCTTTGGTAAGCGCAACAATAAACTTTCAAGTTCATATTGCCATAGAATAAGTAAGTGAGGTATTTAATAAAATCGCAAATAATACTTCACTGTAAAGGCTTACACTTGTATTTTATTTCTCTTACACAAAAATCGTTTGTTGGAATCATGACTAAATATAACGTCTTGCGTGCGAGAGGATAGTCTAGTTAACACTTTCAAAATGTTTTGGAGAACGTTCAGTTGATTGTGAATAAATATATAACCACACGATAGCACCATGCTTTTCAGGCTTTCGTTCTTGGTTCAATGCCGATCCAGAAGCCACCGTCGACCGTCATGTTCAAGCTCTTTCGTGTGATTTGGAGAGGTATTGGCGTCTTACTGGTAGTTTGGAGGTTGAAGTTATGCAGAAGATGGACCAGGGCTAACTTAACTTCCATCAGAGCAAACCTCATACCTGTATAAAAAAAATATTATGAATATTGGAGAAGAATAATTTTCGTCCTAGATGTAAGTTTTAAGGGTGAATTAATACAATGTCTAAATAAATCAGTCGTTAAAATAATTTAACGTTAATATAAATTGACAATACTGATAAATCTAACTTTTTCGTTTACAAATATACATACACAGGTCCAAGTATTAAATATTTGTAGACCTATAAAACACAATTAAACATATAATTGCTGGGATAATTAATCAACAAGCTTAAATTAATATTTAAAACGTAAAAACTTATAATTTACATTATGGCTTCGCTAAGAGACGTAAAGAATTCAGATAATTTTTTACTCAGAAAAGTATCAAGCTTTTCTTTCTTGGTTACTCCATGGCTAAAGGTTTTAAGATAAGGTCGTAGTGTAATCAGTTATGGTAAAATTGTTATTTTTCAGATAAATGGAGTGAACTTGCTAGGAATGATCACTAATAAAATACTAACACCCCTCTCTCCCCCCAAAAAAAGATTGTCTTTTGTTGGGTGGTTGAAATTACTTTAGCTATACGGCTGTAGGCTTTGTATTAGTTGAGAAAAAGGGATGTTGACAACATAAATAATATATAGGATTTAACTAGGGTTATCTGATAAGTAGAGGTAGAGTAGAGGTAAAAAAAGAACCACTACAGATCCTATGGCTTCAAGTATGATCACGTCAAACTAGTTTTGGCAGCATTACTATCTGTCGGATACTACGTCCATAATTTAAGTGAGGGTGACAAGGGATATCGCTCCAGGATCTCCACAAACTGTTGCAATAAAAGTACGAATTATATTTGGCTCTATATATTTCACTATTGTTAATATATTTAAAATTATATATCACTTATGGCTAGTTTCATTTTAAACAAGTCTAATTTATTGTGTTGACATATTTCCATATTTAAATAATAGCTTTAATATTAAACTACCATACAGTGTATACGTAGCCACTTCATATTCGCAGGAAGCAGTTATGTTATTTGTGTGGCTATAATGTAATTAAAGGTCAGTATGCTACTATTTACAATAAATTTTGATCCTGTTGGTTAATGTTGTGACCAGGAGACAAGGGTTCAAATACTGGTCGGCTGTACTTAGAATGATTTTCCACTTTATCTTCAAGCAAATTTTGGCACACTTCCTCTAAATTAAAACTTCCATATCCTCAACAAAGTTGCTTAATTATTAAATAAACGTATAACCCTAACCTGCAGTAAGGCATGGTGATAACTTTATTTTAATTTTGATTATAGGCAATGGATTAAGTTTAACAACACACATTCAAGTAAATATATTAACACACAGCAAGATTATTCTACCGATTATTATTATACTATTATTTTATTATTATTATTATTATTATTATTTTTATTAGCGCCGCGTCTTACTACCCTTCGGTTATACGCCCTTACGCTATTGTGTAATGATAGGGTGATTGTGAGATGAAATGGAGGACCTACAGTTTAACGTGGAATCCGAACCACGGTGGAGGCCTGGTATTCCCCACATTCACAAGATATCTTGTCAGAGGTGAAGGAAGGGTTTGGCAATCAGATAAATCAGTGCCGGGACCGAGGATTGAACCCCGGACCCCTAGCACACCCAATATCTTACCTATGCAGTTGCGTGGTCCCATTCCGAAAGGAATGTAGGTGAAAGGCTTGATGTTGTTCTTGTTTTCATCGCTGAATCTCTCCGGGTCGAATACCTCTGGGTCTGGAAAGTTCTCAGGGTCCCTGTGTATCGCATAAATGGGCAACAGCACAACTTCACCCTTCTCTAAGGTGATATGGGTGCCTGGGATGGTGTAAGTTCGCAAGCACTCGCGATCCACTACTACCGCTGGAGGGTACAGTCTCAGGCACTCTGTTGATACAAATGCAAGCAATACAGTAGGCTACAGTGGAATAACAATAGCAAACAGCTAATTTATGGTTAAAAAAAATGTTCCTAGTTCTAAAAATTACAAGCTATGTGACTTAAAGTCCATTTTGAGAGAAAATATTAATTTTAAAATGTTGTAAGATGTATTTCTTTAATATTTGCCCATTTTGTATACTCTACTACAACAAGCCTGTCGCCAATCCCCACAAGTGACGAATTGGCCATAAAAGTGTGTCGAATTTGAGTTTTCCAGCTTTCACAGAAAATCAAGCTCTTTACTGATGGCGTGTTGCTGGTTGTAGCTTTGTAAATATTGGATAACATTGGTAGAATTCTGTAAGTTAATTGAGTTCAGATATTAACAAATGGTTTCGCAACGTGTCAACAAAAGAATTGCTAGTTTTTTTGCATTACACCATTTTATATTTTTACTTTGAATTATTTTATTCATAGTTACTGGGTATGTTGTTTATGAGTAGTCATCAAAGTGTACATGTTTTGAATATATACTTTCTCCAAAAGGTGTGTGTCGTTTTAAATATTTGGTTGAGGGACCTACTTTCTACATCCTCTGTCCTGGCACAGATTTATCTGATTACCAAACCCTTCCTTCACCTCTGACAAGACGTGTATTAATCACAACTTGTGAATGTGGGGAATGACAGGCCTCCATCGTGGTTCGGATTCCACGTTAAGCTGTAGGTCCTCCATATCATCTACAATCACCCTACCATTACACATTAGCATGAGAGCGTATATCCTGAACGGGTAGTAAGACGCGGTGCTGCTAATAATATTATTATTATTAATTTCTACATTTTTTTAATGATGTGACGAATTTCACATTTATTTTCCACATCTGTAGCTACTACAAGTATTCTAATATCACCCACAATAATATGCCCTTAGTGATAAGACTATAATTATAGGCTCCAAGCGAGTACCGGGTTGTTTAACTTAAGATGATCGACCATCAAACCACATACACAGAGGGTCGCGCATTTTCTCAAGACTCGGCTACTCTCTTCTTCCATTGCTATTAAGTGTAAGCTTAGTTAAAGTTCACTTTCCTAATGATGCTAATTTTAAGTGTCATTAGCTTAAGTACATAAGATACAGTTTCATAATTATTACGCATCGAATACGGTGCTATACTAAATACAAGGCCTATATGATAATTCCTCTCTAGCTCCTTATGACTATAGCCAACGATTTCCTCACATCCCTTACAGACTCTGTCTTAAAATATGAGTGAAGAATGAACCTGATTACGGGATGAATCCTGGATGGCTCACTGTTCAGAAAATTGGTTTTTAAGCAAAAAGTCCTGGATTTAATTTCACGTGTCCAGGTGTCATTTTTAATTTACAGAATTTGTATATCTAGATACATCTATAACCGTAATTAACAAATAAAATAATTTGATATTAAAACCATCCTTATGACTTCTCAGAAAGTGGACCATGTCACTACCACTCACCCGAAACAACTTGATCCAGATACTTCATGGCATGCAGATCCTCGTAGGTAGTTTTTCCGCCGGAATTTTCAAGCACTTGTTCTATCTCAGCCTGGAGTCGATCCTGAATCCCACCGTGCAAGGCAAGGAGGTAAGTGATGAAGCATAATAGCGTGGACGTCGTATCGAACCCAGCCAAGAAGAAGAGGAATGCTTGAGCTGCGATATTTCGTCCGATAATTCTGTCGCTAAACAGATATAATTTAAATTGGTTAAAGAATTCAATATAATTCAATAATTGATGAAATCAATAGATTATTAACAGTGAACCATAAACAAGTTATAAAATGTCAGTGTGATTTAGCAAAAGTGAATAATATTAATTTTCTAATAACTTAGATAAAAAAACATTGATTAAAAACACATTAAAATGTGAGTCAGGTAACAACACATAATATTAAAAATATAACACATAAAAATAAGATATAATTTAGTTTATCAGAATAGATATTTCAATTTACTTATATTTCTAATTTAATCTTCTAAGTAATATAAGATAGATAAAAATAAAATATAAAACCATATATAGTATCACCACGTAATAATACCCGTGTGAGTTATAAGCATATAACTAAGTACGATCATGTGTGAGGAATTAGATAGGTTGATTCTAGAGAAAGCGTGCCCGCATTTTTACAGAGAAGAAGTGAAAAACTGTTTTTAAACACCCTCAGTTTACCCTTACGGGATTTAAACTTCAATCTCCACATCACCAGCATTCTAATATATTGCAATAGTGACCCTCTATTTGACCCCCAAAGTGGGTATTAATAATATAGTTTTGATAAAATAATATTACATTGATCGACGATGCTTTGGATTTAAGTAAGTATTGGAGTTATTATCGATGTAGTGGTATCAATAGGAGGGATCTAGAACTAAAGTAAAATAACGTAAAATTAGGCCTAATGTAGGTTCAAACAAAATTAAAATTGAATAAAATATGATAAAAGTAATTGGGACCGGAGAAAAAAATTTATTTAAGTAACTTTGGATCTCAAAATATAGTAGCAATGTTGAAATAAAATGGTAAAAATATTATAAAACCATCGTAATTAATAATCAATTTTATTAAGTATAGAAGGAATTAATTATTTTGATAATAAAGGATTTCAATAGTTAAGAAATATTAATTTAATAGGTTTGATCTATTTTATAAGATATAAGTTTTTTAAGTTATAATTAAATTACAGTATGGCATTATCAGATGGAATTTAAGTCAAATTATTATAAGCTTCAAATTAGAATATAAAAATCAAAAAACTTTTTTTTAAATAGTTACAAGATATTCTTTATATATTATATAATATATATATAATATATATAGTGTTATCTCTAAGCTTCAGACGTGGAAACAGCGCTGACAGTAAATAAAACCTAGGATATTTAAATATCTAATGTCATTCTCATTATAATACTGATTATTGAGATATAAATTAATTCTCTTAAGGGTGACCTGATGGTCTGGGGGTCCAGGGTTCAATCCTCGGTCCTGGCCCAGATTTATCTGATTACCAAACCCTTCCTTCACCTCTGACAAGACGTGTATTAATCACAACTTGATAATGTGAGGAATGCCAGGCCTCCACCGTGGTTCGGATTCCACATTAAACTGTAGGTCCTCCATTTCATCTCACAATCACCCTACCATTACACATTAGCGTAAGTGCGTATAACCCGAACGGTTAGTAAGACGTGGTGCATAATAATAATAATAATAATAATTCTCTTAGAAAGTTAGCTCTAATTAGTGTAGTGGTCAAATATGTTGTATTATAGAATTTAAAATATTGAATAAAGACAGCTGAATCAGGGTCCCTGATGTAAAACATCGTCCCCCAATGAGGTAGGCTTAACTGTAAATTAGCGTGTCATTATTACAATGATTGCAGCTGGTAGTGTACTTACTGCCATCCTGTTCTTTGGGTTCTGCTTTCCTGGCTTGTAACAGGAGGTGGATCATATCTGGCCTGATAATATTCTGTCTTAGTCTGACTTCTAGAGTGTCGTAGATCAGACCCTTGAAGAACTTTGACGCAGGCCTTGAGAGTAAGGGAATGCCCATCATCTGCGTAAGGTTAGAAGATACATTTGTAAAGATTGATTGTGGTATTGCTAAATACATTCAAAGATCCTCAAATTTTAGAGCTACTATAATCAAGTTTTAAAATTACCTGCCTCTTGTATTAGAATGAGATTCTTATTTTAAAATGTCAACCAGATAGCGTTGAACCTTTCAGATGATGACTATTTAAAATAAAGTTTTATATTTTTTTATATTCTAATTTGAAGCTTATAATCATTTGACTTAAATACCATCTGATGATGTCCTACTGTAATTTAATCATAACTTAAAAAACTTCGATCTTATAAAATAGATCCATCCTTGAAAATTAATTGAATTCTTAACTATTGAAATCCTTATTTATTAAAATAATTAATTACTTCTATACTTAATAAAATTGACTATTAATTACGATGGTTTTATAATATTTTTACCATTTTATTTCGATATTGGTACTATATTTTGAGATCCAAAGTTACTTAAATACTTTTTTTTGTTTAGTTTTGATACACCGGATTTATATTATGTATCTCTAATTAACGTTATTTATTACTGTCTCTTCCAGATATTATTTTACTGGTGTCATCATAGCAATAGTGAAACAATCATTAATCCTGTCCCATTTTGATAAATTCCATATAATAAACGCTTATTAGTATTCTAGGAGTATAAATTTGGTTTGGGCTTGTTTTAAAGTTTTAAATAACTTATATATTAACTAGCTGACTTAACAGTTCATTGCACGAGGAATCCACAAAGGAGCTTGTTATTTTTAGTATATAAAACTAACCACATAGAACCAAATCTTAAATTATACTTAAATATTTATAATTTATTGGTTTTACTTGTGATACAAAATAAGAAAGTAGGCTGACTAATGCTCAATGTTAAAATAGAGCTATAGTCTGAACATATGTAAAAAGCTAATATTTCTTGCCTGCTGGTGCTAATAAAAATGAAAGTAGTGTGTCAAAGCATAAATAATTTTTTTAAAGGGCTTAATTAAATCAAATTAAAATTATTATTATAATTTTGTTTACCACGTTTACCTTTTTCTTTTACTTTTATCCTTCTGAACCATTCTACCCATTTTGACCTATTTTATACTTTTTAACTTTTTTAACATTTTTAGACCTTGCGCCTTGTTACTCCTTTTTATTACTTTTTTACCTATTTTACTATTTTCATACATTTTAACATCTTTTACCTATTTTAAACTTTTGACCCTTTTATACTTTTTAATTTTTTACTACATTTTTACCCTTTTAAACCTCTATACGCTTTTTAAAAGATTTATTTTTTGCTTTTTCCCATTTTCCCCATTTTTGCTTTACACTAGGGGTCTACTCTTTTGCCCTATTTTTACAATTTGGTTCTTTTTAGACATTTTTGCAATGTTTGCCTCTTTGGTCTTATTGCCCTTTATATTTTACTTACATTTACCCTTTTTAACATTTTTTGCCTATTTGCCTTTACATTTTACATCTTTTTATATTAATTACTCGGCCAAGATCCGAATAAATATTTTATAGTAAAATGTGTAATAAGTGCAAAAAGGCTATAAAGGATAAACATAAAAAAGGTAAAAAGTAAAAATAAGATGACTTTTAAAAAAAAAGGTATAAAAGGAGCAAGTAAAAAGGTTAAAAAGTGTAAAATAGATGGACAGGTTTAAAAGGGTAAATGTATTCCAAATTTTAAAATTCCTGCTTCTAGGTACACATATTCGTGACCAGAGGCTACTAATCTTTAAATTTCAGACCTCTGGCTAAGGAAGATATGGCGAAACAATCATAAAAGACTTACACATTCCATTTTATTAATATTGATACGATAATATCCCCCTCCCTTCTTTTTCAAGAGTTTCAATTTGAAATATGAAACTATCAGATTCTTTGTTATAGGGGGTAGCCCTATTACTTTCCTGTAAAGTTAAAGTTTTATATCACCTTTTAGTGATTTTTATGCTAGTTTTGAAAGTTTAGGACCTCCATATTTCACCAAATTCAACTCTAAAATCTCAAAATTTAAGATATGTTTGAGTATTTACCTGCCTGCCAAATTTCAACTACCTTACTTTCCTAGAAGCCTTTTTCTACAATTAATCCCCAATACCGTCAAATTCCCAGCGCGCGATTTTGGAATTCCCATTTTTATGTTTGTCAGGTTATATGAGGCAATCCCTCTAACTCCCTGCCAAATTTCCTGGCGAGTTAAAATTTTATAACACGCTTGTAAGTGTTTAACTTCCCCCCCCTTCCCCCTTTCACACACTTCAATGTTGAAATCTACTATTTTAAGACCGGTTTTATTATTTAGAAAATTTCAATCATCTACTTTCTCTAATAGGCTTTCTCTTTATTTAGACCCCTCTATGACCCCCTGATTTCCTGTGCCCGATTTTGAAATTTCCCAGTTTTGATACTTTTATGGCTATTGTATATTGCGAAATTTCAGTTTTCTAGACCTCTAGAAGTGTTTAACCTACTGGACATAAACATATGACTTTCTGCTATATATAACTAAGTAATAATTATTATTGCATTTTAATGCTCTAATTAAAACGCGTTGTAATTAAAATACCGACAGAGTGGTCAGCACTTGTTAGTGAAGATAGTGCCAAAATCTGCTTATAGAGGGTGTCATGTGTTCACCACAACGAACTCTCTTGTCATTAATCTCATTTTTAATTGACCGGAGCTGCTACTTTTTATTCAAGTAGCTTCTCATTTGTCATCAGAGGCTGAAATTTTGTCATTTTCAGACATCTAGCATCGTAAGGATAACCCAAACAATTTGTAATGCTATTGATTTAGATCACTCTAAAATATATAAAAAGTCATGGATGAAGATAGTTTTTCTTTAAAGTAACTCATGTACAATATCCTTTTTTGATTCATCTACGAAGAAACACGCGCTTATCAGAAATAATGAGAAAAGGATTACACCATTAAAATATACTTTTTATACCATTTTTCCTGTTAAAGGAACAACTCCACAGTATTTGGCAAAAGACGCCAATCCCTATACCAATAAGAAGCTAGCTTCACAACACCTGTCCCAGGACTCTTTATATTAGTTAGTTTTTACACTGCTGATGAAGGGAGCAAGAGGCAAGGGGTATGTCATATATAAGCCGTTTGTGTGTATTATTAAGTGCAGCCAGGCATCCGCGCGCGCGCGCACACACACACACACACACACACACACACAAAAGTTGCTCTAACACCCACTCTCACACAAGCAACGCAGTTAGGGACTCACTGGCACTAACACTGGCTCTAGCAGTCACAGTCTATTACAGAATACAATAATTTACGTTAATATACAAGTGTGCATTGATATAAATCATTTAATTGGAATATGTATAAGTAATTAACAGATGTCATTTGAATAAATCGTGTGTGAATAAACAGCCATCAACAGTTCTCTTTCTTACATTCATTAATTATACCTATTTAATTAGTGCTCGACCACGGAGCAATTAATAGCTGGTTAAATGGTATCTATTCCGTACAGTGATGATAGGCACTTGACCACGAAGCTATAGACAACCTAAATATCATCACAGCAATATTATATCAAGGAATTAATCCGTAAGGTTTCAATCGACGCCCAACGTGGACCGATAACCCGTAGTGTTTCAAATTCCATACATCTTATACGCAACAGTAACAATTTATTTTGATCATTACTTTCATAAATTACCTCTTAATTATCTGTTTATATATTGAAATATTTGAACATACTGATGGTAAGAATAAAACTCAATTTTTTTTAAAATAACTTTTCAAATCGCTTTCATTGCATCAAAAATTACTTCAAAGAACATGATTATCACATTATAAATGATTACAAAATGGTTTATTTTAAAGTATATAACCTTTATAGGGTTTCATAAATATTCTTTGCTACGTCCACATTTTGCTATATTTCATTTTGTTAAATATTACTATAAACACTTTTTTTTTAAAAGATTTTACCCTTTTCCTTTACAATTAACAATTCAAACAAAAGTTTTGATTTGTCAATTAAGGCCATGCCTTATCAGTTTGTGACGCTAAATAGATTTTTTATTATAATTACAAAATTTACCATTGATGTATTACTTGAATTTTTTTGTAGAAAACATTCATTAAATATGTTACACTGTTTATAAAACCGTTAACCATTTAAATGAATGTTCCTTAATCTATTTTACATTTAAAAAAAAGTGTTTTACATTAATACAAATGTAGTATGGACAGCCATAAGATAAACAAATATGCTGATTCTTTGAAAGCTCTCGTCCAAGACGTAATCAGATGATGATTAAATAGTTATTAAATATCCAAGTTCAAATCCTGTATAGGGTGGGGGTGGGGGAGGGATTTAAACTAATGTATTCTACCAGGTGAAAAGTCAACGTGCGAGGGTATTGATTGCTGTTCACTACATGTGTGGTAAACATAATTAATAAACTAATGTGAATTAAGATTTAAGGCGATTGGCCCTTTTAATTTGGTGTGGAAATGCATATTCATGGGAACAAATGGTAATCTTCAAGATTTTTTTTTTATTGTTTTGCAATTTTCTTCTCGGAAACGGTTTGTTCAAAAATATAAGCGTGTTGATTAAGTTATACTTTTGATATACACATATCCTCTATGATTTTAAAATTGTTCAAATATTGATAAAATTGACATTTTTCAATAGAGAACTGCCGGCTGCATACAAAAAATTTAAAAAATTAGCACTTAATAAACATTATACATTATCTTAGAAGAGGTGTTGAAAATATTACTCTACAAATTTCACTCGTTCTCGAGAAAACTAATATTTTCAAACGTATGATTTTCCGCAAGACCTGTCCAATAGATAGCGCCATCTACGTTTTCTGTAATCCATCTCGTCTTGTTGGCGCGGAAGGATACTTTGGTTGGTTGTAAAGCCACGCCACGCCTTTCACTGTCCCCCCACCATCCCACAAAATAGGTTTTAGACTTGCACTAGACAGGGGAAAGGCCTTAATGTTAAAACAATATTATTTTAAACGACTTTCTAAGCTTCGTAATAAAACTTGAGGACTGAAAGCTACATTAGACCTACCCTCATTAGTTTTAAGAGGTATCGTACATGTAGCTCAATTAGAATCCATACAAACTAATAATGAAAATGTAGTGTTTTCATACCCTCATTAATTTGGGGGCGCATAAATAGCCCAAGAAAATCAAGGATTTAGCTGCTGAAGAAATCGTTGCCTCCTTGCCCATCACATAGAACTGGTTACTATTATCCTTGAGAGAATCGCACTGGATTCCGAACGCAGTGGTAGCAATCACGTCGTTGGCATATCGTGTGAACAGGTCTTTCATCTCCAGTCCAAGAGTTCCCCCACCTAAGTAGGCAACATTAAAGATCAGCAAGAATTTTGCTAGAAATAGTGTATTTGAGCTATTACAAAGGAATCGGTAAGAGACGAAATTTTAATAATCTCTGGCTTGCTATTAATATTTTTTTTTAGATAAAATGAGTATATTTTAACTTTGTCCATCGTGTAAAGACAATTATTAAAATCTTAGTTGAAATAAAACTTGGAAATTAAACTATTGCATTTAAAATAATGTATCCTTTATAGTTTTTTTTTTTTACTATTGCGTTATACTAGTACACACATGTTGTACAGTACATGTAACTTCTGTTTTCGACCTTATTTTTTTGTGTGCCAATGATTTATATACCACGTAGTTAACCTGGATCACTATCGTTAGAAATGATTCAAACAAGGATGGTGCATTGTTAAAAAAAAAAAAAAAAAAACTTGTTGCGAATTATTTAAAGATTTGTATTCATTATATTAGTATCTATATTATAGAAAAATATGGGAAAATCTATGTCGATTTTAGAATCCTAATATATTTACTAATGTTTACTTTTACAAAGATTGACTTCAATGCAAGGCAAGGTTAAATATATGTTACTCTAAAATTGGATTAGCCCCATTTTACAGGATGTCACTACTCGCTTGGTTAATTGTCTTGTCATATAACTATTTTAAAGAAATAGACATACGCTAATAGAGTTGAGAGAGGTACCAAACCCTTCCTTCACCTCTGACAAGACGTATATTATTCACAACTTGTGAATGTGAGGAATGCCAGGCCTCCACCGTGGTTCGGATCCCACGTTAAACTGAAGGTCCTCCATTTCATCTCACAATCACCCTACCATTACACATTAGCGTAAGTGCGTATAACCCGAACGGGTAGTAAGACGTGGTGCTAATAATAATAAATAATAACAGTGGAATAATAAGCCTTAGTCTTTATAAATCTTTTAATCGTAGAAATCATCATGAAACTACCTTGTTTCTTCAGTTCATCGTGGAGGTACTGCGACAGCTGATTACCACACTCATCAACCAATAAGAACATGTTCTTCATCTTGCTGGACGTGAAGGCGGGACTTAAGGTGGATCTCATGTTCTTCCATTTGTCACCTGAGAATATATAGAGCTAGATTTTGGTGTTGGTGGTTGTCTTTGGAATATTTACATGGAAATACTTTTACAAAATCGGTCCCGACATAGTTATGTTTTATCAAATGAATGTGTGGTCAAAAGTGTTTGACTCATAATAATAAACCTAGTTTAGGTAGACAAGGAACGGATTTAACCCCCTCCGAGTGAGAATAACGATCTTTTTCACATGTAATTTTTAAATGTGGCATTTCAATACCCTCTGCAGTCTGATAGTGCAGGTGTAAGTTGCTTAAACTATACATATAATTCATATATGTATATTAAACCAATAATAACCCTAGAATTAGAAGCTTGTAAGAAACAAAAAACAGATTTTTAATTATTTCATTTTAATGTCTTAATAGCCGTGCTTTTTTTTAATTTAATATGTTTAGGTTAAAAAAAGATAAGTTTAACTGTGAAATATGTTGGGCTATACAATCAACCATTCTACTGAAAATACTTTAAACACATAATTGAAAACAAAACCGGTAATATTATTTAAGAAAAATTAGTAACTTCAAACAAAATAAATGACAAAGTCAACCCACGTATAAGTTCTAGATTCTATACTTAAAATGAAGCCGTTAATCAGTTGGTTTAGAAAGCACACGTTAAATAGCTCAATTTTGCACAGAATTCAAAATAAGCGAATTAACTCTTGTGGTATTATCCGAGATCATTGGGCTATGGCCAGATAAAACAATGGTGGTCAAAACTAGTTGGAGAAATATTCCCACCTCAACGAGGTCAGGGACGATAGTGACGTCATTGTGGAGGATTGAGAGTTATTTATGGTACCGGTACTCGATTCATTTCAGACAACAACCAAATAAACAATACAATGTTTGTTTTGGCTTCACATATTTGTATTATTTAGACAAGGGTTCAATCCTATATTTTTTCGAATAAGTTTCTTAAAATTTCCTTTCAAATCTTGAATCCTAATTATAATCCTCAAAATATTTAAAAATGTACCATTTCCATTAAAGTGAAAGTAAAAATAAAAAACATGGCGTGAGCCCACGATTAAAGTATACCGTCTGAGTGGCTACTATCGCTGGTAGAGCTGACCTTTGAGGGTAGATGGTGTCATGTGGTCAGCACAACCAACCCTCCAGCCATTAATCTCGGTTATCTTGATCGGAGCCGCTACTTATGTACTCCTCATTTGACCTCATGAGGCTGATTTTGACCCCGTTCCAGACTCACTGCTTCACAGATAAATTCTGTAAGCGCTGGGAATCGAACCCAGGACCTCTGGATCTGTAGCAAGGAATTCTAACCACTAAACCACCGAGATGGTTAAAGGTAAAATATTTTAAATTTAATTTAATTAAAAAATGTAGTTTAAGGCCTAAAGTTATTTTTCTTTGCCGTTATCCTACTTCATAATCATTGCATTTAATTTATTTGAGGTATTTAACTTTTACCTTCTGTATCGACTGCAATATCAGTACACGAGAATTTCTATGAGCGAGCGTGAAAAGGTCTATCACTTTTGCCACCATAGATATTTTCACATACGTCTCAGTTTCTTTTACATTACACAATCGATATGGGATTGATGGCTTTACTTTCCATTCGAATAAAGTTGTTCTACGGATTTTTATCACTAAAAAAATACGTCAACCCAGATAATTTGAACCTACAAACATCGATTCCTGATGCGAGCACTTTACTCAAAGACCACTGAGGTCGTCTACTCCATTATCAACAAAGAGAACACTTTTTTTAGTAAATTAAATATATGAATAAATTAGTCCTTTTTTGCTATTTGTTTATTTTATGCCAACCATAAAACAGTATATATTATTCCTATTAACAAAAAATTGCTTAACATTCTTGTATCGATTCTTTATAAAGTATATGAGATACTTTTTTTTTATATCCATACGAATTTATAATACCATAGGAATTGAAGTATCTAGCATCCCAGCGTTAGTATTAATTCTATTTGGTTTTCTTAGAGTAATTTTATTTTACGTAAACCACATATTACGCGTCGGATATTCACATATATGTATACTAATTGGATCATTAAGATACCATTTAAAAGAAATGTACTCAAATATGCTTTTAGGGAGAGTAAGTAGCTATTTATTAAATCAAAATCTCATATCAAGCGCCTGAGGAACAAAACACGAAATAAATATTACCTTTCAAACCTATAAGGCTTTTCATAAATAAAGGCTCCGAATCCTCGGGGAATGGAACGCTCCTGTCGACGAAGTGATCGAAATCTTTGACGGTGATCTGTTTGATGGTCTCAGGATCACATAGGACGTAGCGGGTTGGTTGAATCTGAACATCCCTCCGACCTTGTGACGTTTGAACTCTATGTACAAAGATTCTAGAAGCTCGCCGAAAGATTTCCGTCTGAACACAAGGGCCCCCATGTTTCCGAGGATGGGTAGAGGTCGAAGGTAGGGTACGTCCCTCTTACTGAAGAAGTCATGCCCACGTGAACCCACGAAGTACAGGAGGAGTATAATAAATGTCGCTACCAGGCCCCACGATGTTAAGTCCAATCCAAGAAGGCCCATCCTAATGGTCTGGTGCCAATTTGTTGACCCACTGTCAGACGAATCTTTTGAAGATAGTAGTTAATTCTGAAATGAAAAATATACATATATATAATTTTAAAAAAATTTAAAAAATATACAACTCAATTTAAAATTTATTTTTATAAAACATATAATTTATAGGTACCATCTCACCCAACCCAGTTCCTTCCCCTACTCAACAGGCTACAAGTTGCCACTGAGAAAAACGTTCATCTATACTTATAAAATAACATGTCCTGACTGACTGACTGACTGATTCATCATCGCCGAGTGCAAACTATCAAGGCTACAAGCATAAAATTCGGACTGTATATTCATTTTGTTATGTAGGCACCCACTAAGAAAGGATTTTAGAAAATTCCACCCCAAAGGGGTCAAAATAGGGGATCATATATGTATATATATGTATGAAAGTCCGTCATTTTGAAAGTTACATAAACAAAATTTTGTATTTCGGTTATTGACGTAAAACAAATAAATACATGTTTCAGAATGTTGGAAATTTTATTTAATAAGGGATGAAAAAGGGGGTGAAAGTTTGTATCGGACTTGCATTATTTTTGATCTGAGGTCAAGTTATGGTCATCAACGTAACGTAATATATTTAAATTAATCTGTAAATACATATGTATATTTTCGTATTTGTATATAATCAACTTCCACGCGAGCAAAGCCGCGGGCAACAGCTATCTAGTCTCTTTATAAAATTATAATTATCATCATTCTCTCATATTATTAAAAACTGCTTAATTTATTAATAAGATGGAAATAAAATACAAAGTAAAAACGTGATGACGTTTGCCAGATGATTGTTTGTTTCTCTGACGAAAATACGAGCTTTAAATTCCACATGAATTTGGACTTTGGCATTAAAACGTTTAATACTTTTAATTCAATGTTTTTATCTCATTTGATTTATTAGCTATTGTTTCTTGAGACACCTCACGCAAGCGATACGTTACTAACGTCTGGGAATGGAATTAAAAGTTAACTTAAAAAAACTCATTAATTTGGGTACACGGACTAGTTGTTATATTCCATCTAGTCTAGTTTTCTGGTAGCGGGTAGTTATAGGTTCACTTCCTAGCCGGGTGATTTGAGAGTTTTTTTCTTAAGTGGTTCCCCAGTTCTCCCTTCACTAAAATGTAGATACATTTAATGTAAATTCTACCTTTCTCATCTTCATTTCACTAACGTTATTAAAATAAGTATAAAATAACCGCCTCTATGGTTTAGTGATTAGTTCCTAGCTACATATCTAGAGGTCCTGGGTTCGATCCCCAGCACTTTCAGTATATTTTCTGTGAAGCAATGGACCTGAAGTGGAGTTAACTCAGCCTCGTGAGGAAAAATGGGGAGCTACTTGGGTGAACAAGTAGTGGGTCTTTTATAGAAAACTGAGACCAACAGCTGGAGGACTCTTGCTAATCCCATGACACCCTCTATCCGCAGATGTTGGCACTATTGGTTAATATGGTTCCATTTCGGACTGACGCCATGGAATTAGAATGAAAGGTTATAAGAGACATTAAAAATAAAGCGCTCTTTCATACCTCTAATTAAAAACACCAAGATTTGACTCATAAAAGTATCTGAGATCTTTTTGGAAGAATTTATTTGTCTTGTTCAAAGCAAAAACCTTTTAAATAATTACGTTAATTTTAAGGTAACGCTTCTTAGTGAAATTTACACTACTTTAAGTACATATAAAGTGGAAGATGACTCATATTGGCATGATTTTAAATAAAGTTTGAGAAAGAATGGCAAATTACAACTAAATATAAGAATATTTAAAACCCTCCACAAGGCTACTCGAATATACTTAGAGCTTCAAACTGCCTCTGTCGACGATAAATGTAGCTATTATTTCTTGGATGACATTCCATTATAATGATACCCGAATCAGTGGCCACGTTGTTTAAGTTACTAGGCTCGCGGTGTACTGGATTTCCCATGACAGTGAAGTTAAAGCTATAATCTCAATTGGATACACAGGATTCTGTTTCCAAATGTGAATCATTACTATAGTTTCTCCATCCTTTCTTATCATTAGTTTAGGTGAGTTTCCTCCAAATTTCCTCCTCATGATCGAATATATTCGATCAAGGTGGGGATGTAGGTAACGCGAGAAAAGGCCAATGTTTTTAGAGTTTTTATTGTAAAACATGTGTTTGGCAAAAAATAATTGCTACAGTACAAACATAGAGTTTAATTTTCTTTACAAGTTGACTTCAACAGTTGTTGAATATCCTTCATGAGCATAGCAGAATTTGATCAGAAACTTTTTAAATGAAAATAAAAAGTTGTCATTAAATTCCAGAACACTCTTTACAGATATTCAAGAAGTTTTGAGGTCACCATGTGAAGAAAATTAAATTATCTGTTTGTACTGGAACAATATTACATTAATTTTGGCCAAAAAAGTTTTTTGTCCTAAAAACTGCAAAAACACTGGCCTTTTCTCGCGTCCCCTTCCATCTCATCTTAAGTCTCATATACAAATTTTATTTTATTTTTACTTGAGGATGAGAAGAAATTTGTTAAGTATAACGATACATTGTGATTTTGTGTTGCCTATTGAAATAATATTTTATTAAATTTACCATATTTGTTTATTTAGCTCAACTATATCCTTAACTAAGTGTCTTGGGTTCAATTATCGGCTTGGGCAAAAAACATATCATTGGATAATTGCTTCCTTGGTGGTAGGGTTTTATGTTTATTCTAGTATTTAATTGCATAGTGTATAACCCGAGTAGGTAGTAAGATGCAGTGCTATAAAAAGAAAAAGTGCATTTTATACGACTCTGGCTTTGCTTGGAAACTCGTTCTGTAAGGCCTTATTTCATACAAGAATCCTAATGTATATGGGCTAACTTGAATTTCGGAATAAAGTGCCTGTGAACATGAATTTTGGAACCACCTGAAATACTATTCAACTACTAACCCCTTACCTAACTAGCCTAGTCCAACCTAACCTAAGCTAGCCTAACCTAACCTCCATTTCCATTTGAACAAAGTCTCTATAATTTAATTTTTACTCCACAGTTCGTGTAAGGCTATTACCAACCTTGGATGAATTGTTCCACAATTCGCGTTTGCCAGTATTAGTTGTTTCGCAATTCATGTGCACCAGTATTATATTATTATTATTATTATTATTATTATTAGCACCACGTCTTAATACCCATTCGTTTATACGCACTTAAGTTAATGCGTAATGCTAGGGTGATTGTGAGACAGTTAATGTGGGATCCGAACCACGGTGGAGGCCTGGTATTCCCTACATTCACAAGTTGTTATTAATACACCTCTTCTCAGAGATGAAGGAAGGGTTTGGTAATCAGATAAAGCTGTGCTGGGACCGAGGATTGAACCCCGGACCCCAGCATAGAAGTCCGACACATTACCCCTAGACCACCAATTATTAGAAAACCAGTATAAAGCACCAGGTATAAATTTGAATCACCTCACCGGTAATTCAGTCTATTGCAGGCACGACTTCTTAGACTGTATATATGTATATACACATGCATATGAACATTTATATATACCGTTGTAGACATGATTGGTTGATGTTTTCTTGATGAAAGCCGATAGATAAGGATAAAGAAAGAGAAAAGCTAACGCAAACACTATTTTGTTTCAAAACAACAATAACAAACACATTAGACGTTCAAACGTTATCATGTTGACTATCTCAGAAGATAAAAACTTAGAGATATTTGCAACAACCAAAGAATAATCAATCACGTTTAAATGTTGTATATTTGAAAATACTTGACTTCAACAAGACAAATTTTGTACAAATATTGCTATAACATATCTTAAAATGCAAAAAGAGAATATATAGTTAACTAAACAGAAAGCATGTTTTAGTGGCCGCAAGGTCTATGGCGCTACTCACGCAGTAGACTAGCCTGCTGATGAGGGGAAGATTGATGTTCAAATCTCGGTCAGGTGTACTGAGGTATTTTCCAAAATGGTTTTCCACTCTCACTCCCTACACATCCTATAAATATAACCTTCCTAATCCATTAAATCATTAGCGTAATTAATACAAAAGCGCGGACGGATAGTAAGAATTCAGTGCTAAAAAATAAATAAAAAAAATTAAACAGAAGACAAACCAATTAATTAGGACTTATTAATAGTTTATCCTACAAATTAACTATATCCTGATTTTAGTAGGAAGAAAGTTACTAAAACAATTTTAATACATTCATACGAAAATTCACATGATCTGCAGTTGTCACTTTTGATAGATATTATAAATACCAATAAAATAACAAATATTATAGTAAGAAGTTAGCAATGTTGGCTACAAAGAGGTATCTTTGAATTTTTTAAGCCTTTCCTCTAACCAAAAAGCAGGCTACAACTCTCACGAGCCTAAAAATGATGGGCAAGCTGACAAAGGCATCAATATCGTCTGGTCTAACTGGAGGATTATATGGAGGCAGGGATTTGAATCCCAGCAGTGTATATGAAGGTGTATTTTGTATGTGATTTCCAACTCTTCCTCCATACAAATATGGGTAGGCCCACACCTCCTCTAAATTATACTTTCCTCATCAGTAATTCACATGTGTGAGATATGCTGATATTTAATCTAAGTTACATTTAATTAAAAGTCTCCTCTTTACTCACACACCCGCGAGAATACACGCTAATATATGAACATTTACTAGAGTTGTTTGTCTATTGCTGAAAAATTGGCCAAGTTCTTAGAATAATAACATTGTTTATATTATATATCACCAAATGACTTACCTATATGTGGAGTCCTCTTTCATTAGCTCCGCTCACGAACAGAGTAGCAAAACATATGACGCACTTAAAGAGCTTCAATAGTTCATAGTTGTCTCATGTTGGTGAAGCCACGCCTCTTATAACGTAACCTTCGTTGATCACAACTAGCAAGGCGGCAAATAAAAAAAATCATCCACTCACCACTTGCTTCTACTGAACGTTAACTAGGTTGAAAGAGGCTAGGAATGACCTTGACAAGGTTCTTCGTCTCACTGTAGATGAGGAGGAAGGGGAAAAATCTTGTAGAGAAGCGACAACCGAAATAAAACAAATATCCCTTCATCTTCTACTTTCCCCGATCATGCGGAACTATCCTAGATATGTTGCTAAATCTCACTACGTTATATTCCATAGGTTATTAAACTTGATTTATTCGTGACCCCTTTTAATAAGACAACATTATTAACGACCTTAGATAGTAGTAATTAAGCTGATTTTTTTTGGTACTCAAGTGTCGTTTCTTTTTAGTAGTTTTGGATCAAACGAAAAATATAAATCATTAACAGATTCAGTGGGGAAAAAATACACACATGTTGATATGTTTAAATACACTCTAATGCATATCGTTTACAAACTTTTTACAAGCAGATAACCAATAGAAGTCATTAGTTTATCTTAACTTAGTTAACAATACGAATTATCATTAACATTGTGTTTATGTTATCATGCTGAAAAATGTTATTTCTGCAATAAACTAATTAAATATTGTATTATATTATAATTTCAATAGTTTTATAGGAGATATTTTATTTGCTCAAGTTTGTCAATCTTTGCTGTAACCAACAGAATACTTTCCACAAATCCTGAAGGGGTCACAGCCCCTAGTTTAAGAACCTGTGAGAGAGTGCTTAAACTCGTAATTTCAATTAACAAAATTTCTATCCTTGTGTTGAGTCTTCTAATTTATTATTATTGCCCTTTGTAACGAACTATCTGTGTGGAATTATTCCAGTCATTCTAAATAATATAAAAACGATATGATTTGTTTAATTTCATCTCAGTTGCGTTTGTATGGGGTGCAGTCTAGGGGTAAGGGGTCAGATTTTTGTGTTGGGGGTCCGGAGTTCAATCCTCGGTCCCGGCACAGACTTATCAGTTTCACAAACCCTTACTTCATCTCTGACAAGATGTGTATTAATCACAACTTGTGCATGTGGGGAATACCAGGCCTCCACCGTGGTTCGGATCCCACGTTAAACTGTAGGTCCTCCACTTCATCTCACAATCACCCTACCATTACACATTAGCGTAAGTGCGTATAAACTGAACGGGTAGTAAGATCTGGTGCTATTAATAATACGTTTGTATGGTTCATTGTATGTGTTTTAGGTGGGATTGAAGGGAATTATAGCTGAGGCCAGTATTTTGACCGTTTTCATAACAAAACCTTTCTTTAAACCCAATAGATAAAATATTGCACAAGTAGATACACTTGATTAAATTTCATACACACAGATTCTTGAATATTTGCCGTGGGCATTCATAAAATTTCCTGTGAAAGTTCCTCTTTATTTAAAAGGTGCGTGTAACCCGAACGGGTAGTAAGACGCGGTGCTAATAATAATTATAATAATAATAATAATAATATTTAAAAGGCAATCATATTATAATGCTACTATTCTCAATACTTATTTAATAAATCTTGATATTACTATGTCGAA
Source organism: Timema cristinae (assembly GCA_039000515.1). Taxonomy (NCBI): domain Eukaryota; kingdom Metazoa; phylum Arthropoda; class Insecta; order Phasmatodea; family Timematidae; genus Timema; species Timema cristinae. The sequence goes on from JBCFYV010000100.1 coordinate 32,122,615, forward strand.
AATAAACTATACGTGTCAAGTTATTCACTATTTTATTTATTTCCGCTCAAAAAAATATTGTTTTCGAAAAATCCACAAAATTCAATTTAAATTTAAAGATGTTACCTAATTCGAAATTTCGAAGCAATTTTTTGAAGTGGGTTGCATCTTAGCCTGACGCACCTAAGCAATCTAAGCACAATAACAATTGTTAACCAATGAACGAAATAGAAAGAAGGTGAAGAAAATGAGAGGTTCACCCTGCAAGGCTTCGTGTTTATCTATAAATAACACTTTCCCTCTTCCTCCGACGAGTTTACATAGTCATTATACTATTTGCGTCTTCAAAACATTGACCAGCCTTTTAAAACTACATTTTTATTGTTTCTTATTTTAGATAGTCATATATGACACATACTTTTTTTTTAATGCATAGGAAGACTCCTACAAGCACATTGTATTTAATAAATTTAACTAATCCCATTCCCTCACCCAATGGAAAGCGGAGAGACCGTAAGGTCGGTCCTCTGAGCGGAATGGGAAGTATCTCCGGCTACCACCCTGGATGTATGGGAGGTAGGCACAAGTCCAAGTGCTGGTCCCATGCATGAGTGACAGGTAGATGAGGAGTAGTTAATTCTCGTCTACCTGGGTATGGGGGCCTGATCCTGATCAACCTTCTCTTCGTGGGAGGGTGGTGAGGGCGTTTTCGCTACTCACAAAGAAATTACCCTGGAACTTATTCCCAGAAATGCGTGGCATAGCTCTTGTGGTACCACCACGCATGCAGATTAATAATATAATGTTATCTATCATGCCACTGAATATAGAGAAATAAAAGGTGGTGTGTTTTATATATTTGTTTAGTAACATTCGTTATTTTGTTTAAATGTTTTTATATTTTTTCATATTTTTTAAAACGAGTGCGTGGATATGGTTAAAATAATCCAAAAGCCAAATTAAAATTGCAAAAGTTGTCAAAACCATAAGGTTTTCAAGAAAAAATTGCAGTTATTTTCAAAGAAAAGGCATTATTAGTATAATTTAAAAATATTTTAGGTCACGTAAATACATTGTTAAACTGATTTAAGGAAATACGTGACCACTTACTTTCAACGTAATTATTAAATCGACCAAATAATTGCGAACATGTCACCCAACGGCCTGCATTGCTCTTAAATGGACTCAAAACACAAGGTGTATGCTCTAGAGGTAAAATACAATGTCAATATGACTCTTTAGGCGATTCAACATTTACTTTGAATGCAATTAAAGACTATTATAATACTTAACTTGGGATAATCATCTGGGAAACAAAACTTAACATACATCTACCTTTCAAAGCCGAACTGCTTTTCATGAACAAAGGCTCAGACTCCTCAGGGAATGGCAGGTTTCTATCGACGAAGTAATTAAAATCCTTGACGGTGATCTGTTTAATGGTCTCAGGCTCACAGATCATATAAATGGGTTGGTTGAACTTGAACATTACCCCCACCTTGTGACGTTTGAACTCGACATAAAAAAAAATTCCAGATGTTTGCCAAGAGACTTCTGTCTGAAGACAAATGCTCCCATGTTACCAAATATGGGTAGTGGTCGTAGGTAGGGTACATTCCTCTTACTGAAGAATTTGTGCCCACGTGATCCCACAAAATACAGAAGAAGTAAGATAAATGTCACCACCAACAGCCCCCAAGATGCTAAGTCCAATACAAGGATGTCCATTTTAAGGGCAGTCCCAAAGTTGTGTGATTTTGTCTGTAGATACGGATGTTCCTGAAATAAAACAATGGTTTTAATAATATTATTAGCACAACGGTTTTCAACCGAAATACAGACTAATTAGAATGAAGAGTGTGAATTTCAAGACAATCTACCATCATTTGACTAAAAAGAGCTGTCTACGATAAATGGCCAGCGAAAATTACAATGTAGATATTAGTGTATCTCTATAAGGAAGACCTTACAAAGAGGTAATTGTAGTATCTTTGGAAGAAGGAACAAGAAATGTGTTTTTATCCTCTTTCTTCCAAATTTTAATACAATGTAGGTAATAAGCAATCCCTGAAGTAACAGGACAGGAATTGAGCCTCAAACTGCTCCATATATTCCTCATATTTAACCTATGGCTTACACCAATTTATTGAGCGCATAACCCTTTAAACTTTTTGGTCACCGTTGCAGGTATGAATTATATTTACTTAAAGATAACTGATAGGTGAGGACAAACAAGGTTATACACAGCTAAAATATTTATTTTTAAATCTAGTTACAACTCCTTTAATTGATAAGTGTTAATCTTATCAAACATGTTTATATCCTTTGATAAATTTATGAACTTGTGAACATAGAAAAAAGAGGCAAACACATTTACCAATGATTCTTAATCGATTATTAAATCCTTAAGGTTCAAAAGTTATTTCTGTTAGTATAATGAAGAGTTTATTTTATCCGTGTGTTTGTTATGAGCGTTGTGTGATATCTACAGCACAGAAAGGTCTGAATATTAAAAATTAGTAGACCATATGCACAAACATGTGCACCTCGAAGCCAGAACTTTGAATATTTTTTAAAAATTAAGAATCAAATACTCAAAGCTATTGTTTATGCTTTCAGTGAGGATTGCTCCATCTATATATAATATTTGAAAATTGAAAAATGACACCTGGACACGGGAATAGAACCTGGGACCTTTTGACTTCATACGTCAATGCTCTATCAACTGAGCTATCCAGGAATCGTGCCGTGTCCAGGGTCATTCTTCACTCATTTTTAAATTTTCAGAATATGATATCTAGATGGATTAATCCTCACTAAGAGCATAAATAAAAGCTTTGGCTATTTGATTCTTAAATCTGCAATCCCTTACAATTATAATAATTGTACAAATGGCAGCAATAAGCCAACTACCGAGTAGAAGGTGGCGGCATGGAACTATTCCTGAATAGCTCAGTGGTTAGCATTGGCGTACTAAACCCAAGGTCCCGGGTTGACTCCCGTGTCCAGGTGTCAATTTTAAGATTATGATTTTTTAAATTAACTAAAATCTGCACCCGAAGAAATTAAATCACGATACTTTTTATTGTCTTATTTGAAGAAAATAAAAGTGTTGCCACGATCCATTGGGGAGCTACCATGGACAACGCTGGGTTATTATGTTAGTCATTGATAAAACAAAGGTGATTATAACATTACTTTAATTCTAGAAGAGAATATAGTATTAGAAATACAACACGGAGGAGTAGGTAGATCTTTATATAGATCTATCCTAGCCATAAGATCCAGACCACTTATTTTCATGTGTGGAGGTAGCCTTAGAGATCGGGGGTCTAGCCGGCCGTACTCTTGTATCTGGTGGGTTTGAATCAGTTGGATCGCTAGTTAAATTTTTTTTACACATGAACTGACATATACATGCTCACTTCAAGAAGGTTTTGCTTATTATGTAACAACCACGACTGGTCCCTAAATGAGAACACTTACGTTACGCGTGTATGTGGATCCGTTTACTGAACAACGTGAGTGTGCGTTGGTTCTTGGCAATGTTGTTAACTCTGTCCTGGTGACCTGGTGGTCTAGGGGTAAGGTGTTGGACTTCTATACTGGCGGCTGGGGTTCAATCCTCTGTCCCGGCAAAGATTTATCTGATTACCAAACCCTTCCTTCACCTCTGACAAGACATCTTGTGAATGTGGGGAATGCAAGGCCTCCACCGTGGTTCGGATTCCACGTTAAACTGTAGGTCCTTCATTTCATCTCACAATAACCCTACCATTACACATTAGCGTAAGTGCGTAAAACCCGAATGGGTAGTAAGACGGGGTGATAATAATAATAATAATAATAATAATAACTTTGTCCTGGGCATTACAATGATGTAAGAAGTTTGCTAGACCTCTAATGAGTATTCCATGCGTGTATTCTTGAGTAAGGAATGTATCATTCGCTGACAGCTCAAGCAGTTAAAATTTGACACTTTCTGCAATGATATTTTACCACTTAAGCCACTTTTTTTTAATGAGGTAAGCCTAAATCTTAAGTTAACTTAATTACCACAACCTATAACGTTATAGATGTCAAAATTAGTATCATCGGTCAAACTGATCCTTATGTAACAAACCCTCCCCGAGTCAGTACGGAAGAATTTAACACTGTGTATCTAAATAACAATAATATATAATATTGTATCCAGAATTAATATTTATATATTAAAGAGGAAACCTACTCTCTCACTCATTCATCACCGTATTTCCCCAAATTCTGAGTCCAGAAGTTTGAAAATTTGCTTGGAAGTAATGTGTAATTGTTCAGGATTCGAACCCTCCATCTCCCCGTTTACAGCAGACCAGTCTAACACAAGAGAGAAATCTACTTTCGGCTGGTAAAATATCTCAGAAAGCAAAATTAACTTTGTTTAGCACTTACTTTGCACAAATTCTTATCCATGGGCTAGAAACATGTACCCTGCTATATAAAGATAGTGGAAAAATTCAAGCAGCCAAAAATTAAATACTTCATAACTATGACACAGAAGACGAGGAAAAACAAAATCAGAAATTAAGATCATAGGAATAAAGTTGGAATCACTGTTACATTTACAGAGGTTGTAGGAAAGTCCAGACTTCAGCAGTATGGGTACGTGATGAGAATAATTAACAAAAAAAAAAAAAAGTAAATACTTTAATACAAAATTTAAAGGAAAAAGAATAAGGGTAATGCCAAGGAAACAATGGATGGAAGCTGTGAAATCAAAGGGGAAGAAAATAGATTATAGGGGGAAGGATGTTGAGGAACAAAAATGATTCGATGACAGGATTTAAGTGGTGAGTGCTTCGAGTGTGAAACCAAATGTGGTGACAACAAAACACACTTTTTTATGAGTTTATCTCATATATATGGATTTATTGAGATAATGGCTATGTTATAAACTTTTATCTTTATTTTAAATCGTAATTCAGTAGCTCCGTTCACTAGATTATAAGTGATTCAGTATTGGTCACATGATTATGTAGTCACGCCTCCTGCAACGTGACCTCACTTGATCACACACGATATTCTAACATGGCAGCCTGTAGTTTGATTATTTAATCACCGTTTGCTTACATTATCTTCAACTAGGTTGAGAGTGGCTAGCTACGGCCTTGACTTAAGTTTTCCGTCACTCGGTAGACACAGGAGAAGAGGAATAAAAGCACGTCATAAAACAATAAAACATGACAAAACAAAATGCAACTATTATTTTCCACAGTCTAGGTAGTCAAGTGGTCGGAGAGACTGACGATAAATTCAGAGATTTATGAATGTTTTCATAGAAGGGCTTGAAGAAAAAAAAACTTTGAAATTTGATTTATGAACAAAGGCTTATCACACAAATTGGCTATTAATTTATGGATCCACAATTATTATTGAACTAACAAATTATTATATTCTACAGCTTTTTGATTTAGGGTGAAAACTATAAAATCAAAAACTCATTCCTATGGTTCAGAAAAAACTTTAAAATATGGTAGACCTTTTATGTGTGTCTTTTTTACACTATTTTTCGTTTAGTAGAGAGCACTTCCCTACTGATTTAAATAAACTATGTCCTATTTTTAACATCCTAAAACTGAATCACGTTTGAAACTGTGCTCTCTCTCTCTCTTTCAAAGTAATGAAATGAAGAACAAAGTCTGAGTGTTATATCTTTCTATAAAAATGTGTGTAATGAACCTCCAATTTAAAATAAATTATTTATAATCACCTACGTATTAATAAGAAACAAAAGAGTACTGTCCTATTCCTAGGTAGAAGACGTTAATGACAAAGATGAGAAGTTTACAACAAGGTACTAAGCAAATATACACGTTTATAACAGTAAGCCTTTTTTTGTAAGTATGCATACATATTTATTGATAAGCTATAATTGCTATAAGATATTTGAGCTAATATATTCAATAGAAACTGTCAGCACATTTTAGCGGAAGAAGTGGACTCAATGGAATTAGGGGGAGGGGGACATTTTAGTCATGAATGTCAACTCGTTATTTTATTAATATATATTTAAAATTAACAAACTTAAGGTCTAAGGTTTTTAATCATTATTATTATTATTATTATTATTATTATTATTATTATTATTATTATTATTATTATTATTATTATTTAGCACCGCGTCTTACTACCCGTTCGGGTTATAGGCACTTACGCTAATGTGTAATGGTAGGGTGATTGTGAGATGAAATGAAGGACCTACAGTTTAACGTGGAATCCGAACCACGGTGGAGGCCTGGCATTCCCCACATTCACAAGATGTCTTGTCAGAGGTGAAGGAAGGGTTTAGAAATCAGATAAATCTGTGCCGGGACCGAGGATTGAACCTCGGACTCCAGCACAGAGGACTGACACCTTACCCCTAGACCACCAGGTCACCTACAAGGTATTTAATCCTCTGTGGAAATTATCACATCCATTTTGACGTGAAATAGATTTCGAAATATAAAAACTTTTTTATTATGATCTCTTACTAATTGCTCGGGCTACATTCATATGAACAACCTATGCTAATGTGCTAGGGAAATGAAAGTTTGAATTTTGAGGAAATGTACCTTCATTAGCGTGAAGGGAACGTGTGGATGAGCATTTAGGAACTAAGACCTTCATAACCCAAATCTACTCGTCATCAGCGTTCTAGTCTATTGCGAGAGTGATGCCTTAGACTATTCGACCACTGCTGCGGATCAAACCACTTATTTAATACCACGGGGGTTTCAAGACATCTGCAACTCGTCTATATGTTCCAATAAGTTGAATTTTACCGATGCATATCTCCGCCTAGATGTTCTAATAGTCTTAAGGCGTCACTCTTGCAGTTGACGATACTGACGATGATAGGGAGACCTGGGTTCAAATCTCGTTTGGGTGCACTGTGGGTGATTCTTCCTAAATGGTTTTCCACTTTCCCTCCTCAAATATGCGGGTACACTTAACATAAATTTAGCCTCTCTCATCCCTAACACATTATCGTAATTAGTACATATGTGTATATAACGAATGGATAGCGAGACCCGGTTTCATAAAATAAAGTGTATCTCAGCCCCACAAAAGAACGCAATAGAATAAAATCAGTATTATGGTTAGATGATATAGACAACTGACAAGTGGGCACATGAACCAAGACTAGATAATCCGTGAGAAAGGGCTGGGGCTCGAATCCTGGCTAGGTATAAGCATAGAGAAAGGTATACTTTGTCAATAGATAGTTCTATAAGTCAGGGTTATAGGCGGGGTACACGTTTAACTCTTCCCCTCCCCACCTCTCTCTCTATACCTCCTACTACTTCTTTTTTCTTGTGCGAGAGTTAATTTTGTAGATAAAAGAATAGTAAAAACCTTAAAGGATGCACCCTCCCACATACCAAGCAAAAAAATCCTTTTGCTCAAATTAAAATATGATGTCGACAATTTTAGAATAAAAATCATTTTAACTGTTCGTTTTGAAGATTCAATAAGCACTGTTAATTCAGTTTTGTTTAACTTTTTAACCGTTTCAAACTAAATTTTGTTCACAATGAATACATAACATAATATGACTCCATTATCATAACGATCACTCGATTCTGCCTTCCTTGCTTCTACTAAACTTCCCTAACTATATAGAAATATATGAATTAGTGAGCCTCTCTTTCTTCTTCATCCCTATTATGTTAGAGTAAATCTAGCAGGTGTATTAATTATTAATGAACATCCTAAAATTGTGTAAAATAGTTTAATTTTTTGTGTATGTTTTCCCAGCTCTTTCTTTTTAGCTAAATTGTCCAGAATAAACAAGACCTATTTATGAAAATTTTAGGAACATATTACATTAATGAAGATTAAATAAAAAATTCACGTCACTTTGATGTTTGAATTATTCTCAGGCCTACTCTTTTACCTTTTCTCAGAATATTTTAACTGAAATGTTTAATCATTTCATTTTAAGTCCAATCTAGATTGTTTTTCCCATTGCTATGTTTTAAATTGTAATGTCAGTGATGGGAACTTATTATGAATATTTCTGTGAACAGAAGATCTCACTATGTTCTTGTTCTTATCGATATTAAAGTCTTAAAATTTCACTTTATAGAAACATTTATTTGGATTTAAATATAAGATGTCTTATAAAATTATTTATCTTTCGATGTGAAGAATATATATCTCCTTTATTCAATAGTACATATTTATAGAGAATACCAATATGTTACCTTAGTTTAAGATGACTCTCTCGCAGTATGTAAAAAAAACCATGAGAAGTTCGACATAAGCAAAAACAAGGTTCCTGCCAGATCACGTCAATATTTTCTAATGCATTTAGAAGCAATCGCAGATTAAACAGACAGATATACTAAGCGCTAAACAGTCGAGCAAAAACAGGATCTATATCGACTTGGTAAATTATTTTACAATTAGTCACAAATATCTTTATTAATATAAATAATAGACCATTAGAATAAATATCTATATTTCTAATGACTGTATTCAAACAATGATTCGTAAAAATACAGAATATAATATGTGAGCTTGGTCAGGCTTTTGGGATATAAAACTTTAGGTTTTATTAAAAAAATATGTATTTTACATAGCACATGTAAAATAATACATTCCAATTTAACTAGAATTTGTAATTAATAAATATTTTATTTCCAATGAAACCAACTAAATCACTTTTAGCAATTTTTCGATTAAAAACAAATAAAACCGGTGTGTCACTTTTATATAATTTGGACAGGCCTATATTTCGCTATAATTTACAAAGTTGTATTTGATATCAATTAGTCGAGCAAACAATTATACCAGAGTAATGGTACACCCGTAACAAACCCAATTAGATTTCGTTTAAAATTTGTTCTATATAGTTTTACCCACATCAAAACCTAATTGTACAAGTTGTAATTAATAGTGACAGGTCGTCAAAATGTGACGTAGTTTAAATAGAACTTCTCTCTACTTCAGGGAACTAACAGTTGTTATATTTCATTAGCACAAAGCCAAGAGCATTTATAATATATTTTTACTATTAGTTAATTTAAGATGTACTTTTGAAAAGTATGTACTAATTAGCATGTGACTTACAAACTAGATATATATTACGACACCTAACAACACAATCGACTATATATTTTATAAATTGATAAATTATATTGCATATAGCCATTATATTAGTCAACATTTTATTGGAATTGGAATATTTGTGGATGACCACGTTCCAGATGAGCATTTTTTTTTTTAGCACCACGTCTTAAAACTACCCGTTCGGTTTATAAGCTTATGTACTAATTACACAAGGGGTTTTATGGAATATCAAAGTTATATTTAAAGGATATTACATATTACTTTTTGCTTGGTCTCTCTCTCTCTTTCTCCCTATATATATATATATATAGGGAGAAAGAGAGAGAAAGAGAGAGAGAGACCAAGCAAAAAGTAATATGTAATATATATATATATATATAGGGAGAAAGAGAGAGAAAGAGAGAGAGAGACCAAGCAAAAAGTAATATGTAATATACATATATATAAATATATATATAAAGTAATATTAAATATCAGATAATTATTTAATTCTTACATAAACGCGCCATATTACTTGTAAGAAGAAATACCTATTTGAACTCTTGCATATAAAACAAAGATATAAAAAAAAGTAGTCCAACAAATAAAATAACGATGATTAGTGGATTTGGAATAATTTCTCGTGTTTGAAAATTAAATCATTGTCATCACTTTAAAAATATAGATTAAGAGTCAAATCAAATAATATTGGTCAAACCATTAGGCCCATAGTTTCAATTGATTTTGACAAAATTAATAGTTTTGTATATAGGAAAATGTGAGTTTAAAGTTTACTGGCATTTTCCCCACTAAGTAATTGAAACTACATGTCCGACATTAGACATTGGATTTCTAGCTACTGTTCGTTGTACAGACAGCTGACGTGACGGGTCAGTTTGCTTCTAAGCTTGTCTCACTCTGTAACCTCCTACCTTCCTTCCTTCCCCTTTTCAACCACTCCCTTTAACCGCATTTTCCCTTCTCTTGTCCCTTTCACCCTTTTTTTTATATATTACTTGCGCCATGAACTCCCTACTACCCCCAACCAATGACAAGTCTAGCGCCAAGCGTACGTCACTTTCAGAACCAATTTGAGAAGCAGCGAACGCCACGTTCTGAACTGTATGTCTAGGGAGGAACGTTGAGGAATTATTAATGAAGGGAGCAAGGAACAAAGCTGAAGGGAGTGTGGGGGTAAGAGAAGAAAAGGGAACACCTTCAAGCACTGCAACAAGAGCGCATTTCCAAAATACAGTCGGAATCGAAAAGGGAAATTGTAGCACATGCCTGAAACTCTTGAGTCAATTCATTTGAAATAAATATACCTACTGTCGAGCCAAAAAGTAGGCTATACTATTTATTAGAGTTACTTAACATTTAATCATTTGATCATTTCACCAAACGACTTAAAAACTAATGACGGGATCACGAACAACTTAACGTTCACTTAAGGTTAACTTAATGTAACTTAACTTAAAGGTTCTCCTCATGTTTTTAAATGGAAGCGATCACAATGAAGTTAACTTAACGTTAACTTGCAGTTCACTTAATTTGATAGATGTGCTGGGAGGTGTTTAACGTTAAATGAACGTTACATGAAGCGTATCACGTGATCTAGCCAGCCAATCATTATGTGAGTAACGTCAACAGGGCTATTTAGTAATTCATTTGTTGGTTTTTTGACCAAGATTTACTCTTGATCTTCACATATAGTGATCGGCATTGAAACAAAATAATTAAACTAAAATAGAAAAGCTAGATTTATCGAAATATTTAATGATAAATATTTATCATATCAATATAAACAGTAAACATTCACTTTACAAATAGTATAAATCACAGATCAAAATACATAATCTATAATGGAGAGGTTTGGCTCGAATTGTTAAGTTAAGTTACGTGAATCATGATCACACATCTGTTTTCTTAAGTTAAGTGAACATTAAGTTAACGCTACCTTAAGTTAAAGTTAAGTTGATCGTGATCCCGACATAGCTTAGTTCAAAAACCTGCAGAATACTCATTACCTAATCATTCCTTCATAACTGTGCATATTATATTAATTGTTTCACCAAACACAATATAGTCGATCTCTAGATTCTTAGCTTGTATAATAATAATAATAATAATATTTAGCACTGCGTCTTACTAACCGTTCGGGTTATACGCTTTTAAGTACTAATTACGCTATTGGATTAGGAATTAGGAAGGTTGAATTAGAGGAAGTGAACCCGCATTTGCGTGGAGGGAGATTGGAAACCATTTAGGAAAAACCACCCCCAGTTCACCCGACCTAGATTCGAACCTCGATCTCCCGTCCTCAGCAGTCGAGCTCAACACGTCAAGCGCCAACTACGCCACCGAGGCAGCTTGTATACAAATTCGATATCGATTTAACAAAAGGGTTGGACAAATAAGTATTTATTTCATCCCAACAAATTGAAAATATGCATTCACTACTTCAAGGAATTAGTAACATAAGAGGGGATATTTATTTAAATACAACTAAATTATTTTTTTAAAAAAAGTTACTTATTTCGCTTTACACGCAGATTGGTAAACTATGAATGCGTTTAGCTTTGAAAGTATGAAACTTATATTTTCAATTGATTGAGTTGAATGTGTGACGTTGTCACAGACATAATGCAAACATGGCTCACCTGATCTGGTCCCCTTTGACTGGGCTGGATCTCGACTTCATGAAACACGCACACTCAACTCCACTCAACATCACGCGGCTTACTGACCGCCCGTGGCTCGAGGCCCGATTAGAGCAAGACTCGGACAATTGAACATCAAGATGCGCTAACCCGTATGCGCTGACGGTTGTGTTCGAGTGAAACAAGACTCATCCACCGGCGCGTGATTTGAAATTATCACGAGAATCGTCGAGACTTCTCCCGAAGCGACGTACACCCCTCTCCCTTCACCCTAGTGTGATTCCCGCCGTTTGTGAACACGTGATTGACTTTGTACAGTATATAACGGCTGGACTGTGTAGTGATGTCACTCATTTCTCTGCACTCGATTAGGTGAGACGCTTGTCTTAGATTTAGACGTAGGTTGCTGTTCGACGTATTCTAAATTATGTTTGGGTTAAATTGTTCAAAATTTAAGTTTCGACTTTAAATATAAATCTTGATTACTAATAGCTATTATTTCTCTGAGACTGCAGGATTTGCCTGTCAGCCATTATGGTTTATGCTCTAGCTTTTTCTTGATACTTAACGTTGTGTCCGCCTCACGGACGGGTTGGAACTTTGGCGTGGCGCCATCTTGGGGCGCTAATTATTTCTGTTTAACGTGTAACTTACTTAAAATAATTATTCTGCTTGCTAAAGGATAAAGGTTTGTTACGATTGTAAATTTGTTAAATTGTTATTCAACTCGGGGGGCGCGAGCCCGTGCACCCAGCACATTGGTCATAATAATAATAATAATTAGATTGAACTTATTTGATTAGGAACTATTGTAACAGGTTAGGTTTAGGTTAATCATTTTCTCTGTCGCGCCTTATAATGGCAGTCTATTATAAAACTTCATACTTATGTCAATGTAGTGTCGGCATCGCCAGGTCGTGTAGACCTATACATATTACTTGTATTTAACTTTCCTGCTAGGTTAGTCGCCTTCTGCGAGGGTCAATTTAATTATGACTACGTTGGTATTAATCGTTCTGTTTTCTCTTAACGACTTGGGGTCTTGCCCCTTTATTTATTGTTTATTTCGGCCCTTATCGGCCAGTCACTCGACTTTCCTAGAGTGCCTCGCTCTTGTATGTCTGCGAGTTGTTTGTAGAATAAAATAAACTCTCTTGTAACTAACCTACCTTCTATTTATTGTTATATGAACCTATCATATCGTATGAAGGGGGGGTTACAAGAGAGAAGCTGCGCCACTCTGCTCTCGCAGAGTTGAGTGGGGCACTTAATAGGATATTAGGTATAGTTAGGAGAGAAAATAGGGTCCGCCTGTCTGCAGTATTGTTGGATGATTGATATTGTATTGATTCTTGTTTGTTTATGTTTCATGACTCCGTGACCATGGAGACCACTCCTGCAACTGCCATGTCCACTTTGACCACATCTAAGACTGCTGTCTACCGCCTGAGCCGGGACGAGTTGACAGCTGAGCTGACTTCAAGGGGCGTCTCCTTCCCTCCCAATGCTACTGTGGGTGAGCTCAGATCTAAGCTATGTGGGGAGATTAGCGGGACTGGGGAGGCTGAGACTGACTCGGGTATGGACAGGATTAAGGATGGGAATCCACCCCCTTTAGCGCCAACCGCTCCTCCTCCACCCCCTTCACTAGTTAAATGTCAGAACAAAGTACTTATGGAGATTTTGAATCGGACCCCTGTTTGCGACGGTCAAGATCACGCTACTCTGTTTAAATTTATGGTTGAGATCAACAGAGCATATTGTCTAAAGTTAGCGAGTGATAGTGAATTTTTGATTCTGTGTTTGGCCAAAACTTCTGGTTTTTTAACCCAGTTGTTCTCCCGTGGGATTCAAAATGGTTTATCTTGGAGATCACTTACTGACCTCATTTTAGAAGCGCTGTTACCCAGTAGGGCTAGAGAAAGGTTATGTAAGGAAGTTATTCACAGGTTTCAATATCCCCACGAATTGTTGAGAGATTTTGTTTTATCTATCACAGAGGCAGCTCAAGTTCTCAATAGTGGTCTGGGGGAAAGTCAGATCGTTGATATTATCCTTGAGAATGTGTCGCCCCTCACCCGGCGACATTTTGTATTTACATGTAAGCCCTGTACGGTACTTGAACTTTTCTCTCTAGCATCTTCGATTGAAAACACCCTGCTCGCCGAACAGGAGTATTTAAGTGCGCATGCGCCGGCGGCATTAAACCGCAGACGCACGGGTTCAACTCCCGAACCTATGAATACGGCCTTGTCATTAGCGCCTGTACTACCGGGCGATCGCGATGCTAACACTCCTAGGGACAACTTCAGGCCTTCGGGTTCTGACAACCGTGCGCCCCGCGACCTCTCGCGCATGAGATGTTTTCGGTGTAGAAGACTGGGTCACGTACAGAGACAGTGTAGATCGGGAAACTTATAGGGCGCGCTCGTAGTCGTGGTCCGGTCGTGCCCACTTGTATTAAACCACGTGCTCCTACCCCTGTAGTTCAGATCCAGGTAGCCCAAAATGATTGTGTTGCTCTTTTAGATACAGGAGCCAGTCGCTCATTTATATGCCGTGAGTTTTTGCGCCAGTTAGAGGGTAAAACAAAAATCGATTATAGGTCGATAGGTCCTAAGATTTACGCCGTGGCTAATGGGCAGACTATCTTGGTCGATTGTAAAGTAGTGCTCTCTATTAAGATAGAAAGATTTGCCTGGAAACGTCCGTTCTTTGTTATGCCAGAACTTCCCTTTGATGTTATTCTAGGGACTGACTTCATGTTCGAGACTGGAGTCAAACTTGACCTGAGACGCTTAGGAATATCTTTTAGTTTTGAACCTAGTTTGTTTATTCCGTTTTGTGTTGGGCACCATCCTCGCAGGTTGTTCCCCATTGTCGAGGAACGTGAAGCGATAGATCGTTTGATAGCTCGATTCCCTGACGTCATCACTGACAGATGGGGCAAGTGCGACATTTTGCCGTACGACATTGTGGCGCAGGACCACATTCCTGTTAGATCTGGTCCCTACTCCTGTGCACCCCCAAACTCGAGATATTTAGAAATCTTATCATGGACTTGGAACGAAAGGAGGTTATTCGTCCCTCCAAATCCCCATACGCAAGTCCTGCGTTCATTATTCCCAGGAAAGGTCATGGGCATCGCTTGATTGTCGATTATAGAAAGCTTAATAAAAAAATAGTGTTCGACCCATACCCCATGCCTAGCATAGAGTCCGCCTTCCAACATCTTGGCGGAGCCAAATATTACAGCTTGATTGACCTTAATGCGAGCTTTCTGCAATGTGCTCTCTCAGAGTCGTCTAAGAAATTCACCGCGTTTATCACCCCCTGGCAAGTCTACGAATTCAACCGAGTGCCGTTAGGGATAAGTTGCGGGGGGCAAGCGTTGAGTAGAGTCTTAGACCATATTTTGGCGGACCTGAAATACAAATTCGTGTTTAACTACCTTGATGATATCTGCGTTTACAGCAAATCGTTTGATGACCATTTGCGTCATGTTGAGGTAGTGTTGAGGCGCCTGCGCGAGGCTGGGTTGACTGTAAACCGGAGAAAGTCACATGGGCGAAGAGATCTATCCCATATCTTGGCTATATCATTTCTGAGGGTAACCTGCTCGTTGACCCGGATCGGGTTAAGCCTATCTTGGATTTTCCCGCCCCAAAAAAAATAAAAGGGGTATTAAGGTTTCTAGGTATGTGCGCCTACTACGCTAGGTTCATCCCGAACTTCTCTGACTTAGCCAACCCCCTTAACTCCTTGAAGAAAAAGGGTGCCACCTTTATTTGGGGTTCTGCCCAACAGCAGGCTTTTGTTGCGCTTAAGCGCCACCTAGTGTCGCCAGCCGTGCTACGCATGCCTGACTTTTCTCTGCCTTTCCAACTACATGTTGATGCCTCCTCTGTAGCGCTAGGAGCGGTTCTCTCTCAAACGACTTCCGAGGGAAGTAGACCTGTAGCTTTCGCCAGCAGAACTTTGAGCCCTGCCGAAAGAAAGTATAGTATATATGAAAAGGAATGTCTCAGCTGTATCTTCGGCATCGACAAGTTCGCAGACTATCTAGAGCTTCGCCAGTTTGAGTTGTACACTGACAACATGGCCCTCAGTGGATGTGGAATCACCCGAAACAACTAGGGAAAATTGGACGGTGGGTTTGGAAGCTATCCAGGTTCAAGTTTACGACCCATCACGTTGCTGGGAAGCTTAATGTTGTCGCTGACGCTTTGTCTAGGATGTGTGAGGATAAGGAACCTGTAGGAGAATGTAAGGAGGATGGCTCGTTATTTGTTATCCATACGATTCCCGAATCCTTTATCTCAATCAAAGACCATCAGTTGATGGATCCGTGTTGTAGACAGATCGTTGACAGGATCAAGCGTGGAGAGAGGATTGGGAACTACGAGATCTTTAAAGACCTCTTAGTAGTTCGTGTCAAGGGTAGGATAAGATATTTTGTGCCAGAGAAACTTAGGCCTATGTTACTTAAATATTTCCACGACTCCCTTTTTGGCGGCCATTGCGGTGTCCTTAAGACCGAACGCAAGATTTCTAAGGAATTTTTTTGGCCCTTAATGCCTAGAGACGTTAGAGATTGGGTGCGCAAATGTGAGCCGTGTCAATTGGCCAAACCGGCGCGTAATTCTAAAATAGGGTTTCACTCCGCGGATGTTGCTAAGCAACGTGGGAGAAAGTTTTTGTTGATTTCGTCGGCCCCTTACCCGCTCTACCCAAGGGAACACCTCTATACTCGTTGCCATGGACGCCTTCTCTAAATTCGTCATACTCATCCCCCTAAGGAACATGAAGGCAAGGACGACTGTTAATGCTCTGTGCAGGCGTGTTTGGGCGATTTTAGGGACCCCAAGGGTCATAGTAAGTGATAATGGACCGTGTTTCCGTTCTAAAGCTTTCGGAGATATGTGTTTTTCGTGGGGGATAAGACACGTTACCACTAGCCCGTACAACCCATCGCCGAACCATGTAGAAAGGTTTAATCGTAACCTAAACGTTGCCTTGACGATCTTTCACCACCTGGATCACACCCACTGGGACCAGGACTTAGACGTTTTGAACATTGCCTTTAACGCCGCTTTCCATGAGTCAGTCAAAGCCACTCCTTCCTCTATCCTCCTCAATAGGGACCTGAACCACCCGTTATTGTTTAACTGGGATATTGACCACTCCTTAATGACGCAGGTGATTGTTCTTATGAAAAGAAATGTGAGGTAGCTTTTTCTAACCTCCTGAAGTCCCAAAGGAAGGTTGCCGCCACCTATAACCGAGGGCGTATCCCTGTCCCATTTAAACTTGGGGACGTTGTTGTGTGCAAGTGTTTTCCTCTTAGCTCAGCTGCTGACAAGTCTTCGGCGAAGTTGGCGTATAAGTGGAGTGGTCCCTGGTCAATTGAAAGATTTCTTACACCTGTTTCGGTATTGTTAAAAGAAGTATCCGACCCATCTTTGACACGTAGAGCACATGTCAGCCACCTAAAGGCTGCAGGGAAATGAGTCAATTGACCCGTGCTGTGTGTCGTCTGTTTGCTTAAGTGTACCTTTGTGATTTAATTTTGCGTTCTTAAGTGCATGTTTCTAGGTATTCTATATTGTTGTATATATAATTTATATAAGGGAAGGGGTACCACCCCTGGTATTGTTAGGATAAATTTGTAGTACTGTAGGGCCTAGGTATGACTTTGAGCAGAAACTTGTGTTGGACTGTTTATAATAAAGCGTGTGTCGGGTCCAAAGTACATGGTGCAGAACGTTCGCCCCACCGACCGGACTACCTCTAAGTGCGTGTGAAGCGGCAAACCCACCTTTCCTCATTCATGGAAAGTCGTCGCTAAACAGAGTTGTGGGTATCTCTGTGACTCGTGCTGGTAGACAATGTTAGTGCTACGAAACTGCCACAGTAACTTTCAAGGATGGCTGCGCTAACTGATAAACTTTGCAATTGGATGTGGTGTTCACGTGTAAACTTTTGTTCTCAGAGACTTCACCTATTCGGCCTTCCGTCCCCCCTTTTCTGCCCTGCCCTTTCCTTCCCCTCCTTTGTTCCTGTACACTCATCGGCAGTCAATGATCGCCCAGCTGGGCGTGGCGATGAAGCTTCCCTGGTGGTTAAAGCGGGCCACCTTACGAGCATATGCTGTCTCCCTGTCAACCCGGGATGACGGTGTGTTGGAGTGAGCGTGTGAAGCAGAGGTCTACCCCGGAGTCCAGTTATTCGTCATCTCCCGAACCTGCATCTGGCCACCTAACATGGCCTCGGAGGGTACCGGAGCCGCCACCCGCCCTCTAGTCAGCGGTGAACATCGGGGAAGGCGCCTCCCGTGTCTTCACCAAAGGCTAAGGACGTCCTTCTTCTCCGTCCAAGGGGGGACATTGTGACGTTGTCACAGACATAATGCAAACATGGCTCACCTGATCTGGTCCCCTTTGACTGGGCTGGATCTCGACTTCATGAAACACGCACACTCAACTCCACTCAACATCACGCGGCTTACTGACCGCCCGTGGCTCGAGGCCCGATTAGAGCAAGACTCGGACAATTGAACATCAAGATGCGCTAACCCGTATGCGCTGACGGTTGTGTTCGAGTGAAACAAGACTCATCCACCGGCGCGTGATTTGAAATTATCACGAGAATCGTCGAGACTTCTCCCGAAGCGACGTACACCCCTCTCCCTTCACCCTAGTGTGATTCCCGCCGTTTGTGAACACGTGATTGACTTTGTACAGTATATAACGGCTGGACTGTGTAGTGATGTCACTCATTTCTCTGCACTCGATTAGGTGAGACGCTTGTCTTAGATTTAGACGTAGGTTGCTGTTCGACGTATTCTAAATTATGTTTGGGTTAAATTGTTCAAAATTTAAGTTTCGACTTTAAATATAAATCTTGATTACTAATAGCTATATTTCTCTGAGACTGCAGGATTTGCCTGTCAGCCATTATGGTTTATGCTCTAGCTTTTTCTTGATACTTAACGTTGTGTCCGCCTCACGGACGGGTTGGAACTTTGGCGTGGCGCCATCTTGGGGCGCTAATTATTTCTGTTTAACGTGTAACTTACTTAAAATAATTATTCTGCTTGCTAAAGGATAAAGGTTTGTTACGATTGTAAATTTGTTAAATTGTTATTCAACTCGGGGGGCGCGAGCCCGTGCACCCAGCACATTGGTCATAATAATAATAATAATTAGATTGAACTTATTTGATTAGGAACTATTGTAACAGGTTAGGTTTAGGTTAATCATTTTCTCTGTCGCGCCTTATAATGGCAGTCTATTATAAAACTTCATACTTATGTCAATGTAGTGTCGGCATCGCCAGGTCGTGTAGACCTATACATATTACTTGTATTTAACTTTCCTGCTAGGTTAGTCGCCTTCTGCGAGGGTCAATTTAATTATGACTACGTTGGTATTAATCGTTCTGTTTTCTCTTAACGACTTGGGGTCTTGCCCTTTATTTATTGTTTATTTCGGCCCTTATCGGCCAGTCACTCGACTTTCCTAGA
Organism: Timema cristinae; assembly: GCA_039000515.1. Classification (NCBI taxonomy): domain Eukaryota; kingdom Metazoa; phylum Arthropoda; class Insecta; order Phasmatodea; family Timematidae; genus Timema; species Timema cristinae. The sequence continues at coordinate 32,141,851 of JBCFYV010000100.1, forward strand.
GTGCCTCGCTCTTGTATGTCTGCGAGTTGTTTGTAGAATAAAATAAACTCTCTTGTAACTAACCTACCTTCTATTTATTGTTATATGAACCTATCATATCGTATGAAGGGGGGTTACAAATGTATTGAAAATCAACCAAATTGAATAGAAATACTTAAATGTATTTTAAATTAATGTACTTTAATTTTGAATTAAATAAATTGAAGTTTTTAGATAGTTTCTTTGTTTATAATTTAAGAACTGGTGAAAAATGTTTGGTAAAACTTTGGCCTTACATGTGAAAAACTGTTCTCCATCCCTTGTTTGGCAATGTCTGAGAAAATTTTATACACTAGCATACATAATTTGCCATCTCTCTCTCTCTCTCTCTCTCTCATTAGGAGCTCGAAATTTCATTGCTGCACTTACAAAAGTACGCCACCTCCTCCTAATTTGAGGTAGTTCTATCCAGTCCACCTCATTACACCCTATCTATTTCAGGTCCATTCTAATGTTATCGTCCCATCTACGTCTCGGTCTTACCACTGGGTTTGCCAGTCAAGACCTGAATAGGGTTCTAGATTCTCCCAATCTCACTTCATGTCCTGCCACCATAATGAGACATGATTATCCTAACAATGTCTTGTGATGATAACAGGATATTATTATTATTATTTAGCACCGCGTCTTACTACCCGTTCGGGTTATACGCTTTAAGTACTAATTACGCTAATGGATTAGGAATGGGAAAGGTTGAATTAGAGGAAGTGAACCCGCATTTGCGTGGAGGGGGAGTGGAAGACCATTTAGGAAAAACCATCCCCAGTTCACCGACGGAGATTCCAACGTCGATCTCCCCATCCTCAGAAGTAGAGCTCAACACCGAGGTGGGTGATAACAGGATATGTTACTCATCATTATGTAACCTACTCCCGCTTAAGTATCCTCCTATATTTATGGATCATGAAATACGTAGGTAAATATCCAGATTGAATGACATATTATTTACTATATTATTCTGGGCGTAAATATTTTATTTGCATCATGGTCATTCTTGCAATAATAATACAAGACGTTATGTTATTCTTTACTCACGCAATCTTCTCCACCAAATATTTCACGAGTTACTATGGGTCTATAAAGAGACGTTACGTTTCATTGATATCGGAAATCAATATGTCAATTGTACTTTTATGTGACTGAACTCATTCCGAAACATGATGCTGTCCCTTCAAGTTAGAAGGGATTCAACTTGCCTTACATTGGTTTCCTCTTAGCGATTTTATTGAAAATGCTTTTTTCCTGTACAAGCCTATATTTTAGTTTTATACTTAATTCTTAGTTTTTAAAATAATATTCTGAAAAAATACAAGTTTTACTAATTTTAACATTACAATATGAGATATTAAGTATTACCATTATCGTTGGGAACCCAGACTAAACAATAAAACGTCTCGTTTGGTGTTTGATTACAGACAGGGTGTAAAAAAGGGTAGTTTTAATTAAATGGTTTCTCAAACTTTATCCATGCAAATTCAGATGCATTGATTATATATTCTTCCTTCTTTATGCCTTCCCGATTGGTATGGTTAAATGCATATATCTTGATGTACTGTTAGTATACATATTAGTTATTATAAATTGATAATATTGTTGGGTAAGAATTTAAATCAATAATTCCTTATATTATTCATGTGTAAGAAAAGTATTAAATGTTTAGTTAAATATTATACATATATATATATATATATATATATATATATATATATATATATATAAAGTATACAGCATTTTTATTGATAAAATATAAATAATATTTAAACAAATAATTGGCTTTGTTAAATATTTTTTCTATATATATATATATATATATATTATATATATATATACACGAAAAAAACTAAATATTAAGCATTAAATACTCCTGTTTTGAAAACAAGAAGAATATATTTTTAAATATATTGATAATAACTTAATTATGTACTGTATTATTTAAAATATTAATCTAAAAATTTATATACTGTGTGTGTATCACTTAAGACAACGATAAAGAAAAGTATACTGGAACATATTGATTATGCTGTCTTTCCCAATTGATGTCCACAGCATAAATATGAATCAGAACTCCTCAAACAAGAGTATTACTCCCTCTTGACCGAGTCAGGAAGCTTATACGACACTATCCATCACCTTGACCTCATAAACCCTATCAATCCCATAGTCCATAGCATTGAGCACACTATCCAGAACAAGCGGCCTATGGAAGTTGTGTGGATGACAAGGGGAGAAGGGGGTCTCTCTAACGGACCCATAGGCTCGTAAAACGTTATGGAAGCCATTTCGCCGCTTGCATACATCCGTGGGTCCATTAGGGAACCCTAGTTTCCCACCTGGGGTTCTGTAGCTGAGTGCAACTTACCTACCCCTCACCTCCTCCTCTTCAACAACGGTTAGTTTTCAGAAAATGGGGAGGGAAGTAAGGGGTGGTACAAGAAAGGTTTACACTCCTGGGGCCCATTATTTTAAATTGTAACATTAAAACTATTGGTGACACTTAACTCTTTGCTGTAGGGCATATACTTTTATTAAAGAGTGGAATGACAAGGAAGTTTTTGTTTTGTTTCGTTTTGTTCTTTTATTCCTTAATTTTAAGGTGTAGTTGAAATAACAGAAATGCTCTTTTTTAATGTAAAGTGTTGCTATGGAAATAATACCATTTGGCACGTTGATGCATAAGGCGTCCAGTTTTTGATTACAGTTTCTGACTGTAAATTTTATGTTTTAAAGATGTAAATTAAAAAATTATAAAATATAGATATTCCAATATAATCTTCAAATAGTAAACTTAAATATAAAAGATCAAAATTCAAATCAATATAATATAAATATGAGAATAATTTTCTTGGATTGCAGCTTTGCTATTAAAAATCAAACTTTTTAAAATATATGTAAATAAAATTGTTTCAGTGGAATTCAAGAAACTCAAGAAATTACTGTTGAAAGAAATGGTCATTTTTCTTAAATCAATTTTAATAATTTTGAAATCTGAATATATCTTTTTAACATTCTCGTTTTAAAATATATATATATAAAAATATATTAAAATCACCATGTAAAATTCATTACTCAATGTCGCTGTCAAGACGAAATTATTTCATTATTTGGTAGAAACTTAGAGTTTAATTTTCTTCACATGGTGTTATCAACAGTTGTTGAATATCTGTCATGAGCATAAGATGAGAAACTTTTTAAGTGAAGACAAAAGCTATCATTAAATTCCAGTTGAAATTTATTCAACAATTGGTGAGGTCACTATGTTTCTACTGGAGAAATATTTATTCTTTTGAACAAAAATATCTTTTGATATAATAACAGCAAAAATACTGCCCTCTACTCATCTTCTTTACACCCCCACATTATGTTTACAAAAGTTATCTAACGATTCAGCTTTATATCATAAGAGGCTATAATATTTCTTACGAGGACTGAGTGAGCAAGGAATTTAAGTGTAATAAAAATGTTTTCCTGAAACACCCAAAGGAGCTTAACTAGTGTTGGGTTAAAAAAATGTATTCAAGCCAGCTTGTTAGAGGGATGATAAAATATAATTACCCTTAATTGACAACCTAATTCAAGGGTTTAGGGCTTACAAAATATTTCCAGTTATAAATAAAAATACTCAGATAAATTTTAAAAAAAATTGGAGATCCCTTGAATCTTAATTTTTTATAATCAAAATCTTTGAAAACGTTGTTAATACAAAGAGGAAAGTAAATGATGATATTTTTGCTTTCTAGCTTGTAGGATATTGTAATCGTGGAAATTTTCGATCGCAAGACTATGATGGATTTTAATTTTTAATGTGCTACGAAAAAAAAAAAGCATCATCAATACAGTGTGTCTGTTTATACCTGGATCTGTAGCAGAAACGGTTCAATAGATTTCGTTCAAATTAAGCGGGATAAATTCTGTATATCACTCTAAATATAAAACTAACGGTAGTTTATTGTCTACTAGCGCTAGAAAATTTTATTTCAAATTATAAAATTTTATGAGAGTGTGTGTACGATTCTGATCTACCATTTATTTAACAAGCTGAGGGTGACCTGGCGGTCTAGGAGTAAAATGTCGGAGCTCTGAGCTGGTGGTTCGTGGCTCAATCCTCGGTACTGGCACAGATTTATCTGATTACCAAACCCTTCCTTCACCTCTGACAAGACATCTTGTTAATGTGGGGAATTCCAGGCCTCCACCGTGGTTCGGATTCCACGTTAAACTATAGGTCCTCCATTTCATCTCACAATCACCCTACCATTAAACATTAGCGTAAGTGCGTACAACCCGAACGGGACGTGGTGCTAATAATATTAATAATAATAACAACACTCTCAACAGTGGTAATGCACTCTAGGGTTTCAGTCTCACATGATTCAAGCTTTCTGGTGAGAGTGAGCTTGAGGTTCGAATCTCTTTCAGGTACGGTTAGGATAATTTTAAAATATGAGATTTGGCTCAGTATTTTCCATCCACTACATACGCTACTGTGTGTGCACGTCTTATAAAGCAACATTTCTTATCTCTACTTTAATTATTAATGCTGTAGATCTAATAACTATGGCATTAAAACAATTAAAAGTAAAACCATAAAATTTTACCATATATATTGTTACAAACAATTCTTATTCGGGATTATATATGTGGTTAAATGTATATTAAAGTTTCGTTTACCTAAAAATGTATTTTTTATTTAGATATGTTAAAAAATATATTTTTTGTTTATACATAAGTTTATTTTTATATATGTTTTTTCTATATAGTTTAAATATATTTATAACATTATGTATACATATTTTTGTTTGTGTATGTGTATACATAAATACATAATCATTCCAATCCCTTATGGGAAAGGAAAATAAACTGCACCTTTATCTCAAAGAACAACAGCTCCGTACTTAATCCATCATCACTAACTTTATATACACGTCCCTATTATTGCATACTCCTTTTGTTTCAACAACAGCCATACACCGAATACTAAATGCTCTTTTTTTCCTTAAAAATCTTAATGTTTATATTTTTCACACACTCGTCTGTAACATTTAGACATATTTTAAATGGTCCACCCCATGCTTTCTATTCCCACACTCTACCTTCCTATTATTGCTTCGTCACTCGATCCACACTCATCCTCTCAACCGTGCCAAACCAACGTAAGACGCTTCTTTCATAATAACTTATTAGATTCACTTTCAAACCACACTTCTTCAGCACCTATTCATTACAGACTCTGTCCATACGAGGCTCTACACATACATTTCTTACATATCTCATTCCAACAGCATTCATATTGCTCTTGTGTTTCTCCTGACAAACTCACCCGTCACATTCATAAAACGATGTCTGCGTTAGCACACTTTTTCATACTGCAAAATTTGCCTCTTTCAATACTACCTCACTAATTGCAATAGTTCACATACATCCAACTACTCTGCATTCACCTGCCTGTCAATTTAACCATCTATCCTCCCATTTTTACAGTACATTGTGTCCGTATAAACAAAATTAATCACTTGTTCTGACAGCTTTCCATTTACACTAAGCTGACAACCATTTTCCTGATCCTTAATTATAAAAAATTAGCACCTTAATTTCTGTGATATTTAGACGAAGATCTATTCTGTTTGTCACTACATTCAAACTATTAAATGCATTCTGCAAGTCCCTTTCATTCTCAGCCATTAATACGGTAATACGCTCACATTCACATATACAATTTGTACACCAACCGCGTCCTCACAAGCATCCCTCATACACTTATCCATGAAAACATTAAACAACCATGGAAACATAGCATAACCTTGTCTATCACCCTGTCCAATGACAAACCATTCGTTAAAAGCTCACTCCACCCTAACGTACGCCTTACTTCCATCATACACAGTCATATTTGCATTTACTAACCATGCACCAATACCACACTCTTTAAGAACATTCAATTATATACTCTTATTCACCCGATCGTACGCCTTACTTCCATCATACACAGTCATATTTGCATTTACTAACCATGCACCAATACCACACTCTTTAAGAACATTCAATAGTATACTCTTATTCGCCCGATCGTACGCCTTACTTCCATCATACACAGTCATATTTGCATTTACTAACCATGCACCAATACCACACTCTTTAAGAACATTCAATTATATACTCTTATTCACCCGATCGTACGCCTTACTTCCATCATACACAGTCATATTTGCATTTACTAACCATGCACCAATACCACACTCTTTAAGAACATTCAATTATATACTCTTATTCACCCGATCATACGCCTTACTTCCATCATACACAGTCATATTTGCATTTACTAACCATGCATCAATACCATACTCTTTAAGAACATTCAATTATATACTCTTATTCACCCTAACGTACGCCTTACTTCCATCATACACAGTCATATTTGCATTTACTAACCATGCACCAATACCACACTCTTTAAGAAAATTCAATTATATACTCTTATTCACCCGATCGTACGCCTTACTTCCATCATACACAGTCATATTTGCATTTACTAACCATGCACCAATACCACACTCTTTAAGAACATTCAATTATATACTCTTATTCACCCGATCGTACGCCTTACTTCCATCATACACAGTCATATTTGCATTTACTAACCATGCACCAATACCACACTCTTTAAGAACATTCAATAGTATACTCTTATTCACCCGATCGTACGCCTTACTTCCATCATACACAGTCATATTTGCATTTACTAACCATGCACCAATACCACACTCCTTAAGAACATTCAATTATATACTCTTATTCACCCGATCGTACGCCTTACTTCCATCATACACAGTCATATTTGCATTTACTAACCATGCATCAATACCATACTCTTTAAGAACATTCAATTATATACTCTTATTCACCCTAACGTACGCCTTACTTCCATCATACACAGTCATATTTGCATTTACTAACCATGCACCAATACCACACTCTTTAAGAACATTCAATAGTATACTCTTATTCACCCGATCGTACGCCTTACTTCCATCATACACAGTCATATTTGCATTTACTAACCATGCACCAATACCACACTCTTTAAGAACATTCAATAGTATACTCTTATTCACCCGATCGTACGCCTTACTTCCATCATACACAGTCATATTTGCATTTACTAACCATGCACCAATACCACACTCTTTAAGAACATTCAATTATATACTCTTATTCACCCGATCGTACGCCTTACTTCCATCATACACAGTCATATTTGCATTTACTAACCATGCACCAATACCACACTCTTTAAGAACATTCAATAGTATACTCTTATTCACCCGATCGTACGCCTTACTTCCATCATACACAGTCATACTTGCATTTACTAACCATGCACCAATACCACACTCTTTAAGAACATTCAATTATATACTCTTATTCACCCGATCGTACGCCTTACTTCCATCATACACAGTCATATTTGCCTTTACTAACCATGCACCAATACCACACTCTTTAAGAACATTCAATTATATACTCTTATTCACCCGATCGTACGCCTTACTTCCATCATACACAGTCATATTTGCATTTACTAACCATGCACCAATACCATACTCTTTAAGAACATTCAATTATATACTCTTATTCACCCTAACGTACGCCTTACTTCCATCATACACAGTCATGTTTGCATTTACTAACCATGCACCAATACCACACTCTTTAAGAACATTCAATTATATACTCTTATTCACCCTAACGTACGCCTTACTTCCATCATACACAGTCATATTTGCATTTACTAACCATGCATCAATAACCATACTACCTGCCTCGGTGGCGTAGTTGGCTAACGCGCTTGTCGTGTTGAGCCCGACTGCTGAGAACGGGGAGATCGAGGTTCGAATCTCGGTCGGGTGAACTGGGGGTGGTTTTTCCTAAATGGTTTTCCACTCTCCTTCCACGCAAATACGGGTTCACTTCCTCTGATTCAACCTTCCCAATTCCTAATCCATTAGCGTAATTAGTACTTAAAGCGTATAACCCGAACGGGTAGTAAGACTCGGTGCTAAATATTATTATTATTTATTATTAATACCATACTCTTTAAGAACATTCAATTATATACTCTTATTCACTCGATCGTACGTTTTTTACAGATCAATGAAACCACAGTAAACTTTATTCCCTACTTCCATATATTTCTCATTCACATGTTGCAATGCAAATATATGGTCCATGAAAACTCAACCTGTCATGAAAACACATTGCATACCCCAAAACTTTTACACCGATTTTCAAGCACTCTTTAAATTAAAAATATCCCAAAAATTTTGCCCAAAATTCTCAACAAACGAATTGACCTATAATGCTTACATACACTCTAACTGCCTTTGTACAAAGGGATGATGACAGCTTTTCTCGAGTCATTAATAACATTTGAAATCCCAGAACATAAATTGAAGCACTACTATAAAGTGTCAAGTAGTATCATGCCCCCACAATTAAGCATTTAACTTGTGATTCCATCCACGCTCGCATATTTGCCATTCTGTAACACTTTCATAACTGTTAACACCTCAGCATCATTAATTCTTTCACTCATAATAACATTTCCCTTATTTTCTTTTACTTTCTCTAAGTTTTCACCAAACAATTGCTCAAAATACTCCCTCCGTCACTCTCTTGTACTGTTTTCATTCCATATCATCTCACAACTTTCATTCTTAATGTCATAGATCTTTCCTTGCACACATTGTTTCGTTTTCTTCATCCACTTCCAGAACAGCTACTTATATTCTTCCATTTATTATGCATTCTTTCTTCTCCTTTCTCCTTCTCTCATTTGCTCTTTACATTAAATACAGATATATGTACACATAAATAAAATTAATATAGGCCACATCAGAAGTCTTAGACTAAAGTGCTCGCCTCAGGACCCAATGTTGATAGGTTCAAAACCATCTGAAGTCGATGGATTTTTATCAAGACATACCAATCCGTAGCACAGCTTCCTTTGTTTGTGGCAAGTTAAGAAACCCTGTGGTGTGTCCAAATACCTTTTCCGGCTAGGTTTGTAGGATATTTCTCGTTCGCTCGTGGGTGTGTTGATAACACACTCCCCCTGAAATTAACTTATAATATCAACTGAAACAAGGAATAGCTGGAGCTATGAAACTTTGTTGCAACCCTAAGATCCACACCGAGAGATAAAGTAATGATTAATAATAACAACAAATATGTCTTGTTCAGTGCTGATTGAACTTTACCAAGCTCTTCAATTTATTTTTATTTATTTTAAAATATTTTACTTTTAATGAGAATACATCCATAAGATTTGTTACTAATAAATAACCCTATTTTTAGACAATCTTATACAAATTACTATTTGTACTAGGCATGTTAAGTGTTCTATATTAATTGCAACTAATGGAGGGTTGTACCTAAAGTGCCTCGTGGGTTTGTTGGGTAAAGTTGTGGCGTAAGGGGTGAGGAGACAAGGTTAATGCAGCAGAGTATTAGCGTGGGGATTATATAGCCGAGGGAGTCTATCACAGTAATACCCTGCACAGCTGCGCTTTGGTCAAGAAATCCCCTAGCTATTTACTGGTGGAATCCACTACATGAATTTGATGGATATCGAGCTAAGTCAAATTATCATATATCCTAAATATTGTGGGTGTTAGGTCAATTATATTCTTTATTTATTATATATTATATATACTCGTATATCTTGTGAATGTGTGGAATGCCAGGCCGCCACCGTGGTTCGGATTCCACGCTAAACTGTAGGTCCTTCATTTCATCTCACAATCACCCTACCATTACACATTAGCGTAAGTGCGTATAACCCGAACGGGTAGTAAGACGTGGTCCTAATAATAATATATACTCGTCTTGCACAGTGATGAATAATCTAACCACCCACTTTGGTATTTGAACCATCTATCAATAAAAGGGAATGCTAACAATGGGGACTTTGTGTTCAAAACCAAATAGAGTGTACTGAGAGGGGATTTTCCCAAAAGGCTTTCCACCCTATTTCCACGCAAATGCGTTTGCACTTTATCTAAATACATCCTTCCCTATCCCTAACACATTAAGTGTAATTATTACATATATGTATAGCTCTAAAGTGTATTAAGACTCAGTGCTAGAGAAAAATTAAATGTGAATATTAACATACTTGTAAAAGTGGGGATGTAGGGAACGAGAAAAGGTAAGTATTTATGAAGTTTTCATAGAAATCTGGTTTTTGTTCTAAATAAATCAAATATTACTTAAGTACAACCATATCAGGGGCGCGGACATAAATTATTCTTAAAAGTGTAGTGTTCCAAACTAAAGAAGTTACAAGTCAACAGTTAATCCAAGTTATTTCTCGTATACGATTCATACTTTTAACAAATTAGCAATCACTTTATGAGACTACATAAACATTATACAATATAACCTGAAGCGTTACATTTGTAGTGTAATAATACATAATTTCAATAAATTATATACATATTTCTAACATGAAGTGGATTAACATTGCTAAATCATTGCTCTGTATTATAATTTTGTTTATCTTTCAAGTTCGTCAGTGAGGAGGGGGTTGTCCGGCCCCAGTAGAACCCTCCCCACTGTTTGTGTGCCCTTGAACCATATTGATTAATTTTCTTCACATAGAGACTTCAACAGTTTTTGAAAGGTGGTCTAGGGGTAAGGTGTCAGACTTATCTGCTGGGGTCTGGGGTTCAATCCTCGGTCCCGGCACAGATTTATCTGATTTCCAAACCCTTACTTCACCTCTGACAAGACATCTTGTGAATGTGGGTGGGGAATACCATGCCTCCACCGTGGTTTGGATTCCACGTTAAACTGTAGGTCCTTCATTTCATCTCACAATCACCCTACCATTACACATTAGCGTAAGTGCCTATAACCCGAACGGGTAGTAAGACGCGGTGCTAATAATAATAATAACAGTTTTTGAATATCTGTCAAGGATGTTCTGATATTTTATGACAACTTTTTCTGTTCATAAACAAAATTTCTCTTCTAATGCCGCTATACTCATGATAGAAACTCAACAACTGTTGATATCACCTTGTGAAGAGAATTAAATCTTATATTTATATTAAAGCAATATTATCTTTATTTCAGCCCCAAAAAAACTTAAAAAACCTCAGAAAAAACACTGGCTCCTTACGTTCTATACGCTCGCATCTTAAGGTCCTAGGACCTGTCAAGTACAAGTCTTAAACCTATTTTGTGGGATGGTGGGCGGGAAGGTAAAAGGTATAGCATGGCTTCACAACCGACCATAGTACTCTTCCACATCAACAAGAACAGATGGATCATGGAAACCATAGATGGCGCTAGCTACCGGACAAGTCTTTAGGAAAAATAATACGTTTGTAAATACCAGTTTTCTCGAAAACGAGTGAAATGTTTATGTTAATATTTTCAACACCCCTTCTAAAATAATGTTTTGATGTTTATTAATTGTTACATTACTTTTTTTTTTGTTATGAAGGTGGCAGTTTTCTATTGAATAACGTCAATTTAATCGATATTTTATCACTGTTAAAATCATTGAGGAGGTGTGCATATAAAAAGTATAACATAATTTAACAAACTGTTTCAGAAAAGAAATTTTCAAAACAATAAAAAATCTTAAAGATAAACTTTTGTTCACATGGCTATGAATTTCCACGCCAAATTAAAAGGGCCAATCGCCTTAAGAGATGCTCAAAGAGGGTCCCAGATTTGGGAGGGGATCTAATGGGACGTGTACAACCAGCTAAGTCAACTACGTTTTCCATAAGAATGTACAAAGTCTGTCCAACGCCTAAGCCTTGTCTACTAAGCTTAAGGTTCTGGTTTCGATATCCGACTTGGCCGATAAGTGTGTCATCGGACTAGATTTGGGTTTCCGCTTTCACAGCGAAAAATATTCCTGAGAACGTTTGGCGTGTCCGTGATAGGTTTATAGGTAGCCAGGTGGAGGATGTGGTAGTCTACAGGTTGCGTCGCTCTCCCAGTATTAGTTATTCAAGGAATCTTGAGCAAATCTAGCAGACTCCACAAATTATGTATATTTTTGAAAAAAAAAAAATTCGTACAGTAATAATAATTCTTTTAAAGTTTCCTTTTTTAAATTGCTAGCCAACAGAATATTATAGTTTGCAAATAAAAAACAATCTTTGTATACAGTTGATTACAATAAACAAATTAAATCGCTAAAACACAATGAAGAGGAAAACAGACAAAATAAGATCCAGTAATAATATTCTATTTTAAGGAAGAATTTACAACAAACAAATATCAATTATTGATACGAGTTCTCCTTAATAATACTGTATAGTTATAGTAAAAAGTAACATTTTTTTCATGTAATTTTTGTGGACAGTTATCCTAGAAGCACTGGTGTGTACCAAAGAGCGTAGCTGCCATTTAAATGGTACATGGTACATAGTCTACCCTATAGTGGTGCTTTTAATCTCTCAAATTAAGATAAGGGGTGTAGTCTTGAGAAAAAATAAACCTCATAGTTATGACTAAAGCAAAAAAAAGTAGATGTTACAATACTGTCTTTCTCCAGCCACTGTTCCTAAACGGCAGGATAAATTTTGTTCAAACTAGATATCTAGATTTTATACGGCTTCTATACCTCATAAAATTGTTCTATTTTGTCCCTAGACCTTCAAATAATGATAGTTTACTGATGACTGATGAATGATTTTTTTAATTATTAATTTTTCAAAAATAGCTCTAATGACTTTGTTTAAGATTTTTTTTAACATGACAAATAACACTGTATCATCGATTTTTGGGAAACAAATTTTGAAAATTTGAAATATTTCAAAAATTGCTCAAACAATTTAGTCTAAACTGTGTATCTGGAGATTGTGAGGGATAAAAAAAATTGTAAACCTGTTGATTTGATTCTATTTTGGTATCTAGGAAATGTATGACATTAGCATACTTATTACACTCTATACTTGTTTTTTGGGGAAAAAATTATTTATGGGTCGTTGGTTAATTGATGACTTAATTTTCAAATCTTCGATCACAATTTTCGAAACGAAACGATTTATTCCAATTTTTTTTTTTTTAGCAACGCGTTTTATTTCCCGTTCAGTTTACATGCATATGTAATAGTTACGCTCATCATTAATGTGTTAAGTAATAGGAAGGTTTAATTTAGAGGAAACGTACATTAATTTGCGTGGAAAGAGAGTGGAAAACCATTTGTAAAAAAAAACTTAGTATAGCCGACTGCGATCGAAACACCAGCTCCCTTCCTTTGGCAGTCTAGCCTTTTGTGCGAGTAGTACGTTAGACAACGCGGCCACTGAATTGGTTAACAAATGTGTATTTTGGTAGTTTTTGACATAGCGCATTATGTTGTTTATTTGTTTTGTGGTAAAAACTCGTTTAAGGTTAGTTTACTGAAAACGGATTCATTCAAAAAAAATTTTTTTTTTTGTTCTTAACGCAGGTGGTATATTTGGAAGGTCTTTTAGCATATAAACAGATTGTATTTATTTGATTCTTATAATAATTATGAACGTTCATTTAATAGTAGTTTATTGATGGCAGTTTTTTTCAGAAAATCCGCATCCAGTCATTTGCGAGAGTAAAATTTGAAATCATTTCATTCTACCATCAAAGCGGGTCTCTTATAAACATTATTAGCAATCATGGGGGAAAAAATAGATGATCAAGAGGGTATCAAATTTCCCACCCTTACCATTCCCTTCTCCCTCCCCACGGATACGCCACTGAATCTCTTGATCATGCACCAAGTTGGGGTGTACCTTTTAACAGTCCATATCCCACTGTTGCAGTGAACTGCCTAGGGTTGGTTTAGTTCTTGTCAAGCTGACAGAAACACGCTCTCTTCTCACCGCAAGGTTAAGCAAGGTGTTGTTTATACCTGGGCCTGGGGTTAAGTCTCACGAACGTCACCAGGGAGCAGCAGTGACGCCAACCTCTACCACACTAAGTCACGATATCAGGAGGGTATTTCTTGTCTCGCGAGCTTAGTAGAGGGAACTTTTGTCTCGTACAAAAACAAATATAGAAGTAATGTTATTTACCCTTGGTCTGTAAGATAAATCATTGTGAAAAGAAAAAATACTTTTTTTTTCATGTCAGGCCTAGAACAAGATATTTTTATATAATTATGTTGTATTTTGTTAAAAGCTATATATACCTTCTTTCAGAAGATATATATATATATATATATATATATATATATATATATATATATACCTTATTTTAGAAGATAGTCTCATTTAAAACAAAACAAATAAAAATAAAATGTGTATTTGTTCAGATTCACATATTTTAGATAGCTATAAGTTATCATATGTATTTTAAGCACCTCAAAATAAAACAATGTAATTTTAAATCGTCATGTTCTTTTCATGTTATCTAAAACTAAATCACGGGAATCGAACCCAGTATCAATGGCTTAGTATGCCAATACTCTAACCTCTGAGCTATCCAGGAGTTGTCCTATGACCATGGTCATACTTTACTCACAATTTCAGACAGAGTCTGTGATGGACGTGCGGAAATCGTCAGCTACATATGAGCTATCACGGGTTCGTTTCCCATACTCAGATAGCCTATTTAAATTAAATTAAATATCTAGATGGAGCTATAGCTAATTAACCACTATAATAATTTAACTATTTAATAATTATTTTATTATAGTTCAATTTAAAGTTTTTTAGAAGCTTTTATATTATTATTATTACTATTATTATTATTATTATTATTATTATTATATTATTATTATTATTAGCACCGCGTCTTACTACCCGTTCGGGTTATACGCACTTACGTTAATGTGTAATGGTAGGGTGATTGTGAGATGAAATGGAGGACCTACAGTTTAACGTGGAATCCGAACCAAGGTGGCGGCATGGCATTCTAGAAGCTTTTATAACCACTTCGAATCGTTTGTACGGACAACATCATATAAAATATAGTACCAGTGTTATATATGACTACATTTATTTAAATATTTTAATAATAGAGCGAACATTTCAATTAAACTTTAATTAGGAGTGTTCTATTGTAATAATTATGAAATAAATGTAATTGTATCAACTAAATCAATTTCATTTTAAACATCAAACAGTTTCCTATATTGAATGTGTTTTAATGTGTTATTAAATATAAGTGATTGAATCAAATAAAAAAAAAGAAATATACCATCATTTGTGGGGGGGTGTATTTATCGGCCCAAAAATATCAATCTATAGGAGTAATAATGATTAATAATAATAATGTGTAAACCAAGATAAAGGAATAAGTGTATTTAACTCGGTAAAACATAGCTTTATCCTAGTATTTTGAAAAGATGGGATAAGTTTTTACTACCCTCAACCCAAATTTATCTGTGTGTCTAAGCTACTTCCCTTAACCCTTCAAGTTTCGAATCGCAAAAATATTAAACATGTAATGCTCTCAACGTAGTACACTCTACTTTCGCTCTTGAATTAGATGGTATGTAGAGTAAAGTGTAATGTCGGTAAACTGAATTATCTGAATATGCCATTGCCTCTATGCAGGAGAATACTCATTCAGCCTCCCTTAGTAAGGGAAACAATGAATTGTTAATACAGTCTTAGACCTATTCTACACTAGCGGTTAAAACACGGCGGTTTTGCCGCTAGCTTACGTCCCCAAAATATTGAATCTGCACCTGACTGTCAAAACGCGATTGTTAAACAGCTATCAAAACGCTACTGGTTCTATACTAGTGGCTTAAATGCCACCATTGTTGCTTACACTTGTGCAGGATGATTTAAAAATGGACAGTGTATAGGCCGGCTGTATTTTGGGACTTATTTTTTTGGAGGAAATCCACAAAAAAGACTAGTCAAAAGAGACATTGGTGGACTCGCTCCACATTATCGAACCATCTCTCATCAAGACAGTTTCCTATTATGTTTATGAATCACACAATGTACCCAGAGAAGTTATTTTTTATACTATAGAATGTCTGTGGTTTCAATTGATGAACTATTTGGTTTAGTGAATGAAAATATTTCAAAACGTGATACCATCTTGAGGAAAAGTATTTATTATTCCTGCTGAAAGACTTGTTGTTACATTGAGACACAACTGTCTTATATTATTATTATTAGCACCGCGTCTTACTACCCGTTCGGGTTATACGCTCTTACGCTAATGTGTAATGGTAGGGTGATTGTGAGATGAAATGGAGGACCTACAATTTAACGTGGAATCTGAACCACGGTGGAGGCCTGGCATTCTCTCACATTCACAAGTTGTGATTAATACACGTCTTGTCAGAGGTGAAGGAAGGGTTTGGAAATCAGATACATCTGTGCCGGGACCGAGGATTGAACCCCGGCCGCAAGCACAGAAATCTGACACCTTACCCCTAGACCACCAGGTCACCAACTGTCTTATAACGACTGCTGTAGTTTGATTCGCGTTTCTACCGCTGGGCGGTTTTAACGCCTCCAGAGGTAGCTGTTAAAACGCTGGTCTGGACTAGATCTTATTTTCTAACTTGATAACAAAGGTTTCATTCAAAGGAGCGGTTGCTAGCGTTTTAACCGCTAGTGTAGAATAGGCCATACCACTTCTTGGAGGATTTAGTTGCTCATTGATTTGCCAGTAATTAGATGAGAAACCTTTAAAACTAAGAGAACAAGTTGTCATTGAATTCCACCACATCCTTGACAAATATTTAACAACTGTTGATATAACCATGTGAAGAGAATCAAACTTTATATATACTATATATATATATATTATTTTATATATCTACTGAAACAATATTTAATTTATTTTGATCAAAAAAAGTTTTGCCATAAAAACGTTGCTAAAACACTGATATTTTCTCGCGTTCCCTACATCTCCACCTTAATATCTTAACCTTGCATTTTTATTTGAACTTTGCACTTTCCTATGATCATTAAAAACACTTGAAAAAAGTATTTATAAGGTAAAAACCCCAGAAAGCATTGCGACCCCACGAAAAAAAAAACCATATCCCAAATGGGTTCACAAACCTTGGTATAAAGTGTCACTTTTGTGAAATTTTAGACTGTTGATGATGGGGATATAGGGGTTCACATCCCAGCCGGGTGTACTGAGGGTGGTTTTTCCTAAATGTTTTTCTACTCCCCTGCAAGCAAATTTGGGTGCACTTCATCTAAATCCAACAAGACTCATCCTTATAACATTAGTGTAACTAGTACATATAAGGATGAGGATATGGTGACAAAAAAAAGTAAATAGTGAAGAAAAAAAATCAACCATGTTTTTTTTATCATCATGATTTTTCGAATATCATACAATTGAGAAGAATCTAAAACATTATTTAAATTCTCTCAAGCGTTTCTGTCGTGTTCACGTCATATGGTGCGCGTTTGCTTACTTGATTTAACTACAATTCCAGCGAAGAGAGGGTAGCAGACAGTCCAAGATGACTACTGCTAACTACAGATTGTAGCTCAGGACAAAGTTTCTGCTCATATCCCATTACTACCCGCCCTAACCCCCGAGCTCCCCCTTACGATTTCTTACGACCCCTCTTCCTCCACCCCTTCAATCCTCTCATGACCCCGATCAATGAACTTTGGTACAACAACCGAAGAAACTCCAAATAGTTGGGTGGCAATGAATGAGGAAGATAGGATTAGTCTGTTAAATGTCACATAATATATAGTCAAATTATCATAGGATCAACATTATGTGACATTTAAAAAAGTTAATAAACCAACTTTCATGTGTTCAAAAGTCAGGTCATGCGCAACATTCAGCTTAAAATCCTTCTAAATATTATATCTGGGTGTTCTGTCTTACGACAGGTCCATTCTTTTTTTCAGTGAACTTAGACCGCCAATGTGCCCTGTCCTCTACCTCTCCCTTTAGCTCCCAGAATTTTCTTCTTTCCTTCAAGTCATCCAATATTTTAATCCTCCTTCTTCCTAAGTCCCTCTTTACTTCAACCTTTCATTCTATGACGTCACGTAGAAGACAGTTTCACCTATGGATGTTTCCGAAACAGTTTGCTTTGTAATGAATAATCCTATTCAAAATAGTTATCTTCTCACTTCTCACCCACTCTTCTAAGGACTTCTTCATTTGTTTTTCTATTATAAATAGATATAAGATTACATTTGGGATTAATGCACTTTTTATATTTTATCTGCAAAATAAAATCTATTAGAACCTTCCTAAGAAAATCAGACTATAACTATGCACCAGCATTGGTATCACGCTGTTTAAGGTGTCAAACTCACAATAGACTGAAGTGCAGATAATAATAATGAGTCTTCAGCACATGGATTAGTCCTGATGTGCTTTCCAGCCATCTGTAGTTGGGTATGTAATCAGCCCTTAACTTAGAGCGTATATTGCTGCTGACATTATCTGGGATAAACTCTCACGTCTAAAAGGAGTCCTGAAAGTGAGTTAGTTTCACAGTTGCTTTCTTCCCTGGATTTCTACGTGAAATAGTTTACCAATTTGGCCGGAACGGTATTTTCACATATCTTCTACGGTTCTTTTACATACCACAATCGACAAGGTACCGATGGTTTTATTCCTCCTCCGAAGGAAGTTGTGCTACGGATTTTCATCCCCCAGTAAAAATACATCAACCTCAGCTGCGTTTGAACCCACGATCCTGAGGCGAACACTTTACCCCAAAACCACTGAGATTCACAAGTAAACCTAATGGAGAGGCCAAAGCTTGAATAATTGACTAAATGGACCTAGGTTGATTTTTTACACGTGTCTTTTTTTTTAGCACTATGGTAGTCCCATCCTAAACTTCATGCGAATTTGGGTGCATTTCCTATAAACAATGACGTTCCTCATTCCTACCTCTCAGATAAGGTCACTTTTATTGATTAAGTGACTTTTGTGTTTTTGGCTTAATGTTTAGGATACATTTTAACACACAGTTTATTTAGCGATTAAATCTATGGCGGAAGAATAGTAAAGATTGTTTGTATGAAAATGCACTCACATGTGAAGGGAGAGAGGATAAGAAAACCACAGTGATAAGTCGCAGATGTAAAATAACCTCAACTGCAACTGTGTAAGATTAGAATTTATACGTCATAGGTGATATTGACTACTTAATTTTCTTCACACGCTGACCTCAACACTTCTTGAATATCTATCAAGGATGTTCTATAATTTAATGACAACTTTTTCTCTTCATTTAAAAAGTTTGTTAGATCATGCCACCATTATCATGGAAAATATTCAGGAATTGTTGATATTAACAGCTTATTATTTATCACCGCATCTTTTATACGCTTAAGTACTAATTGCATTAATGGATTAGGAATTGGAAGGTTGAATTAGAGGAAGTGAACCCACATTTGCGTGGAGGGAGAGCGGAAAACCATTTAGGAAAAACCACTCCCAGTTCACCCGACCGAGATTCGAACCTCGATCTCCCCGTCCTCAGCAGTCGAGCTCAATACGACAAGCGCGTTAGCCAACTACGCCACAGAGGCGGGTTTGATATTAACACGTGAAGATAATTAAACTCGATGTTTGTTTGTATTGGAGCCATTGTTTATTTATTTTGCCAAAAAAAAATTTTGCTTTAAAAACTGCAAAAACACTGGAATTTTCTCACTTCCCCTTCCATCCCACCTTACACAATCTGGAGTCTACTCCATTATCCACTGGTTGGCTGGTGACAGCTAGCAAAAGCTACCAGATCTAATCTTATGTATCCATTCACCAAACCATATGCTCTACAAGATCATAATGCCGGGATCACGATTAACTTAACGTTAACTTAACGTAACTTAACGTAAAGGACCTCCTCGTGTGTTTAAATGGAAGCGATCGCGATGCACTTAGCTTAACGTTGACTTGCAGTTAACTTAACGTAAGATATGTCTTCGGAGGTCTTTACTTTACGTTACTTGATGGGTATCACGAGATCTAGCCAGCCAATCATTGTGCGAGTGACGTCAACAGGGCTATTTAGTAATTAATTTGTTGGTATTGTGACCAATGTTTACTCTTTAGCGTAAGTTTTAGTTATCACACATTGAAACAAAATAATTAAACTAAAATAGGGAACTAAATTTATCAAAAAAGCTTAATAATAAATATTTATTATATTGATTGAAAACTGTAAACATTCACAGATCATCACTTTACAAATAGTACAAAACCACAGATCATACTCGAGAATGCATATGATTGGCTCGAGTTTTTACGTTAAGTTAAGTGAATCGGGATCACACATAAGTTAAGTTAACTTTAAGTGAACGTTATATTAAGTTACGTTAAGTTAACGTTAAGTTGATCGTGATCCCGGCATAATATGGTTGAGTTGTTGTCTGTCACGTTTGGCAATCAAAAATTTACCCACAAACCATTTATTTTTAATTATAATTTTCTTTTAACCATTTTTACAAAATTTTAAACATGGATTTATGAAAGTAACTGTTTGGATGGTTCTTTTTTTATTCGTGGAAGCGGCTTTTGTGGTTCATTTAAAAATGCTTCACAAATGATAGCTTTTAAATGGCTGCGCTCTCTTAACAAACCAAGATAGCTAACTGGATCAAATAAAGACCATTTATGAAACCATTCGAACGGTTTTAACTTGTGGTTATGCTCATCTACTGATAAAATAAAAAGCCTTTAATTTTGAAACTAATATTTTGTAAGACCCTTTATTTTAATTTTAAAAACAAATTTATTTATCTTTGTTGGCTAGTTAAAATAAGATAAAAGTGCATGTATTATACGCTTTAATTTATTATTTCATGAACTACAAATCTCTTGTTTCCACAAGAGCGAAAAAAAAAACTGCTTAGGAATATATTTTGTTCTTTCAATAAGTTTCAAAAAAAGCTAATTTTACAGTAATCCTTAGTGAAATATATTATAAGCGATATTTATACTTTTGAATGATAATATATTATTACTAAGAAAATAATCATTCTTCCCACTCAACATTAGTGACTTTCAAGTAATGTTTACAATAAATAACCTTCTACTAGCTGTCAGTTACCACCCTTCCATTGACAAATGGACTGTATATACTCCGTGTACGTATTCAGAACCATAGGAAGTTCTCAACTTCACTGTGACGGATTTATTTATCTGTCCACAGAGTCCTGATCCGTAAATCCGTTGTCCTTAGAACTAGATCGACTTCACTGTAACAGATTTAGCTGTCCACAAAGAGTCCCGATCCCTAAGTCCATATCGCTCCGTAGAAACTGAATCACCCTATGTCGTTACGGCTGAGTATTGAGAATCAATAACAGGCACCCAAATGCATTTTTATTGTTAAGTGAACCGAAATGAAAACATCATTAATAGTAGAGGAAACCATCACTGTGTTCTAAAGTAGATATTGTGTCTTCATTTATATACCTTTAATATCAATGCCGGGAAAACTTTAATTTATCAGGTATATTGTCATCTTTAACTAAAAACACTAAATACAAAATAAAATAGTTAAAATATTGATATTGTTTACAGATTTTTCTGAACTTACTTAATTTACATGCGTTTGATAGTAGACGTACACATATACAATTTCTCCATTGGCTGACACGAATTTATGTGATTAAGAGTACGTAGAGTATTCACGAATTAAAACACATTACGGACCTAATGTATAAAAAAATAGACCTAGTTTAAGGAGTCTGTAATTATGCTTAAGGTGAGGATGTGAGCAACGTGAGATAAGGGCATTGGTTTTGCAATTTATATAGCAAAACTTCTTTTGGCCAAAATAAATAAAATATTGTTCAGTAGACACATAACTTAATTTTATTCACATGTTGATATCTAACAGTTCTTGAAGTTATATTAAGAATGTCCTGGAATCTAATTACAAATTTTCCTCGTCATTTATAAGTTTATTGATAACAGATATTCAACAACGGTTGGTATCACCATGTGTTTAAATTAAACTTTCTGTTATTACTTGAACAATATTTAATTTATTTCAGCAAAAATATAAAAAAAAGTTTGCTCTGAGAACTTCAAAAACACTACTTGAGGGTGTGATTTGATGAGCATTTGTAAGGAATCTAGAGCTTTTAGATATTTAGAATATGAAAACTGTGACGAATAATTGAATATTTAATCTAAGGTTACTCCTTATAGACCAATATCCTGATGAGAGTATGGCTTGGTGAATGTTAAGTCTCCTGAATACATCTTGATGAGATTATGGCTTGGTGAATGGTTTGGTCTCCTGAATACATCTTGATGAGAGTATGGCTTGGTGAATGGTTTGGTCTCCTGAATACATCTTGATGAGAGTATGGCTTGGTGAATGGTTAAGTCGCCTGAATACATCTTGATGAGAGTATGGCTTGGTGAATGGTTTGGTCTCCTGAATACATCTTGATGAGAGTATGGCTTGGTGAATGGTTTGGTCTCCTGAATACATCTTGATGAGAGTATGGCTTGGTGAATGGTTTGGTCTCCTGAATACATCTTGATGAGAGTATGGCTTGGTGAATGGTTTGGTCTCCTGAATACATCTTGATGAGAGTATGGCTTGGTGAATGGTTTGGTCTCCGGAATACATCTTGATGAGAGTTATGGCTTGGTGAATGGTTTGGTCTCCTGAATACATCTTGATGAGAGTATGGCTTGGTGAATGGTTTGGTCTCCGAATACATCTTGATGAGAGTATGGCTTGGTGAATGGTTTGGTCTCCTGAATACTCTTGATGAGAGTATGGCTTGGTGAATGGTTTGGTCTCCTGAATACATCTTGATGAGAGTATGGCTTGGTGAATGGTTTGGTCTCCTGAATACATCTTGATGAGAGTATGGCTTGGTGAATGGTTTGGTTTCCTGAATACATCTTGATGAGAGTATGGCTTGGTGAATGGTTTGGTCTCCTGAATACATCTTGATGAGAGTATGGCTTGGTGAATGGTTTGGTCTCCTGAATACATCTTAATGAGAGTATGGCTTGGTGAATGGTTTGGTTGCCTGAATACCCCAAAGTTCATCGCCCTGTTTACGAAATTGTATTTGCAGTATAGAGAAATAGCTTAACTCAACACCCTCATTCAGTTTTGCCTTGTGTGACAAACTGATACAAATGGCTTTAACTTGATCCGCCAGCCCATTAGAAAGTACGGTTCAAAGTATTATCTGGGAATGTTTTCGTTGCCAATAGAACGTTTTACACCTATTTTCTGAAAACAGAAATTTATTTTTCTATTTTTGTTATTATGGTCGTAATAATTAACGTGGAGTATATAAACATCAGATTTAATCTAAAAACCCAACCTTAGAGCTTTGAATTACCTATTGTTTGCAGATAAGTGCGATTATAATCACAAATATTAAAAATTATTTAAATTTTACTGCTATGTAAAAAAATTATATATTCCTTTAAATCCCAATTGATTTTGTTCTATTTAATATATTAACCTAAATCTAAATTGCTTTATCACAAAATAATAGTTTAAACAATGTACAAATTTGATTGAGTGCTGTTTTATATTTACACATTTATACGAGTCCTGAAGCAGGATGTCTAAAGCTGAACTGCTTTATTTGGGGATACTTTTGGGTCTAAGAGTTCAAATAAACATGAGTGCAACTGTTTTGAAACGGTATATCAGCTAAAGATGCTTGGAGTTAATTATTCTAATTTATTTTTGTTGGTAAGGTTTTGTTTCATTTTGTCAATCGACACGTTTCAGGACGTTGGTTTGACCTTGATGATCCAGTAACATGTTAGGGATATTCATCGGCGGCTTAAGAGGTGGGTGAACCGGGTGGCTGTCTGGAGCATAAGCCCGAGGGGGCCACCAAACAGAGCACCAGCATAACCTGAAATAACTTTGGAATTATATGAAAATAATTTCCAAACCTTACAACTACAAGCCTAGAGTAAACTGGACGTAATAGTGGAATTGCTTAGCATAACACTGATCCATTTTTTGATGCTAAGATGAAATTTGATACAATGGCATACATTTTTTGGCCAATAAACTGAAATATAGTGTCACTCTTTAAAAGTTAATATACATCCACCATCTTAAATAAAATTGCATACACGTTTAACAGATATTTTGAAATTTGGATATTTCTAAGGATATTTGGAATAGTCTTCCTTTGGCAAATTTTTTGAAAATTGGACGCTCCAAAAACCTATTTCAAGAAGTGCTCACCAGAATTGTTTTTATAAATTAGATCTCATAGAATATATTTGAGTGGTTCTCACTTAGAATGTTTTTGAAAATCGGAATGCCCTAGAAGCTCTTTGAGAAAAGGTCCTTGCCTGTTAGTTTTGGGTATTATCTTCATACTATCCTATTATCCCCAGTTATGTAAAGGGGTGCCTATAAGCAATCCCACCCGGGTGCGAGATTTACCTCGGGCCACCCCTGGCGAGATTACCGGATCTTACTCCTTTGGACTACTTTCTAGGAGGTCTAATGAAGTCCCAGGTGTATGACATTAGGTAAGACAGTTGGGATGAACTGCTGAATAATGGATATTAAGATAAAACAAATGGCAGTGGCTTTCAAACACATTAAGATGGTGAAATGTTTCAAAATTATCATATGTTTATCTACCATTTTTGAGCTCTAATGACCCGAAACAAGTAGTTGAGAAATGGGCATCAGTTAGACCGTATATTGTATAAGTGATACCACACCTTTTCCTGGTTTCACCTTCAATCGGTTCATCATAGCCCGTAAAAAACAAAAAAAGCTTTCTTTATACATTCAAGGATTCCACCTACTAGAAGGGATATATATGTATATATCCCCTAGCACCAAAATATTTACAATGGGAGGGGTAGTTCTGAAACTAGCAAACTATTAAACAATCTTCATTTTAATATTATTATCATCATCATCTTGAAATTGTTTGTTAAGCTCCAATTAAAAAAATATATTTATTTATATCAGAGAGGTTGGCTCTGTGGTTTTAAACATTTGATCAAATCTCACAACTAAGAAAATTTTCGTAAAACATAATGTAAAATTAATTATTTTCTCTTTTTCAGGGATTATTTTAACTAAACATTAAAAAAAAAGATCTAATTCCTTAGGAACATATTAAAAATTCCTTTCGATTCTATTTAGACGTGAACCATACATTGAAATCATAAGCTACTTCATAAATAATACGAGATTTCTTGATTTTTCAGAGTTCCGTTCGACGGTCTCCATAATCAACACATCACACAATTAATATGTCCTTGTTTCTTTACTGTCTCACTATCACAGGTTTTGGAACAAATTAGATAGCTCAGCTCATCATAACCTGACATTCAGAATTTCCTTTAATAATGCAGTCACCCAATATATTTGGTCAAATAAGCTAGAATTAGTCCTAGAAATAATGTTAGATTTGAATGAACATGAAAAGGGTTTTCAACTTTTATGCTATAAAAAAATCGATACCAATATTATTAGTATGTATTATATTTAATCTCTGGTTAGTTATAAGAGAAGGCTAACGTCTTATATATATGTATATATACTATATATATATATATGTATGTCATTTACTACTATAATTATATTTGACGTGCCACATGTTTTGGTGTCAAAGCCCTCTAGATATCTCGTGAGCCCCTTTGCTACAAGAAGGTATTCTTTTTCGTTAATTCTTATTCTCGGCATTCTGAGAAGCTACCGAGAAACTTTGACTAGATTCTAGCTTGAAGGAATCTAGGTCGATAGGAACATTAGGACTGCTAATGACACGGAAATTTTACATTAATCAGGAAACCTTTAATCTGGTTGGTTGTATTGATCTGCAGTCAAACGTCGAACTGATATCGGAAACTGGGACGATTATTTTTGGCTTCCAGATCGTTACATACTCGACATTCATCCGTAATGTGTTTGGCAGAAGTTTTTAAGACTTGACACTAAATTTCACGTTTATTTGTTTTCAGATTTAATTTTGCCAAGTTTACTGATTTGCACAAGATTTAATCGTTCAAATATTGTTTAATCAATAAAAGTTTAAAATTGGCCCTAAACTTTAGATAGAGTGAATGGATGCTATAAACTTTAGATTACTGAAAACTTGGTTTTGGTTCAAGTAAAGAGAAACTTCAAAGTGGAAAAAAAAACCTCATCTCTGCCTTAATAATACAAAGCGTCACTCTCGCAGTAGGCTAGACTGCCGATGACGGGGAGATTGAAGCTCATATCTCGGTTGGGTGTATTGAGGGAGGTATTTCCAAATTTGTTTTCCACTATACCTCCACGCAAATGCGGGTACACCTCCTCTAAATATAATTCATCTCTACCCTAGAACCACTATCGTAATTAGTACATAAACGTAGCACCCAAACGAGTAGTTCGACGCGGTGCTAGAAAAAAGTAGGCAGAACTTATCTTTCATATAATCTTTTAGTTTCGATACTTATACTCATGTGGTAAAGTAGGTTAATAGTTACAGTACTTCTGTGCTGGCGGCCGAGGTTCAATCCTCGGTCCTGGCACAGATTTATCTGATTACCAAACCCTTCCTTCACCTCTGACAAGACATCTTGTGTATGTGAGGAATGCCAGGTCTCCACCGTGGTTCGGATTCCATGTTAAACTGTAGGTCCTTCATTTCATCTCACAATCACCCTACCATTACACATTAGTGTAAGTGCGTATAACCTGAACGGGTAGTAAGACGCGGTGCTAAATAATAATAAAAAAGTTACAGTATTAAAACATTAGGAATTACGGTGTACCACAGTTAGAAATGTCGCTAAAACTACTTTCGTGTCATGTTATCTAAAATTACGACAGAATATCTGATATGAAGGGGTCACTTATTATAAACAGTACAATTAATATTCATAACATAAAACCAATAATAAATAAGTCATGTGAATTGAAACTAAAACAATCCATGTTATCTGAGGCTAACACATTAATGGATGGTAAATTTATTCTATAATAACCTTCATATCGTGTTTTTACTGTTAAAGCCATTGCTGTAAGGGTCACAGGAAATGTTTGGAAAATGTACGTGTATACATATTTAAAGTTATTTAAAAGCATATTTATAGTCTAGTTCCATAGTATTTGGAAAGGTAAAACAGTATGGAAGAGGAAAAAACCTTCCAGCATTCACATCCGTTCAACTTCCGCTATAGCTAAGCGAATAAACAAGCCGGAATTTTCATGTGCAGAAGTTAGAGAGAGCTAGCATTAGGTAGAAATGAACAAAAACTATAATGCTGGCTACTTAATTAAGAAGGTTTCACTATGATAATTAGTAGGCCTCACTTAAATTTATGATGATTTTATAAATGTATTATTTTAACATTCCAATTTTCATAGTAAAGGTCTTTAAGAAAATACAAAGAGGATTTAATTTTGCAACCAGCATTAACAACATTTTACTAAATTATTAATATTGTTTTATAACTATTGATACTATTATCTAAGAAACGTGATGGTAACATATATCACGACTTGTTGTATTAACACATGAAAGTAGATTAAATAACTTTTCTAAGCTAGTCGACCTTGGTTGTCTTGGGGTAAAGTTATCATCTCAGGACCCGACATTCGTGGGTTCAAACCCAGCCGAGGCCGATGAATTTTTCTTGAGCGATAAAAGTCCATAACACAACTTCCTTTGGAGGGGGGTTAAAGCCTCGATGCATGTTGATTGTGGTATGTAGATGAGCCCTGGAAGGTATTTGAAAATACTTTTAAAACAAAATTGGTAGGCCCTTTCACTCTCGCTCATAGAAATTCTCGTATGCTGATATAATAATTTTATTCAGAAATAGTAAGTTAAATACTTCAAATTAGAAATTTAAAAAAAAGCTTCGGTGTCAGATAAGGTTCTTCAAGTGTAGGACCAATTCTAGGCTAAAATATCAACAAACATATCAATATAATTTGTTCCATGCTTACCGAGGCCTACACAGACTCCCATGTTCACCGAAGAGCACTGTTTCCCCTATTAGGTAAACCAAGCATTTAGCTATCGAAGTGCAAAGTGAGGGTTTTATTTAAATGTTTTCATAAGTTGTGCTCCAACAAGGCTCTATTGGTGACAAGTCTGGCTACTCAGCTAAGAGTTACAGGTTAGATGAATGCCAGGCCTCCACCGTGGTTCGGATCCCACGTTAAACTGTAGGTCCTTCATTTCATCTCACAATCACCCTACCATTACACATTAGCGTAAGTGCGTATAGCCCGAATGGGTAGTAAGACGCGGTGCTAATAATAATAATAATAATAATAATAGTAATAATAATACAGGTTAGATTCCCAGCAAGACCAATTATTTATCAACCATCCAATTGGTGTATTCTATTTTGACGTGATTAACTTCCAAGAGATTTGGTATTTTTCAGTTTTAAATATGAATCGACTTGTAAGTCGTATAATTGTTTAATAGGTTGTATCTTTATCACGTCTTAGTAACCATCTGGGGTTTTAACTAATGGGATTAGAGTTGTGTAATATATAATTTTGAAGAAAATGTACACAATCTGGTGAAGATGGAGTGGAAAATTGTTGAGGAAAGAACACCTTCAGCACATCTAACCAGTATTCGAACCTTGACCTCCCCAACTTCAACAAACCCAGACAAGATGAATCTGGCCGCTCCTCTGCTGGTCCATTGATGCAGGTAAATCGTATAGTGTTTAAGAAATTTATTATTATTAGCACTTCGTCTTACTACCCGTTCGGGCTTTACCACTTACGTTAATGTGTAATGGTAGAGTGAATTTAAGATTATATGGAGGACCTACAGTTTAACGTGAAATCCGAACCACGGTGGAGGCCTGGCATTCCCCACATTCACAAGTTGTGATTAATACACTCTTCAGAGGTTAAGAAGGGTTTGGTAATCAGATAAATCTGTTTAGAGACCGAGGATTGAACCCTGGACCCCCAGCACAGAAGTCCGACACCTTACCCCTAGAACACCAGGTCACCTATAGTGTTTAAGAGAGATTCCTATTAAAAAGAATCTATATAATCATCGATAGTGAAATCTAAAATAATGTTCATATAGACAAGCTTTTAGAAATGGTTTTTACAATCTGCATGGTATGGTAGTGAATGGCATGAGTGACTGGTTTCTGTAATTTTGAAGATAGAAGCGAAGAATCAAGGTCTAACCAACTGATTGCGAAGGGACCGTGTGGAACTCGCATTATTCTACAATCCTCGTACCATACTCACAACCCCTTGATAAAAAAAAAATCAAATTTGTCGATTGCTTCGAGAATGAAAAGTAGTTGAGGAACAGAAAGCAAAGTGAAGAATAAGAACTAGGAACAAGGTAAAGGAAAAAAATATATATAAGGGATTAAGTTACCAATAAGATGGATTTTTTTTTATTTCTCTCCTTATTTTTTCTCCCACCCCACCCTTTAGTTTCAACTCATCCCATAGTCCTCGTTTCTTAGATGTATAGAAGTTCTGTTCCGATTTAAAGAAGAGTGAAGAAAGAGAGAAAAAAATTACGTTGTCTTCTTAACGAATGACTTGTACTTGGTTTTGAAGCTTCAGGACAAAGCATCCAAAGCAGTTGATTGAAACGTAATATGGTTACTCGGAAAAAAATAGTATACGTTTCGGAATCTGTTCTTTAGTATTCAAGGAGGTTTTTCAAAAGAAATTTAAAATAATAGTATGGTATTGTTCTATTCCTTCTATTGGTTGAACAACTGTTTGTTGTTTTTTCTTGCCTCTACTTTCATAATCAATTATAATAAGATTTTTAGCTAGTCAATTTTATTCGAAAATAAAAACATTTACAAACAATTTTTTTTAAACTAAACAACGAATAATGGATTTGCGTAGTTACCCCGGGAAACACTTTGATATGATTCAAACAGACAGAAAAAAAAAATCTTCATTCTATTTCTTCCAACACGATTTTCAATATTAAACAAAAAAATCATTTTTAAAATTCTTGCTTCCAGGTGCACACGTTTGTGCACAGGGGTTAATAATATTTAAATTTCAGCCCTCTGCATGCGATATATATTGCGTAACGTTCACGACAGACATACAGATACACAAAGTCTTCATTTTATTAATAAGTAATATTTATATCATACAATATATATATATATATATATATATATATAAATTAGTTTTGTTTTTATTTAAGTTTGAAGTTTTGGAATTATATTTCATCTTCAAATAATGGTTTAGTATTTTGGGTTATAAAAGAAAAACACGCATACAAATAATATTTAGCTAATTAACTGTTCTTTTTACACGATGAGTTTTATAATACCATACGACAATGCTTTCTTCCTCAGCCAACGAATTTATTGCAATATTATATTATTACTGTTGATCAACTCTTCTTTCAAGATTACCCTCATGTCTGATATATTTTTTGCAAACTATCTAAGTTCGTCCAATTTTTTTACTCCGTGATAAGAGCCCACAAGCGACCGAGCGACTGCCACCATTATCGATAATAGTGCTAACATTTGTGATAGATGGTATCATGTAGTTAGCACAACGATCCCTCCGGGCGTTGAACTCAAATAAACATCAAAAAAGTAAAAATTGAAAAAAAGAATTATAGTAATGGTTTTTTAGCTTCCATCCTAAAACAAAATGGCAAAAGTAGATTTTAATTAGCATTTATGTTAACCGGACGTCAAAGCTAGGTCCAAATGAAATTTCATCATAATATGGGAAGTAATTTATGCCTCAAAGAATAACAGGCAGTTTTATTTTAAAACTAACGTTTTGTTTGGCCAATTTCGTTTCGAAGTAGCTTTCATTTTTAGTATTTACCTACTGTTTTATATTTTAAAGGTAGGATTTACAATTAGAAAATTTTGTAGAAAACATCCTGGTAATGTTGACTACAAAAAAATAAAGGATATTGTTAATATCCTTGGTCCTAAAACAAAAATCATTATTAAAGAATTGAAAACTTTTAAGGAACATTTCTCTAACTTTAAATATATTTATTATAGTTTTAAATTGTTTATTTTCAATTCCATTAAACCCTTATTAAAATCATATCCACTTTGACAAACGTATATAACAATATTTAGGCTGGATGTTGAGTATCACACATTCCATAAATAGTTTAAAAAATATATTTTTTGGAATATTCGCATCATATACCTTATAAGTCTTGAAGGACCCTTTAGTCCATTCACCATAGGAGTAGTAGTAACTGACAAATAGCATACACTGTAAACACGTTTAAAAGAAAATCGCAGTTAAAAACAAATTGTTTGTTGTGAAAGTTTTGACTGCCAAATTTTGCAACAAATGCATATAAGTCTTGCAAACCATATGGTTTAACGAACTGATGCATGAAAGGAAATCTGAAGCTTTTCCTAGATAAGACTTACCTACACTTCTAGCATAGATAGAGTACAATATTAACTAGAAGCCGTACAATAATTTATAATATTAGTAAGAGTAAGATAGAAACAAACAAAATTAGGGGATTGGGATGACCCTGTCTTTCACATATTAGCTTGTATAATGTAAAGTACTCTCTTCTCAGAAACTATAACATCATTTATTTTAAAGATAATTTTTGTGTTAAAACTTTTTGCACAGGGTTCACCAAAATATGTTTGTATGCGTATGTTATGATTTTTTTAATTTACATAAAAAGCCCATACAAATATGAAACGTAAAGCAATATATTATTTTTCAGGCAAATGAGAATTTTACTAAAAATTGTGCTTAAAATGTGTAGCATGGTATGACAAATAAAAATTTTTTTATATAGATATATTTTACGGTTCCTGAAAAAAGTGTACCTTAATGTGGATTTTGTTTTTTATTTTCATGAAACACATTTAGAGTTGTAATCATTATGGCTACCATAATGTAAACACTATTGTAATTCAACTAATCTTATCTTAGTCCGACCCAGATTCATATGTAGGGTTAGCTGTATCTCCCTCATCTAAATAAAAATATCATCCAACCTTATTTTAGATAAATTTTTTTTTCTTGTGACACTTTATTTAAATTTCTTGGATTGATTTTTTCCCTTTCTTGATTCTTAGTTCATTAATTTTTTTTCATGATTTTGATACAGTTTTTCCCAGGACAGATGACTAACTATTTTAAAGGTATACTATTGATTTTGTTTTATTTATTGAAATCAGCAACTGCCTCATACCCTCTCAACTCTATAAAGTATTCTTCATCAAAACGTTGATATGTTAAATCCTGGACTAAATCATACTATTCATTCCTTTGTTGGGATTTTGTGTCCCGCCATGTAAATATTTTATAAGGAGTTCTGGGTTAGCTAAATCCCTAAAAATGGGCTTTATCTCCTCTATGACAATGCTTAGAATGTGTGTATCCTTGGTATGGTCATGCAACCCATTGCTATATAAAGACATTTGTTACTTGCACCAGCTTAGAATGTGTGTATCCTTGGTATGGTCATGCAACCCATTGCTAGATAAAAACATTTGGTACTTGCACCAGCTTATAATGTGTGTATCCTTGGTATGGTCATGCAACCCATTGCTAGATAAAGACATTTGTTACTTGCACCAGCTTATAATGTGTGTATCCTTGGTATGGTCATGCAACCAATTGCTATATAAATACATTTGTTACTTGCACCAGCTTATAATGTGTGTATCCTTGGTATGGTCATGCAACCAATTGCTAGATAAAGACATTTATTACTTGCACCAGCTTATAATGTGTGTATCCTTGGTATGGTCATGCAACCATTGCTAGATAAAGACATTTGTTACTTGCACCAGCCTAGAATGTGTGTGTTATTGGTATGGTCATGCAACCATTGCTATATAAAGACATTTGTTACTCGCACCAGCTTATAATGTGTGTATCCTTGGTATGATCATGCAACCCATTGCTAGATAAAGACATTTGTTACTTGCACCAGCTTATAATGTGTGTATCCTTGGTATGGTCATGCAACCCATTGCTAGATAAAGACATTTGTTACTTGCACCAACTATCCAAAAAGAGTACAGCCCATGTGCGGGTAATTCATTGATGGAGGAAAGATGGAAGTATTCTACCCATATATTCTTTTTTCAGCTACTTTAAAATAAATTCTGTGAAAATACAGACCATTTTAGGTCTCTATCTCATTTATGGCTGCATTTATGATACGCTAACTCCAATCGTTTCATCATACGAAAGATTTCTCACATTAATTTTAAATGTTATTATGCAGTGTACCCATAAATTTCTGCACATGGCCAACATATTTTAATTTCTCAATGAAAAAATCTGGGTCATATGATTGCACTCCCACAACAGTTATAAAGAAAGCACATCTTCATCCCTTAGTTAATATTTATAGCAGATTTTGTAAAAAGATTGAAACTGTTGAAACATATCAACCACGCCTTGTAACTCTTTATCACAACTAACCCCTGAATAATTGGCTACACAATCCGCAAAATATTCCTTTTGTAGTGTCTTTTTGCACCTACAAAATTTTGTTAGCACCCTTATATCCAGAGATTTTCCCTTATTTACAATTAAGGTTGTT
The DNA here is from genome assembly GCA_039000515.1 of Timema cristinae. NCBI lineage: Eukaryota > Metazoa > Arthropoda > Insecta > Phasmatodea > Timematidae > Timema > Timema cristinae. The sequence continues at coordinate 32,175,372 of JBCFYV010000100.1, forward strand.
GACACGCCATTTGGAGAATCGTGGCCCCTCCTTTGATACGAAGCATCAAATGCCACAGAAATATCTTGGTCAGCATTATTTTTCTGTAAAAAAATCTTATGGTGCTTGTCTCATAGACACTGCACAAACATTCTTGAAAGCATTACAAATAAGTTAATTTAAAACTGAGAGGGTTAGCCATATTCAGTATACCACAGAAAATGCTTGCAGATTTTTCCCCTTTAACATGTGCTCCATAATAAAATTGCCCATAAAAGATGTTATACTTGACCAAATTGTATAAGCTAGGCCTTAAATTGAACCTTATAGGGCCCCTACACGTTCATTAGACTGTCAGTTATAATTATTACTTTATTAATACTGAGAATCTGACTTATCGTGTAGGGGCCTTATAAGGCTATATAGAATAAAGCTTAAAACCTGAAAATATATTTGAAAAAAATAGACTAAGGGTCATTTGACTCTCCTTCTATTAAAAAAGAGTGTTTCTTCATTAAGTAAATATCTAGAATATAATTTATCACTGTTCTTAATAGTTTAGATATCAGAATCTAACTAGCTATTTTTGTCACACGCACCCCAGCGGTTTAATATCAGCTTTATGTGCAGTAAAGGTATGTAAAAAAGATAAAATTAAATAATGGTGATCTTAGAGACAAAAAAAATTTGGTTAAACTATTTAAGAAAATATTAAATATAAATATTTGAACGCATTCAACTACATGGTGGATTTATTTATCGAACAATTTTCAGAAATATTCTGTATCATATTAATTTAAACATATTTGATTAATAATTATTCAAAGGAACTCCTAATCAACAATAACAAAAAGAATCTAATTAAAACTGAAAAGATACTAAGTGATATGAAGTAAAAGTTAAAGATATAATGAAATTTAATTAGCAAGTAATATTGAGTTTGTAAGAAAAAAACCTTTAGAAAATTAAATGAAATACAGATAATAACAAGTCTGAATATAATATATGTTACATCTTATAGAAAAGAAGATATATTAAATTTAATATTTCTTTTATTAACATATATTCAGACTTTTCAGAAATTTAATATATCTTCTTTTCTATATGATGTAACGTATATTATATTCAGACATTTCAGAAATTTAATATATCGTCTTTTCTATATGATGTAACATATATTATATTCAGACCTGTTATTATCTGTATTTCATTTAATTTTCTAAAGGTTTTTTTTCTTACAAACTCAATATGTTTTTTGCTAATTAAGTTTCATGATATCTTTAACTTTTATTTCATATCATTTATTATCTTTTCAGTTTTAAGTATATCCTTTTTGTTATTGTTATTAGGCGTTCCTTTGAATAATTATTATTATAATTCTCCTTACTAAATCACTATGAATATAATTAATATTTGTTTAAGTTACAATCAAGGAAATTCAACTTAGCCTTAAGTATTTATAATATGTTGCTAAAACAAAAGATACAAATTCCTTTATACTCTAAAGGGAAATGTACAGACAAGACGAGTTATTTTTAAATGGTTTAAAATAAAAGATGATCATTCAAATTTTATAAGGTTATTTAAAAGTGAGAGAAACGTTCCTAAGATTAGTTGAGTATAGAATTGAAGTTCTTACAAACAAGTTATTTTATGACTATTTTAATAAGAAAAACCAAGACTCAAAATATTCTGCTTTCAACATTGTCTTACAAAGGTATTATTTATTATGAGCATTCATCAAGAATGGTAAAATCATGTTGCTTTCATTTTCTACCCAAGCCAATATTTCCGTAGTTTGTAAAATGAAATGTCATGAAGATTTCTCCGTCTTTTGAATGGAAATTTTGTTCCAGCAGTAATTCCCCACCCTCTACCCCCTTTCCATCCCTTGTCAGAGTAATAACGCTGGCAATGAGCGGCGAATCTTTTCTTTCCCCCGCCGCCTACGAGTGGTTCAGCTGACGAAACACATTTTCCAAGAGCACTAAAAGATTCGCTTCTTTTTCTCTCCTTCTTAACTTAGTTCCAAAATGTGTTGATTGGAAATGCCCTCAGGACACTTTTCCCCGAGTTACTTGGGTTCCCCCTCACCCCATTTCAACCCTTTTCTTACCCGCTACTACCATTTCTTGTCTCTTGGCTTTCTCTTTCTGAAAATCTCCAACCTCTCTCACAATCTGGACTCAAACTTAACGATGTTGCAGATTCTTCCAATCTCCGATAGGGGAAAACAAAGAATAAGAAGAGATAAGATAAAAATACACTGTGGGTTAATAATGACCTATCCATATTCCAGAGCATTAAACTATTTCTGTATTAGTATTATTACTATTATTATCAGCCCCGCGTCTTACTACCCGTTCGGGTTGTACACACTTACGCTAATGTGTAATGGTAGGGTGATTGTGAGAGGAAATAGAGGACCTACAGTTTAACGTGGACTCCAAACCACGGTGGAGGCCTGGCATTCCTCACATTCACAAGTTGTGATTAATACACGTCTTCTCAGAGGTGAAGGAAGGGTTTGGTAATCATATAAATCTGTGCCGGGACCGAGGATTGAACCATGGACCCCCAACATAGAAGTACGTCACCTTACCCCTAGACCACCAGGTCACCAGTTATCAATAGAATTATAGCTATAAAAGTAAGCGTAATTTACTAAAAAGGGATTTTCAAACTATTTAAATTATTTCTCCAAAATGAGATTAACAATATTGTTCAAAATAATTATTACTTAGGTGTTTTTTCAAGTTAATTATTACTATAAAATTATTTTAAAGAGAAAAATAAATATAATAGTGTTATTTTTAAAATAAAACTCCATAATATTAGCCCTATATCGAGCCATACCAACTGAATTGCAACCATCTGTTAGCGAAAATAGTACCAACTTATGTGGATAGAGAATGTCATGTGTTCAACACAACGAGCCTTCCAGCCTTTAATCTCGGTTTTCTAAACCAGAGCTGCCAATTATTTACTAAATAACTCTTCTTTTATGCTTATGAGGCTGTGATTGAACTCGCTCCATATTCAATAAACACGCAAAATTAATATAATCCTTAGAAAATACATATGTTAGAAAAACTGCCGTATACATAACTTTGTAGTGGATTTTGCATATTTGCCTTTTTTTTCCGCCTTTGATCGTAAAGTATAGAGAGTTGAAAAATATATGAAATTCATATTATCACAACTACAATATATTAATTTAAAATTCGGTGGTTGCAAGGTTTTGTGAAATATCTAGTTCATATCATTTTATTTTAAAGAATTATATGATTTATTCCAGAGTATAATTAAAACAGTTTTCCATTATACTTATGTGCGTTTAAAGTTAAAAAAAATTAGTTCTAACTATAATTTTAATTAAATTAAATGTAAAAACAAAACTCATATTCTTCAGTATACACCTAATCAGTTTGATTGCTACGCATATAGCCAGGTCAATTCGCTAAGACGCGGTGCTAAAAAAATTAAATATTGTTACGTTCCCTAGCTTTGTCACAATATCTTTTCAGTGTTGTATTTGAACGCGGAAGTGTATGTATGTCGGTCTCTTTTTTTTTTTTTTATTTGAGCAAGAAAATGTATTCTTACAGTACATATACTCAATGAGGAATGCGAGTTGTAAAGAAGTTGCAGTTTAGGCCGTGAGAATGCGTCTCGCAAACACACTTGTTGGGAGTTACCAGGGAGTAGCTTCGGGCTGTTTTCTGGTGCTACCCATGTTTGATACAGATCGAGTTAAGAGTTCAGAGAGAATTAAACCACTTGTAGGAATTAAAGGGGATAGAAGGCCAGGGGGAAGACTAATATGAATGTAAGATGGGACAAAGGCTTGATCGAAATGTTGATAATTATTTCTTGTACATATTATGATTACATTTGTTCTATAATATCGTTTTATAATAACAGTCCAATAATAAAGCCCATTGCCTTTTAAACGCTTTTAAAAACTTGCTATCTATTAATCCTTATCCTGGGGCTGGCGGCTAGCAAATATCACTAGTTCAAGCTGGGGCAGGAACTATAATTTATATCAAAATCTAAATATTTAATATATTATTTTCTTCCATATTTATATTTGAATTAAGTACTACTTTAGAACATGATAATTACTTTATAGTCCATATAAAATACAATATTTTTTTCGGATCAATTGATGTTCGAATCTCGGTCGGGTGAACTTTTTTTTTCTAAATGGTTTTCCACTCTCCCTCCACGCAAATGCGGGTTCACTTCCTCTAATTCAACCTTCCCAATTCCTAAATCAATTAACGTAATTAGTACTTAAAGCGTATAACCCGAACGGGTAGAAAGACGCGGTGCTAAATATATATATAAATTGTACTTATTAATAGGAATGTTCTCAAATTCAACTAAAGTTAAATTACGCTTTTAATTAAGTTTAATTGATTTGTTGTACATTATATATACTAAATTAAATAATATTTCAAAGCTTAAGCTTTACATAAAATGATGGTGTGACATACGTACCTTTTAAACTAAACTCTTGAACCGAAGCACAAAACGTAATAAAAAATTAAAGGAATAATAGAGAAAGGGAAAATAAAGAAAGAATCGACAATTTTAGAAGCAGTGATGATGAACTGAATGTCAATGAGATAAGAACAAAAACGGCAGAGGAGGGGAGAAGAGTAAGTTTCATAGTAGCGTAAAAAATAAAAGAAGAAACAGTTGTGTACGTTACAAATGAGAAATTGGATGGTATTATTTGATTATTTTTTTACTTTTCTCTTTGTTTTGTTTGTTTATTTATTTGTTTAATAAAACTGGTGAAGCTTGGGTATAAGATTTTTATAGCAGGGTTTATTTTAATTTTATTAAGTCAAATGTAAATTACGTACTTCTTCATCCCATTTAAATTTGATAAAATAATTATCCTCATTACTCATAAACATTGTTTTGTAATGCAAACTATAGTAATATATTCTTATGACACTAGTGCATAGCTCGCAAGTACTTAGAGCTATTAAAATGTTTTATGCAAAATATATTATGTCACTTGAATATATTAAAATGAGTGAGCATTAACTTTTAAGGGGCCTAAGAATATAATATATAGTGCTCTTGAATAAATGATTATATAAGCCTGTAACACCCGAACCTAAATATCCCCAAATGAAAACAATAAAGAAGTGAGTTCCAAATTAACATTTTATTGATTAGACAAACAATATAACTAAATATACACAATGGAATAAGTAACAGAATGTGTGGTGGAAAGGAATGGACCACAATGTCCGGGAAAAAGGGTAAAACTCAATTATTTAAGCGTCCATAATTGAAGCAATAAATACATCACTTATAATATAATATAATATTCAATCTCAAACTAGCACAAATAATAAAAGTAACCAAAAATACAAACGTCAGAATAAGAGCTAAGGGAAACAGATAAAATGAGAACATAACTAATCTTAAAATACATTATATTAATAAAGAAGTAAATAATTTCCACGCCCAATAAGATGGTATCAAAATTACCCTGTCATTAGGGGTCAGGTTTCACCAACTTTTTTTTAAGATAAATTAATTTTTTCCTTTCTTTAAATTATAAAAAAATATTTTGGAAAAAAAAACATTACGATAAAGTGGGGACCATTCTCTACATGAAATGAATACTTGATTCCAGTGCGAACTTTACACTAGTTAATGGGACCAGTCCCACTATAAGATAAAGATGGTATATATTTTGTTTTTGCGCTTATGTGTATGCGTTTTAGTGAGTGTTAAGACCCAATAAATAAGATGACTTGTGAAAATGATTAATTAAAATTAATACAGTAGATAATTTATTTAACAAATCTGTTTTATTTAGTAAATCTGCCAGAAAAACTTAAAATTAAACGGTTAATGCACAGCAGCCTACAAAAAAACTCTGGTTAACTGTGAGTGAAGAAAATAGAACTTATTTTGTTTTTATTGTTTATTATTTGGTGGTAGAATTTTGTTGACAATGGTAGGCTGTAAGGATCTTAAATATGCATCACAGATAGATTCTGTAGTCAAAATTTAAGTCCAAAAACACAATTAACAAGTGTCAAAAAATAGCCATGTATTAGGCAGATTAACAGAATCCTGTGGTACTCATGAACAGGCATTAAGAAATGTACGCGCCCGACTTTTGTACAAGTAATGTAATCATTAAGGGCCGATCTTATGACTACCGGATAAATATTGCTATCAGGAGGTTAAAGTTAACGATGAGATAAAGGATATCAGCCACTTTAATATTTCACTCGTATTATAAACTGAATCTATCTGCCGGATAGCTATCTGTAGGATAAATATATTTTTATGCAGAAAACGCAAGGTTGGTACTATTTTTACTGGTGTGTGCGTGCGTATAAACCCTCATGATACCGCGACAATCTAGCGAGTGGCGACAATGCTCAACATTTGTTAAATAATGGCGGCTAAACGAATGCGAATAAACAGATGGAGTCACGTGGGCGTAAAAGCTAAGTTGCCTTGCAAATACTAATTTCGGTGTGTGCCAAAATGTCAATAGTTTGGTACAACTTTTACAAAATCAAATTTATGGTAATCACATTTAAAAATTGTGTTCTTATAAAACTATAACTCTACAAATAGCTTGTCAGTTAAATAAAAGCGTGAATTAAATGTTCTAACTTTATATAGTTAGAGCCCGGGCCAGTGCTTACTAAACACACAAGCCAAGATTTTAATCTAAAAATGTATTCTTATAGGTGAAACCTCATGAAAAATAACGCATCACTATGGCGACGAAAATTTTAACTTTCAGATAAAAGCTATCAGGTACTTAACCTCCCGATAAAAATGTGATGTATAAATACATTTTATCTGGCAGATAAATGCTATCGGGCGGTCATAAGACCTTGAGATAAAAAGTTTCGTAGTTTTATTTCCCCTCTTTCTTATTGACATGACCAAGGGTGGTTGTAGCTGAAAGGTGAAAAAGATTCAAGCTTGGACAGAATAGTGGAGTAGTTCCAGAAAACAACACACAGACCATTGCATTTTAAGACGTGTAGCCTGAAAACGATTGATACTTTCTTGCTGACCGAGGTGTCTGCCTTAAGCTTTCTACATTTAATGGTAATTAAAGTCTACATACAGTGTACCGAGCACTGACCAAGGGATCTAGGGTTCTCCATCCTTATTCAAGAATAATCGGTTCAAAACGCTTACCTACCCTCCTTAAGAGCGCGTCTCATGGTCAATTAAACGTGATATTAGAGACAAATTACGCTCAAACCATAAATAGTATTGAAACCATGTTTTCTGAATTATTCTTTTGTTTCACTTTTTTACAAAAATGTAACTAGGAAACTTCTCTTAGAGGATTAAGAATTTAAAATGGTAAATATTTAATCTTATGTAAACATAAATATCCAATCTTGGTTTTATTTTGAACATATTACAGCGCTAAAATATCATTACTTAGTTTAACTTTAGGCTAAATAAAATTTTTACTACGTTAAAATTTAATTTTTAATAATCTACGGTAGTGTCCATCATGGGTAGTAATATTTTAAAATATTACTGCACTACAACCAACAAGGAACAGATTGTATGAAAATCATTTATATTATTTATTTTGTTATCTCATTCCAGTCCAGTTTCATAACTGTAATTATTAAATATAACATCTTGGCTATTAATCCATCATTTTATTATTAATTTTTTAAACTTATTTTAATTATGGTTATGTAGGTAACGATTCTCGCACATCCATCACAGACTCTGCCTCAAAATATGATAGAATAATTACCCTGAGCACAGAATAAATCCTGGATAAATCATTGATAAGAGCCTGGGTGGATTTAACCAAAGGTCCCGGGTTTCATCCCAATGTCCAGGGGTCATTTTTTATTTTAAAGACTACTAATAGTAAATCCACGCAGTAGAAAAATTGTCCAAGTAAAGAAAAATTAGAATATGTATTTAAACTGTCCCTACTAACAAAATAATAGCGTAAGTGATTACATTAACATTAAATTTAAGACTCCTGAAAAAGCAACTGCTGATTTAGATCGTTTTACCTATTCGTTGTTGAAAGATTCAAATATATGAATAAAATAGATTATATATTTAGAAATTAGGGTGAAACATTATATGCTGACCTCTGACCGTTGAAGGATTCATATAACAATTATCACAAGGCTTGGAGTAAACTAACATCCCCCATTGTTAGAAGTTTCGAGGTGATAGTGATTCATCTGAGTTTATTGAACCAAAAACAAATAAGAAGTGAATTAATCACTTAAATTCGACCATCTAGATCTCTAAGGTGACTTGGCGGTCTAGTGGTAAGGTGTCTGACTTCTGTGCTTGGGTCCGGGGTTCAATCCTCGGTCCCGGCACAAATTTATCCGATTACCAAACCCTTCATTTACCTCTGACAAGACATCTTGTGAATGTGGGGAATGCCTGCCCTCCACCGTGGTTTGGATTCCACGTTAAACTGTAGGTCCGCCATTTCATCTCACAATCACACTAACATTACACATTAGCGTAAGTGCGTATAACCCGAACGGGTAGTAAGACGTGGTGCTAAAAATAATAATCTAGATCTCTAATGAACTAAACTCTTTTTTATTTATATTTGTTTGTAATGAGTCTCATTACCCGTATGGGATATCCAGATATTCACACTAATTAAGTAAGAATGAGTAAATACAGAATTTATTTGAAAACCACCTATATTTTGGTGGTGGGATGGTGAAAAAACATGTAGGGAAACCACCTTATAACCAAAGATTGAACCTAGATCATTTTGTTAACGACAAACCAAATCAAACGAGGTTGTCATCCACGTGGACGTTTCTTATGTAGACACACTTTGTGAAACTGTCAGAAAATAACATAGAATTAAAATGTTGAGCCCAATTGTAAAATAACCATTCTTCTTCTAGAACATCCAACCCCGAAATGAATATTCTGTGTGGAGGTGTAATTTTGTTTGACGGCTCCGCGGTTCGTATAACCTGGGCAAATCTATAAAATGATTGAGCTCAATTATCGCAGTCTTTATCCCTTTATATTGTGTCCGGAATCCATTGCCAACCTAACAGACTGACACATCTGGATCAGCGCCAAAATAATCAACTTAGCCTCTTCCCATAGCTAGTTAACCAGCCGCGTGGCATTACACAAAATGTTGTGGAGGAACGTAAATATTTCAATAATCCCCTAGCTTCCATTGCTCAATTCAAATATAGCCGCAATCTAAAAAAAAAAAACTAATCCTTTACCCATATGATCCAATATTGATGGGCGTTTTATTAGTGGTTAGTGTCACCAACTAAATAACAATATATTTTATCATCGTAAAACACACAAAGATTATCTCGTGGGAAAATGATATTTTAGATCATCAGGGATAACCGTGTTTGAGTGTTCTTAAGAGCCCAAATCTTTCTCGGTTAGCCGGAAATTAGATACAAGAGTAAATTATAACCAGAATACATATTGAAGTGCACTTTTTTTTTAATTATTCCCTTTATAAAAGCAAAATTAGGATAATATTAATAGTTTATTTATTTTAAATTTTGTTTTGTTTTTTAAGTATGGTTGAACTTTTTCAATAATCATAATTCTACCTTTCCCACTCTATCAAATAAAGATATGTTTGCAATCGTGAAAATTTTTCGTCTCTAGATTTTATGTGCAATCTAACAAAAAAATTGGGATTTTACAATTATTATGTCACATCGTCAGTCCGTTTGTTCCTGTATGGATCCAAAATGGTTTGATCAAATGTGTTCAAACTTGATATTATGTCTATGCTTTTAGATTATTTTTAGGGATGAGACTTCGAATCTTTGATTACTTGAATCTTATGATATAAGAGAGATTTATATTCATAAGAATCTTGAAATGTAACTTAAAAACAATTTATGAAGAACTTGACTTCAAATGACGATTTTAAGCCACTGGTAAAACTAATTATACACACAGGATAGTTTTTTAAGTTGTCATAGCGAAATTTATCTAAAAAATTGCATATAAGAAAAAATGTTTCAAATAAAGTTGCTCGATTTTGAGACACTGACAAAATTACACAATTTATTTTTTATGTAGTTTACGTCTTCAAGGTCATCTCAAGGACATATAAAGGTCATCTATTGTTTTTCAAATGGAACTTTGTAGTTTTTATTGCAAAATCGTATTCCACGAAAAAAAAAGCCACTTATTATGAAACACCTGAGATCTGTTTTTGAATATATTTAATGAATTATGGAAATAGTATTATGTTTTGGGAACGTTGTTTATTTCAATTTATTGCCTATCAGAATCTTAAATGCGTTCTTAACAGATATTTTGCTGTGCCAACTTTAAAAAAAAATCCTGTATCAATATTATATTTAAAGGGTGTTGGAAACTAATAGCCCAAACTCACATATAGTGTGTTTCGAATCAAGAGTAATATAAAATCCCTGTACACTTACATTCGGAAAACTACATATGCTAATATGTCAGCGTAATTAGCGCAATTAGAACAAATGTTTATAATTCAAAAGGGTAGTAAGATTCCGTATTAAAAAAAATCGTGTGAAAGGGAAAGCTACATTTTTTATGTTTTATCACCGCGTCTTACTACCCGTTCGGGTTATAAACCTATGGTACTAATTACACTAATGGTTTAGGGTTTAGGGAATTCTTAATTTAGAGGAAATGTACCCGCATTTTCGTAAAAGATAGTGGAAAAATATTTTAGGAAAAACCACCCTCAGTGCACCCGACCTGGATCGAACCCCTATCTCCCCGTCTTCAGTAGTCTAGTTAAACGAGAATAGCGCGCTAGACCATGCGGCCACCGAAGCGGGTGAAGCTCCGAATTAACAGCTTACCCGATTCAGCTGCTTAATGGTCTGAAAAGCGTAACTCTCGTATTATACTGGCCTGCTGGTGATGGGGAGATCGGGTTTGAATCCTGGTCGGGTGCACTGAGGGCGGTTTTTTCTAAATGATTTCTCCATCTTCTTCCTAACAAATGCCTGTAAATTACCTCAAATAGGCCCCTTTCCTCGTCCCTAACTCATTAGAGTAATTATCATACATGAGTAACATATGAGCAAATAGTAAGACGCAATACTAAAATAAAATATATAATTTAAAATTTAAAATTTTTAGGCCGTGCTTGGTATAAATTCAGTACTTCTATTTAATCTGTGGCCAATGAAAAGTATAAATAAAACCAACTATAAACATTGATTGTTTATGTTAGAGCTAATCATGTTGAAATGATTGTAGAGTAATCTAGTGACATATAAATGGCCCCCTGACAGGTACCCGAATGTAATTCGCTCGCGATTATAGCAGTCAATGGGGGTAGAGTTTGTGTGTGTGGGAGGGGGGGGTAGGGGGGGGGAATATAGAACACAGTGAACGTCACTTGTTTCTGCCTGATAGTTACTAAAAATGAAAACGAGATATTTTGTATGGGGTTTGGAGGGCTTAACGGATCTCAATTTAAAAATAATAATAATAATATTGAAAATTGCCCTGTCTATCAGGTTTATGTCTACGGCTTGTCAAAAACACTCACGTTCCAATATCAGTAAACGGTTGTATGCTTTAATTAAACAAAAATTGTAAAATCATATAGTGTGTGAATATTTTTTTACGATGCTACATTATATTGTATAATGTATTTGTGGTTCTGAAAATTTTCCAAACACGTGGATGTTTTTTGTATGATAATTATCTGGTAAGAAGAAACTTTGATTAAAACAGCGGTGACCTGGGGTCTAGGGGTAAGGTGTCAGACTTCTGTGCTGGCGGCCGGGGTTCAATCCTCGGTCCCGGAACAGATTTATCTGATTTCCAAACCCTTCCTTCACCTCTGACAAGACATCTTGTGAATGTGGGGAATGCCAGGCCTCCACCGTGGTTCGGATTCCACGTTAAACTGTAGGTCCTCCATTTCATCTCACAATCACCCTACCATTACACATTAGCGTAAGTGCGTATAACCCGAACGGGTAGTAAGACGCGGTGCTAAAAATATAATAATATAATATATATAATATAATAATAATAAAAACAGCACATTTTGGTGTTATTTTAATATTTATGATATTATACAATTATTAAATTAGTGTTATTTGATAGATAATATCAGTGATATTATATTTCTAGAGTGATATCAGCATATAACACTCCTTGCCATTGGTTTGGTAATTTTTTATTTACGAAAAATCTCTTACTATTAGAATCTGACTGTACGTTTACCCTTATCTAACCCTTAACCGAGATATTAAGATTTTCTGCAGCAAAATATAAAATAGTGGGTTTTTTTTCTAATAGGGTCTAAGATATGACGTGGAGCATATATTATTAAAAAATGTTATTACATGCGAACCTGGCTCAAAGTCACAAACAGATTGATTCTATTTTGGAATGATGGGTATCGAGTTTTAATGGATGCATTAAAAAAATAATTAACACATGCATGCTTTAGAAAGTCGTTGGTTATCTAATACTAACAATTAATTTACCATTATATGTATTATTAAGAATCAAATAGCCAAAATTATTATATATTTTGTTAAGGATCTAGCCGCATCATTTTTCAATTTTTCAGAATATGATTTTTAATCATATGTATTATTCAAGAGGTATTGATTTTTTTTTTACATCCATTACTGTTTCCAGCCTTTGGCCTTTGTTGGTTTTTTATTCAAGTCATATATTTACCACTACCGACTTGCTAGGGCTGTCGTAGCTTCGTATCTCTTATAATATATTTTTAGACCAAGACAGGCACAACGTTCAGTCCCCGGCCGTTAATTCATAATTATGAAAGGTTAAACCAACATTTTATCAAAGCTAAATTTTTCGGCCATTTAAGGAATCGACCCAAGACCCTTATCGCAGTAGACAGACCTCTAACCAACTGAGATAATGTGTCAGATAGGTATTGATATTATCTTTCAAAAATGAAGCTGCAATAGCTACCATGACTTGACGGAATATACAAACATTGTTTAGTAAATTTTGTAACTGCCAAAAATGTTCTCGCCTATTCGAAACCGACCTCTGCTTATAGTTTTATACAGCCTCCTACATACATTTAAGATCTTATTAAACATGGTCCGACACCTTAGTTCAGTCGGTAGCGTGTCCGTTTTCTGAGATAAGGTCCTGGTTCGATTCCTGACATGACTGAAATTAATTATTTTTGTGACATGTGTGTTTACCCTTTCACAGTGAAATAACGACTAGGAGTTGAGTACTGTGTTGGTTTTGTATATAAGTTAGTTAATAAATCGTGTACTTATATAATCAGTAAGTTCAGAAAGTGCAAGGAAAAAAATAACATGGTTACAACGATGGTAGTTTTTTTTTTTTCAGATGGGGTTTAAGATGTGACGTGAACAATTTAAAGAAATAATATCACCTGCAAAGATTGTTCAAAGCTAGAGAGTAGATTCCGACTCGGAAAGGCGATTATCGAATTTTATCTGGATTTATTGAAAGAGAAAATAATCCCAAATTAATGAATGCCTTAGAAAAACCTTGTTTAACGGGACCTATAAATTATTTGCCAAATATCAACAAAATCATATTTTTTTCAAAAATGCAGGATGATGTGGAGGAAGAAGAAATATCACTAGTGATAAGGGCTTATTTTCTCACTAAAATTGTTTGAAGCTTGTCTGTCATATAACCTGCCCCATAGTGTAGTGGTAATTGCACCTGGCTACGAGCCTAGAGGTCCTGGGTTTTATTCTCGGCTGGAACCTTGGGTATTTTTCCACCTTAATGATCACCAGAGTTTTGTTAACTAGACTTAATTTAGGTTTAAGTATTTCCATTGGTCCTACACCCTCATTCTCACTATCACCATCATCTCATCTCATCGGGACAGGGAAAGAACCTCCACGGAAAGGATGTTCAGTACGATTAGTGCATTCGGACATCCCTTGAGCAGTGGTACATTAGTGCTAGCTGATATTTCCACTAAACGGCTACGAATGATGTAGCCCAGACGCGAAATATTATAATAGAGCCATATGAGATAAACAAACATAACATCAAAGAGATAAACTATGTAATAAAAACAACAAGAGACCAACATTTGTTTACTGTGGCCTTTTCTATGTGCAAAGTTGTACACGATCTCTAAACCAACTAACTCTTCCTCATACGTCATGCATCAGGTGCTGAATTCAGTTTCCTTCGCTATTCACTTGATATCAGCAGGACTCAAGCTTGAGCTCCCATCATTCTCCTCGCTTCAGGAAATTAATTGAAATTCTCCACTAGGGGATGAAGTCTCTCGAAATCTCCTCATTCTGTAGACACGCGCCCTTCCACCCCTTCTATATATTCGACCCCCCCTCCCCATCTCAAACCATCTTGCTGGGACGAGAATCCCCAAACAGCTAGGACACGAAAACCCCTCCTTCTATGGCACTGTATCAAATTTCCCAGACCTTCTCATCCAATGAACGCCAAAATCCCTTACAAGCAAGAAATTATGTCTCCTATCTAGAATACATTTAATCACACCCTTCCTCGTTCCTCTAAAATACACGTCTTTGCTTCTCAACCCCCCCCCCCCTCCTCCTTCTCCATCAACTTTTTTTTTTTAGAGTGTTGTTTACTAGAGTTATTATTCTTGTGAAAACACTTTGCGAACTAGGTATCTGCTGTCGGTTTAAATCCTGGGTCTCAAACTTTCTCCCTGCATTCATCCTATTCTGGTATATTATTTTAAGACTTTGATAATCCCTTTCAAACATGAACTTGAAGTATCTCAAAGATTTATATTATAAACCATATTCACTCTATTTCTAACTATCTTATAAACATAACTCATCTTGTCTAGTTTTCTGGCAGAAGTTGTATTTTTTTTATATAAATAATACACACGATATTGATCTTTAAAAAAACAAATGTAACTAATTTACACTCCTACGCGAGTACACTTCCCTCTAAAAGTACTTATATACTACAGTAGCCCCATGGCTTCTTTGGTGCTGATTGACAGCTGACGGTTTTGAAAAGCTACCAGACCAAATTATGTATCCCTGCGCCGAACCATATGATCTGCAAAAACATGTTTTTAACAATTGTCACTTCAAACAGTCAACATTTATGTTTATATCTAAATGTTGACTATCAGAAGTGAGCTGTGAGCTGTCAGTCAGCACCAAAGAAGCCACGGGTCTACTGTATTCATCCCTAGACCATTAGTATGGATATGTGGAAGGACTAGGCGGCTAGGAAGAGCAAAGCAGCCCTCTATAGTCGTGTCTACTAAGGGTGGTTTTCTTTAGTGGTTTCACACTCTCCTTCCATGAAAATGCTGATGGATTACCTTTGAAAATGTTTTCTTGCACATCCCTACCAAATTAGAGTAATTGTGCTATATGCTTATACAGGTATTAAATACTGTGAGTAAAAGAAAAGGCATAGAAAAGGACAGTAAGACGCCATTTTCATTAAAAAGATAAACTATTTAGATATTTACTATTGGGTTTCATGATATTTAAAAACTGGTTAATTAGTGTGAGGTTATTCTTTTATTTATTGAATTAATATTTGCATATTAAAATAATACATGATTGAATAGTTATTAACTTTAAACAAACTGTGTCTGGAATTTAATTGATAAAAGACCTTCTTCCACCAACTACTCACGAGAAGAGCCCACGTCATTTAGTATCAAATTATTTTAATTCTAAAAGTAGAGGTTTAATTTCAATATCTGTATTTAGTTTTTCAAAAATATTTAGAATGCATTATAGCGACGTAGTTTTTATAATATAATCTGACATTAAAGCGATGTAAAGGTTTTTTAACATGTAAAGCAACGTCCTCTAATTTTAACGCCCGTAGCTTAACGACTTAGATCCACTTAAATATTTTAACGTTATTCTAAAATTTCGAAGTTTAAAATATTTAACAGAAATTTATTGTGAAACAAATTTGTTGATTAATTAAACCGGTCGTGTTTAGTGAAGAGGGGCATTTTGGTGATTTAAGAAAACTATATATAACTAAGTATATATAATTCTTTATCAAGTACATTACGTTCAATCGTTTAAAAATTTCAAACTAGAGAGCTAACACGTTGACAAGTAAGTTCGTATAACCCGAACGGGTAGTAAGACGCGGTGCTAATAATAATAATAATAATAATAATAATAATAATAATAATAATAATAATAATTAATAATAACTCTACTTAACCATCTGACACATTTTATCAGTTCGAATCCTTGGAGGTCAAAATGTATAAGTGTATTTTCTTTCACCGATTCATTTTATAACATGTCCATACTAACCACGCTTCTTTGCGTTGAACGAATTCAGCTGAGGTTTGAGAGACAAGAAAATTAATACAAATTAAGAGTCGAAGTTGTATTTTAAACTACTTTTGTTTATTGACTATCTATAGTTTTATAACAAGCTACTACATACATTTTATTTGTGTAATTAATTGATTTCTATAAATTTATAATCAGTACTTTCTTTATTAGAAATTGAAAAAATTGTTATTCAAAAGGATAATAACATTTATGTTGTGATAAATATTTTGAAAACGATTATACTACACTAATGAACTAATGCAATATACTATTATAAATTACGTAACATAATTTTGAGGATTATGTTAAAAGTAAAAAAATATATATTCTTAATAATTCGTAATGTAATGCGAGACAAGTTATTATTTATTTGATGTGCACTTTCTAAACCAAATGATTATATCAATACATGAAAATTTCTATGAGCGAGAATAAAAGGGCTGACTAATTTTTCTGGGAAAGATATGCTCACACACCTTTCAGGGTTATTTTACATGCCACAATCGATATGGGATCGACCGCCACAGCTTTACTACCCGTCCTAAGGAAGTTGTGCAACGGATTTTTACTGCCAGAGAAAAATCTGTCAAATCCAGTTGGGTTCTAAACCAATAATCTTGAGTACTGAGGATTAGCATTATTACTACCCGTTCGGGTTATACGCACTTACGCTAATGTGTAATGGTAGGGTGATTGTGAGATGAAATGGAGGACCTACAGTTTAACGTGGAATCCTAACCACGGTGGAGGCATGGTATTCCACACATTCACAAGTTGTGGTTAATACACGTCTTTTCAAGGTGAAGAAAGGGTTTGGTAATCAGATAAATCTGTGCCGGGACCGAGGATTGAACCCCGGACCGCAGCACATAAGTCCGACACCTTACCCCTAAACCACCAGGTTACCTACCTGAGGATAGAACTCTACCCCAGCACCCTCGAGGTTGACGTGAGAAAAATTCTTCCTAGTGTTAGCTTAGAAATTATTTATTAACGATTAAATGTGAAAGGTATCATACATAAAACTTCCTTAGATTAGCGTGGAGTATTATGAATAACAGTGAACATTCTTGTGGAAATTCTTATAGAAATTCTTGTGGAAATTGATTCCTTGTAACTCACGAGGATTTTAACCGTGACCTTTCCATTGGTGGTAGTAAATTGTAATGTGAGAAAATAACACGAGATCTTAAGGCTTTACCTGATATAAATGTATATGAAATTTAATTAGGCTACGTATTTGAATACATTCTATTTGACATCCACTAGCGTCTTCTTGAAAATAAAAAAACATTCCTAATAGCTTATTATTGTTTAGTAATTATTTAATTTAAATATTTTGAATATAAATTGTATGACTCTTCCTTAAACAATGTGAGTAAAAAATTAGTATTAAATAATTTATACTAACTTATTCTCTAGAACGACGCTCTTTTATAGTCAGATCGTAAATTTTATATGTTAAATATTCAAACTCATATTTGAGAAGAGCCAATGGAATAAAAACATGTGAAGATGTGATTTGTCATGTTTTATGTACAGGCAGAGCTAGAAATAAAAAAAAACAATAAAATCTGCTCTATGATTCTCTGTACAAAGAGTAAAAAAGAAAAAAAGAAATCACAATGGAAAAATATCGTGTTAGTGTATAATAAAAGAGACTTCCTTTTCGAAGAGTGGAGCAAAGTTTTACAGCTAATTTTGCTTCTTTTATTATTATTATTATTATTTTGTATTATTTTTATTCGAACATCGTTCTACGAATTCGAATATTAAGGGTCATAAAAACAAAGGTTGTTTCATGTCTTCTAGTAGTGCATGTAAGAATAACATTTATTATAAGGCTACGTCTGGAAATCCTTTGCCTTTGGGGAAGAAGATATTTAGTAATATTGTACTGCAAATAATGTCATGTAGAACATAATACATACATTTAAAAAAAATATCAATTGGGCATTTAAAATATATATAATCCAACATTTTCATAAATAACTTTACAATCGTGAGCTTCTTTTAATTGGTTCACTTTCATGTACGTTGATATTATAAGCCTACTAAAGGCAGGTGACCTGGTGGGCTAGGAGTGAATTGTCAGACTTCTGTGCTGGGGGTCCGGGTTCAATTCTCGGTCCCGGCACAGATTTATCTGATTACCAAACCCTTCCTTCACCTCTGACAATACGTGTATTAATCGCAACTTGTGAATGTGTGGAATACCAGGCCTCCATCGTGGTTACGATCCCACGTTAATCTGTAGGTCCTCCATTTCATCTTGCAATCACCCTATCATTACACATTAGCGTAAGTGTGTATAACCTTAACGGGTAGTAAGACGTGATGCTAATAATAATAATAATAAAGGCAGCTTAAATGATTCTCCAAGTCACCGGTGGCTGTAGTATCAATCATGGTCTACACACGTCCATCACAGACTCTGCCCTAAAATATGATCAAAGAATGATCATGAGCACGATCCGAATCCTTGATAGCTCGGTGGTATATAATTGATGTAATAATACAAGGGTGTCGGGTTCTATTCCCGTGTACAGGCGTAATTTATCAAATCTACGAATATAGAACGGTTTTTGATGCGCCTATAGGACCATTCGTAACTCTTAGATTATTTGTATCTCCTAAGCTTTGCTAGTTGTGTACATTTTTATTTTTCCGCACTGCATCTTACTCCTCATTCGCGTATACGCTTATTAACTAATGAATAAAGATGGTTATATTTGTATGAAGCTTGCTCGCAATGCGTGGAAAACCATTTTGGGAAAACCAAACTCGGTACACCCGACATAAATTACAATTTCAATCTCCCGTAATGCCTTAGACGTTACGTTCATCGAAGCGGGTCATGTATAGTAATATATGTAGTAGAGGCATATGATTTCTCCATATTATAAAATATTAATACCAATTCAGTACAAAAATAATTATGTACTGTACATGTTTCTAAACATGTCCTACATCTCCGCTAAGTCAGAAACGTGTATGTCTATTGAGATAAATGTCCCGGGTTCGATTCCCAGCGTTTCCAATAATGTATCATATATGTTAATATGGGTTTACTCTTTCACATTGATATCTTAACGGCTGGGGATTGGATGCTGTGCTTGTCCCAGTCTTAAGGTATATTATAAGGCATGTGAAGCTATGACATTCCTAACAAGCCGGTACTGGAAAATAACCGACTTTAATCAAACCGTGATCAGGGCCATAGACTGGAATAGTAATAGATGTAACATGTTTCTAAGCATCGTACGAATTGCCAACTGATCACAGTTTTCCATATTCACAAAAACTGGGATGAAATCTTAATATATATCCGACACTACGTTTCACCATAGTTTATTTAAATGAGCATAGGCAGTAGTTATAAATGTACAATCATTATTACCTCATTTCTATGAGAAATATCCGTAAATGAGTGATAAACTATTAAAGAAATCCCTTTTTAAATATTGTTTAAATAGTTACTTCATTTGATAACTGACCAATTGTGAATATATGCTTTCATATTTTAAAACACGTTTAATCTTTGTTTAAATTACCAATTATTAAACCGATATTGTTTGAAAAGATTATTTTTCTTTCCAATAGAGGCATTCGGTTGAATTTAGAACTATTCTATGACTCGTATAGATAGGACAAAAGAAGAGGATGTTCCTTATGCTTAATTTTAATTATAATGCTTAAAATTGTAAACCTACTTTGGAAATATTATAAACGTCATAAAAAGAAGCTTGCTGAAGAATAGAAGGGGGAAAGGGGGCTGATTGTCTAAAGGCTACCAGACGTTGTTAAAAGCTTATTGGTTCCAGTTTTATAGGACCATCGCGTAGAATTTAACTACTCAATTACGACACCCACCTTGTAATTGGGTCAATATATACTGTTACAGATTTTCTGTCTACTCAAGGCATCGGACAATCAACCAATGAGATACGGAGATATGATAAAACAAATTAGGATTCACACATCAGACCGGAATCCTTAGTCATTTTGACAAAAAATTGAGAGTATCCACTTTTTTTGTAAAATTGATCAAGGCATAGAAATGAAATTTAATCAAAATCTTTAAAGCCTATTTTGATAAAATTGAACTTTTCTTTTTTCCTCCTTGGAAACTACGCTTAATTTTTGGGTTGGATATCTAATTCAGAAAACCCCTTTAGGTAACCTATTGAAAATCCTATATACTAAGGTTTAGCCCGATCGGTATAATAGTTTAGGCTCTACTCCAAGGTACAGACAGACAAATAGACGGCAATGCAAAAACCACTTTTTCGGATTCGGGGAGTCATTAAACAACAAAATTCATCAAAATCTTGAGTTCGATTTTTTTTTTTACGATCACAATAATTTATCTACCTGTAAGGTAACGAGAAAGTAAGAAAGGAATAAATAAATACAACCCAGTTTGAGAAAAAGAAACGTGAATGAAAGATAAGTTTAACCTTTCGGTTAGTGTGTAATTTATCTAAAGGCTTGAATTGAAAATTAATTTATTGGCAAAATTATTTTGAAAACATGTTCAATATTTTTAGTGAAATGACCCGCCTCGGTGTTGTAGTTGGCTAACGCGGTTGTCGTGTTGAGCTCGACTGCTGAGGACGGGGAGATCGAGGTTTGAATCTCAGTCGGGTGAACTGGGGGGGGGGGGATTCCTAAATTGTTTTCCACTCTCCCTTCACGCAAATGCGGGTTCACTTCCTTTAATTCAACCTTCCAAATTCCTAATACATTAGAGTAATTAGTACTTAAAGCGTATAACCCGAACGGTTAGTAATACGCGGTGCTAAATATTATTATTTAGTGAAATGAAAATTGGAGTCAATATTTCATCATGAAATCATTTAAATGGTTGAGTTAAGTTATGTTCTTAAAATATGTATAGCTTTGCATTTATAAAAACAAAACCAAAACACGATATACAGAACCTAAAATACCATATAAAACCCAACATGTTTCTGTCGTCTACCATTAATTTCCCAAACGTGCCACTCTGCAAACAGCTTTTAAACAGTCATTTCAATTACTGCAACATAAAATTGTTTTAATTTGACCTTTTCTAATAAACTATTTACCCTCTACTAAAGCACACAATGGGGTTGGTTGGAGGGGGGGAGGGGGGGAGGGGATGTACAGAGAGTAGGGCGGATAACAAACACAAAAGACTGACCGGACTGAACTAATCCCTTAGTCTATTTTTATGAGCATGGTACTTTATTCTGGAAATGGAAATTTCACCGTTTGATGACGTCACGGGCGGGACATTAAGCGAAATGGGATGGTAAAAGTTGTGGCGATATATTGAGAAAGGGGTTCAGTAGAAATGGAAGTGTTTTTATTACCCCCCTCCCCCCCACCGCTCACCCCTTCCTAGAACCATATCTATATATGTGAATGTGTATAGATGGTTGTGAGGTTTTTTTTGTACTTCTTTTCATTTAAAAGCGGATCGGCTAAAAGGTAGAACTAATTTATTTTTGCTCTTTCACGTAACAGGTCGTATGGTTCACTTGTTTTGAATAAGTAATTGAAGGGTACAAGGGAAATGGGGGGGGGGGGGAAAGTCCCATTTTAGCTCAAACTGTGTTAGTGCTGCCATCTGTGAGGCAATCATAATACCTTTATAATGCACTTTATACCAGGGATTGAAGAGGCTTCTGTCATATTTGAGATTTTTAAAAGATATTTGCTGGGGTCCTTATAGGCATATTAACTAATTACGCTACTGTGTTAGGGATTAGGAGGAATGTATTTAGATGAAGTGTGTGAGAATTGGCATGGTGGGAAAGTGGAAAACCATTTGGTAAAAACCACCCTCTGTACATCCTACCAAGAATCATACCTCCATCTCCCCATCATCGGTGGTTTAGTTAACTGCAAGAGTAGCGTCTTAGACCATGTGGCCACCGAAGTGGGTAGACATATTATGTATTTAATTAAAAATAAGTATTAGAATACAATTGAAATTTTAGAGGTCTTCTTTACATTGTAAATCTTTGAGAACAAAAGTTTGTGTAACAAGAGAGAATAGATGGTTTCCCGACAAAATTAAGTAAGAGTGTAAAATTTATTCGAAACTTGTTTGAACACCCTTAAGGAGCGTTGACACTTATGATAGTCATTGACATCAATTCGTGACATCAAACACATTTCTGAAACTCTGGTTTAAAAACCTCCTTCTGTGCTCATACAATGATCTTAATCAACATACGCTGTAAAGTACGCCAAACTATTATTATTATTATTATTATTATTATTATTATTATCTAGCACAACCTCTTACTATCCGTTCGGGTTATACGCTTTAAGTACTAATTACGCTAATGGATTAGGAATTGGGAAGGTTGAATTAGAGGAAGTGAGCTCGCATTTGTGTGGAGGGAGAGTGGAAAACCATTTAGGGAATACCACCCCCCAGTTCACCCGACCGAGATTCTAACCTTGATCTCCCCGTCCTCAACAGTCGAGCTCAACATGACAAGCGCGTTAGCCAACTACGCCACCGAGGCGGGTGCCAAACTATTACCCTCGTGTTCAACCCTAATTGAAATATTCACCGGTATTCGTTTTAAGAACCTCGAGAAGAAAAAAATCACATAGCTCCTGGCTACGCTCTGGTTTCGCAACATTTATAGCCGGGTCCACTCTTGTATTAGATCATCGTATCTTATCTTGGACACGTCAGTTTGGACCAGACCCTCTATCCTCGACGTTATAATTAGAGTGATACGCGTTATCAGATTGCTACGTCTCGATTCTAGTCCGTATTTTCACTGGGCGAGGATACGACATGTCTAAACGTGTTCCAAACTCAACACTTGTCGATTAGGATCGCACGAGTGATGGAAACTTTTGGTCGCATCAATGTTGGCAGCGGGACGAGAAATGGATCGTATGACACTTAGTCTCAACCATGTCCGTGTACATCAATATTCCCTCTATGCCTGATCACTACGGAAATGCATACGAGGATATGATAAAAGTGTGGACCCGGCCTTAGAGCTTAATATAGTTCACTTTTTTTTTTAACCTTCTGGCAGATTATTTCATATCTATTATTCAAAGTATTTTGAACATACATAGTTCCTAAAAGTAGTTCATTACCTTATAACCTCCAGACAGAATATTTTATACTTACATTAAAAGTGTTTTGAACATACATAGTTCCTAAAAGTAGTTCATTACCTTATAACCTCCAGACAGAATATTTTATACTTACATTAAAAGTGTTTTGAACATACATAGTTCCTAAAAGTAGTTCATTACCTTATAATCTCCAGACAGAATATTTTATACTTACATTAAAAGTGTTTTGAACATACATAGTTCCTAAAAGTAGTTCATTACCTTATAACCTCCAGACAGAATATTTTATACTTACATTAAAAGTGTTTTGAACATACATAGTTCCTAAAAGTAGTTCATTACCTTATAACCTCCAGACAGAATATTTTATACTTACATTCAAAGTATTTTGAACATACATAGTTCCTAAAAGTAGTTCATTACCTTATAACCTCCAGACAGAATATTTTATACTTACATTCAAAGTATTTTGAACATACATAGTTCCTAAAAGTAGTTCATTACCTTATAACCTCCAGACAGAATATTTTATACTTACATTAAAAGTGTTTTGAACATACATAGTTCCTAAAAGTAGTTCATTACCTTATAACCTCCAGACAGAATATTTTATACTTACATTCAAAGTATTTTGAACATACATAGTTCCTAAAAGTAGTTCATTACCTTATAACCTCCAGAAAGAATATTTTATACTTACATTAAACGTGTTTTGAGCATACTCGGCTCTAATAATAGTTCAATACTTTATAACCAATAGACTTATTATTTTATACCAATTATTTAAAGTATTTTGAGCACAATTAGCTCCTAATAATGGTTCAATACTTTATAACCAACAGACATATTATTTCATACCTATTATTCAATTTTTTTTGAACAAATAGCTCCTAGTAATAGATCATAACTCTAGTCTAGTCTCGGGAGTCAACGAATCGCCAGGTACACGAATAGCAAGCAGTCTAGTTGGGGGATTGGCGGACTTCCAAATATCGATTATTTACGGCCCTAGAACCTGACACTCGCACTCTGTCTAGTTTTTATTTAATTTATTTTGTAAGAAGCATCTTACTACCTATTCATAATATACACATTTTAACTAGAAAATCAGATAGGAATGGGGAAGGTAGAATTTAGAGCTAATTAACCTCAATTCACACGGAAAGAGTGCGAAACTATTTAGGAAAAATAATTCAGTACATGTGGCAGATATTCTGACCATTATTTTCCCGTCACTGGGGAACAAGACTAGATGTTCTATACCTACGTCTAATCCTCTTACCTGAAGCTGCAAGTCTACACTGGATATCATCTCTGAGGAACTGCATAGTTACTATAGGGAAATGACGTCATTCTCTCATTTTTGTGTGTTCAATATTCTCTCAAATATAAGACAAGTTTCGCAACACTGGTTAGTGCAGGTTGCCAATATCCCCTTCTTACCCCAGCACACCACCTTCAGACATAACTGAGAGCGAGGAGATTTGGCAACAGTTAACTGAGAAAGAGCGAAGATAAAACTTTTCTCCATAAGACCCGCAATTCCCTCAGCAGTGCTTGGGTGTAGTTCGTTATCGATAAGTGATTTAATGACAGTAGACTAAGTTACTACACAAGTTCGTTGTACCTTACATCGTCACATTTAGGTGTGGGGTATAGATCGTCAGGTTTACAATATATTAAACAGCCAATGGCAGGACGTGTAGGTTAAAGATTTAATCTCGGCCGTGTGACATGGAGGGTCAATATGTGATGCATCACTGTCGATTTCCAATACCCATTCCATATTGGTGAAGGTGAATTTTAACTTTCTCGTGACCACTTGAATAGAAAGTATTGTGAACAAAAATTGAATTCGAGATTTTGATAGAATGTCGACTTTTATAACCCTCTGAACAAGAAAAGTGTTTTTTGAAAATGCCGCCTGTCTGTTATGAGACTAGAGCTGAAACCATTTCACCGAATGGGCTAAGACTTTTTATATAGGGTTATTATAAATGGTGTCTCAGAAATATATTTTTGGAATTATCTGACCCAAAAATTAAAGGTTTGCTTACTTCAGGTTGAAATACGTTTTTTCCCCCTCAAAACTGGCTTAAACGATTTTAATTAAATATTCGTATTCAGGTACTGTTTAACATAACAAATAAAATGGTATATGCAATTTTTCCAATTTTTGTCATATCTCCACCACTCTTTGTGATATGAATACAATTCTTATCCCTCTAAGGTTGTAGCACTATCAAGAACGTTACCTACCTGTGAAGTCATGGAGGATCTAGATAGAATATCCCAGGCTAATATATTTACATTTTATTCAGCAAATTTTAAAGAAATAACTTTGAAACATAAACCATAAATTCTTAAATAATTCTTAAAATAGTTCTACACTGCCATACAATTATTATTTCTATCTTGAATCAGTTTTGTTGCTAACATATTTTTAATAACTCATTTACAACTTGCGTTATTAGGCTTGATCATAAAATTGTCCTGTAAGAGTCTTCCTTCTAGGATAGAGATTAAAATAATCTTTGAAAGCATATATCTATCTAAAAGGGGAACAAGAAAATGGTCACATTAAAAAGAAAGTCAATGTTTTCAAGGCACCAAAACGTTAAAAGGACTGTGTAAACTCGTCAGAGGAAGAGGGGAAGTGTTATCAGTAGATAAACTTGAGGCCTCACAGGGTGAACTGCTCATTCCTATCTTTCTATTTTGTACATTGGGGTCTAAGTGTGATAGTGCTTATAGTTCTTAGGTATGTCAAGCCAAGATGCAACCCGCTTCGCAAAATAGCTTCAAAATCTCCAAGTAAGAAATGTCATTATAATATTTTATGAGATTAATATTATCTGAATTATAGACAAAAATAAATTTTTAAACATAAATTTGGAAAATGGGGAGTAGAAATTGTTTAGAACAATTTATATGTTTCTGTAACAGTGTATATTATTTTCATGTATGCTCTTTGATAATATATGATGTTCTTTATTCTTTTTTTCTTAATAGTTTTTTCTAATTTTTTCTCCAACTGAACGTTGGTGAAGCTTTATAAAATTAAATATTTGAATATTTTATTCGTAAATTTGGAAAATTACACCTAGACACGAGACTCGAACAAGGGACTCACAGTTTATCATGGCAATGATCTACAAAAGCTATCCAGAATTGGTTCTGTGTCATTTTAGTGAAGAATGACATTAATATGCGAATAATCCTGGATAGCTCGGTAATATGGAATCGGTACGCTACTCTAAGGGTTCCGGGTTCACTTCATGTGTAAAAGTGTCATTTTTCAAAATTTACGAATATGATAATTGACGCAACTATATTTATAACTTATAGATCATTTAATATTCCAATCTTCACTATCATTTACGCTGACTTCAGTGGTCTTGGAGTAAACTGCTCGCCTCGGTATCCTATGTTCTTGGGTTCAAACCAGCTAGGGTCGACGGATTTTTCTTGAGTGATAGAAATCATTAGCCCAACTTTCTTTGTAGGGAAAGTAAAGCCATTGGTCCCATGGTGATTGTGACATGTAAAATAACTCTGGAAGATGTGAAAATAACTTTCCAGAAAAATTGGTAGACCATTTCACTCTCGTTCATAGAAATTCTCGTGCAGGGCCTATTGATAGGCCTATAATAAGTCAGGTTAGAAAATGCACGTTAAATATCTAAATCTTAAAACATATCATCAATAATAATTAATTGTATCAAGCGTATGCTTCTCCATTTAATATTTTGTTTTAATTATAATATTTTTTTAAACTATGCCAAAATATATACTTGACGTCTGGTCCGCATGCAAACCGATGTGGGTTTAAGTCACTCTATAAGTTAAAAGAGTGAAGGGGAGCCTTCAAAGCAATCAAACAAACCACATCAATACCTTTGTGAAACGTTTTAAAATAAGGGATGACATAATAATGGGTTGGATAAGTTCAGTGACTGAAGGGAAGAAGAGGGTTTAGGAGTTAGACAAATTAAGAAAACTCAGCTTGCAACATTTCACCCTAAGGATCAAAGTTCATGTCGAGTTACCCATGATAAACAAACTTAATTGCTAAGGTTTGGTTCTCCCCTTGATGGGTTTACCTTTGTATGTTTGGAGAGGGTAGGAGAGGGAGGATGGGAAGAGGGTGATGTAAGCGCAAATGAGACATAGCCTAGAGCAACTTCATCAGCTTGCACTTAGCTATACTATGAAGGAAGGGTGAGGGTTTGCCAGGAGAGAGTGGGTGGACGAAACTACATGAGATACCTTCAACCCCTCGATCTCAATACCATCCTTAAACACACCAAGTGCTTGGCTACTAAAATATCACATTCCCTGCATGTAGTAAAAATATAATTAATATTTTGGTTTTGGAGAGATGGTTGGTACCTATTAATTTAGCGAGTCTAATAAACATATATAATCTCTTCAGTGGTCGAATGATCTAAGGCGTCATTCTCGTGTAAGACTGGCCTGCTGATGAGGGGAATATCGTGGTTTGAATCCCAGCTGGGTCTACTAAGGGTGGTTATTACTAAATGGTCTACCACTCTCCTACCACGCAAATGTGGGTAGAAGATTATCTACCCTTAAAATGCTTACTTTCCTATTTGTGATAAAATAAAAATTATAGTAAACATATTTGGATTTTTTATCAAGGGTGTACAAAGCTATATGCACTCTAAAATTAGTAAGCCCATAAACTGAGTTCACAAACAAACACTGTTCATAAAACAAAAAATGTACCTATGATCTATCAATAAGATAGTTATGTAAATATTAATTATATACATTGTTAGAAAAATATTTGGGAATAAGAGCATCACAGTTTAACAAATATTAATATACATCCATGTAAATAAACGATGACTCAAATAAAGATGTTAACTTTACTTATGTGTAAGTTTTATTTTGTCAAAGAATCACGATTTGTCTATTTATATGAATATAAAACAACCACCACAAATCATAGTTTCTCTTTGGATTTAAGATTAAAAGCAATTGTCCCTCGCATTGCAGTTGATTTGATGATCAAATAAGACAGAATAAAGGTGAATTCACACGTACGCTGAAATTTGAAAGCAGTACAGTTAGTTCGTACCGCTTAGTGGTGCAGCTGTTCACACACTTGCGGAAAGTTGGGAATCTCTGTTTACTCATAATGCATTGAAAAATAAAAAAATAAAAAAAGGACATAACAATCAGTGTAAGTTAATGTATTTAAAATAAAACTATGTTTTACTTACTGCCTGGGTTTGATTTTGTCATCGATATAGCTAATGGCTTCCAATAAACTGTCTTTTTTCATAATCACTTTTGAGATACGCAATCTTGATAATGTGCTGGTTATTTAAAATAAATAATGTATGTTTTAAAGTTGGCCAAGAATACCTTAAAGACGATTTATACTTTAAGTCTGAATGTTTACAAATTTAAAACACAAATGTAAACACACAAAAAAATTTTGACACTGTTTCTCACGTTGATGAGATAGCGTGATCGTGTGTAGCTTACCTTTTATTAATAAAGATAAGAGGTAGAACAGAGGATGTTCCATCTCGATCTGATGAGTAATTTTTGAGTTTACTGGAAACCAACAGACGAAATTGAACATACAGACAAACTTATTCATTTTTATTATATGTATGGATTTATTTAAAGTAGATCACTAAATTATTATTATCATTAGCACCGCGTCTTACTACCCGTTCGGGTTATACGCTATTACGCTAATGTGTAATGGTAGGGTGATTATGAGATGAAATGAAGGACCTACAGTTTAACGTGGAATCCGAACCACGGTGGAGGCCTGGCATTCCCCACTTTCACAAGATATCTTGTCAGAGTTGAAGGAAGGGTTTGGAAATCAGATAAATCTGTGCCGGGACCGAGGATTGAACCCCGGCCGCCAGCACAGAAGTCTGACACCTTACCCTAGACCACCAGGTCACCGACGTAGATCACTAAAACTTTACACTGATACTCTATTTTATATCTCAAAATAGTGATGGATCTCATGATCAAAATTGGAAATTTCTGATAGTTAAAATTACCATCAAATTCATTTTAATAGGAAGACTAGAACTAACATTTTGTTTTTAATGTCAACAGTGTCTAGTTACGAATTTTAATCAAAATCATTAAAGCGAATTAAGAAAAATTTCTTTTTGTGCCCTTTAGTAAACTACCCTTAATTTTACTTAATTCCAAAACTCCTTGGTAGACCTTATTAAAACCAAGTTTAAATCTAATAGGTAAAATAATTTCGGCTCTAGTCCAAAACACAAACACACAAATAGACAGAAAGACCAACAAACAAGAGACATAAAAAACACTCTTTTTTAACCACCAAAATCTTTATTTTTATTACGGTCACAATACTTTCTATATGGGAGGGATCACTAGAAAGTAGTAAAAAATATTACATAATACATTTTTTTAAACTAAAATTTAACTCTTGAAATATTGACTGATACATTGTTTTAAAATAATATAGCGAGAAAAAAAATTTAAACTTTTTATTTTACATTGAAAATAATTTAAATATGTATTTAATAATATATTCAAAATATATACTAAATTTAATTAAAATTAATGGAAAAATAAAAAAACAGCTTAACGAATTAGAAAAGTTGTAGAATGATAAATACAAAAAGTTTTTTTATTTCTTTTGTGTTTATTTTAATTCACCGACTTTAATGTAAACAATGCAGTATAAATAGCTCTAAGCTAAACTTAAGATTATACTAACTTTTAAATCCTTTTATTTAAAGAAATTACAACTTATTATGATAAAATCTTATTTACTTTAATTTACTTTACACAATACAATTTTGGATGACATTGAACTCTTTAAAAGTTTCCCTCTGAGAGGTTGAGTAATAAATTACTTCGTCATTCCTCAACTCGAAAAAAAAATACCACTTGTCATGCAAAACAAAATCACATCATTATTTATAATTACAAATTGAAGTATCTATAAGAGGCACCGTTCCAAATGAAGAGCCATTGACCTATAAATCAAGTTGACGGAGAGTAAATATAACATTGCGTTCACACTATGAAAATAAGAAAATCCCAATTACTACAGATGATTTGATTTATAGTTAATAATTAATGGAAATAAACTTACTCTGAAGGAAAATAAAATCCCTGTAGAGTAAATACAGTATATAGAAATTCAAAATACATACAATTTATAATTAAAACTAAAATAGTCTGCTGAATAAAAATATTAGATTATACATTTAAGTATAGAGTCAAGAATATTAAATTTATTTTCTGAACATTCTAGACTTATTATGGTTATAGTATAGATGTAAAAATAATAATTTTATCTTATAATTGAAACCTGAGGCTTAGATTTATAGTGCTAAATTATTCTTAACAGTGAGATACTCAGAACTATATCTAACACAGGACTGCATTACACTAATATATTAATCCTGAACATGTATGGACGCGTTAAAACGTTTGCTAATTGATTGATGCTCATTAGTGTACTTGAACATGCCCACATTTATGAACCCATATGACCCAATAGATAACTCCTAGCTTAGGTAGAAAATACAGCACGGAACAAGCGCCATATAATGGTATGAATGTATATATATTAGCATAGAGTTTGACATGATATTTCCATAGTGTTTTGTAGAAAAAATAGAAGTTTATCTTTAATATTTTTATAAACATTGGGAGCACAAATTTAGAACATGGCCAATCTAATCAAAGAAATTGCTTTCAAATTCAAGATTACACAATCACAAAAATTGCCTTGGATAGCGATGAGAAAATAATATTTTTCAAACGCAATGTGGCATTGTTTGCAAAACACGTTTTAATGGACAGGAGGACTGAGCGACAGTCTCACCTACAGTAGCCCCGTGGCTTCTTCGATGCTGATTGACAGCTCACAGCTGACTTCTGACAGTCAACATTTAGGTATATATATATATAAATTCTGACTGTCAGAAATGACAGCTGCTAAACACATGTTTTTGCAGATCATAAGGTTTAGCGTAGGAATACATATTTTGGTCTGGTAACTTTTCAAAGCCGTCAGCTGTCAGCTATGAGCCGTCAGTCAGCACCAAAGAAGCCATGGATCTATTTTAGTATAGTTTTACAGTAGCGAAGAGGTCAGTATTTGAATCTTAACTCGATGATTTTCGGCCATTTTTCCTAAATAGTTCCCCCCATCCCTTTTTCTCTGTGTAAAAGAGAGTAGGACTATATTATTTCATATATTCTTTACCTTCCTCATCCCTATCCTATTAGTGTAACTATTCTAATAAATAGGACGGGCTAGTAAAATGTGAATTTTTTCTTTTCAATAAAATATATTTTAATCTCTTCATATTTCCAAATAATATCAAAATATCTAATCCGTGACATTCTAATTTCAATTATAGTCGTGACACAAGTTGTGAATTTATATTATCTAAAAAATAAAATTTTGTTTAAAATCAACAAAGTCTTCATCCAATGGTGAGCATAAAACTATTTATATTATCTGTTAAAATTATCAGCTTTCAAGGGAGATATTTTTAATATGAGTTGGAACACACCACAAAACAAGTATACCACTAGCCCACAAATAAAGGTATGACGAAAACAAAACAATAAATTAATATTAAAAAGTATTTATTTCTAGAGACTAGTACCTAAATAACATTTGTTTTAAACTGTACATCTTATAAGACACCATACATTAAATTTAATAGGGTTCTATACTCATTGACAATAAAATAAACACTATTATATCAACTTTGAGAAAAACTTCCTTGACTATAAGAAATTTTGTATTTTCATCTTTCTTGAAAGAAAAAAAATATTTAAAAAATGAAGCCATACACATTTATTTGCTAAGTGGTTTATCGTCAAAGCGAAGCAAAATAACGACACATCAACTTCAAAGAGGAGAAAAAAGAGTTGACGCGTTTCAATTCACTGAACTGTGTCTACAACAGCTTCCTCAATTCGCAATATATTTTAGAAGAAAATAGTGTGAAAAAAAAAAAGGAATCTTAATAAAAAAAAAGGAAAGTTTGTATTTATTTCTGTGCATGTTCCGAGCCAGTGAGTCATAGGGGCACACCAAACCAATCTTACTCCTTGCCAATATTGCTCTTGGTGTTTGTTTTTTTGGGGAGGTTAGGGGTGCGTTTTGGGACGGTAAAGGGGAAGACTAGAAAACACTTTACAGAGAAATGTTTTTCTCGTTTGTTTTAAACGCAACTTCAGGTATATTATGGGAGTGGAGGTGGGTGGAGGGTTGGAGGGATGAAGAGGGCGTCTTGGTAAAGACGCCTTCCCTATTTGTACAACGTCTCTTTTTGCCTCACTGCTTTGCCTCGCTGCTCAAAATTACTTCCGACACTTACGAGGAATTGGGTTCCAACCTCACCTTCTACGACTACACATACAAATAGAAACAACCATCATGGAACGGGGGATGGGGGGGGGGGGATGAGAAGCTTTGATCAATAAACAACTCGAAGCATTACTATGATTGGGAAATTCTGTTTCACTATGCCAAATCGTTATGTTCGTAATAGTACTGTATCTACTGTCATATAGTAGGTTTCTAGTGGGAAAACCCGAGAATGACATAAACATAACGTATCTGTCCACTGAGCTAAAGGTCCCGGGTTTGATTCTTAGCATTGCCAAAAAATTTATCACTTTTGAAAATGTGGTCTTCATCTTTCAGAGTAATGAATTAACTGCTGGAGACTGGATATTGTGCCCGTTATAGATTTAAGTAGGTTTATAAATCGTGTGCTGATATAATTGGTTGGTTCAGAAATAAATGGAAATACTAAAACCTCTTTAACATGCCCAATTATCTTCAGATGTCACTTTTTAGAGATGATATTTAGGTGGGTTTACCGAAACAGTAAATTAAGATCAAAATTTTTAGCAGTTTTCCAAACGAATAAAATATTATTCAATAGATGCGTTTACTTTAATTTTCTACGTGGGGTAATACTAACAGTTCTTTAATATTTGCAGGTGTTAGCCCACAAAATGTAATTGGTTTAATATTTAGGAAAATATTTGTTTAAATAAGATAAGCTAATATCTATTTATAAATAAGTAAATAGCATCTAAACATTGTGTCTTTAAAGATTAACCAACAACATAATAACTTTCAATGGTTTTATTAAATGCAGGATTGTTTTGTCGTAGAATCACTTTGATATTAAAAAAATGCTTCCTAAAATATTAATAGAAAAGTAAGAAAAGAAGATATAGTTATTTTGAAAACATTTATAAAGGGTGGAGGGTGTGGAAGGATTATCACTTTTTTTTTACATTTTACTTTTGCCTGGTATTTTGGCACACTCTTATTATTATTAATTTGTCACACAAGGTGTGTGGATTATCTATATTATACATAATACAATTGGGGTGTAAATTTTAAATCTCACCCAGGGCTCATGAAGCCCTTATACCAGCCCTGAATACGTGTAACGTGGAAAATGACATATGAACAATAACATTTCATGTGAGGAGAAACTCCTTCTCAAGTGCAGCAATGACCTTGATAGATATTCAAATTCGTTTGAGATTGTTATGTGCAGAAAATTAAACTGGACTTATCTATTAAAGAAATATTTTATTTTATTGAGCCAAGAAATGTTTTTACTCCTCCACACGAACTTATTAACTATTAAATAACAATAATAACGTAGTAAAATGATGTCGATATTGACCACTAAAGAATTTTTTAAATTTCTCAACTCGGGCATTCTTAAAATAATCCTACCATGTACAAACTACCACATATCATCCACTAACAATATTTTGAGACTTTTTTTTGACAATTTGTGAAACTGATACTTTCATGTAGTCAAACAATAGGTCATTTAACTTTTGGTACAGTCTTATAATACAAATATTGTTGGCTATGTTATTAGCATGCCCTAATATCTTAGTGTTTAGTGGCATTCATTAAGAGTTAATTTAAATAGAACAACTTAACGTTGACATTAAATTTTATAAAACATAAGTTTAAGGCTGGATTTAAAATACTTGTAAGTGCACCCCAGTATAAATTTGAACTGATTCATAAATTAGGTTGAAATAGTGCCTGCATGGTCTAAGGCCTACTATCGCAATGACTAGACTACCGAATACGGGGAGATCGCAATTCAATCCCGGTTGGGTGTACTGAGGGGGATTTTTAACTAAATGGTTTCCCACCTCCATCCACGTGAATATGGGTACATTTCTTCTAAATCAAACCTTCCTCATCTCTAAAACATTAGGATAATTAGTACATAGACGTATAACCCTCACGGGTATTGCATGATGCTGCTGTTACATCTTATTAATAAAATTTTATACTTTTATTCGTCAGTATTAATAGGTCTTAACTTTCAGTCAAGTTAAAATATATAATAATAATAATAATAAAAATAATAATAATAGCACTGTGTTTTACTACCCTTTCGGGTTATACGCTTTCAGTACTAATTACG
This sequence comes from Timema cristinae, assembly GCA_039000515.1. Taxonomy (NCBI): domain Eukaryota; kingdom Metazoa; phylum Arthropoda; class Insecta; order Phasmatodea; family Timematidae; genus Timema; species Timema cristinae. The sequence continues at coordinate 32,210,284 of JBCFYV010000100.1, forward strand.
CTAATTGGATTAGGAATTGGGCAGGTAGAATTAGAGGAAGTGAACCCACATTTGCGTGGAGGGAGAGTGGAAATCCATTTAGGAAAAACCACCCCAGTTCACCCGACTGAGATTTGAACCTCGATCTCCCCGTCCTCAGCAGTCGAGCTCAACACGACTAGCGCGTTAGCCAACTACGCCACCAAGGCGGTAAAAATTTAAAATAACATATAAACAATATACTTATTTAAATGTACAAGTAATTATCCTAAACCATTTGACGATTAATACGTGTTGTAGCTAAAAATATAGATTAATACCCACTAGTTAATAGGTGATAATTTTATATTTCTTGTTACCATCCCATTTATTTTATTTAGAAGCTTTATATTGATATTAGATTTGTTGATAAATTATATAATTTAAGGGCAATGTAAAAATTTCCACCGATACAATGTTTTTCATATTGAGAAGTGTTGGATTTCAGAGTTTGTATGTTTTATGGTACGTATCTAATTATACATAGCAAAATATTTATTTAAACGGTATTGTAATACTGCAACTCAAATTATTAGAGTTTTAAAATAAAGCTTTTGTATTATATTACGAGTTAAATAATAAGATTTTATTTTTATAAAGTTTATTATTCATTCAATTGTTTCATTAAATTTGTGTAAACATTAATATCATATTTACAGTAAAGTGTCTAAGTTACACAGTATATCACAATACAAAACATTATCTTTTATTAGTTTTTTAAATAACATTGCATTCCAAAAAAGACATCGTTAGTAGTTTAATCTCATATTTGACTATAAAAATTCAACATAAAACATTGAAATATATTTTTTAAGTTATCATGTTTATATCTTCGACGCCCCTAGATGTAAATATATATATAATCTAAATATATTGTATATATATGATTTTCAAATATAAAGATGTTGTTAACAAATTTTGAAAATAAAATAATTTTATATGGATCTTTATCTCACTATGAACATCTGCATTGTTTTTTTACTTCATATGATACATGATTTTTTTCACTAAAGGTGACAACCATTCGATTTTCCCCATACACCACGCATAAAAATAATAACAATGTTTGGACCCATAAATCAAAAACAATTGTTGGTTCAATTAAACCTTGTATTTTTCTGAGAGTTTTAAGACTTGTTATCAACACCCATTTCTAAATTATTTTGTACGTGATGTTTAAATTTTAAAGTTGGAGGAATTAATTTTTTCTCGAAATTTTCCATTTAATTCGTTCACTGGGTTGGAATGAATAAGTTTTTTTTATATATTTTATTAAAGGTGCACCCACGTTTACATGGGCATTGGGTGTGAAAATTAATATAATAAATACCATGTGGAGAACATCTTCTATCGATATCACCGCCATTAGCAGTCAAGTCTATTAGTTAGGCCATGGACCATGCGACCACCAAATTGGATCTCCAAGATGTAACACAGTAAAATTAGGGTGTTCCCGTGGTCAGAGTTCCTGGCTACAGATCCTGGTTCGATCCCCAGTACTTCCAATATTTATTTGTTAAGCAGTGGGTCTGAAACAGAATCAAACTCAGCCCCATGAGGACAAAATGAGGAGCTACTTGAAAAAAGAAGTAGCAGCTCCGGGTTATAAAATTGAGTTTAATGGGTGGAAGGCTTGTTATTATTATTATTATTATTATTATTATTATTAGCACCGTGTCTTACTACCCGTTCGGATTATACGCACTTACGCTAATGTGTAATGGTAGGGTGATTGTGAGATGAAATGAAGGACCTACAGTTTAACGTGGGATCCGAACCACGGTGGAGACCTGGCATTCCTCACATTCACAAGATGTCTTGTCAGAGGTGAAGGAAGGGTTTGGTAATCAGATAAATCTTTGACGGGACCGAGGATTGAACCCGGCCACCAGCATAGAAGTCTGACACCTTACCCCTAGACCACCAGGTCACCTGGAAGACTTGTTGTGCTGATCACATGACACCTCATATTCGCAAATGTTGGCACTATCATTGCAAACAGCAGAGGCTGATCATTTGGCATAGCTCACTTGTGGGCCCACTCTATGAAGTTTAGCTATGTAGTGTTGTCATATTATTCTCGTAACACTCCATAAAATTTACCTACTCCCAAATTATTCTCTTGTTTAACTCTCTTGGGTGGCCACAGGGTTTAAGACGTCCCTCCCGCAATAGGTTGAACTACCTATGTTGGTGAGATCAGGGTTTATATCCCAGTTGGGTATACTGAGGGTTAGTTTACCTAAATTGATTTTCACTCTTCCCCTACAATAATTCGGGTATATTTACTTCTAAATTTAACCCTATTTATCCCTAACATATTAGTGTAAATAGCATAAAGTCATATAATTAGAACAGGTATTAAGATGTGGTGCTTAGAGAAAAAACTCTTGTTTAGCAGTAATGTGACCAATAATATAATCATAGCTTATTGAATTCCAATACAGTTATTTCATATTAAGCTTATTACCATGTTGGAAGACTTGGTGGTCTAGGGGTAAGGTGTCAGACTTCTATTCTGGCGGCCGGGGTTCAATCCTCGGTCCCGGCACAGATTTATCTGCTTACCAAGCCCTTCCTTCACCTCTGACAAGACATCTTGTGAATGTGGGGAATGCCAGGCCTCCACCGTGGTTCGGATTCCACGTTAAACTGTAGGTCCTTCATTTCATCTCACAATCACCCTACCATTACACATTAGCGTAAGTGCGTATAACCCGAATGGGTAGTAAGACGTGGTGCTAATAATAATAATAATAATAATTACCATGTTCCTTACGCTTATAACAAACAATATATTATTTTATAATATGATTTATAGCCTAATATATAATCAAGATATTTAGAGATTAATTTGATGTCACCACAAGTTCAGAGATAGGTAAAATTTACTATCAAATCGTTCTAGTAGACAAAAGGAACCAAATAAAGTCGATAATTTATTTGTTGGAGATAGAATCTATGCATAGTTATCAGATTTAGTTTCCAAAGCAAGTTCTGTATTGATCCCCAAATGCGAGAAAGTTCGAAAACTATTTGGTTACATTCTACGTACTCGAGTTTACTAATTAAGGTTTGACATCTTAATGGTTCATTATAATATACGACCTTGTATTTTCATCGAGTTCAAAGATAATGAGAAATTTAGTTTTCGTCTCTAGGAATTATCCTTCTTAACAATTGAAACAGATTAGATAGTGAGTCAATTTGTGTTCTCACAAACTATGCTAATTTTGGTATTAACTACAAATACTTCAATTAAACTAATTATAGCAGGTTTTTAATTGAATACTTTTTAAATATATACTTTTTTTAAGTAATCGTATTCATTACAGAAAATAATACCAAAATACTAAATGTAATTAATATTAAAATAAAAACAAAACCTAATCTTGAACCTTTAAGAAACAAATCTTGTTCTCTGTACTAAAATATATATTATGCATGGGTTAAATTATATATTTACACTTTGCTTACCCTTATAGGTAGTAAGCTTACCTTGCTTGTATACACTATACTGTAGCTTATAAGAAAGATAAATTGTGGATTCTGTCAAGGTAAGACTGTAGGCTTTCACCGTAAACAGAGAAAACAGTATATTAAATACCTAAAATATATTTAAATATTTTCTGCGTTATAATTTTTAATACATTCAAATTATAATAATGTATTTACAATCGCATATGTTTGTAGAAAAGGATTATGAATAAATTATTTTAATTTAAATCAATAAAAAACATTTTGACAATCCGCTTCGGTGGCCGCACATTCTAAGGCGTTACTCTTGCAATAGACTAGACTGTTGAGGACAGGTTCATCAGGGCTCGATCTCGGTTGGGTGCACTAATAGTGGATTTATTATTAGCACCGCGTCTTACTACCCGTTCGGGTTATGGCCCGTCTACAACCAAATGCACCCGCTTGTCGGACTCGCAACTACGCAATAACGTAATTTTGTCTGTCTACAATAGCTTACGCAAACACAATCGTATGTCGGAACTGTCGGACCAGCTTGTCGGGAGGAGATGAACATTGTCCATCTCTTGCGTTTATGTAGTTGCGTTGGCTTGCGTTCAGCCAATCAAAAAACAAATATGGATGGACTACTAAAATCAAATAATTTGAAGTTATCTGGTCTATGACAAAAACGATTGGAAATTATAGTAATGAATACAGGATTTCCAATTAAAATCATGTGTATTTATCCAGTTAATATTTTTTAAATATTTATTTCTTATTTGAAAACATTAATATGAATTTGACTTTTATAGTCATCATTGATGTTTGTTCCTATTGGTTGAAATTACGTTTTACGACTTTTTCATTGTAGACAGTCTATTTTGTATTTAATAAAAGCGTAATTACGAGTGCATTTGCGATTGCGTAGTTGCGAGTCCGACAAGCGGGTATGTTGGTTGTAGACTGGCCTTTATACGCACTTACGCTAATGTGTAATGGTAGGGTGATTGTGAGATGAAATGAAGGACCTACAATTTAACGTGGAATCCGAACCACGGTGGAGGCCTGGTATTCCCCACATTCACAAGATGTCTTGTCAGAGGTGAAGGAAGGGTTTGGTAATCAGATAAATCTGTGCCGGAACCAAGGATTGAACCCCGGCCGCCAGCACAGAAGTCTGACACCTTACCCCTAGACCACCAGGTCACTGACAATAGTGGATTTCCTTGGATTGTTTTCAACTCTCCTCCCAAGAAAATGTGGGTGCACCTGCTCTAAATTAAATGTTACTAATTCCTAACAAATTATTATGATTTAGTACATAGGCGTAAGTAAGATGCATTGCTAGAGAAAAAAAATATATATTTTTTGACATAAACCTAACTTGTTTAAGCTTTTTTGATGTTATAAAAACTAAAAATATATTTGTTCGAATATTTTTAAATTAAAAATGAATTAAATCAATTTTATTCAAGATATTTTTAATAACCTAATAAAATAGCAATAAATAAATCACAATATAATACAAATAATAAATATTCGTCCAGCAGCTATTAGTATCGCAAATGAAAAACTACACCCCGTTTATATTACAATTTAGTAAAGATTTATGACGATAAGTCATAAAGCCCTTTGTCTACCCCCTTCTCCTCCCTTTCCCTTCCAACTCCAACCGTACCCCTACGTTATAGGGTACAGGCGTAATAACATAAGGGATTGTAATTAAGCAAAACCAGAGCGCCAGTAAGACCCCTAGGGGATAGCCCCTACAACTCTCCAACGATACTGACCGCAAAACACCATGAGAGAAAGAGAGAGGGGAGGAAGAACCTTACATACTTGTTTTGCGCCACGAATATTCCTAGACCACGATTAATCTGTGCGATCAACTAAACCTTCCCCTTCCTCCCCTTACGACCCCCTACCGCCTCCTATCCTCCCCTCATTCCTGCGCGTAATAGACGACTAAGTCGTGATGGTCCAACACAACTTTATGTAATCTCCAGATAACAATCTGGACCACACAAGAGAGGGAAGAGGGAGGGAAAAAGGAATATTAAAAGCATGATGTAAGAGGTTGAAAAATATATTAAATTCTCATTCAGGGCTCACGATCAATTTAAAGTTCATTTAACTTTCACGTAACACACTTAAGTGATCGATCGATCTAAGGCATCACTCTCGTGTTAGACTGGCCAGCTGTTGATGTGGAGATCAGGGCTCGAATCTCAGCTGAGTGTACTGAAGGTGTTTTTTTCTAAACGGCTTACCACTCTGCTTCAACACAAATGCTGGTAGACTACCTCAAAAATGCTTCCTTTCTCATCCCTATCCCACTAAAGTAATTATCATAAATGCATATAACCTGAACAGGTAATAAGATGTAATAGAAAAAATACATTTTAAAACAATCAAAATTCTGTGTTTGTGTTTTGCTCAAGATGTTGCGTTTAGCCACGTGAATCCTTATCACACACTAGTTTATCTATGTTAAGTGAACGATAAGTCTCTCATGATTTTGGCGTTACTCTAGGAAAAACTGGCGCTAAAGGCATACAAACTCTTGAAAATATTACATTTTTCCGTCAATCGTGATTGAAATGTTCAATCTTACGTTTTATTACTTTTAAGATGAAATAAAATATATATATTTTTATTTCTCAATTTTTTTTTTTTTTTGATCTAGCTCATTATCCTGACCTCCAAATGATGTGCTTCCTAAATAATATCTGTCATCAACACCGAGTAATATTTAGATGTTTGTATTGACTTACATAACTCGATTGGACGCACGTGATATAATTGCTGGCTTCGCTTGTATGAAGTAACATACTCAAGATGTTTCAGTAGAGCGCTGACAATTCATAACAATGTTTAAACTAGCGAGGCCAAAAGGGGCCAATACCGTGGTATGAAAAACCTTGACTTTTTGGTATTCACAATTCCATCCACCTCAAGGGTGGTCACTCTGTCTGGTGCCTTGTTGATACAGACGACATCTTTGGGTCATCCATAGTACTGGTACTTGGAGGGCATCGTATGAGTCCAGGGTCCCGGGATCGAGTTTGGTAGAAGTACCACGTGGTAACTGTCAACTTCGTTGATCAAAGTCTCCACAAGTTAAGCTAGTTCTTCCACGATTACGGGTGTCCACTCTTATTATAATTTATCTTAAAACCAACATCACATTTTTGTGAAATCTTTTAGTATCTACTTTTAAATCAAAATTCACAAACCTGTATATTATTTTGAACCCAAACACTTACTTTGTCTGCAACCTTACCCCTCCCGCAAACGACCATGAAGGCACCAGCCTACGGAACATAGGGTTGTGACATATAAATATTTTTATTACGAAATATAATTTGTTAAATAATATATTTTACTGAATAAGATAATAAATAATATAACCCACTAAGGAACTATACTTCAAAACCACAATATTTGTCACCATCTAATTACCAATATCAATATTAAACTTTATTTTTAATCAAAAATTCCGATATGTTGACGTATCAAAAGGAAACAAAGTAGTTTTAAAAGAATTAATATGTCTCAAAATTATCTCTATATCATATATATTAAATTAAATTTATATTAAAATAGTATTATGCCGTCAGCACCATACATATTGTTAGTACTGTACGTATTATTTTAACACAATCTGTGACGAAAGAGGACTGTGAATTCCCTATACCATATTTAAAAGTGAATAAAATAACTTACCTTTGCATTGACCGCTCTCAAAACATGTGAAGACTGCCATTTAACTTCAAACATAACCTAACATAGATCACCTACTGAATTTCAACGCCTCAAAGCTCATTACAGCATTCAGGCCTAATATATTGTTTTTATTTCTAGTCGGTTTACGTCTTCTTGGTTACAAAAATAAGGTTATTTTAGATATATTATAGTTATTATTTTAGGTGATAAACAATTTTGATACAAAGAAAATATTCATTTAAAAAATAAAACAATACAAAACATAATTTGGGGTTTTAAATACAGAACAGTACAAAAAATAAACTACCTATACGAGAATTTGGTTTTACATATTTTCTAAGTGGACGACCGGAAAAAGGCGTCAACATGATCTAGTCTGGTTTTCTAGTGATGCAGAGGTCATGGTTTGAATCCCAGGCGTACTGAGGTTAATGTTTTCCTAAACTGTTTATCACGCTTTCCTTATGCAGGTGTGGGAACATTTAATTCTACCTAGTTCATCCATATCATACTCATTACAAGGATGGGTAGTAAGACATGTAACGCAGGGAATCAAAATCTTTTACAGCTTAGCTCAAATAATTACGTTTTTCTCCGTGTCAGTAAAAAAACTATCGTAGAATTCTAATAGGAATAATCCTTAAGAAATTACAAATATATATTTTTGTGGTCAATATTGATATTATTTTACTATTTTATTAGCTATATATAAATATCTGTATAATGACTTGACATATAAAGTCATGAAGATGGTTAGGTTAAAGACATTTCCTAACTGTGACGTCACGGCCGGTCAAGATAAGATTTCCCATTTTAAAGAATTTACGTTTCAGACAGCTAGTTTTAAAGATATAATGTGGAAACGAAAAAATGGATTCTTAAATAATTCTGAAAATAGTCCTACAGTGTCACAAAATTATTATTTTTGTCTTTAGGTAGTTTTTTATAACAATATTTTTTACGAATCATATACAACTTAGGCGATTTGTCTTTATCACAAAAATAGCCTGTAGGACTCTTCCTGCAAGGATGTAGATTAAAACAGTCCGTGGCAGATTATGTCTATTTAGAATAGTAAATTAAAAAAAATTAAATTTAAAAAGCAAATCAATGATCTAAAGACGCCAATATTAAAGTGAGAGTGTAAACTCGTTAAAGGAAGAGGGAAAGGATTATCAGCACATTGACAAAAATCCTCTCAGGGTGAACTTCTCAATTTCTTCTCTCTCTTTCTATTTTGTACATTACCCGCCTCTGTGGCGTAGTTGGCTAACGCACTTGTCGTGATTAGCTCGACTGCTGAGGACGGGGAGATCGAGGTTCGAATCTCGGTCGGGTGAAATGGGGGCGGTTTTTCCTAAATGGTTTTCCATTCTCCCTCCACAAAAATGCGGGTTCACTTCCTATAGTTAAAACCTTTCCAATTCCTAATCCATTAGCGTAATTAGTACTTAAATCGTATAACCCGAGCGGGTAGTAAGACACGGTGCTAAATATTATTATTATTATTTTGTACATTTGTGTCTAAATGTGATAGTGCTTGGACTGCTTAAGTGCATCAAGTTAAGATGTAATCAATCCGCTTAGCAAAATAGCTTTGAAATCCTCAATTAGGCAACGTCATTAAATTTGTGAAAATGTAAACAAGAGAAATAAAAATAAAAGAATAATTTCGTTTATTTGTTGCACTATCTCCCGACAACGTCACACCTAATAACCAGCAGGCCTGGCTGGCTCTTACTCTGGAAACCTGAATTTGACCCGGGCCAATTTCAATGGGGAGTGTATTTTCCCCAAGTGATTTATCATCCTTTCTCCAGTAGAAAAGGCGTGTGTTGGAAGGAGGGCGTTAATTAAAATTGGGCCTTTGCATTTTGTTCCCGAAGGTGAGATAGTTTAATGTTGGAAGAGATGGAACGCGAACCAAGGCTCTTATTTTTTGTAAATTTAACTATAAAATAATTTATTTGGACTAAATAAATAATATGTTACTTCAGTAAATACACATAGTTTTATTTTAAACATATTATATTTAATCTCAACCTTTCAGAAATTTATTAAGAGCCTTGGCAGATATTTAGAGACTGTCGAGATAACTATCTATGTGTAGAAATTAATATATTATATTGCATTTAATAAACCCATATTTGATTCATTGTCATAGAAACTTAAAAAATAGATATCATAACTCGCATTTTCTTTCATCTCACCTTAAAAGCATTAAAGAAAGCGTACCAAAACAAATCTTTTATATTCTCAACTAGAAATGGGATTTTTTTATCCCTTGATTTCTTTGGAATTTTGCATTAATTCTTTGGAAGCTTGAGGATTCGCGGCTCCTAGAAATAAATATAAATGCTAACATATCCACATAAATAAGTATTAGCATTTTTTTACCCTTATGCCATAAAGAAGGGGTCGTCAACAGGTCAATAGCGATAGACCGGTCAATCTCAGCAATTTCCAATCGATTGCAAATGAAAATTACATTGTCAATAAAATAAAAGCTTACCTTGCATTATTACACTATGGTACAGTTTATAATATAGGGCCATAATGTATTAGGTTAAGGTAAGATTGATGCCATTCAAGGTAAATGTAGTGTAAACTGTATTTATTTTATGTATATTCTATAAAGGCACGAACATAAGTACTGTAGAAAATATTTAATTTAAGGAACAACTACAAGATGAATAAAGTAAAGTGGAGAAATGAAGCGTGATCGTGAGCAATTGATAAATTTAAAAGTCGATCAGGAACAAAAAAAAGGTTACAGACTCTTGCTATAGAGTAAGTAAATACAAATTTTATTAATAAATCATTTTGATTTAACTTCCGACAAGTAATCTTTTCAGTACATGACCACCTGCCTACCCTAGTGCCAAGAACGCTCATTTCTAAAAAAAAATATTATGGCTACACTTGATCCAATAAAATATTATTGCGTACGTATAATATGAACGGGTACTAAGACATAGTTTATATATATACCAGCCTCTTTGGTATAGTGGGCTAACACTTCACTTTTGTGATAGAATAGATCTCCAATTTCGGGTACATCGGATTTCGAGTCCCGGTCGGGTGTACTGATCGTGGATTTTTCTTATGGGATTTCCCCCTTTCGTACATGCAAATTCAGGCACACTTTCTCTAAATATTAACCTTATTTATCACTATTCCACCATCGTAAATAATGTAGTTTTATAGCCCAAGCGGCTACTAAAATATGATGTAAAAATAGTAGAAAATAGAACAATATTATTAACACCTGAATCTGGGATCAAACTCACACCTCAAATCTGTAGTAAGCCTCCGTTTTTCCCTTGGCCACGTGTACGTGACGTCCCGAAAAGTAAAATCAAGCCAAGGCTTCCAACCTTTCTCTCTAACACTGATATTTGTCCACCCATATTTATTCAGATGTATCTAAACAAAAGTAAACGTTATAAAATAAACAAAATATGCAAATAAAATATTACAGTCTCACAGTACGAATATATATATGTCTATATTTCCATGGCGTACACATTTTCAAACGACAAAATGTTACGTCCGGAAATTATACACAAGGTAGGTTTACCTTGCTTTAGTTTTATTTTATTTTTTACTCGTCAATATATCAACTACATCATAATATTTATATAATATAAAAATCAATATTTGATTGACTAAGCGAATGTTTACTTGCCGGAAATGAACTACCAGTCTAAAAAGGGCTGAAAGCATTGAAAATAGAACAGTTTATTAAATAAAACTGTTTATCTCAAAATGATAATATTTACAACATGAAGTTTTTCACTTTATATTACTTATTGATCATGTCATTTAATTACAATAGCTAGTTTAAAAATAATGCTTAAATACATTTCACATTTTGTTTTTTTGCTGAGCTAAGCTAAGTCATGTTTTGAATCTACCGTTTCGCATCTGTTCTTTCTGTTTGTTCCACAATTAAAGAACAAAAAATGAATGAATAAAAAAATATATTTTTAAATGTTTATAAACAAAGGAAATATCGTAAAAAAATTTTTTTTTCACCAAACTAGCTTGATATATTTTTTTCTTTTTAGCGCCGAGTCTTAATACTTGTTCGGATTATACGCTTATATACTAATTACGCTAATGGTTTTAGGGATTAGGAAGGTTAAATCTATATGAAGTGTACCCGAATTTGCATGAGGGATAATGAAAAACCATTTTGGGAAAACTGCTCTCAGTACACCCGACCAAGATTCGAAAGCCGATTTACCTGTCATCAGCAGTCTAGTCTACCTCTAGAGTAGCACTTTAGACAATGCGGCCACCAGACCGGATATGTATGTCTTAGATTAATATAAATGATGTTCTTTTCTGAAAATAGGCAAAGTTAATACAAAAATATTAAGAGCATATCATTATGATTTATGATCTGTAGGTTGTCTACGAACATACACAGAAGACTGCGGACAACTGCACAGAAAGATGAAGTTCAATAATCAGATAAACATTATATAGACATTTATATCTCAGTTTGATATTTCATAAATATATATTTTTATCTATGTTGCAGAACTTCTGATCATTTCAGTTATATTTATTGACGCACATCGGTAAGTGAGCTCTGACTGAAGGTAGAATAAAAAAGAGCATACCTCAGATAAACGCTGAAGAGTGTAGAGTGTGACGTCACACTCTACGTATCACCCGCGCTGTGGAATTGTGAGCCCGCTGTGTTTGACGATAGAGGGCAGGTCACTTAGTGCTTTCCTCTATCTTCCGCGCGGGCGGGACGCGAGTTAAACCCTGTTACACTCACTAAATATAGTTCAATCAGTTCAGCTCGGATCAATGATCCGCTAACATTCGTCTTTGTACGAGTGACCTTTAAACAGCTTTACTGAAAATTACCATATACTGTTATTGACTTTTGTGCAAGTCAGACTTCAAGTGTTACTAAACTATTTAAAGCATTAACATCAAAATAAATACAATGAATCAATATATATATATTTTTTAAATATGTATCAAATTACATTCACCGTTAAATAATAACTTCAACCAAACCTTGATTGAGCTAAGAAATGAATCCACAGTGGAAGTTAAGAACGAGGTTTACTGGAAGTTTAGTGGAAGCTATATCAGGGAACGTCCGGGGTTCAATCCTCGGTCCCGGCACAGATTTATCTGATTTCCAAACCCTTCCTTCACCTCTGACAAGACATCTTGTGAATGTGTGGAATGCCAGGCCTCCACCGTGGTTCGGATTCCACGTTAAACTGTAGGTCCTCTATTTCATCTCACAATCACCCTTCCATTACACATTAGCGTAAGTGCGTATAACCCGAACAGGTAGTAATACGCGGTGCTATAATAATAATAATAATAATAATAATAATAATAATAATAATAATAATAATAATATAATAATAATATATCAGGGAAGTTCCAAAAAGATTTCAAGAGGATCCAAGAAAGGTTTCAAGTGCCGTGGGCAATGAATAGGGAGGGGTATTATGTTTTTTTTCTAGGATAGTATTGAAAGCGCACAAGCGAGAAATATAATTCTCATTTAAAAAGAACACGAAACTTGTACCTAGACCTTGTATAGAAAGAGCAAATGGAAAAAACAAATGTACAAAGTGGCAAAATGTAAAATATCTTGTAATGGCGGGGTTTAGTTATCACGTTGAATGTAGTTCTCTAAAATATAATCAACAAAATTTGTTAATAGTTTTTAACTATTCGGTGCTAGGTTAGGTTAGTTTAGTTTGATATCAAAAAGCGGTGTTGAAATATTATGTGTTCCCAAATCTATATATAAAATATTTGGGAGCTAATATTGTATTAATATTCATAAAATCAAACCCTAAGGAAATAAATATAAAATTTGCTTATAATATTTAGATTGTTTTTAAAATAATTATAATTTAATTTAACATATTATTTTTATAACGTTTATTATTATCCTTACAATCCATCCGCATTTAATTAAGCTGATTTGGTTTTAATGATAAAGATAAAACTTTGAGGTGAAATATAAAAGCATCTGGGGGGAAAAAATGATCAGTGCATCCATGCATGACTCAAAACCCTAACTCCTCATCAAAAAACCAGACCAGATAATATTTACATTTATTTCACGTGCCTACCTACGAGGATAATTAATTTAACATCCATAAAAGCTTATTTAGCTAGTATTTGTTTTCATATATATAAACAAATATCTTATTAAAACAATATTGCACCCTCTAATACAGAAGGGGCTGAGCAGTCGATTGCGATATACCTGTCGACCGAGGCCGCAAGTTCTATTGATCGTCTGGTTGATCGATTAAAAAAAGATTGAGAGAGAGAAAACGAAAGAGCGGGTTTGCCGATTTTGTCAAATTAACGTTAGAAAATCGAAATAACAAAGCTGACCGATGGGCATTTAAAATTATGCCTTTGCTTATGACAGATTAATTACGAATTTTCATTTAACAAATTATCCTAAGATTATGAGATGTCATGAATCAACTTCAAAGTCAAGTGTTTAATAAGAACATTATTTTTCAGGGAAATCATGCATATTATTTTGTCTGATGAAAAGCTCTGTTTCAGCGTGTGAAAGGACAATAAGTTTTTATATGCAATATAATTTTAATATACAAAGACAATTTTTTTTTTTAATTAATGAAATAAACAATATAAGCCCATGGTTTGATAATAGATCACAAAGATTTAAAAAAAAAGTATATCCACCCCTGCTCTATTACACCCTCCTACGGTATCCTGCCCCTCTAGGATGAAACTAGCCTGTTGAATGGTACATTGAAGCCATGAACGCGAATAAACGACGTATAATTACCGATTTGGGTGCGGTCGAATCGAGAGCGCTTAAATTTCTTGACAATGTGTAAAATTGTTTGTGTAATGGCTTTTTGGATAGCAAGCACCCTCTTACCATTGTCTCAGATATTCGTTTGCACATCATTATAACTTCTTGTAGTGCCTTTGTTTTAGATATTAAATATGTCATAGATATATTTTAGGCAGAGGCTTGCTTAATGTCTGTGGGTAGAGTTTCTGTATTTGATGTGAGGGAACATAAGAATACAGTAAGAAAATATAGAAATACAGTATGGAGATGTATGGATACAGTAGGGGTGTGCGAAGCTTCGAAAAATTCGAAGCCGAATCGAATCTCAGGGTACTTCGTATTCGATTCGAACCTATGTTTGGCTTCGGCTGCGGTTCGAAGCTTCAGTCCATTCGAAGCCTTGATAATGATTTACTTACAGTCTGGTTTCAACAAGAGTTAAACCAAAGTACGGTACCTTAAGAATTAAAAAATATTTTTATTATTATGGGCAACTGATAAAATTCCTTAACGTTGTGATTTTCAAGACGGCCATTACATTATGATCATACCGTATTGATAAACATTCATTAGTACCAACTGAAAGTGTAGATAAATTAAATAATAAAAGTAATATTTTTAAAATTTTCGGCCAGTTTAAACTTTTAAAGTATTTCTTGGTTATTAAAAATATTTTGTAATAATTTTGAATTCATATGTGCAAGCAGACATTTTAGTTGTTTAATTACTACATGACCAAAACTCCTGTCTGTGCGAGTATATGGATATCGGCAGAGTTGAGCGATAGTTGAGTGCGTGCGCGGCTCGAGTATATGGATATAGCCAGAGATGAGCGATAGCCGAGCGCATGCGTGAGTAAGGAACACTACGTGCCTAATAATTATACTAAAAAAACTTAACGTCATCACTATAGATGATAATTGCTGTTAATAACTTAAAATATTATATATTTTCTTTAAAAAATATTTTCTAGAACGTAGATCACGTGTTTTTTGAGCGTCTATTTGATTGAGTCGTACCTCGTGTGTGAACAATTAATTTAACAGTATGCAGGGTGAAACCAGTGGTGATTGTGCAAATACTAATCGCCAAAGAAGTACTGTGTGGAATTTTTTTAGTAAAAATATTGATAAAAAGTCGGCTGAATGTCGAACATGCCGAAAGAACTTCAAGACTCCATCAGGTTAGTTGGCCGTTTTCTGTATTACTGTATTTGATTGAAAATTTGTAGACCAGCCTAAGTTTTGTATTAGGCCTATAAATTATGTGCAACAATTTTTGTAAGTGGCTTATTTTCCTAATATATTTTACTTTTAAATAATGTTTCCTGTAATTATCATATGGGCGCCCTTGAGGCCTAGTGTATGTTATTGTCCATTGTGGAGGGCATGTGCTTCCCTTAAATCCGCTTATGCTCATGGGCAAATTTTCGTGAGGGGGGGCACGAAATTTTGAGAAGAAAGGTGTGGATCCTCTCGAATTTCATGAGGGGGTTACGGGAACTTTCACAGAACAACAATAAATATTAATAAGATATCTGGTTCGTGAGATAGTAGATGGATCCGCCACTGGGTCTAGGCCTATTATAACCCAAGTCGATTGGGGTACGATAGAGGTTTTAGACTTTTTATTTAAGTTATCACACTTACCTTAGACTAAAATGGTGACTCTAAAATAGGGGATTGAATCCTGGTTGGGTGTACTGAGGGTGGTATTTTTCTAAATGGTTCCTCTCACGCAGTAGCCCTACAGGTACGCTATATTTAATCTAAATTCAACTTTACTCATCTCTAACACATTAGCGCAATTAGTACAAATGCATATTATAACCTAATGTGCCATGAAGCAGTAGGGGCCTACTAAAATAAAGTTAGGCCTATTTTATCCCATGCTTTAATGGGAATATGGCAAGACTTTAGGCAATGTAATAGGCCTATCACATTTACTAAATTCCTCCTAGATTTCCATTTACTTACCACAATATTAAATTTTAAATCTCCTTTTCCCCCTTAAATTAATTTTTTTTTTTTGGCAGGCACAACCAAGACGCTTCTTAACCACCTCCAAAAACACCCAGGCAAATACAAAGAATTTCTAGACGAAAACAACAAGAAGGATCTGCCCGCACCTGCTCCTAGAAAAGATAGGACAGTACAACAAAACATCCAGACTATGCTTAGTAGAGAAAAGATAGTCTCATCACACCCGTATGCTCAAACCACCACTAACAAGATTACAAATATGCTTGTAAAAGGACTTTTACCATACAGCTTTGTTGAGGGGAGGGCTTTGTTGAATTGGTTAAACAATTTGCTCCCAACTACAAGATTCCTGCACGAACTACGTTCTCTCGGAATTATGTATCAGTGCTCTACCAAGAGACTCGGGATCGTCTCAAAACAGAGTTTCTTCAAAATCTCCCATTTGTACAGGCACTAACCCTCACATCTGATGGCTGGACATATCGTGCCACAGACAACTATGTCAGTCTAACTTGTCATTACCTGAATGACAAATATGACTACAAGACATTCACTATGGAAATCATTCCAATGAATGAAAGTCATTCTAAAGCCAACATAAAATCTAGACTTGGCCAATGTGTTGTTAATTGGGGCATTTCACTGGAGGACATGACAATCCCAATTTACTGCATTACCGATAATGCACCCAATTTCCGCTCTGCTGCCAAAACACTATTTGGTGACAAAGCCCGTCCTTGCTTTGCACATTCTCTACAGTTAGCTGTTGACGATTCCAAATCTGAGTGTCCTGGTGTCAAGAAGCTGTTACAGAAGGCAAAAAACATTGTGGGTCATTACAGGCGTAGCTCTCAAGCACGGGAACGCCTTCATAGTCTGCAAGAGAGAATGCAGGTACCCCAGCTGGAGCTTATTCAGTATGTGGAGACTCGCTGGAGTAGTGAGTATTGCATGCCTCAGCGGCTTGTTGAAATGAAGGGCCCCATCGCTGCTGAACTAGCACAGTCTGAACACAATATTGAACCGCTGACAAATGCAGATTGGGCTCAAGCAAAGGGTGTGTTGGAAGTTCTTGAGCCACTTGCTCAAGCCACAAAGGAAATATGTGGCGATTCATATCCAACCTCTTCGATGGTCATACCCATCCTACACTGTCTGAGTTTCCATTTAAACTCTTGCATACAAAGGCAAGAAGAAGGTATGACATTTGCGAGAAGCCTTTTAAAGACACTTAAGTCTAGATTTCCGTTGCATGAAAAGGATGAAATATTTCGCTTATCTATGTTAACGGACCCAAGATTCAAAGGTGTAGTTATCAATAATATTGTTGCTTCAGCAAATTTGTCAACTGCTTTAAGAAACGAACTATACCGTGATTTTGAAGAAATGGATTCAACAGCTGATGAGCCAGAACCATCAACTTCAAACTCAGGACTGTGGTCATTCTTCGATTCTCTACCAAACGAGAGAAAAGAGATGAATATTTCTGAAGAAGTTGAAAAGTATTTATCTGAGCCTAGGGTGAATAGATCCACAAACCCTTACCATTGGTGGAAGCAAGAAGGGTGTAGTAAATTCCCAAATGTCGCTAAGGTTGCGCTTAAATATCTTGGTATTCCTGCTACGCAAGTCAGTAGTGAGAGACTATTCTCATCAGCAGGAAATGTTGTTATAGCCCGACGAGAGTGTTTACTCCCTGAACATGTACAACAGCTTACCTTCCTCCATAGCAATCTTAAAAAGAATAAGTAAGACTTCAATAAAGCATAATAAAACCAGACTAAAGAAATATATTTTTTACCTACCTGCTAAGTATAAAATAAAAAGGTGTTTTTTTTGTTTTTTTTGCATAGAGGTAAAGTGATTAACATTATCAAGTTGGCAATAAGCTACAAATATTAGTGCTAGAAACAATAAATAGCCTATAATATTCAGTTTGATGCTAGATAAATATCTATATTTAATAACAATATATTAATAGTTTTACTCAAAATAAAATAGAAAAATATTCGAACTTCGATTCGGCTTCGAGAATATTTCACATATTCGACTCGACTTCGATTCGAACCAAAAAAGTGGACTTCGCACACCCCTAGGATACAGTATAGCCATATAGGTTAAATTATGAGCATATAGAGATACAGTAGACTATGAATGTGTGCGAAATAAGATAATAATCATTATTACTATGTATAGTAATAATAATCATTATTTTGCATAGTAATGTTATGCAATTAATATACTTATTACCTACATTGATGGCCACATAGTCTAAGGTACAACTCTTGCAGTACACCAGAATTCTGATGATGTGAAGATCGAGGTTAAAATCTCATTCGGGTATACCGTGGTGGTTTTTCAAAAAAATTTTTTACATTATCTCTCAACGCAAATGTGGGTATAATTTCTATAAATATAATCTTACTCATTCCTGAGACCATAAGCATAATTAGTATACCATAGAAAGTTGAAATTTTGTATGTATGCTATTTAGCATGGCATCTTAATGAAAAAAAAATCAAAACTTGAAAAATTAAAAATGGCAATAGAAAAATGGTGGGATAAACACACAAATGGAGTCATAGAGTGCTGAAATTTGGTATAAACGTTATATAGCATCCTATTTTTATTTATTAAAAAAAACCTAAACCTGAAAATTCTAAAATGATCTATTGAAAATGGTGGATGAAACGTACTAATTGAGTTTTATAAATCTGAAATTTGGTATGGATGCTATAAAGCACGCAATCTTTATGAAAAAAAAAATTGAAACCTGAAAAATTCAAAAGTCAAATCCAAATGACGTGAAAATTGAGTCCTAGAGAGCTTAAATTTGGTATGGACGCTATGGATCATACTATTTAATATAAAGCCAGAATGGCAATTTAGGCATATTAATAATATACAAGTTTTTTAGTATGTCTTTTGATTTTTGTGTAGATCAGCTAATAGCAATATGTTTTAAATATTAAGTCCCTTTATTTTACCATCTATACATATAGTAAAATTCTAAATCGGTTTCTACAGTTATTTTATTTCTATTTGTTTGTTGCAAGTAAACTCAAAAAGTACCTATCGGATCCACACAGGACTTCCTCTGTTGTACTATTTATATTCAAGGGAACAGAGTAAATTAATTAACCTACCATCACGCTAATCCCATCAGCAAACAAAGCAGCGTCAAAAAAAAATGACTTAAGATGACTAGATTTGCCTCCAAAGTTTGTAACATTTCGAATAGCCTATTTTTACTTTTATTATATAAATCTTCATTGTAAATCTCCTTGATAATGAAACTAATAATAAATTCCCTTCTCAACGAGTGTTTTGAGATGGAAACAAACATGAAGAATGATTTATTAATAAAAGCATAGTATAGAAATTCCATAGTCATATCCAAATAAACTGTTTGTTGTTGGCCAATAAAATTATTTTATTATTATTATTATTATCATCATCATTATTGCTATTGTTAGTGTTTAACGAAGTGTTGACACAATAACATTTTAATCACTATCAAAACGTAAAAAGGAAGAAATTAAAATAATTAAATACTGATTATACCTAACACCGCGTATTACTACTCATTCGGATTATAAGCTTAAGTACTAATTAGGCTATTAATTTGGAAGGTTGACTATAGATGAAGTGAACCCGCATTTGCTCTTTAAGTATTTCAAAAGTATGTGAGAAAATAATTATCAGTGTCTTATCTATTTGTTTTTTTTAAGGATGAGGGTTGTAGAATTTTGCGGGAAATGCAGCCACAATTGTGTGAAGGGAAAGTGGGAAACCATTTAGGAAAAAACCTGCCACAGTACATTCTAAAATGATTTGAGCCAATCTTTCCAATCCAACATGTGAATGACGCGCTTATACAAAGCGACTGCTCATGTTGATTCTTATATAGTAAAAATGTGTTTTCAAAACCGTAGCTTTAATACTAATTGATATGACTAGTTATTGCTTTTGTTACAAATTAAAATTATAGTCTACTCATTACAAACGTATAGAATATCTTGTTTAATAAACGGTCACCAACATCTGTGGGCATCTGAAATAAACTACAATATCATCTAGTATGGTTTTCCAGTGACAAAGAGGTTGGTGTTCAAATACCAGCTGGGCTAGAGAGTTGATTTTCCATAAAGAATCTCTCTCTATATATATTCGTTCAAGAAAATTCTGGTACTTTATCAATAAATTATTCCCTTCTCATCCCTTAGCGTGATTAAATTCTAACACAAAGATGGGAAATAACTTTCGCTACAGGTACAGACGTAGCTAAATACATCTTTAAATTAAAGAATTGTATGTTCTTTCTTAATACTGAGGTATTTAGGGATTCTCATGATCCAGGTTAGTCACACGTCCATCACAGACTACGCCTTAAGAATATGAGTGAAGAATTACCCCAGGCATGAGAAGTA
Organism: Timema cristinae; assembly: GCA_039000515.1. Taxonomy (NCBI): domain Eukaryota; kingdom Metazoa; phylum Arthropoda; class Insecta; order Phasmatodea; family Timematidae; genus Timema; species Timema cristinae. The sequence continues at coordinate 32,230,737 of JBCFYV010000100.1, forward strand.
TTCCTGGTTAGCTCACTGGTATAGCATTGGCGCGCTAAGACAGACGTACCGGGTGCAATTCCCGTGACCCTTTTTAAGCCGGATTTAATTTAATTGTTTTAGTACCATGTCTTACTATTAGTTTGGTTAATACGCTTATGTATTAATTAATATTATTGTATTAGAGATGAGAGATAATAAATGTACCCGCATTTGCTTGAGGAAGTGTGTAAAACCATTTTGTACAAACCATTCACCATACATCGAACCTAGTTTTGAACCTCGATCTTCCCATTATCGGCAGTCTAGTCCATCGCCTTAGACCATGCGGCCACCCAACTGGGTCCTACTTAATTAATTTAATATAATTGGAGTTTAACTATTAATTATTGTAGTTAAATTTATATAACTCTAAAATATAAATAAGTAAATATGTAGGCCTGTCACCACTATTGACTCTTCTTCCATAAGATACATTTTTCAGTATAATCTGTTAATAGCTTAGATTAAGTAAGGGTATTCATGATTCTCTTTCTATTAGTAACTTTTTGCTTTGTTTAGTAAATTTGTTACAAATATAAATTAAAGATAAATTAATCATGAGTAGGCATAACTAAAATTTAATTCAAGTGCCAAAATTATGAGTATATATGTAAATTACTATTTTTGTAAACACAAATTTCTATCCAAGGTGCATATATTTATGAGTGTATAGTCTTTAGTAGATCATAATATATGACATTGATGATATAATCAAAAAATTTCAACAAGAATACCACCCCCATTGCACCTGGCTGTAGTCGATCCCTAATTTCATGAGTTAAATCCATAAGTACAAATCACAAGAGTCTTCCAGATATTTCCTAGTATTCAGCACTAATTTTTTTTTAAAGACACACACTCATTTCATTCGTTGACAATCGGCCAATTTCATATTCTGACTTACCTCAAGAGCAGTGCTATATTTAACACAAGATGACACCTACATAGACCAAAATTGAGTAGGCGAGTTTCATATACAAAACAGGCCATTCTATCCGAGTTTAGGTAGGTGTCACCCTATATTTAGTATAGCGCCACACTTGAGGTGTAATATGTCTTTCTACGTCCAAAAGAGTTTTATTTTTACATAATACTTCTTAATACATCAGAATCATAAAGCTAGAATTCAGAGAAAATATAGTAGCATTTGCGTGGCTAATACCTGACCTCATCTCAAACCCCAATACCCTATCATAGACAACCAGTTTCTATGCTTCTACTAAAGAGGGTAAGCTCTTATTTACTCTAGTTTTCTTATGAATTGACATAATATTTGACAATTATAAAAGGTTATTAGAGCTTGTTTTATCTTACTTATTAATATATGTGTCATGCGTGGGTGATATGGAATTTTAAAATTAACACTGGCTCACTATGTAAACCAATGAACGAATCAATATATATTTTTACAATTTTGAACAGTTAAATTAAATAATTGCAATCCAGTTTTCTTAAAGGACTTAATCTGACAGTTAAAGTAGTTACTAGATGTATAGCCTAATTTTGGTTTGAAGAACATTAGAGAAAATTCAAACATATTTATTTGCCGCCAACATTGATAACATTTACAATATTATTTGTGTTATTTTACAGGTATTGGTAATATATATAAAGCTTGACATCTGTAAACAACATTACTTAATGTATGAATATAATAAAATTGTTTTAGTAAATCTAGTAACTATTAGATACTGTTCTTTCTATCAAAATTAGGGAATCTATACGTCAGGTCATGTGATCTATAGCTGTTTATTTAAATAGATATTATCAATTGTTATAAAACAATCTTTATAAAATAGAAGACTGCTATCAATTTTAAACACAAATAAAAATATATATTCTTATTTCCTAAAAGTACCTTTGTTAGAAAATTATAGGTGACCTGGTGGTCTAGGGGTAAGGTGTCAGACTTATGTGCAGGCGGCCGGGGTTCAATCCTCGGTCCCGGCAAAGATTTATCTGATTACCAAACCCTTCCTTCACCTCTGACAAGACATCTTGTGAATGTGGGGAATGCCAGGCCTCCACCGTGGTTCGGATTCCACGTTAAACTGTAGGTCCTCCATTTCATCTCACTATCACCCTACCATTACACATTAGCGTAAGTGCGTATAACCCGAATGGGTAGTAAGACGCGGTGCTAATAATAATAATAATAATAATAATGTTAGAAAATTCAAATATTATCTCGTTAGAATTGGGCAAAACTATTAGTTAAAGTTTATTTTTAAGAATAATTGCCGTATTCCACCCGGCAATAAGCCAATGTGTGCACGTGGGACTCTGTGAAATATAAGTGGGTTGGGGAAAATAAGGTAGAGGTGGTTTCGGACCATGCGGCCACCTGAGATGTCGACTTATTACAACCTAATATCAGAAGTAATAAGCTGAGAGTGACCAATTTGTGCTCGCGGCGGGGACCGCCTAGAGTTCAGCGCGTGAATAATTCATAAGGTCATCAAGGGAGGTCCAGACCAAAGCGTCAGTCTCTTCAATTTGCCCTTGACCGGCTCTTGAATGCGCCACCTTCCTTTATTCTTCTTCTCTTTGGCTCTCCTGTTTGGACAGCGTCGCTCTTCTTGTGTCTGTATATCCTAGGAATGACCTTTATCCTGTCTCTTTCTCGTCTTATGTTCGCCTTTTAACTTCTCTGTTACCCTGTGAACATTTTAGCTGTCTAATAGTTTCTTATAACTCTCTCTCTTTCTTTTACCTCCCATTTTCCTTCTGTTTCCTACCGGGCAGATTTATAGCCGTGCACTTCATCTAGATATAAAGGTGGGGATGCAACAAACGCGAGAAAAGAGCATAGTTTCTGCAGATTTTATTAGCGAAACAAGTTTATTTACCATAATAAATACAATATTTATCCAGTACCAAAAATAGTTTAATTTTCTTCCATGGTGATATCAACACGTGTTGAATATCTGTCATGGGCATAGCAGCATTAGATGACAAACTTTTTAAATTAAGAGAAAAATTTGTTATTAAATTCCAGGACAACCCTCGACCAATATTCAACAAATGTTGGGCTCACCATGTGAATAAAATTAAACTATATGTTTGTAATAAAGCAATAATTGATTAATTTTGTCCATAAAATGTTTTGCTATAAGAATAGAAATTTGTTTACCTTTTATTGGGTACCCTACACTAATGGTACGCTGAATATTGTTTTTAGTGTTATATTTGGATTCTCACGAGAAATAGGTTATATGACACTTATAAAAAATAGCAAAACTACTTTAATATAAGCGGATAATACGAACAGGTAGTAAGAAGAGGGACTAAGTATTATTACTTTAATATATTCATACATCTAGTCACATGATCTTCAAATTCCATTTTTTATAGATAATAAATATAGCCTACCTATAAAACAAAACTAATAATGAAGTAAAATATTTTCAAAGTTTACGTCCTAATAACTTTGTATTTAAAAGCCTTTCCTATCAAAATCTTGATAATATATGTTATCTAACTTTTACACATACAACAAATATTTTTCATAATAAATGGTACGACACAATTGAATAAACTTTCTCGAAAGAAAAGCTTCGAAGAAATTGTTAAAAATATAAAAGGTTTTTAGTAAATTACCCTATGTAAGTTTTACTCATATCACGATAAACAACATAAAAACCTCTTGATTTATTAATTTTAAAATAGATTGTTAAAATATTTTGAACACTTATAAAATAAAAAATAAAAATAAATTACCATATAATTATATGTATTTTGTATGAATAGAAATATATTCTTATTTATTTAGAAAATCTATTTCAAAACACCCATTTTGAACTCAATCTTTAAGGCCAATTACGAAATACGTAACATTATCTGTAATTGGTCTAAAGTAAAATACCATTAAATTAATTTATATTAACAAAAACAGATTTTAGAGCTCTACCTTATTCATTGTCATGTAAATTATTCTCTCGATACTAATTTTGAACAATATCAATATGGATTCAAAAATATTCAAAATTTACAAAATATCAATACTTATTATTCTATTATAGTATTTTTTTTAGATAAAGCAAGATACATAATTATATATTATATAAAAATCTTAATAAGTGATCATTTTCAACAAAATCTCTAGAGCATTTTTTTCCAAAATAAAAAAATCTAATAAAAATTCATGAGTAAACTACCCTTAAACAAATGTAACCCCTAAAACAAGTATACAGTTTTATTTGTCACGTAAAACCTTCCTTGATAAACAGTTCAAACGAACTTGTTTAAGCCATTTAAAAAAGTCTTACTTTAGAAAATAGCTCATTAATTAACCCTCTAACGAATTTGTAACTAAAAAACAAGTATGCATTGTTATTTGAGCGAAAAACCATTCCCTATATATATATGAATTCTGGTTTTACAAAAACTTAACATATGTTTATAATCGCCCTAATTATTTGGTTCTAAATGTGTATCTAGTTAGTATTTGTCATGGAAAATAATTGCACTGCATAGTTGTTTTTTGAGTAAACGTTTGTTTAATGGTAGTTAACCAAATCTTTATTTTTTTTAATTTGAAATATTTTTAAAATGACTCTAAAAATTGTAGCTAAATCTTAATTATATATATATAAAAATTTCAAACAAATTTGCAAAAATCATTTTTAAAATGGTAGCTAAATATTTAGAGTAATTTTTAAAATATTTCAAATAAAAAAAAAGGATTTTGTAAACTTCCAACAAACAAAGGTTTACTCAAAAACAACTATACAGTGCAATTTTCCATGACAAATACTACCTAGATACACATTTAGAACCAAATAATTAGGGCGATTATAAACATATGTTAAGTTTTTGAAAAACCAGAATTCAGTAAACTACCCATTTAAGAGATCTTACAACTAAAACAAATATAGGCCTTGTAATGTTATTTGACATGTCCAACAATCCAAGACCAATTTAGAACCTAATATTTAAATTTAAATTTAAAAAAATCACTCATATCCATAAATGAGTATTTAACCCAAAAACAAGTATATGGTGTTAATTGACATATCATACAATCCCCAGTTATATATTTAAAAAATAAATCGTTAGAAACTCTCGAAATATTTTGGATTTTCAAAAACTTTCCATCAGTAAACCAACCTTCAACAAATATTTGCCCAAAAGTTAATGATGTATTGGTCATGTCAAACAAATATTAGATACACAATTTGATTTAAATAATATGAGAAATTTAAAAAGAATTGAATTTTAAAAATTCTCATCTATAAACTACCCTTAATCTGAGGGTTAGGGTCAAAATTAAAAAAAAAGGCCTTTAATAATCTAAATATTAAGTTTGAACCAAATTCATCCAAAAATCTCGTATCCGTGGCCAGAGACTAATTTAATAATAAACTCCACTTTTTTGGGGTTCGGATTCACATAAAACGTAAAGATTCATCATAATCTAGAGATTGATTCTTTCCCTGATTAAAATGATTGCTCTGGATATGAGACAGTAACAATACATCACATTAATTAGTATTTTTATAAATTACATTGTGGGAGAAAAATGGAAGCGAAATATAATTTTAAACATTTTTTAATAACGCTCAATGCTCCATCCACCTTAACGCAAGCTTTACCTCCATCATACATCGCCATAATTGTATTTATTATCATTGCATCCACACCTTACTCTCTCAGAACATTCCATAACATAAACTTATTTACACGATCGTACACTTTCTCCAGATCAACAAACGCTCAATTCGCTTCTTCCTCAATGCCATACATTTATCAATCACTTGTGTTTTAATGCAAATATCTGGTCCATGGATGGCATGAAACCACATTGCACACTCCAAAAAATGTGTCCACGTTTTTTTAACGTACCCTCTCAAATAAGACTCACCCAAAAAATTACCTGGAAGACTCAACAAACTATTTGACCTGTAATTCTAATAATCACTTATACTGCATTTGCACAAAGAAAAAACAATGACTGCGTTCTTTCAGTAACATACGAAATTCCAGCACACACATGGAACAACTTACACAATAAGTCAATAAACAAAACAATGGAACAATGGCACACAGTTTAGATTAGTGTATTATAGCTTGGAGTAAAATTTTCAAAAATTCCATTTCAGTTAACTATCCTCAAGTAATTTTTTTTTTTTTTTAGAAAAACCAAAATATCATTCATTTTTCCTAGAGACAAAATACAAATCTGTGAAGTGAATTACTTTCCTCAACAACATTTCATGTCCAACCCATTAGTTTCTCAATGCAAGTATATATGTTACAGGAAAAGTAGATTGTTAGGGAGAGCTAACTCGGCCTAGGTAAAGTCGACTCTTACTAAAAGTATCAGTAAAAGTTGATTGAGAATAAACAGATCAACTTTTCCTAGGAAGAGTTAACTATGCCTGCTGTGGTTTAGTTAAAGTTTATTGAGAATAAACAGAGAATAAACAGATCAACTTTACCTAGGAAGAGTTAACTATGCCTGCTGTGGTTTAGTAAAAGTTGATTCCGCGCTGTTGCTCTCCACATGCAACTGTTTTGAATATCCCAGCTCTATTTGTTTACTGTTGTTTTTTGGATCACTCGTACATTTGTTGTAGTTTTAAACAGTGACCAAGGATTCAGTGTGTGTTTGATTAATTAATGTCAGTATGTTTTAGGTTCGGTTAGGTTAGGTTATGTTAGGTTATGTTAGGTTAGTCAACTTTTTACTAACTCAAGGTAGTAAGAGTATACTTTCCCTGGGTACAGTCAACTCTGACTAGTAAATGTTGATCGAAATTCACCACTTCTCGCTTTTAATCAACTTTTACTAAAAAGACCAGTAAGAGTCGACTTTACCTAGGCCGAGTCGTCTCTTACTGGAGAATCTACTTTTCCTGTAACATATACATTATAATAAATTGTATGTAATTGAAATATTATGGTAAGAGCACCTCTCCAAACAATTTAATTGATACATAAATAAATACTTGTACATTAAAGTTTAATGTTGAGATAACTTATATATTTGAATTGAATTAAATACTATAGTGATCATGCCCAAGTAAATATATACTAAGAAAGAAAACAACTTATCAAGCAATAAAATATGATGAAATGTGAAACTATTGACATTAAGTAAAATAAGAATTGATGTAATTCAAGAATGACCCTTTATGTATATTTGTTTCAGAAGTAGTGGGTGACCTGGTGGTCTATGGGTCAGACTTCTGTGCTGCGGGTCCGAGGTTCAATCCTCGGTCCGGCACAAATTTATCTGATTACCAAACCCTTCCTTCACCTCTGACAAGACGTGTATTAATCACAACTTGTGAATGTGGGGAATGTCAGGAATGTCCACCGTGGTTCGGATTCCACGTTAAACTGTAGGTCTCCCATTTCATCTCACAATCACTCTACCATTACACATTAGCCTAAGTGCGTATAGCCCTAACGGGTAGTAAGACGCCGTGCTAATAATAATGTTTCAGATGTACCAAAAATAAGGCTGTGAATGAATATTAAAGTGTTTATTATATTGGTCGGAACAATCCATTACAATGTTTCCGGTAAATAATACATTATTAAACAGTTAAATAAATATAAACACCTTATTAACTATAGTTTAATTAAATATTTAATATATTTGATAGTAATATTAATGTAGATTTATAAAGTAACTGCACTTAATATTATCAATATAAACTTGATTTGCATAAATATTAGAAATCGCTACATAATAGTTTATGATGTATTATCCTTAAAATGTAGCAGCTTCGATCGAGGAAACTGAGAGTAACGGCTGAAGGGTTTGTTCTTATGACTTCACTAGATAGCTGTTGCCCGCGGCTTTGCTCGCGTGGAAGTTGATTATATACACATAGAAAATATACATATGTATTTACAGATTAATTTAAAATATTACGTTACGTTGATGACCATAACTTGACCTCAGATCAAAAATAATGCAAGTCCGATACAAATTTTCACCCCCTTTTCATCCCTTATTAAATAAAATTTCCAAAATTCCTGAAACACGTATTTATTTGTTTTACGTCAATAACCGAAATACAAAATTTTGTTTATGTAACTTTCAAAATGACGGACTTTCATACATATTATCATACATATTATCATCCCCTAATTTGACCCCTTTGGGGTGGAATTTTCTAAAATCCTTTCTTAATGGGTGCCTACATAACAAAATGAATATACAGTCCGAATTTCATGCTTGTAGCCTTGATAGTTTGCGCTCGGCGATGATGAATCAGTCAGTCAGTCAGTCAGGACATGTTATTTTATAAGTATAGATGACATCTTTTATTGGCAGAAATTGATACTATATTTTACAACAGATTGAGGCCGCTTGTTGGTATGGCTCAATTGAGTATTTTTTTTTTTTAGCCTAACCAGCTATTAAGATGAGATGCACAGTGCACTTTATCAAAAGAAGATTATTGTGTTTCTTCACTAGAGAAACAATAATTTTGTTCTTGTCTGTACCCTACATAGGAGAGAAAGGGTCCTGACTTATTTCTTCATTCTGCACGAGTTCCATTTAACTCGACGTCAAGTTGGCTTTACCCCAGCCACTAGCAGTTCAGTTCTAGTTCGTGTCCTGCACTGGACACATGTTATGATAGGTAGTAGGGGAGGAAATACATCTTTCCCCTCCCTTTACCTCCCCCTCTTGGCCTCCCAAAACCACGGACGCACGTATCCAAACAATTTGTTGGCCTACCACTAGTTCTAAAAGGGAGGGTTGGTTGTAAGGAGAGTAATTCCCGGGCTTATGACCTTGTCAAATTATTAATTGTGTGTGTCCTTACAGGGGACATTGAGTGACGTATCAATCACCTGGGACCTACCTGTCATTTTATAGGAGGTAAGCTTTATGAATGGGGTGCAACTTTGTACGGCTGGGGGTTAAGTTTAGGGTGGAAAGACACCTTCCATTACAGAACCTTTTTTTTTATAGTTTATATAACTAAAACGTATTTCTTCAGTAAATATATTTAGGCTATTTTTATGAAACGCAGTAATTCCAACAGATATGAGCGTAGTGGCATTTGATGAGAAACTTTTTAAAGGAAGATAAATATTAATGTTTAAATGCTGACAGAAACTCAAAAACTGTTTTAATTACTAGTACCACGTCTTACTATCTATTCGGGCTATATTATTATTATTATTATTATTATTATTATTATTATTATTATTATTATTATTATTACCCGTTCAGGTTATACGCACTTACGCTAATGTGTAATGGTAGGGTGATTATGAGATGAATTGGAGGATCTACAGTTTAACGTGTAATCCGAACCACGGTGGAGGTCTGGAATTCCACACATTCACAAGTTGTGATTAATACACGTATTGTCAGAGCTGAAGTAAGGGTTTGGCAGTCATATAAATTTGTGCCAGAATCTATGATTGAACCCCGGACCCTCAGTACAGAGGTCTGACACCTTACCCCTAGAACACCAGGTCACCGTTCGTGCTATACGCTATATTCTAATTGAGCTGATGGTTTTTAGGGACTAGGAAGGTTTTATTTAAAAGAAGTGAACTCGCATTTGCGAGGTTAGAGGGTGGAAAAACCATTTTGGTAAAACCACCCTCAGTACACCCTACCGGGATTGAACCATGATCTCCCCGTCATAGGCAGTCTAGTCTACTGCAAGAGTAGCGCGTTAGACAACGCGGCCACCGAAGTGGGTCAGAATATGTTTATATTAATTTGTGTAGACGATTAAACGAAACATTTTTACTCACACAATATTTTATTTTGTAAGTAAGCGATAGTTTGCACAATTTAATACACATGGCCAGCGCTGCTCCCCAGATAGAAAGGATCATTAGTAACGGATACAAGCAGTATCTTTATTCGTAAGTTTTAAAAACTATACCTAAACACGAGAATCAAACTCAGGACCCTTGTCTTAAAGCACCAATTCTCTACCATTCAGCTATCCAGGAATCGTCCCGTGACCAGGGTTACTATTCTCCCATAGCTTAAGACAGAGTCTGTGATGTACGTGTGGATATAGTCAACTAACAATAAAGATGACCTCCTGAGTTACCGGTGGCTGTGGTATCTTGTGGCTTATTGTTAGTTGACGATATACACACGTCCATCACAGACTATGCCTTAAACTATGAGTGTAGAGCTATCCTTGACTTGTACGCATACTGGACAGCTAGCTCAATGGTAGAGAATTGTCACGCTACGTTGAGGGTACCATGTTTAATTCCTGTGCCCAGGTGTTATTTTTAAAATGCAGGGTAGATATACAAAAAAATTATAGTTTTTTTTATAAAAAGATACATACATACATAATATATATTTATCACCCTGTCTGACTACCTGTTCAGATTATACGAGTTGAGGATGAAGAAGGGAACATTTTAGAGGTAGTATATCCACAATTGCGTAAAAAAATAGTGAGAAACTATTTAGAAAAAACTACAATCAGATAACCTGAACGGGATTCAAACCACGATTTCTCCACCATAAGCAAGACAAACTAGCACTAAAGTAACGCCTTAATACATCTAGCCATTGAAGAGAATGTTTTTATAGCAAAAAACCCCTTTTGAACAAATAAAATATAGCTACAGTAGATAAATACATTTAGTTTAATTTTCTGCGCATAGATTTCTCCACAGTTGTTGAATATTTCAACTGGGCACCGCGTAATTTGACTAATTGTTTGTATTGATTTAAAAATGTATGTACGTATGGTTATTACAAATATTCAATAACTATTAAGATTACTAGATGTAGAAAATCTAACTAAATGTAGTCATCTCCTGAAACAATATTTTATTCTATTAGGTTAAAAATTAATTTTTATTTGAAGAATTGCAAAATTTATTACTTTACCTCACTTTCGTTTGCAACGTATTATCAAAATGTCATTTTTAAAACAGCACCTAGGTATTAGGGTCAAAATAGTTTGCAACAAGCAAAACAACTGGCCTCGTGGTATAGTGGTCAGAGTTCGATTCCCGGTTGGTAGCAGGGGATTTACTCTAAAGGGAATAATTCACATGGTCCACCAAGGTTTGGTTAATTTGGTTAAGTTATGTTAAGATCTTCATTGGTTCAATACAGTCATACTCATTATCATCGTTCCCAAAGCTCATCAGAACATGGAACATGTCTACACGGAAATAATGTACTATTAGTACATTCTGGTGTCTCCTGGGCAACGGCACATTGGTACACACTCATATTTCTACAAACTGAGCTAAAGATTGATATAGCTCAGACATGCCATTATTTTTAAAAACATAATTATAACAAAATATGAGATTATATCACTATTTACACATTTGTTCATCATCTCATATACAAACTAATCTTCATTTATACTTAATATCCATCATTTATTTTAGTTTAGTTTAGAATGTAATGTACTAAATAGAATTTAATGTTCCACTTTAAGTTTGGTAAGAGACCAGAGATTTCTGTAGTAGAATACATTTTCTAAATTCTTTTGAGCCAAGTGCTTTGGGGGAATTTTGGAAGAATGTAAGGAGAAAGATAAATCCTCTTTATTTTGTTATTATGTATTTTTATATACTCTCTGATACTTCTCAACTTGTCAATTTTTTTTCCGCATCCACAATCGGCTTTCTTCCATCATCCAAGAATAGATATTTATTTTCAATATTGCATTTCTGATATTTTATAGTCATATAAAAATAAACAAAATATATTGTTTTGATATTTTATCAATCATATATTTAGTTAGTATATTGAACATGATATTTTTAAACACAAGTCTGACACTTTAGATCAGTTGGTAGTACGTATCTATTGAATTACTAGTCCCAGTTTCGTTTCTTGGTATGGCCAAAAACTATATCATGGCTAAAATGTTTTTTTTAAATATTTTGCCTTAATAAACTAACGTCTGGGATATGGAGTGTTTAATCTAGAACTAAGCTAGTTTAAGTAACGTTCTTGATCGGTTTATAAAGTGTAAGACAAATATATAAAATGAATACATAATTTAAACACAACACCTTTATTATATTCACATTTACTTAACCTAGAGCCGGTCTTATGGCAACCGGATGAATATTGCTATTGGGAGGTTAAAGTTATCTACCAGATAAAAGTTATCAACCACTTTAATGTTTTACGCGTTTTATGAACTGAATTTATCTGCCAGATAGCAATCTGTAAGATAAATATTTTTTATGCAGGACACACAAGGTTGGTACTGTTTTTACTGGTGCGCGCATGCGTATAAGCCCTCCTGATCACTGCTGGTACCACTACAACCAAGCGAGTGGTGACAACGCTCAACATTTGTTAAATAATGGCGGCTAAACGAGTGCGAGTAAACAGATGGTGTCACGTGGGTACAGAAGCTAAGATGTCTTGCAAGTACTAATTTCGGTGTCTGCCAAAATGTGGTCAATAGTTGGGTACAACGTTTACAAAATTTCATTTATTGTACTTACATTTTAACAATTTGTTCTTATATAAATATAATTCTACAAATAGCTTGTCAGTTTGTATAAAAGTGTGAATTAAATTATCTAAATTTATATAGTTAGAGCCCAGGCCTGTGTTTACTAAACAATTGAATCAAGATTTTATCCTAAAAGAGATTCTGATAGGTGAAACCTCATTAAAAACAACGCGTCACTATGGCAACAACCAGTTTAACTTCCAGATAAAAGCTATCAGGTACTTAAACCTCCCGATAAAAATGTGATGGATAAATACATTTTATCTTGCAGATAAATTCTATCTGGCTGTCATAAGACGAACTTTTAACTTAACCACCAGATAGAAATATTTATCCAAGAGTCATAATACCGGCCCTTAGAGTAATACGTCAACACGACAGTCCAATTTTCATAAAATTATTTTTATTTGACAAATGAAAAACTTACTATATCTACTTTAACGTATTGATACGTAAATTTATATAACTTGCAGCTATTAATTTTGCTCTTTGATTTTAAGAAGCACTTTTTTTCTCATTTAAACGTTTCTAAAAACAGGGTGCTTCTTAAAATCAAACTTTTTTTTAGACCAACTCTCTTTATGGCTAAGAATACAATATATTATAATATAATAAAGATAAAGAATGTTCAGTAGAATCCGGCTCTGTATGAAAAGTAGACTCTGATAATTATTATTCTGAATCAGATATCGAGGTCTCGGATCAATCAATAACATAAAAAGCGACATCTATACATTTACTTGAGACTCCAAAACCAAAGTGTAAGAAAAAATTCAACTATATTTTCTGAACATTTGATTGATTTCAAATATGACAGAAATAAATCTATATTATCTGAACACCTCAAAAATACTGTACAGCAACACACCCCAATATGAAACTGCATGAAATTTATTTAAAACTCATCCAAAATTAAACAGAATGGACACAGCTGGAAACATTTATCCAAACTGCAATAACAAAATTAATAGTAAAAATATTATAAATGAACAAACCAATTTTGAAAATCAAAAAGTTATTAAAGCCTTAAGTAAACTTTTCACAACACACCAAAATTAAACCCAACCCTTAAACCTGCCCATCCAAACCTTGTGACTAAGACCTGTCCGGGTCAGTGTCGAGAAGATTTGAACCTTATTCCAACTTCCTAGTCTGACCACATTTATCCTCCATCCCTGATTATAAATTAATGTAACATCACTTAATTTTTATTTTAAAATACTATACGATTTTAATAATCAATCTATCTACTATCTATCTATCTATCTATCTAACTATCTGTATCTACAATTCATTTCACCTCAGCCCCATAACTCACCTTTTCACTATATTTGATTTTTTTTCTCAAACTTAGTATTCAGTTCTATAAGCTCATATACACTATTTTTTTCACTTTTAAATTCAATTTTTCTCAGATCATGACCGAGATGCACATCTTATTTCTTGTCTAGGTAAATATTTTACTTAAATATCTAATTTATTTTTCCTTTATTTGATTAATCACTTTATAACAACCTTATTGGCGTTGTATTGTTTTTTTAATCATATTTTGTATGTTTTTGTATGTTTTGTTTCATAAAGTTCTAATGAGGATGCCAGCGAGTGTTAAAACTAGTTGATAGTAACGGGAAACTTAGCTGTCATTTCAATTATTATGGGATTATATTTCAGACAAAGAAATCAATTATTTCATTTACATTAAATAACTTTATTATCTTTAACATACGTTTCAGCATCATCCATTTTGATTTTTAAAATATATTATTGTGTACGATATATAATTGAATATTATTTTTCTGACTATAACATCTAATTTTCTATCAAACTTATTTAAACTTAAATTTTAATTCTAGATGTTTTATATATTTAGCGTTTTAAAATGTTTTCTCAGTTGTAGATGTATATAACTCTTACGCTTTATATATAACTCCATGAGTCAAACCTAATATTAATTTTTAAATCTCTATACATTATTTTATTAAACTCTATTATGATAACACCTTAAATATTTATGTTTATCAATTTATTTGATCTCAACTATACACATATTTAAATTATCAACAATTGAATTGAATTATAATTTGGTGACCTGGTGGTCTTGGGGTAAGGTGTCGGACTTCTGTGTTGGGGGTCCGGAGTTCAATCCTCGGTCCCGGCACAGATTTATCTGATTACCAAACCCTTCCTTCACCTCTGACAAGATGTGTATTAACCACAACTTGTTAATGTGTGGAATGCCAGGCCTCCACCGTGGTTCGGATCCCACGTTAAACTGTAGGTCCTTCATTTCATCTCACAATCACCCTACCACTACACATTAGCGTAAGTGCGTATAAATCGAACGGGTAGTAAGACACGGTGCTAATAATAATTATTATTATTATTATTATTATTATTATTATTATTATTTCTTTACTATTATCAGAAGAATCAGACTGAAAATGATTTAGAAAGAAGATATGAACAAAATAAATACCTACTGATAAATACGGTACTACTGGATTCTATAGTAAGAATATATCATAGGTATAGACTATTTAAGCGTTTTACTTTTACGAATTTAATAGCCAAAGGTCCCGGGTTCAATTCCCGTGTCAAGGTGTCATTTTACAATTTCCAGAATATGTCTTACTTTTATTTACTCTTCTAGGATTAAAGCTTTTTAATGTTGGTGGTACTGAAAAAGTTTTTATACAGATGTTACATTTCTCATCCTACAGCAGACTGACGCAAGGAAGATTGTTTGCTTACATTGTCGAGCTAGATCCGTATGGTCATATACGTGTATGTGTGTGTGTGTGTGTGTGAGAGAGAGAGAGAGAATAATGCCTTGTACGTATGGGTGATGTTCCCGTACTGAATTAAGTACAAGCTAACTAATATCGAGCCTAGCACCAACTTAATTTTTCCACCACGCATTACTTCTCCGTTATTTATATTCATATTTATATTAATTAATCAAGAATTCATTACTTTACTCATCAATAAACTACTCTTAACATAAAGGCTAGGGTTTGAATCGTTAAATCACCCTGAGATATTGCCCTATAATATATATATTATAAAGTTTGATCAAAATCCACAACACAAACAGTTTCATATCAATGGTCAAGGACAGACAGACAGACAGGCAAACTGGCATGGGGACAGACATAATTGTAAAGGGGTATGTATATACCATTACATCGCAAGTCCATTACATCGCATGTCCATTACATCGCAGGTCCATTACATCGCAGGTCCAACACGTCGCATTTCTCCACCTCTCTACACACAGCTAACCATATTGGCCAACACGATCCCAACAAGTTGTGTTACAATATAAACGCACTCCCAACTTGTTGGGGATGTTGGCCAACATGTTGTTGTTGGGCGAGCTGTTGTGTTGTGTTGGATCATTTGTTAGAGATAATAAACGACCAACCCAACATGTTGGCCGAGTCGGGAGGTTCTGCGCATGCGCTATCGAGTTGAATGAGTGTCTAACCTTGGTGAAGCATGTGTTTTATTTTCCGATTAGTTTAACTTTTAAAATCGGGGCTAGTATAATTTTGTGATCATGGAATGGAACAAGGCTAATACAGTTAAACTAATTGATTTAAATTCTGAAAATGGAAAAATTATACCTAGACGCGTGAATCGAACTCGGGACCGTGTTCAGGTGTCATTTTTCAATTTTCAGAATTGATGGAGATGGAGAGTTCCTCACTAAAAAGAATAAATAATAATAGCTTCGGCTACTAGATTCTTAATTGCTCTATATCAAAAGTATTTTGTTATTTGTGATGTCTCATGTGTACAAAGCTATAAACTCCACTTTACAAATGTAGGTAACTCATTATTACCATAAACACACCTTCAATTCGACGTCTAGCAACAAAAAAAAACTTTGAACGCCCTACCGTTACTTAAGTTTTTGTTCTTCTGCAAGAGTACACTTCTTGTCATCACAATAAATGAAGAAACGGCAAGTAATACGTCGCTATACATGGCTAGAGATGTGTAGACTGATTAAAAAAAAGATGGAGGAACCAGGATGTTGGTCCAACAAGTTGGCTAGAATAAACACAGCTTACTTTTCCACATGGATTGTCTTTAACATGTTGGATCCAACTTGTTACATAATAAACGAGGCTTCACTCTCACTATAAAGGTAGGTTTGGTTGAAAGGATTATGTGCCTGACTCCCCTTGTTGGCAAAGTTGATTAGGTTAGACACTCATTCAACCCGATAGCGCATGCGCAGAACCTCCTGACTCAGCCAACATGTTGGGTTGGTTATCTCTAACAAATGTTCCAACACAACTTGTTGGCTCTGACCAGCTCGCCCAACATTAACATGTTGGCCAACATCCCCAACAAGTTGGGAGTGCGTTTATATTGTAACACAACTTGTTGGGATCGTGTTGGCCAATATGGTTAGCTGTGTGTAGAGAGGTGGAGAAATGCGACGTGTTGGACCTGCGATGTAATGGACATGTGATGTAATGGACTTGCGATGTAATGGTGCTTACCCATTGTAAAGTCTATTTTTTTGCTTTGGACACAAAAGGTAAAATTTAATTTTTACATATTTTTTTTAGGTATTTAACGTGTTCCTTCTGAACCGACTGGTTATATCAGAAGCGAGTTATAAACTAACTTAAATCTATAACAGACACAACAGCTAAGGGAGATATAGGCCTAAGCATCTGGGGGAGAGCCTGAAGGCTATTTCCTTTGGTGATATCTCAAATCACATGTGTATGAGACCCCAGTAGACACAGACTCGGTATTGGTTGCCAGGGTTGTCGTCGCCTGTGATGCGATTCGCAACACTTGTGGGATATTAGAACGGATGAGGCAGAATCTCGTACGCCGATATGCTTGCATTGGGGTTGGTGGCCGCCATTTTTAGCAACTGTTGTGAGGTACGAAATGGTAGGTTTCCTCTGGTTTGTTAATGACATGGTATACTGTACAGTACTACCTGTACACAATTTTACAACTAAATGTAAATAAATTACATGTAATGATTAGCTGTAAATAAACCGGACATCAGTAACAGTGTTAGACATGTGACAGCCCATAAACCCACTTAGCTGGCTTCGCAGACCACACGTTACCTATCTCAAAACGTTCGGTAGAGTATCCCCTATGTCCTGTTTAATTTTTGCACGCTTTCACTGAAACACTCTATATATGTATATCAACTGATTTCAAAAGTATATATATATATATATATATATATATATATATATATATACTTGTGAAATCAGGTTATTACAGAACACACACATATATAGGGCCTATATATATTCTGTATGAATGGAAAAACTAAATTCAATAATTCTTCCCGCTAGCAAATATTTTTTTCTCATGAAACAATAATTAATTTCAAGTCGTGGTCGGGCGTTCCCACACGTTCAGACCCTCTACAAACATGAGAATACACACGTTCAAAGAGATTCTCTCTCTCTCACTCTCCCCCACAAAATCAGTCAACAAACAAACAAAGGATCAGAATTAAAGTCCTTTCGTCGGATGGTATGCATTACGTCTACATTTGAGAACGCCCCGCCAAGCTGTCCACATCAAAAGCTCGGTGCTTCAAAGAACTCGGGGAACAGAATAGATTTGATATTGAAGGGGGGTTTTTGGTACAAGAACAGCCAATCTTACTCAAATTACTTGAAGTAACGTGAGTTTAAAAAGCCCGACCCCTTGTTGTGTATTCGTCTACAAGTTTATATTACAAAGAGTTGGATTTCACATGCTAGTAATTTTCATTTAATACATTTCGAGGTATTTAATGTGAAATTTATTAACTGATTGATTATATCACCACAAGATTTACCAACTAACTTAATTATAGAGAAACCCGCTTCAGTGGCAGCATGGGCTAAGGCATCACTCTCGTAATAGACCGGTCTGCCGATGATCGGGATATTGGGTTTTTAACCCTGTTGGTTCTACTATCGGGTGTTTTTACAAAATGGTTTTCCCAACCCCCTCCACGTCAATGTGGATACACTTCATTTAGATATAACCTTCCTAATACCTAAAACTTTTAGCGTGATTAGAACATTAGCGTATAACCCGATCAGGTAGTAAGACGCAGTGGTAAAAAAAAACAGAACAAAGATTTAATTAATCAATTAAATAAAACTAAGTAATCGAAAGTTTCTGCTTAAACCCTCAAGATAATTATTATTAATTAGTATTAATTATTGGGTTACCACAAGTCTAGGGCCGAGATGTAAAAACTATAGCATGCGAGTACGATTAGTGTGGCACGCCTACATGAAATAAATTTGCACAATATAAAACTTTTCCCAGTATTGTATATTTATTATTATTATTATAATTATTATCACCGCGTCTTACTACCCATTCGGGTATATATATTATATATATAGATATTCGGGTATATATATATAGATATTCGGGTATATATATATATATATATATATATATATATATTGTATGTTGTTTCTTGGGATGGTAGTTTGATCCTATGACAAAGATTTAAAAAAACAAAAACAGATGTCTATATTAGTCACATGGTGTTTGTTTTAATGTTATTTGAGGTTAAATACGCCCTTCCTTAACCACGTAACATTCTTTTGGTATTTAAAACGCGAGTATTACTGCCCGTTTTAGCTACCTGCACTAAATTAAGGACTCAGGAAGTAGATGTAAAACAACCTAGAGGTAAACTCTTCGAAGTGCGTTAAGTTTTTCAAATATAAATATTTTAGAAACAGACATATATTATGTTTCTCTTCACTAAACACACAGCAGAAAGCATCGTCTATTGGAATCATTCAACGTTAGACACAAGCATTCAAATTTAATAACTGAAATACTACATAAGTAAATAAAATATACTTATTATATATGTCGTTTTAAAGCAAACCCTTAATAATGTAGCTTTCATATAAGTATATGCCCTTTTTATTCTCTAAATTGAAAAATGATGCTAGAACACGAGCTTAGCCAAAGGTACATGTTTCGATTCCCGTTTTCAGGAGTCATTTTTCAATTTAGAGAATATGATATTTATATGAGGTTATAATCATAGTTATTTAATACATCTATATGTACTTTGTCAAAGCCTTGTACATTTGTTATTATAATTTATTTGGTTTAAAGCCTGATTTTGTTATATAGACTACCTCTGTAGTCTACTAGTCGGGATTACCGGAAATAGATTTTAAAAAAAAGGTCCTTAATAAATATCCAAAAGTCCCTGGTTCGATCCCTGGAGCTTCCGGATTTTTCTGTGAAGCTGTGGGTCTGGAACGGGTTCAACTCAGCCTGAAGATGACAGATGAGTAGCTAATTGAATGGAAAAAAATAACAGCCCTATCCTATAAAATGAATATTAAATGGATTGAGGGTTCATTATGCTGAGAACACGATACTCTCTATCCGGACAAAAATTGACACTATTATCTCCAACAAAGGGTGGCCGTTCGGTTGGTAATGCTCAATTGTGAGCTGCAACGCCATGGATCTTATTTTTTCTACAGATAAGAGGATACAAGAAAAGGAAATAAATAATTCTCAAGTGGGAACATGTTATTCGGGAGAGGGAAAAGTGTGAGAGAATATTTTTTCCAGGTTAGAGATACTTCCCTGTGCCTCTCCCTGCCCACCCTCCCCATAGATAGTTTCATCGCTGATGATTATACCCAATATCCCTGCAGGTCTTATGGATAAAAGCTTTATCTTCGATCTCCCTCGGTCAACTGTTGCCAATTCTCCTCGCTCTCAGCTATGTCTGAAAGTGATGTTCTGGGGTTAGAAGGAACTACTGGCAACATCGACTAACCAGCGTTGCAAAACTTATCTTATATTCGAGGGGGAGATTAACCACACGAAAACAAGAGAATGACAACGCTGTTTCATAATAGGAACCATGCGGTTCCTTCAGTGATGATATTCAGTTTGGTCGTAATGTCCTAGGCTTAATTTATTTTTAAGTCGTTTCTTTATGTGCTCCACAAGTTAAATAAATTTCATTCGAGGTAGTCTCATTTATTAAGGTTAAAGTTTGCGGACATGACCAACCTGTTTCATTCTCCTCCTTTCCAATTAAATCTTCTCTTTGAAAACAACAAATTAATAATGAAAATTTCTGACAAGACTAACTGTTTATTTATTTTTATATTGATGTCTTAAGCAAAATTTCCAAGGTTCAAATTCGAAATATTCCTAAATCTACCTTAATGTGCTCATAAGCTAAGTTATTTATTCTGTAACTGTCACTTTTGATCTATGGTATTTATTTGGTGAGCTTTAAGAAAACTAAAGTGAATTTTGAACATGTCAAATGCTCAAAATGTATTCTAATGTTTTAAAAATGTTTTTCCTATGGTGAATTGACTACAGTAATTTATTTATATGTATATGTAAGACTAATAGTGTATTGAAAAGCTTACTTTGAAAAAGCTTTGTTTTAGTAGTTTATCATTACGTTAGAGTTTTAAAAAACACTGCGAAACGGTTAATGCTGAATAATCAATTACTGGCTGGTTCAACCTTGCCAAGATTTAGACATTACTTTAAATAATTGAAGTTGTGTTGGTAGTTGTTCTACCAAACTTTTACAATTGGTAAAAGATTGGGAGAAGGGAGGGTGGGAATGTTTCATGCCTTTGCTCTATAGACTCTTCCTCAAGCATTTAATTTTGTCTCTTTTCCTGTGTTCACTCTAGAGTAATTAATTCTTTAGTAGAATTCTAAAATAAATACACACAAAATACAGATATAAAATAATATTAGGCTTTACTTTAAAACGAATGTTTGTATTGTATTCTCTTTGAACGTTATACTTTGCTTTTCAATTATATAACGAACACTTTTTTTAAAACTTTGTTTGATAGCATCTTAAAAAAATTTATGACATGACAAAAGAGATTACTTTTATTTTTCAATCTATGGCATTTTATGTATATTTTGATTATTTTTAGATAGAATTCCAGACTACAAATCTTACAGAACACCAAACATTGTCAAAGGGGTTGATGCTTCATCTAGTAACAGTAATAGTTGCTTATATAAAATATATATACGTAAGGATGGGTACAAAATTAATCGTTTACAAATATAACTTAATATTAAACTTCAAACATGAACTAAATCTCTTTAAATTGTACAAATTAATATTAAACAATTTTAGTCAGCACTGGTGTTCATACTGACTAGAGTGTTCAGCCAGTAATATACTAGATTTCAAGTGAAGGGGAGATCGGTGTTTAAATCTCAGTCGTGTGTATTAAGGATGGTTTTTAAGTAATGGTTTTTCCATCCTCCTTTCACGCAAATGTGCGTACAATTCATCTAAATTAAACCTTTCTCATACCTAACAGATTAGTTTATTAATTGTATTGACATTACTGTGGCTTTATGTTTTGACAGATAAGAAGCATATTATTGTATTTTGTGGTAGTTTAGAAACATATTTAAAAAAGTTATAATCATTTTTTCCTAGCTGACACAGCTTATATAGGAAGTGAACATGATTCCTTTTGCTTGAGGCGTCAATGCTTTCATGCCAAGTTGTGAATGATTAATATTTTTCAAGATTTTCCTGGAAATTTATACAAGTGTTAATTTGAATAAAACTTGAGGGAAGGCAAAACAAATATTTAGAGATAAATATTACTATACAACCGTATATACTTTCTAATTTAAAGTCTATTATAGCCTGGAACAAAATGTTCAAAAACAGGTTATTAGTACAACATTCTTTAATTGGTCCTACCTAGAAAAAAAATTATATTATTAAACCATTTTCAGATAAAAATTTGGAACAAATTCATTTAAGAAACTTTTTATAAAATTATTATTTTAAAATATACATAATTATTAAACTACTCATATAGGCCTACTTACTTCATTATTTAATTACTTACTAACTTACTTAATTTATGGCCCTAAGAAATCAAAAGTTCAAAACCACACTTTCAAAAATACGTTACCTATCTTGAGTTAGTTATATCCTGTCCACTAATTACACCCTACACTTATCTTGAATTACTTCTATTCATTTCACCTTCTTACATTCTATATCTTTCAGGTCCAGTCTAATGTTATCCTTCCATCGGCTCTAGTCTTCCCAATTGTTTCCCATTGGGTTTGCCAGTCAGTACCCTGAACATGGTTCTAGATTCTCCCATTCGCGCTAAATGTCCTGACTACCGTATTCTTCGAGACTTGATTATCCTAATAGTGTCTTGTGATGATTACCGGGTACAAGACTCATCATTATGAAATCTCCTCCCCTCTCCAGTAGCCTCATCTCTCTTTGGACCAAATATATTTCTATGCACCTTGTTTTATAACAACCTGAAATTGTTTTGGTCATATTTTTTTTAAATAAAAACAAATACGTATTGTTGTTTATCATGTAAAACACTCCACACAGATCTATTTTGAAAATAACTCTTTCGGACGTTTATAAATATCGAGTGTCCAAAAATCAGTAATTTGTAAAATACCCTGTTTTATATTTATAATTAAAATCATGGTTTATCCTCTAGGTATAAACATATAGGATCTATGTGCTTTTTTTAAAAACAAATTTACCACCCATTACGTTTGTAAAAGCACGTCCAAACACATTTGTAGACGAGTAGACAAATATTTGGACCGAAATAAGTGTAATATCAATGTATTGATCGGTATGCCCAGAGAAAAAGAAATTCCAGCATAATCTCGTCGAAGAAAGTATTCACAATGACAATAAGTTTAGTTTGTCAATATATTTTTTCGTGAATTAGTTAATTTATTTCCTTACACTTTAGTGGATCACGCCTTTTATAATTGAAAATTAAATCAAACAACTTCGAGTTTTGTAATGTTAAACCGTCTTAGAAGTATAAAGAAAAATTTCCTACCGAATGTTTTATTTCACACTAAACACTGCCCGAATTTCCCATTTATTTTAAGATTCCCGAAAGCCCTGTTAGTCTTACACTCATTACATCTAAAACTCACAAGGACAAACATTCCAAAAGGCGAGAAGTATAAAATAATTCAGTTTTCCATTGCAGACTAAGAGATTTCACCTAGTCAATGATTTTGTCTTAAAAATAACTTTGCTTCAATACTTGGGCATTGGTTCCAAATATTGGTCCACCTGAAAGTTTTTAAAGTACTAACTAGGGGATTGATAGAAAATATGATTATCTAGAATATATTTTTATTTTGAAAATGGTATTTGAGTGAGAAGGGATCTACTTAGAAGTTCGATCTCTAAAGGATATGTTTGATAAAACCCGATAAGCATTATTTTATGATTTCTACTGCAACATTTTTACTACACAACTAACCATTAAGATTTAATTTTTTAATACTCGCTTCAGTGGCCGTATTATCCAAGGCGTCACTCTTGTAATAGACTAAACTATCGATGATGGGGTTTCATGGTTCAAATACATGTCAGGCTTTTAAAGGTTGGTCTTTCTTCGATGGTTGTACATTCTCCCGCCACGAAAAATATGTGTACATTTCATCTGAATTCTACTTACTTCATTTATAACCCATTCCTGATCTGTACAGATGCGTATATACCAGATGTGTAGTAAGATACAGGGAGTCCCATAAATAATCATGACCAAAGAAAAAAGTATGTGTGAGGTAAAATTAATAAAGTAAACAAATATTCACTTTTAAAGAAGGCGGAATTTCATGTAAGGTTAAAAAAACTGTTTCTATTGCTTATTAATCAGATTGTATCATTTGGAAATGTTAATCGTCAGAGGCAAGAGTACTGACCACTCGTTAATTTTTGTAGCTATAGGTCAGATTCATGTGGGGGTCATTAAGAAATTGCTTACTTATCGCCAGGAAATTAACAGATTTTTCTTTAGCATCACATCCTACAACCCATTCAGGTTGTATGCACAAAAGCTGTAGATTTGAATAGAAGCGAACTACAGGTTAGCTGGATTTTGTGCTAGTTTGACCAACGCACTACTTCACGACTCCATTGTTGTAAATATGTGGATAGCCTAGAAATGTACAGTTCAATTTACATTGGATGAAACTTATTTGACAGATAGAAAAATAACTAGATCTTTTCTAACGTATTCACACTTCAGGTCATATTATATAAATCTGTTTATTTTGATGGCTATAAGCTTAAAAATATATAATAATATAGTAGTAACATTTTATCAATGTTGGCTTAAAACATGTTTGTTTTTCCTAAAATGCTATTTCTTATATAATTTGAGTGTGCTAAGACATTAGACATGGAACAATTATAACAGATATTGAGATTCGTGGTGAAAGGTTAGAATGTTTTTTGATAAATTATATTATGTCCTAAATGGCTAGTTTTAGCTAACGTTCTGAAACTGTTGATTCTTAGGAAAACCCAAAATTAAACTAAATTAACAATCCAAATTGAAGTAAATGCACTTCAAAATATTTTTTACTATATTTTCCATTTAGAATTAGATAAAAATTTAGTTACATACCTACACAGAACTGTGAATGTAATGTTAGTTTGTGGGTCAGGTTCTGTCACATTTCTGATTTGAGGGAAATCTACAAATTAAACTAAACTTCTATTAATCTAAATGGAGGAAAATGCACACCAAAACACGTTTGATAATAAGAGGTGTGTGAACTTTTGAAATGTCGAAGTCAAAGATTAAATCTCCTTCATTCTGACTTCGACACCCGCCATAGGCTTTGCATCTTCAAACAATTTCGAAGGAAGAAGAAGAATATGAATATTATGAACATATTTGAAATATATATTACACAATATGACACATTTACACTTATATTCAATTTTAGGACATTTATTAAACAGTACTATAACACAAATAATACGCAATGACAGTTATACTGCAATCATAGATAAAGTCAGATATGTAAACATAAAAAATATACAGTAGTTTGCTTTATTTTATTTTTTTCAAAGCCTTTCTATTTTACATGGATACACTTAGTGATGAAATGTTACATTTGGAGCATCGCACTGTAAGGAGCACCAACTTAGAGTCTTTTAAGAAGACGGAAAATAAGTATTTGAAGAGCTCTGAAATATGGTGCTGGAGAAGACTTGAGAAGATCAGGTGGACAACAGGGTGACAAATTAAGACTTCCTAAGAAGTATGGGTGATAAAAGAAACCTTTTGGATGTGATTATTCGATACAAAGCAAACTAGATCGTACACATTCTTAGGATGCACGACGTTATACAAGGAAAGTCTGAAGGAAAGAGGAGCTTAGGAAGAAGGGGGATTCAAATATTAGATGACTTGCAAGATAGAAGAACTTTCTGGAGAGGAGGCAGAAGACAAAGAACATTGATGGTATAAGTTCACTGACAAAATCGAATGGGCCTCTACAAGAAGGTAGATTAAATATCAATAATAATAAACTTAATGAATAATTTGAAGGTGACCTGGTGGTCTAGGGGTAAGGTGTCAGACTTCTATGCTGGCGGCCGGGGTTCAATCCTCGGTCCCGGCACAGATTTATCTGATTACCAAACCCTTCCTTCACCTCTGACAAGACATCTTGTGAATGTGAGGAATGCCAGGTCTCCACCGTGGTTCGGATTCCACGTTAAACTGTAGGTCCTTCATTTCATCTCACAATCACCCTACCATTACACATTAGCGTAAGTGCGTATAACCCGAACGGGTAGTAAGACGCGGTGCTAATAAATAATAATAATAATAATAATAATAATAATTTTGAAAACTGTTTTATGGGCCAACAACAAAAATATTAACTTCGACTTTGACTTTGTTTTGGCTCCACAAGATCCAGCTTCATTAAACTTCACATTTAGAAAGTAAATTTCTCACGTACCTACTAATTATTATATTTATTTTAAACTAAACACAATATATTTACGTACAGGGAGTAGGGAAGGATCTATTCAGGAGCTGTATCATACTCCACAATATCGTCCTGGAGTCAATATCTCAACTAGCGGCACTCATGTGTATTTTTCCAAATGAGGGGTGGATTTGAGAAAATTTTAGAATTTAAATCTTATAGGAGAGAATTCTAGAGCATCTGAATATAGTTATTAGCTAATTATATGAATTTCAAGAGCCAATTTTTGTAAAAAAAAAAATCTAAAAACTAACAAAGAAGTCAAATTTATTGTATCTGAACCCATCGAAAGAAACATACTTTTCACAAGTTTATTGAACAGAACAAAATGAAAAGAAAGCTGTTAAAAAAGGAATGAGAGGAAATCTCCATTCTATAATTTGTATCTCTGTTAACTAGGATATTATTATTTATTATTTTTTAGCACCACGTCTTACTACCCGTTCGGGTTATACGCACTTACGCTAATGTGTAATGGTAGGGTGATTGTGAGATGAAATAAGGACCTACAGTTTAACGTGGAATCCGAACCACGGATGGAGGCCTGGCATTCCCCACATTCACAAGAGGTCTTGTCAGAACTAGGATATTGATGATTCAAATTTCTTAATAGTATATTGCAGCCAAATCCCAAATATACAAATTTTATTTTTTCATAAAAATAACAAAAGAAAAGTAAACACTGCATAGAGATAAGAGGGTAGTTGAAGCATACTCTTATCAGCCATTTATGGATGCTCATTAATTATCAACCGCTTTACACAAAACTTGTATTAAGTTATCAGAGAGCTTGGTCCTCAACTTCACAGAACGTCCTTTTATCTCGAGTGAACAGTGGCGGCACAACGTCAAGAGATTGTGTCTGTATTGTTAGCAAGTATACTACTTCAAACGCACCGCCTCGTAGATAGGTTCAGAAGGAAGGTACTTACTACTCTAATCCTTTATAGTGATTAGCTTTGCGCTTTTATGAGAGGCTGATACAGAGTGTGGGAGCTAACTACTATGCGGCCAAACCTGGAGTCTAGAGTCGGATCGCGATTTGAAGAGCTGATAAGGAGGTATAGAAAGTGTTTAAGATCAAGGTTTTTGCAGATTTTATTATACAAATATTGTTTTTTTTAGCCTAAACTAATTAAATTGGGTTTTTTTTCGGGTACGATGCCAAAATGAAATGTTTAATTAGTAGAAACTTTTAGTTTAATTTTAAACTCATAGTAATATCAAAAGTTCTTGAGAATATTTTGTCAGGGTATTGTATAACATTTGACCAAAACTTTTTTTTAAAAAAAAAGAAAAACTCTCGTTCAAATTCCGTAGTACAAATATTCAAGAATTGTTTACCTTTTCGGTGGTCACATGGCTTAAGGCGTCACTCTCGTGTTGGATTAGACTGCCGATGATGAGGAGATAGGGGTTCGAATCACGGTCGGGCGTACTGAGAGTGGCTTTTCCAAAATTGTTTCTCACCCTCCCCTCCCTCCACACAAACGCGGGTACACTTCTCTAAATTCAAGCTTCTGCATCCCTAACTCACCAGTGTCACTAGAACATATGCGTATAGCCTGAACAGGTAGTAAAACGCGGTGCTAAGAAAAAACCACTGATATAATATTTTATTTATTTTGAAAAAAAAAAAATAGCTATATTTTGTTATATAAATTGTAAAAAAATATTATTCAATCATGTATCACTTCACCTCCCACCTTAAGAGTAGGATACGACACATCAGCTAGGTCAGTAATCACGTCTGTCTGATGAGCTGAGGATCCCGGGTTCTATTCCCCACAAAGGACAAAAAAACATAGTTGATAAAATTGGGACTTCCCTTTCACAGTGATGCACTGACCGCATATGGACTGGCGGTTGTGTCAGTGTTATGACCAAGATACATGTTAAGTCTATTGTTGATATAATAACTGTGTTCATAGATGACAGTTAAATAGCACAAATAAATAATTATAGTTAAAATTTCATTACATTTACAATTTAAAAATACAATTTAATTTTTTCATTGCATCTTACTACTCTTTCGGATCGCACGCGTATACACTTTATTTTAGCACCGCCTCTTACTGCCCGTTTGGGTTACACGCTTACGTACTAATTACGCTGGTGGTTTTAGGGATAAGGAATGTTATATTTATATAAAGTGTACCCGCATTTACTAGAGTGAGAATGGAAAACGATTTTGTAAAAAAACAACTCAGTATACCCGACCGAGATTCAAACCACGATCTTCCCGTCATTGAAAGCTTAATCTACTGCGAGTCTGATGCTTTGGACTATTCCGCCACTGAAGTGGGGAGCATATGTACTAATTATGCTGATGCATTAATCAGGAAGAAGGATGAACTTGGATGAATTTTACCCCCATTTTCATGGCGAGAGAGTGTAAAACCACTTAGGGGAAAAATTCAATATACCCTATACAACCAACAAGGATTCGAACCCCGATATACTCATCATCAAAATTCCAATCTATGACGAGAGTGATTCCTTATAATTATTAAATTATTAAATACTTCTGTACAATCATTATGAATCAAAGTCGATTAGTGTAGCAATACAAATATTTCCTTTGTATATACCTTCCTTTTATAACGATGAAAGCAATTCATTTTTATAGAGGGTTGTTTGAGAAATATATTAAAAAGAATTTATTCGAATTATAAACGCATCATCAACCTCTATCCTTCAATATTCTTATCCCCTATGTTTGGATAAAATAAATTATACAAACAAGTTGAAATGGCGGTAATACGATTGCTTTGAGTGAAATATGATTGGTGCACACGCTACCGATATTGATTTTATATTAGGCGAACAAAATCAACATGGTAGAGTTTAGAACGATTTCGAGAAAAGAAAACTAGGGGAAAGGGGAGGGATAAAAAAAAATATAGCATTAATCATACTGTTAAATGAGGTTGGTTGAGAAAAATTCGGAAGACGGTTTAAAAAGGTTATTTTGAACTTTGAAATCTTTATTAACAGAAGTAAATGTGTTTTTGTTAAAATTATAGTAAGCTCCTTTAGTTCAGGCTTTTCGTTAGTTATAAGATGGTCGGTTACCATTAACAGTCTGTACATACAGTACATTTTATGTTGCAAGTTTATTTCTATTTTTATATTTGTCTTAATGTCCATTTGAGCTATAAGTATTATTATTACTCAAATGAGGTGTAGTTTATAGGAAAAGTACCGGAATATTCTTGAGAGGAATAGTAGATTACTATTTAAGTAAAACCACTTTAATGTGTACCTTTGGGATTCGAATCTCAAACCTTTCGCTACCAGTACACCAGAAGAATTAGCTTTTTGGAAGTGTGTATAAAGGTTTGCCATATTTTTGTTGAGTGGTTAATTTTCTTATACAGAATAATCGTTTTAAAATTTTTATAGTATAGACCTTACAAATATAAACATAATTTTTTGGGTCGAAATTGATATTTTATTATTATTACTATTTATATGTATTTATTATATATGTATTTTTATATATATGTATTATATATATATGTATTTACTATATATATATATAGTAAAATTATAGCTGAAGTTCATAATTATATGCTAAATTAAAATATATATTCTTACTTTCTTACTTATGTAGTTACTCTATTGCATTAAAAACTTGAAAGTTCACTCTCGCATTTACAAAAGTACACCACCTATTCTTATCTTGAACTAGTTACAGCCAGTCTATCTCATTACAACCTATCTCTTTCCCTTCCATTCTATTGCTATCCTCCCATCTGCGTCTAGGTCTTCCCATAGGGTTTACCAATCAATACTCTGAACACGGTTCTAATTCTTACATTAATTATGCATGTCATGCCCACTGTAATTTGCGAGATCTGACCATCATTAAAAATATATTGTGACGAGTACAGGGTATGTAACTAATTATTATGTATCCTACACTACCCAGTATCTTTATTCGTTTTTTCAGACTAAACATCTTCTGAAGCACCTTGTTTTATAACAGACTACATTTATTTTAGTCGTGTGATGTATGATACCATGCTTCACACCAATGTAGAACAACCGGTAGAACTATTTTGTTTAATATATTCTCAGTTTTGTATTTCATAACAGCATGCCATAGGCTATCCAACTTACTGACCGAGTAGTACCATACATTTTCGTACTGTAGTCTATTCATAATTTCCACTCTAATATCGTTATTACTAGTTAAAGCTGTTATTAAATGTTTAAACTCGCTACTAATGTCTATGATGATTTTCTTAACACTCTAAAAAAATTTAGTCCTCAAACATCTTTGTATATGAGATATTCTACCCAAAATTATATTCTCCCCCCCCCCCCACCCCCCACCTTTATACCCAGTTTAAATCTTATTAAGGTAAATAATACATCTTGATCTAATCAACGCATCGTGTATAGGTTTTACGTATTTTACTTTAAAATACAGTAGCATTCAGACCACTGAAACCAATTTATTATATATTTAAAAATTCAAACAAATTAAAAAATCATTTAGTTTAAAATTAAAAAAATACCAAAAAGATATAAATTATTTCTTGTAAAATTAAGTTTATAGAAAATCATACCTCAAAACAAATTCTGGCTAAAACGTAAATTTTGTGTATAGTTTCCCGGTTAATCAGTCATGAGATAAGCTATTAATTGGTAGAGCGTATTCCTACTAACTTAGGCGACCTGGGTCCTGAAGAGCTAAACATTTATCAAAGTTAAACTGTGTATTATGAGAAGGATCTGTGTTTATAAAAAGTACCATTAAAAATATAGGCATTACCTGAATATTATGTATTTAGATTTTATAAAATTACTTAGTATAAAAAGTAATAAAATAAAAATCTTCATGGTGTGAGCCTGCAATTAAGCTATACCGACTGAGCGGCCACTACCATTAGCAATGATAGTGCTAACATTTATGGAGATTAGGTGTCATGAGGTCAACACAATGAACCTTTCAAACCTTAATCTCAGTTTTCTAGACCAAACTCTTTACTTATTTATTCAAGCAGTTCCTCTTTGGTCTTCACGAGGCTGAGTTGATCCCGTTGCAGACCCACAGCTTTACATAAAAATTCCGGAACACCGGGGATTGAACTAGGGACCTTTGAATATGTATACAGGAATTTGGACCACTAGACCACAAAGGAAGTCAAAAATTAATAATATATCATTAATATATCAGATTTTTAATATTTATATTAATAATATATTTATAATATTTATATTAATAATATATCAATATTTAATATTTATTTTCAAATGCAGTCATGGTTTCATGGGTATTAGCTACGTCATATCGTTGAATACGTGGACTGAACGTTAATCTCTTATGATATGGTTTGTCAGTGTCTGATTTGTACGCCTCTCTTATGTTATTTATATTTTCTCTAATTATTTTACTTTTTACCTTTTTTTTGTAACATATTCATGGAATGCTTAATATATTTTTTGTTCTGCTTTTAAAAAAAATACAGTCGCTATGATTATACTATATTAATCTAGCTAGAATAATATTACCAGAAATGTTGAAACCAAATTTAAAATACCATTATAAATACAACAGCATACCTAGATTTTATATTCAAGTATATAAAACATATAAACACAACTTAGAAAAGGGTATTCATCTTTTGAAAACTCAAAATAATCTCTGGCTAACAGTTTTTTGTTGTACCATCATAATTTTCTCCATGGTGGAAATACATTTTTTTTTTTCCGCAAAAGAAGAGAACCTAGTAAGTTTTTATGGTTACGAAAGAAGCAGGCAGCACTTTAAAGCTTGTGTTCTTGTATGTGAGTGTGTGAATGTATGAGTATGTAATGTACCGTATCTTTTTTACTTGAAGCATCCTTGTAGCATCACCACATAGACGAATATACAAGAACATTTCGCATATAGTAGGATTTCAACGTCAATAGGACATGTTACCTGCATTTTCTTCTTCTTGTTGTGGAGAATATAAAGTGTAAGAAACAGTGGACGTGATATCTCCTTTCCGCACGAGTACCTCCTTAAAAACGTCGCTGACAAGGAAAGAGGTAAGGGGGTAGATTTTAAGGAAGATGAACAAAAGGAAAAGGGGTTTAGAAGGGGACAAAGGCAAAAGGGTGAAAGACCAGTCGACGAGGATGGCTTAGTAATTATACGTCTTATAGAGCTGCTGGAAAGTTGGGGATCCTTCAACCCTAACGAAAGAAAAGGGAAGAAATGTGTGTGTGGGGTGTAGGTTGGAGAAAGGGGAAGGGGAGTCAGAAAAGGGGGTCACTATATATCCATGCTCTTGGTGAAAGAAAACGGGCGACGTCGTAAAACAAAAACTCATCCGAGTGTAACTTTGTTCTATGGAACTCAATGAAGTGAGTCACTAAAAGAGGTTCACTTTACTTTCAAGAACACGCTGATAGACTATTGACAATAATATTGGTAGGGGAAAAAAATCGATATTAATAAAAGTTTAAAGTAAAAAAATTAAGAAAAGTTAAAGTTTATAAACAAATTCTATTATTAACTCACCGTAGTATTAAAAATAAAAGCAAATATATAACTAGCTGGTGTAACAGTTCTTTGCACGAGGAATCTATAAAATAGCGTTTTTATTTTTAGTAGATAAAATAAACCACAGGGAAAAGCAACCAAATCTTAAATTATTATGTTTAAATATTAGTCCTTTATTGGTTTAAATTGTGATACATTACTCGAAAGTGGGTTGACTAATGCACATTGTCAAAATAAAGATATAATCTGAACGTTTTTTAAAAGTTGACATTTATTTCCTGTTAGTGCTAATAAAAGGAAAAACGTGTGTCACAGCATAAATAATTGGTTATTTAAGGGTTGAAATTATATACAATCAAAAGTATTTTACCATTTTTTTAAAGCTTTTAACCCGTTTACCCTTTTTTTTTACCAATTTTACCATTTTACCATATTTGCACTTTTTGCACCTTTTAAACCTTTTTAAACTTTTTACCCTTTTCCCCACCAATCGCCTTTTTACTTTTCATCTTTTTTACATTCTTTACCCTTTCCACTCCGTCTACGATTTCTATCACGTTAACCTTTTCCCCCCGTTAATCTTTTACTCTTTCTTTCCCTCTATACCCTCTTTGGGGCTTTAATCCTTTTACCTTTCTTATTTATTTTAACCATTAGCCTTTATACCTTTTTAATGATTTACTTTTTGTCATACTTACCATTTTGCTCTTCATGTTTTATTACTATTTTTGATTAATTTATTTTCTACCATATTTACCCTTTACTCTTTTAATTGCCTACCATTTTTACTCTCTTCCCTTTCTAACCTATACAGTGTATACACTACACCATTTATACCCACTCTTTCTACCACGTTTACGCTTTTTACTCCGTTAACGTTTAAACCCTTTTCCCATTTTTTTCCCTTTTTACTTTTTTGCAGCTTTTAAAAAAACATATTTAACCCCTTTTAAACTGTATACCCTTATATTTCTGTATGATTTATTTCTTGCCCTTTTACCATATTTGCTTAAGTTTGACCTTTTTAGTCCTTTTTAATGTTTTGGACATTTTTGCAATATTTGCCAGTTTCAATTATTTCATTTTTCTCAAGTTAAGAATGCAATAAAGTGTGGTTCAATGATATTTTAAGGTTTGGCATATTCGGGTTTTTAATATCTCGGCTAATTGTTCGGACTTTTAGAAAGGTAATATAATAGGCCTATCCTATATAATTAAAACAAGTGTCTCGTCGTAATAAGGTAGACTCGTACCGCCTCCTGAACCAACGCATGTTCTATTCTTTATATGTATTTAAATGACACCACTCACACTAGTCTGTGGTGCAACACCATGCCTCGGCACAGAATGGTGGCAAGGATTCGTTGGAGAAATAAAACGTGCAGTGTTGCGTAGTCACGCGGAAAAGTGTCGCACTGCAGTGGGAGTCACATTAGGTAAGGGGAAAAAAAAAGTAAATTGAGAAAAGTATAATCTTTTTATCATATTAAAAAGTAACAATAAAACAAACTTTAAAATAAGATAGTGCATGTATCTCAATTGAAGAATTCAAAACAATGTACAACTCTTATTTTATTTAAGGTATTTATCGTGCACTATATGAATCTACTGATTATATATCAATACTCGAAAATTCCTATGAGGGATAGTGAAAGGGCCACCAATTTTACCAGGAACGATATTTTCACATATCTTCCAGGGTTCATTTATATGTCACAATCGACGTGGAACCGATGTATATACTTCCCCTCCGTAGGAAGTTGTGCCACCGATTTTTATCACTTAAGAAAAATTCCGTCGACTTTGGCTGTGTTTGAACTTACGAATAGTGAGTGCTGAGTTGAGCACTTTACCTAGAGACCACCTAAGTTTACTGCACAGCTCTTAAAATACCTTATAAGGCTGATTAGCCGGAATATTAGATATGTTGATACGCTCAAACCAAACAGCGTATCGTAGTGCAGTGCTTTGCATTATTCACATGACAGCAAAGCAATTAAGCTATGTGCATCGATTTTTTTAAATGTATTATATTACACATTCTACTGTAGGAAATATAATATTTTTTATATCATAAAATAATTTTACTATTCTTAATTCCACTGCTAAACTACTTCAGTGGCCCCATGGCCTAAGGTACTACTCCCACAGTATACTAGACCATTGACGACGGGAAAGTTGAGGTTAGAATCTCGATCGGGTGTACTGAGGTTGGTTTTTCCAAAATTGTTTTGTTTTCTCTTCCTTCTTTACGCACATGTGGGTACATTTTTATGAATTGTTCCTCCCTCCGCTTTAGCTCAGTACTATTGTAAATATGCAGATAGCGTTAACAGGAGGAGTGGTGAAAAATGAAGGGCGTCTGGGAGCAGTTTAAGGTGGAAGGGAACGCGAGAAATGTCTATTGTAGTGTTTGCACTATTTACAGCAAAAAAAAAAAAAAAACTTTTGGTCAATAAATAAATTATGGTTCCTCTATAAATATAGAGTTTTGATTTTTCATCTGATGATATCAACAGTTGTTGAATATTTGTCATGAGCATTGTGGTTAATAGAAGAGAAAATTTTAAATTAAAAGAAAAAGTTATCATTAAATTCTAGGACACTCTTGACAAATATTCAACAACTGTTGTAATCACCGTGGGAAGAAACATAAACTCTAGGTTTCTAATAGAAAAATAGTTGCCTCAATTTGTAGAAACAGAGTTTCGCTATAGAAATTGCAAACATATATACCTTTTCTCGTGTGATATAAGTACAATTTACAAACAGTACAAAAAAACTATCCTATAATCGCTAAAAGAATTTAAATAAATATAAAGTAATATTAGCTCAACCAATGAAAACTTATTAAAACCAACTTATCGTTCAGATGCACGAAACTCTTACAATCTCCGGACTACTGGGTATTTGTATGTTAAGAACAACCTCACTGGGCTTACCTGGTTGTCATAGCAACCTGACATAATATGACACACTGGTAGTTGGACTCCAACAATACTTAGGGGAAACACATAAATTACACATAAATAAACACTTCAAAATTAATACGATAAATGTATTAGGATAGACACGAAAGAAAAAATTATATCATTTGTTGGATCATTCATGTGGTCTTAGGTTAAACAACATCACCGGCCAGTTGAACTCCGATAGCAGCTACAGTTTTAAGGTAATACAAATATACTTGAAATAGAAAAATATAAATATATGTAAAAAAAATTAAATTTTATATCTGGAAAGTATGTTAACTTATCAATGTTATTAGGAATTTATTTAAAAAAATGAAAATAATAAAATGTTTTCAAGTGAATCATAATTTAATTTTCTCGTACTAATTATGATTATTATTAAAATAAATAATAATAATAATATTTAGCACCGCCTCTTACTACCCGTTTGGGTTATACGCTTTAAGTACTAATTGCGCTAATGGATTTGGAATTGGGAAGGTTAATTAGAGGAAGTGAAACCCCCATTTGCGTGGAGGGAGAGTGGAAAACAATTTAGGAAAAACCACCCCCAGTTCACCCGACCGAGATTCGAACCTGGATCTCCCGTCCTCATTAAAATAAAAATTCTGAAATTAATTAATTAAAGCTTAACAATAGTTGAAGTCATAACAAAGAAAGTTGAAAAAATTGAGATGATTAAAAATATAGACTTGTTAATATCAATATGCAGGAAAAATTGTTTTGATGGTGGTAGTTCAGCTTTCGTAGAATAATTATATTAAAATATTTTCTTGGATTGCTTGGAATGGGGAGGGATACAGCTGAGATAAAATAGAACCAGCTCACCCATTATTTGATGTTCTGTTGAAAAAAAATCCTGTAGAAAATGATTTAAAAATTAAAATTTCTGATAAATCTCTTCACAGATATTCCCAGTCCTAGATGAGATCCAGGATTAACTGTTGACACATAACTTTCAACTTAAATACCAATTTGATAATATTTACTCTTGTGGTAAATTTAATAACTGTGGATTCATGAGATCTTTAAAATGACGTCAAGATAAGAGTCTCGATCAGAAATCTAATTGGGCCAGCTCACTTCCCCAGGGAGCTCAAAAGTTCTGAACTATTAAAAAAAAAAAAAAACATTCCCAAAAATATATATTTAAATTGATGATATTAAAATTATGAAGTAAGAAATAATACTGGAAAAGCGAAACAGATTGAGAATATAATAGAATCGTTTTAAGATATTAACTTTTTTTTTTTTAAAGTTTACAGATCAAGAAAAATCAAATCTCTTGGCGTTTAAATTGTCAACAAGATTCCGTTTATCTTGTTTGGCCTATATATTCTCTCTCCCACGCTAGATTTCCTAGCTTCTACAAAGTACTAGTGGTACAAGTTTTAACTCAACAAAGACAATTACCTCCATTCGTGAAACACTGTTTATAAATATTGTCTATCTCAACGAAAATTTAAAGTATTAATTAATACATACTGTTATTTGTCCAATATATTACTTCCCATTGTTTATTTATATATTTTTATTTCCTCTTAGACTCGTATAACTTTCAAATGCCGTGTTTGTTTCTATAAAATAAACGTTATGGAAATAAGGCATTCTTGACTCCCAAGTTCCATGTACTCGCGTGTAAATAATATTTATACTTATAATTACAAGAATTTATTTATTTATTTATTATTAGCACCGCGTATTACTACCCGTTCGGGTTATACGCCCTTACGCTAATGTGTATGGTAGGGTGGTTGTGAGATGAAATGAAGGACCTACAGTTTAACGTGGAATCCGAACCACGGTGGAGGTCTGACATTCCTCACATTCACAAGATGTCTTGTCAGAGGTGAAGGAAGGGTTTGGCAATCAGATAAATCTTTGCCGGGACCGAGGATTGAACCCCGGCCGCCAGTATAGAAGTCTGACACCTTACCCCTAGACCACCAGGTCACCCTATAATTACAAGAAGGTTATTAAATAGCCAGAGGTAAGATCTGCTATGTCACACTTGCGACCCTTCCGTGCCTCATCTTAATAAACCCTGCTAGAGAATAATGAGCTGTGTTTTTGTAACTACTTGCTTGATAATATCTGTCAAGAGAAAGCTCCCCTCCCTGTCAGTAATCGTGTGGGACCTTAGTACAGGGTTTGTTCAACGCTGATGAAGGGAAGAAGGATTGGGATAAAGGGGACGAAGAGTCGCTGGCACTGAGTTATGAAGCAATTAAGACAAGAAAGGGGGGGGGGGGGGAGAAAAGGGTAGGCCGGGTGTCGCGAACTTACATCTCGACATCACTCACTCAAAACTCTTCACTCCGATACAGTTAGAAAGCAAGAAGAGTGGTCAAATTATGAATCAACAAGTGATTGTTTCTTTGGGTTAGTGGTTAGCACATCTGGTACAAAGGTGGCAGGTCATAGTTTAGTCCCGACACTTTGTAATAGTATTTGTGCTTCCCCCTTCTTATCGTAATACATTTTCTCAACCTCTCAGGGAGTATTGTGATTGTCAAGGAAAATTGAACTCGAGATTTTGATAAGTGACGATTTTTCATGCATGACCCTATGACACAATTTTTTTTTACGATGCCGTCTGTCTGTCTGTTCATCTGCCTGTATCTTGGCTTAGGGACAACACCATTTTAAAGATCGGGCTACAGCTTTTTATCTAGAGTTTCCATAAGGTTATCCCGAGGGAGTTTCGGTATTAGTATTATAATTCTAAAATTAAGGGTAAGATTACTTTACTTGAGCAGAAATTTCCAATTT
This sequence comes from Timema cristinae, assembly GCA_039000515.1. Lineage (NCBI taxonomy): Eukaryota > Metazoa > Arthropoda > Insecta > Phasmatodea > Timematidae > Timema > Timema cristinae. The sequence continues at coordinate 32,269,310 of JBCFYV010000100.1, forward strand.
TTATCATATCTCCATATCTATTATCATAGTCTACTAAAATGTATTTAGAAATTAAAATCTCTTAATTGAATATATTTCTATGAAACAAATATTTCCTGTGCGATAATCAAATACAGGCCTATATAGTTTTATGTAGATATTTGATAACTGAAATTAATAGTTATATTCTTTGGTGGACAGAGATATTCCTCTTTCTTAATGTTTCTATAACAGTGTATATTATTTCATTAATGTTCTATGTTGGAGTGTTTCTGCAATAATGTACATTATTTTGTTTCACAAATCTTAAATAGTTTTTATTAAATAACTCTATTTTAAGATAAAAGATAGTTCATGTGGTGAAACGTGGTATTTATCTTTCTCTTTTTATAACACCCATTTGGGCTATCCGCATATTAATTACTCTTATAAAGTAGGAATGAGTAAGGTAGGGTTGAGATACAATGTAGATCTATTTACGTTGAGGGAGAGAAGGAACAATATAATAAATATCCTTTAATACACCCTGCCAAGGAAATAAAACTCACCTCCCCATCATCAAAAAATCACCCAAGGTAAATCTTTCAATTATATCTCGTACCCATCAATGCGAGTCTCTCAAACCCAGAGCCATTAGGTAGACGAGAACCAGCATCCAAAACAGCCCCAAAAAACTCAGTTACTAGACTAAATCCTAAATTTTTGATAGCTATTAAATTTTAACCTGAGGATTTTTAAAGTACATTTTCTTAATACTGGATTTATCCTCTCTTGACAGACAAATTAATAGTAGTACTCAACCCGAAGGTTGGTTGAATCCTCAACAGTTCTACCGTCATCTGTATATCCTAAGCAGTACTGAAGAGGCGTACTAGGGAAATGAGGAGTGAGGCAATTTCTCGTTTCTTTCCTCACTGAGCCAGAAGGTGATATTGCACATCAGTCTTCCCCCGCAGAATTGCAACCACCAAGTGACCCTACAAGTGACACCTTCACTCCATTCATCATAGGGACTGGTTTTATATTGAATGTTATTACTAGTAGTATCGTTCATACCTCTGCCACTTTAATGTTTGTCAAAGCCATAAGTGAGACTGAAACAGATCAATGAACGTAACATGCTCTAGTCCATACCAGAAGTTATAGTTCATTGTAAATAATATATATGAACAAATATGGATTGATTCACAGACTAACACACAACAAAACATTTATTGTCAACCATTGAGCCAGGATATCACAAATTATGTTAAAAAAAAATTGATTGAAATTATTTAAGTCCTTCCTGGTAGCAAACATTGGTTTCCTAAATTCGTGGTCCGTTTCCCTGATGGAGAGAGAGACAACCAAGTAGGTTATAAATACGTACACCTGAAGGTATGTGGATACAGGCGTCAACCTAGCATTATCTTGTTGGTTGTTGATTGTAAGGGTATGGAATCATGGGAAGGTGCACTGTAGTAGTTTTTTCCTAAGACTGTTTTCCTCTTCCTTCAAGCAAATGCAGATTATTTACTTTAAATTATACCAGTAACTTGTAGGGGAGTGTTTTAGGGTAGGTATATAGGTCCGTTCCCACCGCAGCGTGTCATTACGTGTTGCCGCACGATTTATTTATTACGTGTATTTAAATTGAACAATTTCATATTGGAGCCACCACGTCTCAGAACAATGCATTCGGCGAGGGAATACAACTAGTCGCTCACCAAAGTGAGCTGCTCCGAAATGCCGTGGAACATTCCAGTCAACTTCTTCCGAAGGTTCACCCATATAGCGCGCCTCCGCTGTGGAAATGCAGTATGTATTGAAGGTTTCTTTAGTTTTAGCTTTTTGTTTACCATTTTTCTCCTCTATTTTTAACTGATTAAATTTACAAATAAAAAAACATAAACACTTACTGTTCGATGGTGATTATGTTGAATTCTACCTCAGTATAAATGTGCAGTTTAGTTACCAAAATGAACAGCGAGAAAAGAAAACACATTTCACAATACAGAGCGCACACGTGTCGTAGTTCGAGACATGCCGGCGCCAAACCAATGCACCCGATAAGTGTCGGAATGACATGAAAGCGTATTTCTCCTGTGGTTCCTCCCCTCTACCCCCATACACACAGGTACGGCATGGCAAAAGGAGAACATTCTACTCTAGAAACATCAGACTTATGGCATGGAAATTCCATAAGCTGCTTCCACGCGTCGAGTCTCGGTGCACCACGCTGTTTTGCAGCATTTGTTATGATAAGAAGCAAACAATAGAATGTTATTTTCAAAGGCGGAGTGTGTCGTGCCCAAATGGGCGATCAGCTGAAACATATGGAGTCATGCGGTGCAGTGCCGAGCTTCATTGAGATCTGACCTTAACTTGTTTCAACTTTAACTGTTGCTTCCCATCAATCAGTAGAGTACTCATTGACCAGGTGTCAACTACAGTTTATTCCCATGTGACCTACCTAGAGTAGAGTTCATGTTTGATTGGCCAAATAAGGAATAAGCTAGGGAGAACATACACATGTAGTTTTAATAAGCTCTGCTTACTCTGCCATACCTCCACGACACGTCATGAATTATACTTTCCTCCACCTTACCCCATTAGAATATATATATATAAATATCAAATGGTTAGTAGATGTAGTAAAGCATGGACAAATATTTTATTTTGTACAAATCATGATACTATAAAGCCATATGACTGACTGACTCACTCACTCACTGACATTAATGTGTACCCACTTCCAGATGAGCTAGAAACTTGAAATTTGGCAAATTTATAACTTCCAGCCTGTAACCGACGGGAAAATTTCAGAAATTAAAAAAAAAAAATTAACCCTGAAAAAACTTTAAAATGGTGGAGCAACTTTAAAGTCGGTGTGGACCTTTCTCTGGAGGCCTCTTGTGGCTAAACGGTAGGACCTATCAATAAACGGATTGCACTAGAGCTAATTTTGTTTTTAGGTAAATGTTGCCCATTTTACACACATTTTTTAATTTTCTGACACACTTATGGGACATCTAGAATCATAAACTTGTAAAAATAAATCACCGTTCAAAACAACGCTGGAATTACAATAGCTGACACTTACTGGGGGTCTGGCAGCGGAGCCCACAACGAGCAAAGCTAGTTGCTTACTATACAACCGGTCTATCCGTGTTTAACGCCATTAGTATGGTTTAAAAATAGGTAAAGCAAATGGAAACTATACTGTGGAGAGAGGATGGAAAACCATCCATGAAATAACACCCTCAGTGCAACGGAGACTCGACCTTCCCATTACTGCAAAAAAAATATGAGCATGATGTTTAGTTCACTTGCTCATCCAGAATGTATAAAAAAATTAAAATACATAATTTTTTCCCCATTTAGTTTTTTGGGTGATAAAACATTTTTCAAAGTAGCTTAGGTAAAATATGCAAAATCAGCATTATTCAAAAATATGGTTAAATAATGAAAGCTTAAAAAGGGCAGGATTAACTCCCATATATCGGAGTTTAAAAAAATGTGGTTGTCAATTCGAAGGCGTGTTGGCCTCAAGCTTCTTAAATTAGACTTTCCTCCTTCGGTTTACCCCTCCTTACCACCTCTTCTTGGGTCTTGCAGGTCTCACAGCTTATTTGGTCCACGCTACCCCATTTTCCCCTTTACCTCCCTGAGTACCACCGGGGACTTGGAAAACCCCAACTACCCTTTGCCAAAATCCTCTTACAGCCACTATTAGATTTAGTATGACAGCGACATAAGTCTCCACAATATTCTTGTTAAATAGATATTTCTATGAGAATTTTGTTGTATCTTAGCTAAAATATATTTTCTTGCCAGTATTATTAATAGGTTAAAGATATAGAACGTAATATTTATGAGAAATGCACCCACAATTGCATGAAGGAAACGAGTAAATTATTTTTAAAAAAACCTCCTTTGACTCGGCTGCGATTTGAGACTAGATTTTCCAGATACCAGCAAACTAGACTAGTTAAGAGTAATATATTAAATGTATATAAGCCTATAATTATATAAATATACACACGTATATACTATAATATATATATATATATACATATAAATGTATGTGTATGTATATATACATGTTAACATGTATATATACTTACTTACTGTATGGCATTAGGAACTCGAAAGCTCATTGTCACACTTAAAAATGTACGCCACCTATCCTTCTCTTGAGATAACTATATCCAGTCCACCTCATTACACACTGTTGCTATCTTGAGCTAGTTCTATCTAGTCCACCTCATTACACCATATCTTTTTCAAGTCTATTCTAATGTTATACTCCCATCTACGTCTAGGTCTTCCCAATTGTCTCTTCCCATTTCAAACCCTTAACAAGGTTCTAGATTCTTCCACTCTCGTTGCATGTCCACCCACCGTAATCTACAATATTTAACTATCATAACCATGTTTTGTGATGAGTACAGGATATGTAGCTCATAAATATGTATATCATATATTTAATATATATTTATTGGTCAACTAATCCCCGATTTAATTTGGACTATGGTTATTCCGTAGAGCCGGACATTTGTTATCTCCTGAGACTGGATATAAATCTATTTATAGAGGTCTGGGTTCATCTTCCTACAAGTGCGGGTGGTGACATTTACATAATTATTAAACAAAAGGTTGTACTCATATTAGCACGAAAATTTCAAACTGACCTAACCTAGTACATACAAACTATTAACAGACATACATACAAAGTGCCAGAAATGGTATTACCTATTAATAATACAAATATTTTAAGGCCGTACCAAATTGACACTTTTAGATCATACAGAAATAAGTGTGGAAATGTGTTTTTAATCAATCAAAATCTACTTCTAAAAAAATCATTTACCTAATCCTTTTATAAATAAATATAGTATTTTTTATTAATTCTAAAATAAGGGCTAGAAAAATAGTTGATCGACTAACAGTATCGTGTAGTGGAGTGTTGAAAAGGTATGCACAGCATGTTAGTTATTGTACCATGAAACCTTATCACCTATTCGGTTCCCATTTGACCAACTCTGCTCTACATACCTCATCTGAAAATGTAATCTCAATTTAACCTGAAAGGTATCGAACTTACCTTGACGGGCTACACTATGGTAAAACTTAAAATATAATAGCTATAAGGTAGTCAATAAAAAAAACGTATTTATCAACACGTCTTGCTACCCATTCAGGCTGTACGTATATGTACTAATTAGTCTAATGTGTTTGTGATTAGGAAGGTTAAATTGATAGGAAATGCACTCGCATTTGCGTGGGGGAGAGTGTTAAACCTTTTATAAAATGATTATTATTATTAGCACCGCGTCTTACTACCCGTTCGGGTTATACGCACTTACGCTAATGTGTAATGGTAGGGTGATTGTGAAATGAAATGGAGGACCTACAATTTAATGTGGAATCCGAACTACAATGGAGGCCTATAAAAATCACCTTCAGTACACCCGACCATTATCGAACCTCGATTTATCTGTCATCGGCAGTCTTCTCTCTTACGAGAGTGACTGACACCTAATACCATGTGGCCACCTTTGCGATTAATGTAATATACCCAATTTGAGTATACTAAAACGCAGTAATTTTTTTTTTAATGTGCACAACCTGAACATCTATTGAGACACAAAAAAAAAGTTTACATAAAAAAGTGTATATTCTAGTTTGTTTCCCATTCTCCACTTTTCTGTGAAACAAACTCTTTGTACAGGGTTGAAGCGGACGAGATGGTGTAGTTATGCGAATGATTACTATTCGTCGGAAGAGAGGTATTCTTTTTTACCCTCCTATTTTTTTTATTTAAAAAAGAAGGAAAATAAAATCAAACCTAATTAATCATCGGTGTATTGGAATAATAGCTCCTATATCACGGGAGAGAAGGATGCTCTGTTGGGGTTGATATAAAGCTCTAACTAACCACCACAAAGCGGGGTGAAGCGTGCCCATTTGACTGGAGAATGGGGCTGTAAAAAGAGAGGTAGTGTGAGATCATACACCGTACTCACCGTCCACGACGCTCTGATGGAGCTTAGGGAAAATACCCCTTGTTTTTTTTAGTCGTTATTTATTTTTGTATACTCCGCATCTTACTACTCGTCTAGGTTATCCTAATTTGACCAAACTATTTAAATAGGATCAATTGGCCACGTGGTATAGTGTTTAGCGCACCTGGACCCCTAATTTTGAAACTTGCGAAAATACTCGCTTGCGAGCTAACTCGCAACTTATGAACTCGCAAATCGCAGGCTGTATTGAAACAGAGCTAATTTTGAAAGGTTTCTAATGTCGTGCGAGTCGGTGTAGTGTTGTTTCGCTTGCGACTGAGTTTTCAATCCGACAACACTGTAAAACCATGACGTACCAAAGGGTTGGGGCGATGGTATGCCACAATACGTCATTATACAAGATACGTAACTGAAAGTAAACATTATTATTGTATTGATTACATCATATACAACGGTTAGTTTAGTTTCATTGGGAAACCATCTTCCAATTGTATACATCTAAACGTGTTAACTCAAAATTTTCTCAAAGTTATATAAGTAAAATAAAAACCGCCTCTCTGGAACAATCCAATTTAGCATACTTGGTAGCGCGCTTGACTCGATTTCGTACTTCCACGAGTTCAATCCCAACCTAGGTAAAATATTTTAATTTTTGTCTGAATTTATATCACGTTTTCGTAATTAGAATTCAGTAATATATTTTTTTATTTTCGCAACTATTTTTAAAACATAAATATACCCTAAAAATTTTACTATGCGAATAATAATTAGCTTACTTAGCCTTATTTTAAAATGTGTACAAGCCTTATTTTAAAATGTGTACAATTTTATGTCATAAAACCCATTATTTAATTTTTAAATAATCACCTACATACAAAATTTCAAAATTAATGTAGGCCTAGCTTTTTTAATTTAATACCTTTTTAATTTATTTTTAACGACTGTTATGTTAGTCTACTTAGGCTCAAATACCTTGTGTATTTCTATAAAATATATTTAAAACTTATTATATGCTTACTAATACGATCATTTAAAATTAAAGTTTAAAGTCTGATAAATTAAAAAAAAATTTTTTTTAAGGATTTGAACACGCAAACCCTAGATCATGAGACGGTCACGTTACCGACTCATCCAAATTGACGATTGAGGAAATTGAAAAAATTAGAATATATAGTTTCGTTTTCAACCAAACAAATATTTGTATTGAAGGATTGCATAAAGTGTACAAAGCAATCATATTATTTTCTTCTGTAAACCTATTTTGTACAGTGATAGGTTTTTTCAACAAAATCACTCTCAGAAAGCTGCAGCCGAAGAGGGGGATGGCATCCATTTTGTTATTTTATTGCCTATTCGATAGACAAGGCCTGTGTCGCACGGTGTGAGGCTGGCGAGTAGAATCCGCTCGCTATTCGATCGTGTGACGTCAGTTTTCGCAGCGCAGAAGTTTCAAAATTAGGGGTTTGCGAGATTGTGTGCGAGATGAGAGAAATACGCTAGCGAATCGCTACTCGCACGTTTCAAAATTAGAGGCCCTGGACACCTACCAAGGGGGCCTGCGTTCGATTTCCCTTCTGGTGCCTTTAATATTTTTGTTGAAAGGGGAATTATCCCAAAGGTCACAAGGGTCGGGTTATTAGGCTTAAATTAAGTTAAGATTATAATAATAATAATAATAATAATAATAATAATAATAAGTAACGCGTCTTACTACGCACTTATCCTAATATGTAATGGTAGGGTGCACCCAAAACCGGGCCAGTTTAACTTGGAATCTGAACCACGGTGGAGGCTTGGCATTCCCCACATTCACAATTTGTGATTAATACACGTCTTGTCAGAGGTGAAGGAAGGGTTTGGGAATAAGATACATCTGTGCCGTGACCGGGAAGCCCCGAACCCCAGAACAGAAGTCCGACACCTCACCCCAAGACCACCAGGTCACCAACTAGGTTAAGAGTATCTACTGGTTTCACGTCCTAATACTATCACCGTCATCTCATCTCATCGGGACATGGAAAGCGCCTCCACGGAAAGTGATGTATGATTAGTACATTCGGGCGTCTCCTGAACGATGGTACATTAGTTCCAGCTAAACTTCCCACAAACGGAGCTATGTAGCCTACACACGCGCACACATATACATTGAATTAGGGTCTTCACACATGGGGCCACTATAGTCGCACCACCACTTAGTTTGGTGGCGCTGCTCCTGGAAGAGTGAATGCTTTTGTTACGCCATCAGCCACCAGCCAGTCTCAAAATAGAGTTGGAAGAGGCAAAAAGAAAATTGTTGGGTAATAAATGAAAGGACTCATTATTAAATTATACAAAATAATTGTTTAATTTGTTTGAAATTCAATACATTCATCAAATTTTACCGTATATCAAAATCACTTTGTTTAAAATTCAATTGGGGAGGTTAATATGCAGTTTGAGTTGGATAATAAAGAAGGTACAAAAAATCATGTATAGGTCTACTTACCATATTCATTTAACTCAGCTTGAGTAGCGTCTGGTTTGTTAATATACATTTCAACAAGTTCCAACCAACTTTTCTTCTTCAAATTTCTGTCTGAATATTCGTTTGCGTTCATGTCCTAAATAACAATCCTTGATTGAACTTCCAGTATGAACCTTTTTGTGTCAAATCTACTTGTTTCAGCACTTATTTTGAAAAGTACGAGCACACATACACACACATGTTTGGTAGCACTCAATAATCGCGTCTCTTGCGAAGACCTTCGTAGACAATGAAATGAGGTGGTGAGGTTGCCAGCCTGGCCACTCGAAAAATCGCGTCTTCCCGCCCTCACTATTGGGCGTTTTCACATTTACCGACACCAACACCGATGCCGGTTGTAACGAAATCTCAGGTTAACTTATGGAATGCTTTCACAGTCACCGACATGTCGCCATCGTGCCATTGTCGGCGAGGACATGTCAGCGGAGTGTCGTCGCCTCAGTAGAATCGGCCGGCCAATAGTTTGCCCCACAGATTTGTGTTTGCTACGTGTGCGTATACATATTTTGTTAACTAGGCGTAATATTTATCTATACTTATACTTATAATATTATAAAGAGGAATGATTTGATTTTTTTGATTTTTTGTTTGTAATAGATAAACTCAAAAACTACTGGACCGATTTAAAAAATTCTTTCACCAATATAAAGTTACATTATCAGCGAGTAGCATAGGCTAATTTTATTTGGAAAATTAAATTTATTCCTCATAAAAATGTCGATAGTATATTATATAATCATTGGAAAAAAAGTTGTTGAAGGGAAAGTGGGGTTGGAGAAGGGGGCGGGGGGAAGGCGTGAGGAAAGAGGAATGAGATGAAAATAGGAGGGAGGATAAAAAGAGGGAGGGGGCTATACAGTGACGGTAGGACTGTATTTAAAAATAAAAAAAGTAAAAAAAGTTTTGTTTTTATATTGACATGATGGATGATTTGAAGCTTTGTTTTACAGGATTCTTTACAATATTTTTTACCGGGAAGAGGGCTAGTTAATAATAAAATGGTATGGCCAATATTAAGTATGATGAGGTAACTTTAATAGAGCTGATATGTGCCCTCTAAATATCATACTTTTATAACCGGGGGCACCCAAAACCGTCTTTTATGCGTAATCTTTCGTCTCTTGCCTCTTAAATATAACAAATGAAGCAAATATAATTTGTTAACTGCAGCCATTTTTGACTACTATTAAAGACTATACACGTAATGGTAACACCAGGAGCGGGTTTTAAACAAAACAGGAGAGTCGCATCTCCTCACCCGTCATTAAAATGTTAAAATGTGTCCTCGTGTAGTCGGGCCGGTGTCGTGCCGGTGTTAGTGTTGGTGTCGGAAAATGTGAAAACTCCCACTCTGGAAGCGCCTCCGACAGTGCTGCCACCACCACGTGTCAAAAGGTCCATATCATGCAATGTAAACATATGGTAGCGCGGCCATGGTGGCTCCGTGTGTAATGACCCTAAGGCTGAAGAAGGTGGAATTTAGATTAAACTAGTGGAACATGCTGTGTGTCTGTAATTATTAGTATGATCGGTTTCTTGATTTATAAAGGGACACTAATTTTTATTAGTGGTTAAATATTGAAAGTATTTGGTAAAATTTAGATGACCCTCTCTCCCAATTGGTTCCAGATATAGGTCTGAGGGCAGTGAGGGGGGTGAATGGGGATGTTATCCACTCGAGGGGTGACACTTTAGCGCTGTGGTTCTAGATATATATACACATGAGGATGCTAGGGGGATGAGGTGGTGTTGAAGTTTCAGGTTAAGTAGTATAAGTAATTAAAATTATACTCAGTGTTGACCAATCGTCTGAGTTATGCCCATGTGAAATTTCGGCTCAATCTGTATAGTGGTGTATCAGTTAAGGAGATTCTTCTGGGTGAGGCTACAGGTTTTAGGGTGGGGAGGGTTTGAAATCTTGTGCCTGTGGGTACCCCCGTAAGGGTGACACCCTAGCCACAGTCTTTCAGTAGATACGCATGTTGTTGGCACTCTTATAGGATTAGCTGATCCAGTAAACTAGTGTGGAGAACTATCGCTAGGAGCAGCTTACAAAGGAATGCGCATGCGTGGACGTGAAGTCTATAGAAAAGGAATTGTGAAGTCTATGTAAAGTTTGCCATTACTGTTTTGTTAGTGATTTGTCATTAATTTAAAGAAGAAGCTCAGCTCTATTTTCTATATTTTACCTTTTATAATGTGGTTTATTTATAAAATAATAGATTTAGTTACATATATGGAATTTGATATAATAATTTATTAAGAATAGGTGATCCGGTAGTCTAGGGGTAAGGTGTCAGACTTCTGTGCTGGGGATCCGGGGTTCAATCCTCGGTCATAACAGATTTATCTGATTACCAGACCCTTCCTTCACCTCTGACAAGACGTGTATTAAGCACAACTTGTGAATGTGTGGCATGCCAGGCCTCTACCGTGGTTCGGATCCACGTTAAACTGTAGGTCCTCCTCTTCATCTCACAATCACCCTACCATTACACATTAGCATAGGTGCGTATATCCCGAATGGGTATTAATAATAATAATAATAATAATAATAATAATAATGACAGCAATAATATTAATTAATAGCACACAGCAATAGAAAATGCGTTGTGTTCCTGCTTCTAGTCTTTTAGTTCGCGGCAGTAACGATGCGAGCGCTAGCGATGTGGTTCTACTTGCCAACATTGCGGTGGCGTTTCTATACTATCCCTTTTCTATGGTAGATATGTATGGAAGTGTTAAGGAGGTGGGGTGGAATTGGTGATTTGGGTTAAGTGGTACAAGTAATTTTAATTAGCCTACATGTTAACCGAACGTCTGAGTTATACCCAAGTGAAATTTCAGCTCAATCGGTGAAGTGGTATTTGAGAGAAAGGGTAATATGGATTTGTAGCATGTGACACAATTGCAGAGTGGTTACTTAATATTATAATAGTTGTTGTGGTGTAATACCAGCTGACCTGTACATGAATCATTTGTCTATATTCTCTCCACATGCTACATTAGTTACACTTTTCTTAGAAGTTATTCAACATTTTCATTAAAAAAAATACCAAATAAAATGCTTCAAATGATTTATGCTATTGTAAAAGTGTACTGTAATTATCTATGGATAGCTTTTTGTTTGTTTATAGTCTATGTTTTTTTTAGCATCACGTGTTACTCACCCAACCGGGATTCTAACCCCGATCTCCCTGTCATCAGCAATATAGTCTACTGTTGGAGTAGCGCCTTAAGACCATGTGGCACCAACGCGGGCAATATAAGGTTTCTTTTTACGGAAAATAGACTATATACATGAAAACCGTAACATATAGGAGGCATTTTAGAGGTGGGCCGGAAAGACAAAAAAAAAGTACATACAAACATATGTCCCATTTGACCTAGCTAATTATACATGGATAATTCCATTGCTCTTACTCTATTAATTACTCTATTATGCATTGATGATTATCTAGCTATGTATATTAAAATATATTTTGAAAAAGATATAATGGTTTTACAAAATAATAGCTTACTATATCTATTTTCATGAGAGGGGGGAAATAAAAACTAATTTTCATGTCCATAATACTTAAATTCTTTTTCACAATTAAAATTACCCCTCTCCGTAGCCTCCATGAAAATAATAGTACGACACCATTCACTGTCACCAGTAATCATCGAATAATATTTTAGAGACCATAGTGTATCGTTATATGCCCCCCTTTTTTTTATCAGATGTGGGCATCAAAAATAATTAATCCCCGTGTTTATCTGCAGTTTTATTTAACAACTGAGGCCAACTGGTGGCGACCAAATTGTTAACGTGGCAGCCATTAGTTTTGAAGCTATATGAACGTACTGTTTCCCTATTCAACAAAAAAGCATTACACAAACGTTATATCCCCCTAAAACATAAACAATAATTTATCGAAACCACGCATACGCATACATATATACAAACATATATACTTGCTCATAAATTTCCCTAGGTAAAACCCAAATGCAAATAAAAACAATACATTACGTACCATTTTGCGTTGAAATATTTATAAAATATTGGTAACTTCCCCCGAATGAAAAACTTTACTTCACACCCACATCACTAAAAATAAATAGGCCTATAAATATATATATATATATATATATATATATTCATATAAATTGGTGTTCTTTTGCACTTTGAATTATACATAATGTTGTATTAATATGACACCATTGCAGATACATCATAAGAAAAAGAAAACTTATATAAAAGTAGATCATATTTAATTTTTGTAGAGAAACGTAAACAAATAATAGTTTTGAAAATTGAAAAATGACACTTGGACACGGGAATCGAACCCGGGACCTTTGGAATAATACACTATTGCTCTTACCACTGAGATATCCTGGAATAGTCCCGTGTACAGGCTCATTCTTTACTCAAATTTTAAGGCAGAGTCTATGATGGACGTGCGGAAATCGTCGGATACAAATGTGTGATTTTATTAAGATCACATTGTGGGTGACCTGGCGGTCTAGGGGTAAGGTGTCAGACTTCTGTGCTGGCGGCCGGGGTTCGATCCTCGTCCCGGCACAGATTTATCTGATTACCAAACCCTTCCTTCACCTCTGACAAGACGTCTTGTGAATGTGGGGAATGCCAGGCCACCACCGTGGTTCGGATTCCACGTTAAACTGTAGTCCTTCATTTCATCTCACAATCACCCTACCATTACACATTAGCGTAAGTGCGTATAACCCGAACGGGTAGTAAGACGCGGTGCTAATAACAATATTAAGATCACGAGCTATCAGATAACGCGGCTGCCTTCGACTCGGTAGTTGGCTTCATGCTGCCACTTGTACAATTATTATAATTGTAAGGGATTGCATATTTAAGAATCAAATAACCAAAGCTTTTATTTATGCTTTTAATGATTAAGAATGACACTGATGACGGAACGATTCCTGGATAGCTCAGTGGTTAGAGCATTGGCGTACTAAGTCAAAGGTCCCGGGTTCTACTCCCGTGTCCAGGCGTTATATTTCAACTGTCAAACTATGATATCTAGATGGAGTAATCCTCACTAAAAGCACAAATAATAGCTTTGGCTATTTGATTCCTAAAGAATAGGTCAATAAATACATTATGATCTATATAGTTTATTATTTTACTGCTTGCGTCTTTGGGCACGTGAGATAGGGCATAGCCTAGTATGGTCTGGTTTACCAATTAACGGGTAGGTCAGGGCTCAAGCCCTTGCTGGATGTATTAAAAATAGTATTTTCTAAACTATTTTCCACTTTTCCTTCACAACAATGTGGATATATTTTACTTTAAATTATATCTTACTCATTACTAAAGAATTGGCTTAAACATCCAGATACAATGACTGGGTAGCAATATGAGGTTTATATACAGTATATACATATATATATATATACTCGTGTATGTATATAGTATGTATATATACGGTGTATACATGTAATTAAAAGTATTTATACAAGTCTATGTATAAATCCTACCAACCGTATATTTAACTAACTTTATTCGCTAATACATTTAAAACAATGTTTTTAAACGACTTAATCTAAGTAATAAGGATTAGGAGAGTAGATGAGGACGAATACACAAGGATTAGCTTGTTAAGAGAGTGGGAATATCGCAAGTGGGAAAGCAACCTCAAGGCAAAAAACAAAAGTTTGTGAGAATGTATTAATTTGTTTTGACAAAATGCGATGTTATATAAATTGATAAATTGTCATTTGGTTTTTAATTTGGATAAGCTATGAGACAAATTTGTGAATTATCATATTATTAGCACCGCGTCTTACTACCCGTTCAGGTCATACGCTCTTACGCTAATGTGTAGTGGTAGGGTGATTGTGAGATGAAATGGAGGACCTACAGTTTAACGTGGGATCCGAACCACGCTGGAGGCCTGGAATTCCACACATTCACAAGTTGTGATTAATACACGTCTTGTCAGAGGTGAGGGAAGGGTCTGGCGATCAGATAAATATTTGCCGAGACCGAGGATTGAACCCCGGACCCCCAGCACAGAAGTCTGACACCTTATCCTTAGACCAGTGGCTTACCTTGTGAACTATCCTAAAGTTTGATCATATTAGAATGATACTTACAGCTTTTCACAAATATATTAGGATCATTTTAACTCTGTACACATACAATACATACTTTATTGATCCACTGATGCCTAGCTTGTATTTTATCAACTTAAGATAAATTTTATAATAATATTTTGAGGCAAGCCAAAACTCTTGGTGTAATAAATTTTACTCTGAAGACGTTTTTCATTTACACATTTTTTCCTTTTCGCTAACCTCACAATTTATGGAACACATAATATATGGCCATTTATAGACGTCTATCTTATATGTTACAAACATGTAAAAGATAAAATAATTCAAAACATAAACTACATTAATATAAATCATGATAAAATAAACTGAAAAATAAAATAGTATTCCTTATTTCAACTATCTTTAATATCCCAAAACAAATATTTAGTTTCTTATAGCAAAAGAGTGTCCACAAAAAATAATAATGGATTATTGCGTCTGCATTATTTTAACATACGTATTTAGTTAAAGTGTTTAATTTTTACAATCTCATTTTTATATGATATTTTAAGTTAACTAATAAATAAGTTTAAAGTATCTAATTAATTATCGAAATTTATTTGAGAGTTTTGTTGCATAAATAAATTTTAGAAATAAAAGTGACCTTATTGTGTCAGATTATGTAAGACTGGCCTGCTGAAAATGGGTAGATTTGGGTTCAAATCCCATTTGTATCTACTAATGGTGTTAAAAAAAAATCCCACTTTCCTTGCCCGCAAATGCAGGTAAATTACCTCTAAAATGCTTCCTTCCTCATTATAGTAGTTTCCATTATGTGTTCAACCCGAACGGTTAGTAAGACGTGGTGATAATAAAAAATAACACATAACTTGGTAGGATCGTTGAGGTTTATTTGGATATTCACTTTCTGTTTAAATTGATAAATTTGTTATCAGAGGTCCTTATTTTAGAAGAAAGGTAGCTTATTCTATTGTTTACAAATTATATTATACTAAAAATTAGAAGTTTTTTTTTTGCTTCGTCTTTCTATCGGTTCGGGCTATCTGCAAGTTTACTTTCATGAGCTGAATAAGAGAAAGCTAGGATGTCGAGGAAGTGTACCATCACTTGCGTGGACAACCATTTAAGGAATAAACTCACACTCAGTACACTGATATGGGGTTCAAACACCAACACTCCACCATCAGCCACCCAAAACAAATGTGGTTAATACCGTCTCCACCATCGAAGGTAAAGTACATCCACGCATACGGTATTTCAATTGTTAATATTGGTAGTAATCGTAAAAATAAGGAAAACATGTATCCGCGTTTTATTAAAAACGTTAGAAAAAAAAATCATCAACATTATCTATTTCAATCTAACTTTTTGTTGTTGTCGCGTCTTCAATCATTGTATGAACGTAAAATGAATTCCCAGACGATGGTGAGTGTTTTCATTTCTAACATAAAATGACGCCACCCTTCTTACTGAGACTTTTCGAAAAGAGTTCACCCCTAAAATTCTTCTTATAGAAGAGTTTCTCCCTTTCTACCAACCATTTCAAGTCGCACAAAAAAGGGGTGAGGAGGGACATACAATTTCTCATTTCACGTATACAAAGTTTTGTATTTTTTTTTTTTTCACTCGCCTTTCTTTTTGTATTCTACCTTTTCTTTTATTACTAAGCTGCGACCCAGAGCGCTACGGTGCGTGCTTGAATATTTGAGATTTATGTTACACGGAAATTACACCACAAAAGAAGGTGAGTTAGTTTGAATTGTGCAGGTATGAAACTTGATGAAATTTATCATTCATTTCCAGGAAATGAAACCACAAAACAGAATTTAGATTGTACTTATTTTATAACTGTATACCCACATACTGTATATTGGAACCAAAATAAAATTGAAGGCTTCGAACACATAACACATTTTTTTTTATTTCTCTTGATATTGATTACATATATATTATTCATATTGAATTATTTTTCAAATTTTACAGTTGTCAAACATGAGATGTGATGAATGAATATGATATGAAATTATTTCTAGAAAAATCGGTAAGATCTGCTTTGGTGGATGCATGGTCTAAGACGCCACTTTTATTTTAGACTAGAATCACGATGACAGGAAGAACAAGGTTTGAACCCCGGTCAGGTGTTCTGACGGTAGATTTTTCAAAATGGCTTTCTACATTACCTACGTTCAAATAAGGGTACACTTCCTCTATATTCAACTTTCCTCATCTCTAACTCAAGAGAGCAATTAATACGTATAAGTATAACCCGAATACGTAGGTAGTAAGACGTGATGATAAAAAAAAAACTATCCAGAGAGTATTCTCAACCATTTAAAGAGTTTGCAACAGACCTTTGGCCTTCCAGTATATTTGGGATATTATTAAACCAGAAATTGTGAACATAGCACGAGTACTAATGAAGAGAAAAAAGGAAAATTAAAAGTGAGATTTGCAGTGAGTT
This sequence comes from Timema cristinae, assembly GCA_039000515.1. NCBI lineage: Eukaryota > Metazoa > Arthropoda > Insecta > Phasmatodea > Timematidae > Timema > Timema cristinae. The sequence goes on from JBCFYV010000100.1 coordinate 32,286,357, forward strand.
GAACCAAACACAGCGCAAGTTTTGGGATTCCCGGTGGATTGCAATCGAATTACGGAATAAAGTATATACATGTTAGCCAATGAACAAGAATTTTGGAACAGCTTGTAATCCCATTCAACACTTAATCTCTAACCTAACCTAACCTAACCTCAATTTTCCATTTTGAACAGGGTCATCATGAATTTAAATTTTACTTCAAAATTCGTGTAATAAGACGTGGTGCTAATAATATGATAATTCACAAATTTGTCTCATAACTTACCTCTGATGAGTTGTTCCGCAATTCATTTACACCCGTATTAGTTGTTACGCAATTCGTGTTCACCCGTATTAGTTGTTACGCAATTCGTGTACACCCGTATTAGTTGTTACGCAATTCGTGTACACCCGTATTAGTTGTTACGCAATTCGTGTACACCCGTATTAGTTGTTATACAATTCGTGTACACCCGTATTAGTTGTTACGCAATTCATGTACACCCGTATTAGTTGTTCCGCAATTCGTGTGCACCCGTATTAGTTGTTCAGCAATTCGTGTGCACGTTGTTGTTCAGCATTCGTGTGCACCGTCCGGCGATGGTCTAGTCTCGGAAAACAAACTAGTTTGTCATCAAAGCAATGGTGAGGAAAGCAGTGATCAGATATTCTGCAGGATAAATGCACTAATAAAGAGTATTCTTTTTTGTTTCAGTCCCACCAAACATCGATGATTACAGCTCAGCGATGATCAAGCAGCGAGGATGCCTCATAAGCGTACTCTAAAGAACGTTCAACCACCGAAATGGGTATTTATTAAATGTATCTACATAATGTATCTAATGTCTTACCACTACTAAAAATAGTAAATATAAATATAATATTACAATAACGTATATAATGCACAGACAAATATAGCTAGTCAAGACAATTTAAAACAAAAACTGATAAAACAAAAACAATTTTCACTCCCATTTTTCTCACAAATTTCTTATATTTAATCTTGAACTATAGGTAATTATTAAAATAATGATTATATATGGTTAGATATATATTTGTAAATAAATAAAGATATATTTATATTTTGCATATATAATACAAAATAAATACAATATTAAACTTTTATTTATGTTCATAGGTTTTATAAATAAAATAACATTCATAACATTATGTTCTAAATTTTTTTACTGTTTTATTCAAATAATACATTCTATTGCTATTTTTTACAACGTAATATCTCTGTAATGATATGTATTTTTATTACGAAAATTTTTAAATATATATGTTTGTCTTATTTATTTCTCCCTGGGGGTCTTTCTTAAGTCACAATGAATTTTAAGACAATTTTTTTATAACTGTGAATATTCTTTAAGTTCTCCACCAAATTCATAAATACATGCAAATAAAAAATAAGGTATCGTGTTGATGGTAGCATATTTGTTTACGAGTTGTCAGCCATGAAGTCGTCATTCGGGTGACAAACCTTTTTATATGATACCAAGTTTTATTGCGTTGAAGAGACCGAAAATAACATTTGATGAGCTCGGGTCCTGTGGTGCCAACCAGACTAACAATCTGTTTATTGGGACGTGAAAACTAATAAGCTTTGGATGATTTGGTAGTTAAACCGCATCCCTTGCCTTGGAACTCATAAATAATGTAGAACATTGTGCAATTATCTATACTTATAAAATAACATGTCCTGATTGATTGACTGACTGACTGACTGATGATTCATCATCGCCGAGCGCAAACTATCAAGGCTACAAGCATAAAATTCGGACTGTATATTCATTTTGTTATGTAGGCACCCACTAAGAAAGGATTTTAGAAAATTCCACCCCAAAGGGGTCAAAATAGGGGATGATAATATGTATGATAATATGTATGAAAGTCCGTCATTTTGAAAGTTACATAAATAAAATTTTGTATTTCGGTTATTGACGTAAAACAAATAAATACTTGTTTCAGGAATTTTGGAAATTTTATTTAATAAGGGATGAAAAAGGGGGTGAAAGTTTCTATCGGACTTGCATTATTTTTGATCTGAGGTCAAGTTATGGTCATCAACGTAACGTAATATTTTAAATTAATCTGTAAATACATATGTATATTTTCGTATTTGTATATAATCAACTTCCACGCGAGCAAAGCCGCGGGCAACAGCTATCTAGTACTACTATAAAGCAACATGGCTGACTCACTCACTCATTGACATTAATATTTAACCACTTCCAGATGAGCTATAAACTTTAAATTTGGCAAACTTTAGCTTCTAGCCTGTAACCGACGTGAAAATTCCAAAAAGTCAAAAATTTTAATTTCTAATCCCTGAAAAAATTTTTAAATTGTGGAGCAACTTTAAAGTTGGTGCGGACCTTTCTTTGGAGGCCTCTTGTGGCTAAAAGGTAAGACCTATTAAAAAACAGCTCTGGAATTACATTAGTTTACATCCTCATAAGGCAAAGCAAGCAATTAATATACAACCGATTACCGTGGCCAGAATGTAGTTACGCAACATATTACATGTTTCAAGACCTGTTTTGTATCTGTTAATAAATTAATCAGCAGATTAATGAAATGTTAAATTATTAATGTGGAATCATGACGTCAGTTCAGCTGGCCAAAATTAAGTCATAACTTTTCTAACATGATTATTATACTGTATTTTAATAAGACCAAAGACAAAAAAAATGGGGGGGAAGCTGGGGGAGGGGAAGGTTGATTGTACGAAAGTTTCGCAAGGGTTTACTGGTATTAATAAAATACTGATTTTTTATATCTGTCTAATCTATCCTTTCATAAACCACTGGCCATTCGGCCATCTGTAGCTGGTAATCTACTCATTTCTTTAGCTGGTTAGTGTTGCCCTCACAATATGTTAGAAATCCCATGTACTAGAGGAATTAAGAGAGTTTGGTGGTTATCCACTGCCGTCCACAATGAATTTCTATGAGCGGTTGTGAAAGGGCTTACCAATTTTGTTGGAAAGTATTTTCACATACCTTCCAGTGATCTTTTACATGTCACAATCGACATGGGACCGACTGCTTTACTTCCCCTCCGAAGGAAGTTGTGCTACGTATTTTAATCACTCAAGAAAACTCCGTTGACCTTGTCCAGGTTTGAACCCAAGAACATTGAGTCCTGAGGTGAGCACTTTACATACGACATAAATGAAACATGTCAGTGTAAGGTCGGTGACAGACTTATGTTTTGGTCGCGTCTCAGTTGCTGCGACACAAATGCTACGACCAGGTTACTCTAGTGTATTGCATTGTTTCATGTGAGAGGGGCACGAATGCTGCAACAGATTTGAAAACGTCGATGTGAGCGTTTCTTGGGCGTTGCGACCCGTCTCATATGAATCAATGCAATACACTAGAGCGACCTGGTCGCGGTGTTTATGTCGCAGTGAACAAAACGTCAGTCTGTCACTGGCCTGATACCGCCCTCACACTCTCGAGTGTGTTGTTAATAGAGACTCACTAATATAGTATGAACAGTAGTATGAACATTTCTAGGGGGAAGGTCTATCTTTATCCATGGTTACAGAATACAGGATGTCAGTAATATAGATTATAGGGCTCGTCCGTTTGACTAGGGAATGTTAACCGGGACGATGGGACCTAACAGGGCTTCAGGCCAAGGAGTCACAAGAGAGAGAGGAGGCGTAATTCGACCACTTATCACACCGAATGTACAGTCTCGGTCGAAAATAAGTGTAAACCACAATATGTCTTATTTTAAACCCGCACGGAAAATGTATTTACAGTAGGCCGCGTTTGGCGTTCTTAAAGTTTGTTAAAATTACCCATACATTCGTAAATCAATTTTTCAAACATCTCCGTTGGCCGCATGGTCTAACGCGCTACAGTTGCAGTAGATTAGCCTGCCGATTACCGGGAGATTGAGGTTCGAAACTTGGTCAGGTATACTGAGATTTTTTTTCTCCAAAATGGTATTACATTGTTTCCGCGCAAATGCGGGTAGATTTACTCCATATATAATCTCTCTTATCCATAAACCATAAGTTTAATTATTATATAAGCATATAGCCCCAATGAGTACTAAGGCGTGGTGGCAAAAATAAACATTTTTGTCTTTAAAAAGTTTATTTCTAGCTAAATTGGACTGTAGCATCTCTTATGCACTTATAAATTCATAATTGACGATAGGAACACATTTTCTGTGATGGTGGGTGTCATTTTAAATTTAAATAAATATTCAGATAAATGTATCTAAACAAGAACTCATCCCTAAACCTCATTTGAAATATATACCTAAATGAAATGAACTGAAAACTAGATATCATGTAACCGTTCTTATTCTTTCCTATTCTGACCCTTTAATTTTAATCTCGATTTTTTTCGATTCCCTGTGATGATTCTTAAATTTTAATCCTAATTTACAATTTTTAATCCTTTTCCCTGGATTCAATATTAAATTAAAATTATGTTATTGATTCATATATATATTACCTCAAGATGTTTGGAATGACTCTCAAATGTATTGATTGTAAAAATAAACTTTGAATAAGTGGCCATGTTTGATCTACGCAAGCTCACTGGAAGACAAAAGGGCATGTTGAGTACAGTTATAAATGGGTAGTAAAGAAGTGAAACGGCCAAATAACTAATAATGGTACCCAATTAAAATGTATACGATTATGAATACTGGCAAAAATGAAAGAACTTTTATTTAAATAAATAAATTGTATATTTATTATTATTTCCACATTTTACTAAGAATTCAATTTATGCACATATATTTATTATTATATTATTATTATTCTAGGGGTAGAGATGAGGAAGGAAGAATTTTAGAGCTGTTCTACCAGCATTTGAGTGGAAGAAGACTGGGAAACCATTTAGGGAAAAAAATCCTCAGTAGACCCTACTGGGATTTGAACCTCATTCTCATCGTCATCAGCTGGCCAATATAACAGGAAAGTGACGCCTTTTGGCCATTTGGCCAAGGAAGCGTGTATATATATAAGTTATTAATTATTATCAATTGGGGTCGGAAGACTTGATTCAGCTTTAGCTGGCTTACATGAATTCTCTCAGAGTTGGTCTGGTGAATTGAGTTTATTTTGAAATACCACTTCCTGCAGGTAATAGGACATCTTTACTACACTATATATATCAGTATTGAATTTAACTGCTCACTTCTGATTAATGTTGATGTGCTTATTTAAAATTCACTTCATCTTATATTATTAAATTTACTTATTTATCTGATAAACATAATGAGCCCTTTAACGTGCTGAATTTAATCTTTTTACTTTCTCGCTATCTTACAGATAGAAAATTATTGTGATCGTAAAAAAAATTGGACTCGAGATTTTGATGAATCTTGACGTTTAATGACCCCCGAATCCGAAAAGGTGGTTTTTGAATCTCCGTCTGTCTGTCTGTACCTCCAACTAGAGCTTAAACTATTTTACCGATCAGGCTAAAACTTGGTATCTACGGTTTTGATTACCTTTCATTTATAAATATTCCAAACAAAATAGCTACTTTCAATATTTCGGCAAAATGACTTTAGGGCTACGTTCTGATTGGTAGATTATAATTTTTTTTATAATATCTCCTAAACTATTTGAGATATGAAATTACTTATCGTTACAAATATGTAGATCTCTTTATAATACAAATATTTTATGAAAAGCATAGATTTATAAAACCAATAACTTTCAAGCTATATGCAAATATATATATTTTTTAACTTTTCGAAAACTAAAGGTATTGTATTACGACCGTAAATAAAATCTAACCTGAAATGTTGATGGATGTTGACGTCTCAAGACCCCCCAAACCCCAAAAAGTGGTCTTTGCAATGATGTATGTCTGTGTGTCTGTTTAAACTTAAAATTAAGAGTAGTTTATTACGATTTTGATTAAAATTTGTATCTAAGCGTTGATTAAGATTATAATTAAACTGTCTATTTTCATTTTCCCAAGAAAATTACTGTTAGAGTACTTTACATAATCCGAAATTTCCGTATCGCCGCAACTATTTGAGATGCTAAATAACTTATCATTGCAAAATTGTAGTACTTTTAAAATTAAAAAACTTTTATATGAAATATATTTTTTAAATCCAACAGTTTCCGAGATATTGGCAAATATATAAAAATAATTTTGTCAGCTTTAGTTGTAAATATATACTACTTGAGTTTCAAAGCAATAATTCTCCAATGCCATAGAGTCATTAAATATAAGAAAGTCTCTCAACAAGTGTATGTTATTTTCCCTTAAACTCTAAAGAGAATTGTTTGTACAACATTGATATATTTCCATTTTAGATTCAATAGTCAATATTAACGTTTTTTATTGGTCAAAATTATTATTAATGAGGAATTGAATAGCAATGCGATGACATTAAGATGTGCATTACCTAAGAAAATGTCGAATCTTTTATCCGGAATTCAAAATTTTAATACGAAGTGTTGACCCTTTTGGACCCAATATTGATTTTTTTAATCAGTCCAAACATACAAATAAGGACATTAATTATTTTAGAATAAAATTACAAACTCTAGAACCGACTCTCAAAAAAAGGTTTACATAAGTATAGTGCAATTTATGCTGGGATTTGCTAGTGTATATTATTTCATTTAACATATATTACGAGTTTTGAATAAATACCTCCATTTTTAAACAATAGAATGAGAAAGTCCGTGCGGAATTCCGTGCCATTTATTTTTAAATTTTTCAAGGTGTTTTAATAAATGTCCACTTCCTGAACTGACTGATTAAAGGCCTATTAGAACACGAGAATTTCTATGAGCTAAAGCGAAAGTATTAACCAATTTGGCAAGTAAAGGTATTCCTCAACATCTCCCAGGGTTCTTTTACATGCCATAATCGTCATGGGACCGGTGGCTTTACTACCCCTTCGAAGGAAGTGTGCTACAGAAAAATCCATCGACCCTGGCTAGGTTTGAACCCACGATCATCGGGTTCTGAGGTGATCACCTTACCACAAGATTACCGTGGTCAATTGGTGAAAAAATTATTGAAGTAAAATGTTACTTTCGTATTATAGCGGATTACCGATACAAGGAGAGGTTGGTGTTAAAATCCTGGTTGGATATACTGAGTATGGTTTTCTCGTTTCTTTCCCCGTAAATTTGGGTGCATTTCTTATTTTATTTACTTTCTCATATCAAGCGAAATTAAATTGACCGTGAGAAAATCTATCTAGAGATTATGACTAATATTTACGTTTTATGCGAAAGAGTAGATTTTACCATTCCGTCTGTCCCCATGCCTGTCTGTGTCTGGCCACTAATACTAAATGGTTGGATGGGTTCTGTACAAACTAAACTAAAATAATATTTATAGTTTATAGTGCCACACCTCGGGACTTTTAATATTTTTATTTTGATCCTAGCCCTCAAATTAAGGGTAACTTACTGATGAGTGATTTTTTTATGTGAATTTTTTTGAAAATGTCTGTAAAATGTTTGATTAAAACGTATATCTAATTTCTAAGACTTATTTGATATGACAAATAGCACCATGTCATCAATTTTTGGGCAAACATTCTTAAAGGGTAGTTGAAGGATGGGAATATTTTTAAATTCTAAATATTTTGAAAATATTTCTAACGATTTTGTTTAAAATGTAGGCCGTGGATTTGGGGTTTGACAAATAATATCGTACTCTTTTTTTCGGGATGAAAACTGATTTAGGCCTAAACTATGTAGTTTACTGAAAACCAAAATTCCAAAAATTCGAAATAGTTTACAAACAGCTTTAACGATTTGGTTCCTAATTGATATCTTAGGAGTATTTGACATTAATAATAGCCCTATATATTTGTTTTGGGTAAAAATTCGACAAAGATTTGTTTTCTGTAAAGTGATTTTTGAAAATTAAAATTATTTTTAAAATATCTCTAACGGTTTTGCTCAAAATGTATATCTGGGTAGGGTTTGACACGAACATGACAAATAATTTTGTATACTGGTTTTGGGAGTAAAATTCTGTTATGGAGAAATTACTGATGCATTTTAATTAATTTGAATATATTAAAAAATTGCATTAGTGAATTTGTTTTAAATGGGACCTGTTAGGTTATTTGCATTAGAAATAGTTGTATAAATTGTTTCCTAAGAAAATCATTCAATAAAAGTTAACAATGACTGATTTTTGTAAAATTTTATTTTTTTAAAGAGCTCTCCCAACGCTTTGATTCAAAATTGAACCATGGAACTATTTTACATTATCAATAATGATGTATTTTTTTATTTACATTAAATAAAATTAATTTAAGGGTAATTTATTACCACAAATTATAAAAAAATTGAATTTAATTAAAATAATTGACCTTGAAGATTGAATTAAAAATTAAAATATTGGAATATTTTTTCATTAGATATAAGAATACTTTTTATTTTTTTAAATAACAAATAATTTTAGGGTTGTTTACAAAAGATTTTTTTAAATTCTAATTTTGTTAAATATATTTAATAATTTGATTTAAAATTTAAATATAAATAGGGTTTATTGTGATTAACAAGATAATGCGTTTGTCTTTAAGAGGTAGTTGACTCAAAACCTATGTTTAAAATTTTTTTTTCGAGATTATAATACAAAATATGAGAAAGTTTGTGCGATATTTTGGTACAGTTTATCTATTTTCAGCACCACGTCTTACTACCCGTTTAGGTTATACCCTCATAGACTAACTTAGTTAATAATTTAGGGATGAGGAATGTTGAGTTTAAAGGAAGTTTACCCACATTTTCATGAAAGGACAGTTGAAAACAATTTTGAAATAAAACAACACCTTCAGTACACTCAACCGGGATTCGAACCCCGGTCTCCCTGTCATAGGCTTTCTTGTCTAATATGAGAGTGATGCCTTACGGCTACCAAAGCAGGTAACTTCCTCTTAATTCAACATTCATAATTCCTAACAATTTATTGTATTTAGTAGTCCTACATATGCGTATAGCCCGAATGGGTAGTAGGTCGTGTTGCTATTTTTTTTAAAAAAAAGCTATACAGATAAGAGGTAGAATGTCAATTTACCACGTTACTGATAAATGTGATCTTTTACTAAGTGATTTTTAAGTTGCATATAGATTTTCATAAGAATGGCCGTATCTATCATTTAAGAGCATAAAAATATCTACTTTCGAGAATTTAAACGTTAAGTCGTGTAATCAGCATCTTTACCTATTGATTTATATTCTCAATGCCTATAAAAACAACTCTAATAAAGTAATAATATAGTAGGATGATATCAACTTTGGCTACACAAACAAAATTATAAAATTGTTTTTCTACTTATATATATGGTAGGAAAGTATATAGCCACTAGAAAAGCTATTTAAACTAATTTAATAAATTTAAGGGTCAACATTCAAGTCCTGCAACTATCACTTTGGACAATTATTTTCAGCACCGATAAAATAATAAAATTGTAGGGCTTTCTATTACAAACTGTCACCAATCAAAGCAAAATAAAAATCTTATGATTTATTGGATAATTCTGTCACAATGCTGCTACATTGGGAAAACCGAGAACAAACTTTTTCTATTAAAAAAAAAGTGACTTTGATCAATTATCCAATAAATTGTCACCTGGTGGGAAAGAGGTGGGGGAGGAGGGGCCACCAAGTCAAGCGAGATCTGACAGGATTGTACTAGTATTTTGTTTCGGCCCATTCAATATCAAACTTGCACTTCAAATACACATACATACTTTAATTCAGTGCATTACATTTTGTGTGTTTGGCGAAATGGTCAATTAGAGGTAGGAAATTACCAGCCTCTTGATCTAGTGGTCAGTGGTCCTGGCTACTTATCTAACTGTCCCATGTTCGATTACCGATGGTCCCATAAGTATTTTTCACAAAATGAAACTGTTCATGTGGTCACCATGGTCTTGTTAGGGATGAAGAAGGAATCATTTTAGATATAATCTATTCATATTTGCGCGGGAAACCATTTAGGAAGAAGCTACCCTGAGTACACCCAACCGGTGTTTGAACCCTGTTATCCCCATCTTTGGCTGTCTAGTCTATTTAACGCGAGAGTGATTCCTTAAAACTTTTTATACTTAAATATTATAATGTTGAAGAAAATCTGAGTGCGCCTTTTAGCTTGGTGTTACATGTTTGGTGAGGGGGGGGGGGGGGCAAGGGGAGGTGTATTATTATTATTATTATTATTATTATTAGCACCGCGTCTTACTACCCGTTCGGGTTATACGCACTTACGCTAATGTGTAATGGTAGGGTGATTGTGAGATGAAATGGAGGACCTACAGTTTAACGTGGAATCCGAACCACGGTGGAGACCTGGCATTCCTCACATTCACAAGATGTCTTGCCAGAGGTGAAGGAAGGGTTTGGTAATCAGATAAATCTTTGCCGGGACCGGGGATTGAACCCCGGCCTACAGCATAGAAGTCTGACACCTTACCCCTAGACCACCAGGGGAGGTGTAGATATAGGTAGTAAGAAAGCGTTACGTGCTTTATGGATGACACTTGTAAAGTCCTCTCAAGCTTTACTTAATCTGACAGTGATACACAACCTACCACTGACTGTTACTTTTACTTCCTAAGTCTTGTTATTTATTTCCCATTGAAGCTTATTTTATTTTAAACTAGTATTTCTTTGCTAAGACAAAAAGGGTTGGGATTTGCTCCCAAATCCCCTGCTTCGGTGGTATAGTAGTCTAAAGCAGTCTGGTTAAAATAGCTGCCCAAACCGTGATTATCTGCAGCCCGTGGAATTTTAGATGAATCAAGATACGATGTATACTTTTTTTATCATTTTAATTGAAATAATCTCTTAAAGAATTTATACCTAGTCACATTTAATTATTAAAGTTAAGACCCTTTACTTATGTTAAAAAATTTTTAAAGAAAGACTTGATCGTCCTTCAAACATTCTTGAATAAAATTAGAGGCCGAGTTATATTATTTTTAGTATTAAATATTTTATTGAAAAATACAATTTAAGAGTTAGTTTTACCTAAGGAGGTGAAAATATTGTTTTTTTTATAATGCACCCCATTCATTATTATCAATAATCAATTTTCAATTTACCTTACAATCAAAGGAGTTCAACACTCCAGGTCTAAAATGTCACCCCGCTGAATTGTCAATATCGAGGAGTTCAGTTTTCTCGTTCGATTGTACTGGGAATGCTTTAAAAAAAAAATAGTTTCTCACTCTCCTTTTACGTCAAACTCGGGTACATTTGCTTTTAATATGAACCTTCCTAACCCTAAATCAAATAATGTATTTATGTGTCCGAATGGGTAGTAAATACGTGATGCACTCAAGTCAAACAAAAATACCAAACAAAAAACTTCCTCGTCCATAGTCTAGTTCAGTGGTTCTCAAACCATTTCCTCACATAGAACCCGATAAAAGCTACGAAACCTACTGAGGCACCCCTATATGTTTATGCCTCGTACCTGCCTCGGTGGCATAGTTGGCTAACGCGCTTGTTGTGTTGAGCTCTACTGCCAAGGACGGGGAGATCGAGGTTCAAATCTCGGTCGGGTGAACCAGAGTTGGTTTTCCCTAAATGGTTTTCCACTCTCCCTCCACCCAAATGTTCGCTCACTTCCTCTAAATTCAACCTTCCTAATTCCTAATCCATTAGCGTGATTAGTAGTCTACTCAAGCGTACAAACCGAACGGGTAGTAAGACGCGGTGCTAAATAAAAAAATAATTAATGCCTCGACCCCCTTTAAAACTTTACTAAAAGTTTTATAGCTTTGTATTAAAATAATATATTTGAGTAGTAAGCGTATGTTATAAATTAAGTCTAAAACACAATTAATATGTCTTACATTTATGTTATATATTTTGATTGGTAAAATTATATAATATAACTTCAAAATGTATTGTTATTAATCCACTTTTTAATAAATTATTTTAATAACATGTTAAAAATACATTTCATTATCTTTTCATTATTAAACTGGATATGTAACTAATTACATTGATTTTTATACATTTATATCATAAAAAGTTAGGAGCATTAATAATATTTCTGCCACAATTATGCATAATCGTCACACATAACCCTTTAAACCTCTTCGCGGAACCCTGAGGTCCCAGGAAACCCAATTTGAGAATTACTGGTCTATTATATTGCAGGTGTAATTTATTATATGATTAGGCTAACGAGGTGGGCACCATGATAGTTGGACGTTTATATGGAAAAGATTAAATTGTTCTGAATTATGAACGAAAACATCACCTGCTTTTCTGCGGGGAATTACAAACGTCTCAAGTAATTAATGACGGGATTTAACTGCAATGTGGCATCGTGATCTAAGGCATCACTCACTTAATAGACTAGACTATTGCTGACGGGGTTCGAATACAAGTCGAGTGTACTGAGGTTGATATTTTCCTACATGGTTTTCCACTCTACTTCTAAGCAAGTGTGTCTACAACTCCTATTAATGTAACTTTCCTCATTCCTAACATATTAGCGTAATTAGAACATGTTTGTGTAATACGAGTGGGTAATAAATAGTGGTGCTATAAAAAATATGTTTTTATTGAGTTGTCTTTCAAGGAATATCTCCTCCTCGAGGCCTCCCATCTGGAATATATGAAAGCTGACGATTATTTACACTCCGCTTACATTGAATGTTAGCTTGACAGAATTAACATAAATAATAGCTTTGGATATTTGATTCATTAATATGCAATCCCTTACAATTATAATAACTGTACAAGTGGCAGCATTAAGCCAACTACGAGTCGAAGGTGGCTGGTTATCTGATAGCTTGTGATCTTAATAAAATCAAACATTCGTAGCCGACGATTTCCGCACGTCCATCATAGACTCTGCCTTAAAATATGAGTGAAGAATGACCTTGAGCACGGACGATTCCTGGATAGCTCAGTGGTTAGAGCATTGGCGGATTAAGTCAATGCTCCCGGGTTCGATTCCCGTGTTCAGGTGTCATTTTAAATTTTTCAGATATTGACGGAATACGCCATGACCATAGTTTAAAAGCTAAATAACTTTGGAATAATGCAAAGTTCACTAACTTAAAGAGTAATCAAAGGGTAACTTTCCAATCCGTAGTAGGACTTGATAATACATATTTTTTTAAAGTTAAATGCAGATATTATTCAAATAAAAATATGTAAATTGATTCATAAAAATATACAATGGAAGAAATGATCTAGCGCAGTATTCGTTTTTTTTGGCATCATGTCTTATTATACTTTCGGGTTTATTTGCTTATGTAAGCTAATGATTTTAGGAAATAGGAATGGTTATATTTAGAGGAGGTGAACCTGCCTTTACGTGGAGGCAGTGCTTAAAACTATTTTTGAAAAACCACTTTCAGAACACCCGACCGAGATTTGAGCCTTGATCTCCCTATCATCAGCAGTCTAGTCTACTGCAGAGTAGTGCCTTAGACCATGCAGCCACTGAAGCGGATCATTCAGTGGTATTAAAACTTTTTTTTTACCCCCGTAAATAGTTTATCTTCAATTTTGTACCCCCAAAATTGTTTGGTTTATAATGCAAATATATAAGGTCCATGTTAAACAGTCATAAAGGTATAAATAATTTTTAATTTCACAATTGAGTACCGCAAAATAATAGAGAGAGGGAGTTCTCTCAAAGTTTCCATAAAACCAATAGGATAAAACACTTTTTAGTTGAATAAAAAATCTAAATTTTTAGTAATTGTGAAATAACAAACCCAAATAAATAGAAGACTACGTACATTTAAAATCTATAATAAATACCCAGTAATCTGCTTAGGATGGACATGAACAAAACTAATATTAACAACCTTTTAATAGTGTGGCAAAAATACAAATTTAGTGAGAATGTAGAGAGATAGCTCCAGAATCACATAAAAGATGTAAAATTGGAAATTTTGATAATGGTCCGGGATATTGGGAGGTGAAGGTGAATAAAATTTCCTCAACTAATAAAAATAAACCTTCCAGATACAGAAAATAAAAGGTTTTTATAGGCAGACGAAAACCTAAAAATAAGCAAATATAAAAACCAAAGATTATCTTAAAGGGGGTCCACTATCGTTACAGTTGCACAGCAAATATTGTCCAAGGATAATCTCTCTAAGAGCGACAAAATTTAAAAAAACAATCTCTGGAGACATAGCTTGGTGGAGCGTGATTCTCTTGGGAGACCATTATTAACATTTATTTATTCAATAAATCTTTGTAACACTTTCTACTATTTTATTTATAATCTTTGGGAAAATCTGATACTCTTTTATCCATCAAGTTTTTGTAACAATGTATATTACTGCGTTTTACTTATCCTATTATAGTATTTAAGTAAATATTGCATCGTCAATATTCGTTCCTGCGTTCGGTATTTAGGTTGACTAATATTTTGTTTAAAATATTTAATATATATTAATTTATTTATTGACATATTTGATTTCAGATTGCCAAAATCATCTCAAGTTTGTGCAGGGAGGAGCTATAAAAAAAGTTTATAAGCTGGATGTTCAGCGTCATAATTTGGTATATTTATGGGGCGGCTTTCCCGTGCTATTAATGGGTCAAACTGCTAGTTTATTAATAATTTATTTTAGTGAATATAGCACACACACACACACACTATATATATATATATATATATATATATTTATATAATTCTTAATATGTGTACAGTTTCAATAACATAAAAAGATAGGATATTTAGTTTTAGTAAAGCTACAGTTTGGGGGAAAAAAAACTTTTTTGTACCTCTTGTTTGATAGAAAAAAAAATTGAAAATATAAAGCACAAACACATTCATTTATTATTATTGGCTATATTTCCTTTTTCAGCAATCCACCTCCCCCCTAATATTTATTCCTCCCTGTGCTATCCGTCGTTGCTAGTTCACTTGTATTCGTGTGGCTATAACGAGTGGAAGTGATGTGTGCGCATCTCTGTTCGCGCAACAGTCATCACATCTAGAGGAAGGGGGTGGGGGTTGCACAGTCGCCCCCAGGCGTCGGTAGGTACAGTGTGTCTGTCGTCGTCAGTCGACTATCGCGGAGCGGAAAGTGATAACTCAGTTGGCGCCGAACTGTCCTATAGATAAGACGTGAATACCTTCCCTGCCCCATTCTTTATTTATTTTATGGGAGCAGTAGTGGCTGTTGTGGTCAGTTTGGTGATAACGTATAGACAATGTTTTGTTTTTTTTGTTGGTCGTAACTGTTGACTTGTTAAAAATGAGTCGTCAAAGAGGGTTACAGAATTTATTGAACCGTTAATCCAACAAGTGTTAGTTTTTTGAATTATAGTAAAAGACATGCAAGTTTTTTAAAAAAACACTGCAAATGTAGGATTCATTGTTAGTCAAATATTAATGTGCTATATAAAAATCAATGAAAATATACATTAGGAACTACGCAGCAATTGAATTGAATGTATACACGAGGTATTTAAGAAATCAAAGAATCCTATTTGTTATTCTTTTCAACAATTGAATACAACTTAAGTTAATACGAGATTGAACTTATATATTCTCATACTTGGTAACATATTAATTATTGATAAATATGTATTCATTTGCAAAAAAATAAATCTCATTGATAAACGAATCAATTTAAACATTTTGGGTCTATCGTTTTTCAAAAAGTTTTTTCAATGTGTTTTTATACAAGTGACGATAATTTTGTAAGTGACTATACCCAACTCGTTTGGATGACACATTGATGGCTATTTCCAGGGAGGGTCATTATGTTTGTCAACAACTAAATAAATTATCGAATTTGCCAACGTCGGAATAAATAAACAAATGAAACTTGTTTGTTTCAGCTACGAACTGACGGTAAATTAATAAATACACCATTTATTTTTTAATGTTTTAGGGGATATAAAAGGGTAATAATTTACACAGTATTTCAATAAATAAATTGAAACTCCGATGTAGTGCTCCAAGTAACAATTTGTTTGTATTCGTGCGTTTGACGCTATTATGTGAAAGTCGGGAGTTTGGAATGTTTGAAGTGAACTGAAGTGTGGACCCGGTCCGGGCACGGTTAGAAGATGATGAAGTTGCTGTTCTGTTTGGCATTGTTGTCGGGTGCTTACGTGGTTCTCACCCGGCTTCCACCAGGAAAGGTGAGTCCAATAATACTCATACATTATAAAAACAATTATGTATAGTTTACCCCTTCCCCTTCCATGACAGTCATAGACGATAATACATTATTATTACTATTGATCTCCATACAGTTTGTACTCCATTTTACCTTCAAACTTGGAACATTAAACTATTTGAATAGAAAATTAATTCAAATTGTGTGTGTAAGTTAAACAATATAAATATTAGACAATAATTTTAATGTTGTATTATATCATACGCGAATGAATTTGTATCTCTGTAGATTGTTTAATTAAATTAAACGAATAATATTACTAATATAATAAGTAATTATTGTTTATGAAGTTTATAACTGTAGGCTACATGAAAAATGTATTAAAGGTGTAAACATCTGAACATTATTGAGTTATGTATCTTTAAGAACTCTTTCTATTTATAACTTTAATGCGAATTCTAGGCGCAAAAAAAAATCATGAACACTATAATAAGTGCGTTCATATAGTTCATTTTTATAATATACCAAGAACGACCGTGAATGCTTAGTGGACCGATAGTGTGGTCCTGAGAACACTATTGCTCCCCCATTTAACCTATGATGACGCAAGCAAACCCACGCTAGTGTCCACTAAGTATCCTCTTGGTCAAGTTCTTGCATACGACCCTAGGAGCTAGTACGTTATTATTTATCATAATACAGTTAGCCTATTTATAACGGTCACCAATTGTTAAAGCTAAATCATTCACAACTTGTGAATGTGGGGAATGCCAGGCCTCCACCGTGGTTCGGATTCCACGTTAAACTGTAGGTCCTCCATTTCATATCGCAATCACCCTACCATTACACATTAGCGTAAGTACGTATAGCCCGAACGGGTAGTAAGACGCGGTGCTAATATTAATAATAGTTATTTTAAATAATATCTAGTATTGAAGAATAGCCACCATTTATACAATACTAGCAGAAGTACTCAGCTTTGCCTGTGATTATTTGCTTCAAACAGACCGAGAAAAATAATAGGACTATTATTCTTATATATTCCAACCTAGTTTTTAATTAATTTAAATATTAAAACCAAATTTTAAAATTTCAGCTTCGAGGCACACATGCTCATACATAGGGGCTAGTAAATTTCAATACTCTACGTGTGATAGATATCACGCAACGTTTTTTACAGACAGATACACAAACTCTTTATTTTAGTATAATAGATTGACCTTATTGGATAAAAATACTTGATACTAAACTAAGCTTTGGGCTTAACATATTTTTTATTACATAGTGTGTAGCGTTTTGTTTGCGTGGTTTCATGAGCTTTTTATTTCTTTTTTAAAAATAGGTGGTGAGCTTTAAAATTAATAAAGGATGTACTACCACCTTATTTTGTGATATCGCTAGTAAGTATTCTAGGTCTATGTTTAGAAAATGTGAGTATCACATTATACGAAGGAATTTTTTTTTAACAAAAACAATATTTTTTGTTGTACCAGAAGCAAAATAATCTATTATCATAATTAAAAAAAGGATAGAATTGTTGTAGATTTTTTGAATGTAATTGTAATAATTAATTAAACCGTAATATTTACAATATTTGTTGTAGCGCGTGGTTTAAAAATGAGATTTACTATTTTTCAAAATAATTATTAAATTTGGTATTTAGTTATTTTATTTTTACTGTAACACTCATGAATTTTTAAAATTAGTTTTAAATTTAAATTATTTATTTGTGGCTTAAGCCAAAGATTAGAACGTTTAGGACATACATTATTATAACACATAGTTTAAAAAAAATATTACTCTGGTATATCTTATTTATTAATGGGTTCTAAGATTTTTGTATTTATAGGCATTACATCTAATAAAATGGGTTCATATTATAAATAATATATAACCATATCAGTTTTGGATAATTTTCTACCAAAAACATATTGCCCTAGATAAGTAATAATGTAAAAACACTATTTGTAAAAAAGTACAAGCTGTCTCTCTTGACTTCGTTCGCATTTTCATTCTTTTTTTTTAAATAACTCGTGCACCGCCTATTGTAAAATCCGGAAACTGAGGGTAATTTTTTTTTTAATCTGGCCTTATTCCTTGTCTACATCATAAAGGGAACCTCTTTGAAAAATTTCAGCTTTCTAGGTCCTGGGAGTTGATCTAACAAGAAATAAGGCAACTCTAAGGCGAAAATATAGATCCTCTTTATTTTTCATCCCGTGAGAATTTCGGAAAATCCTGAAAATTATTATTAGTGATTATAATTACATACTTACATGCCAAATTTGAAGTCTTTAATAATTATAGTAACGGAAATCACAGCCTGCTGCTTCAAAGTGTTTTGTTTTTCTTTTTCTTTTAGCACCACGTCTTACTACCCGTTCAGGTTATACACTTAAGTACTAATTACACTAATGGATTAGGAATTGGGAAGGTTTAATTTAGAAGAAATGAACCCGCACTTGCGTGGAGGTAGATTGGAAAACTATTAAGGAATCCCCTCCTCCCCCCAGTTCACACGACCGAGATTTGAACCGTGATCTCCCCATCCTCAGCAGTCGAGCTCAACACGACTAGCGCGTTAGCTAACTATGCCACTGAGGCGGGTTGCCAAGGGTTATTATTATTAGCACCGCGTCTTACTAACCATTCGGGTTATACGCACTTACGCTAATGTGTAATGGTAGGGTGATTGTGAGATGAAATGAAGGACCTACAGTTTAACGTGGAATCCGAACCACGGTGGAGGCCTGGCATTCCCCACATTCACAAGATGTCTTGTCAGAGGTGAAGGAAGAGTTTGGTAATCAGATAAATCTTTGCCGGGACCGGGGATTGAACCCCGGCCGCCAGCATAGAAGTCTGACACCTTACCCATAGACCACCAGGTCACCTACTGCCAAGTGTTGATTGTGTGGTAGGAGATGCATGTTACCTTCCTGCTCCTGTGGCTTTGTTCACATATTTTATGGGGGCAGGGGTAAGAATTTTAGCCACGAGATTGCTTACATCATTCTACTCTTTTTCGTACCCCTCTACTAACTCCACGAGTGTTGCACATTAATTACGAAACACAGAGTATATCTTATCAGTGATCACAGTCCTTGGAGATCACGGGCTGACCTCACAAGCCTCTTCCATCTTAGGCCACTTCTTTCCAATCGGCTTCTAACCCTAGTTCCTTCAAATCGTTGGTGACGGGTGTGGTAATCCTTCCACCTGGTTCTGGGACGTCCAGGTGGTCTGTGAGTTTCGAGAATGCCTTCGAGAACTACCCTTGTGCTTCTTTCTGGTGTCATCCTGGATACAGGGCCCTCCCAAATAATTCTATTCGCTCTCATATTCTACTCTACCGCTTGATATTTCATCATCCTATTTATTATTTATGTTTTCAATATACCCTTTTCTCAACTAATACAAAGCCTACAGCAATGAATAAGGTTTCAGTGGATAGGATATCTCATCATCCTATTTATTATTTATGCTATCCTGGCTACGGGGCCCTCCCAAATAATTCTATTCGCTCTCATATTCTACACTACATCTTGATATCTCATCATCCTATTTATTATTTATGTTATCCTGGCTACGGGGCCCTCCCAAATAATTCTATTCGCTCTCATATTCTACACTACATCTTGATATTTCATCATCCTATTTATTATTTATGTTATCATGGCTACGGGGCCCTCCCAAATAATTCTATTCGCTCTCATATTCTACACTACATCTTGATATTTCATCATCCTATTTATTATTTATGTTATCCAGTTTACAAGGCCCTCCCAAATAATTCTATTCGCTCTCATATTATACACTACATCTTTATATTTCATCATCCTATTTATTATTTATGTTTTCAACATACCTTTTTCTCAACTAATACAAAGCTTACAACAATGAATAAGGTTTCATTGGATAGGATATTTTTTTACTGACTTCTGACATAGTATTCTCAGTTTAAACACATTGTTTGTTTAAAATTTAAGTTAAAAGAAAAATCTATTAGGTTTTAATTTTTTTATGGATGACTCACTCATCACTTATTCTCACACTTACCACTAAGCTAGAGGGCTGTTTGGCACAAATGTTCCTTATAAGCTATTTAGAAAAAGTAAAGATGTTTCATTCAGATGTTTTGTGATTAAGGGGAGGGGGGGGGGAATCGGGGTAGCTACCCTAATCAACAATATTGCTTTATAAACTCTTTTTAAGCGAGGGTAGTAATCCAATAAGTTTGTTCTAATAATGCCTTTGAAAAAATATAGATGCTTCAAAGGGGTGTAAAAACTCCCTATGAATAAAGATACATGGTCACCTCCTCGCGGTATTCATAGGGGAAAATGGGAGGGAGGGAGGGGGGGTTAAGTACCATTCCACGAAGATTCAAACAAAAATTCCTCGTTTTCATCCAAAAGTAAATAACACAATATCCCGTGCGAAGAACGGGGATTCAGCTAGTCTCTTATATTTTTCTAATTTTCCTTCTTCTGCACCCCTTCTCTTCTCTGACTGGACCACATATGTTTCTTATCTATCGTTCGAATGTCCTTAGTCTCTATCTTTCTATCTTCATTGAACTCAAAGTTTCTGACCCGTATAATACTATCGGACTTACAAAAGTATTGTACGCTCTACGCTTGGTTCTTGTAGAGACACTCCTAGTTTTGAACAGGCCCTTGAGAATGAAATAACTCAGAAAGGCCAGTATATATAGAAACTTTAATTATTTGATTGTTACAGTATTCACCTTTGAAAATGACGGTTATTTAACGGTTTTATCTATGGTTTAGGGATGAAGATGGTAATTTTATGGAAATTGACTTGTATTAATTTAATATGCGGTTGATAAGTCACAGTGATAAATGTCACCTGATTAACCACCCCCATCAAACCCATCCTCGTTACCAAAAATCTATTGCGATCTTGACGCTTTTGACCATATGAATACTGCGCTTGTAGATATATAAAATAGTTTCTTTGCATTCAATAATATTGTAAATCATTGTAAATATTAATTTTATATTTTCATTATAATCATGGCAGTCGACTTTAAATGGCGTGAGCTAACCAACGTAAAGTTTTAACTTTTTTAATGTCCCTTTAATATACCTGTTGAATTGTTGCCATCGGGTGTTAAAAATGTGAGTTACTGCAAATTTATTGTTATTTCATTCGCTAATGATCAGAAGCAATAATAATGGTATTGGTGTGTCAGCTATTAAATGTTTTAGCAAAAAAAACCTACATTTTCATTCTATCCATTCAATTTATTAGTTGGCACTACAAATAATACAAATATGACTTGAAGATGATGAAAAATCACCGAAACATGTCGTCATAGAAGAAAAGTATGTTAATTAAGGAAAAAGGAGTAACAAAATAAGATATAACCTTACTATCAATTATTATTACTCCTTACCAAATAAACATGGACATATTAGAACTAATCGTATTGTTAAAATTGAAGGTACTTACTTCAATGGCTTGGGTACATCTAGTTGCACTGTTGCTGTGTTAACGGTTTAGTGTGAACGGCAATACTGATTGTATTATTGTTATATTGATTCCTTAGTGTTAAAAGGTTTATATAGTGCTAGGTTGTATAGGTAGTAGAGGACTAATAGTGGGGTGAGACTAATTTTGTTTTTGTTATTACCTCAAATGTTTATTTTATGTGGTAGTACTGATTGCATTATTGTGTTAGTTATTTTATGTTTAAGGTAAAATAAATCAATTGTTGTTCCAGAGTTAATTGTTTGACGTTAAAAAAAATTAAATGTTATTGTTTTAAGTTCATCGTCCGAGGTATAACTAATATCGTTGTTGGGTGTATTCAATGTATAAGGCTGTGCCAACTATATTTTTGTGTGGGTGGATGATTTTATGAGGAGCATATAATTATTTTGTTGTCTTATTTGTTCATTTTCTGAGCTGATACTAATTTGCATCGTCCAATGGATAGCGACAATCTTTGTTTTGACATTAAACCTCAAATAGTCAACGTCCCTGAAACATATTCAGAGCACATTAGAAGCGATTAATTAAAATTTCACTCTCCTTATTAAAACATGTAATTAGTAAAGGCTTAGAGGTATGGATATTTTAAGCATGGTACCTAATTAAATTATTATTAGCACGCGTCTTACTACCCGTTTGGATTATACGCACTTACACTAATGTGTAATGGTAGGGTGATTGTGAGATGAAATAGAGGACCTACAGTTTAACGTGGAATCCGAACCACGGTGGAGGCCTGGCATTCCCCACATTCACAAGATGTCTTGTCAGAAGTGAAGGAAGGGTTTGTAAATCAGATAAATCTGTGCGGGATTGAACCCTGGACCCCCAGCACAGAAGTCTGACACCTTACCCCTAGACCACCAGTAAACCCTACCTAATTAAAGATAAAGTGGGGAGTGTAGGGGACGTGTGAAAATTTCAGTGTTGATGTTGTTTTTATAGAAGAACAAAATTTTGTTCAAAATAAATAAGATATTGCTTTTCTACAGTTTAATTTTCTTCACATGATGACCTCAACAGTTGTCAAGTGTCCTGGAATCTAATGACTTTTTTTTTCTACTTCCAGTTCGGTTCATACGCTAATTACGCTAGTGGTATTAGGATTAATAAGGTTATATTTGAGGAAATGTACCCAAATTTGCGTGGAGGGAGAGTGAATTTTTTTTTCGAAAAAGCACTTTGAGTACACCAGACTTGAGATTCCAACCTTGATCTCGCATTTATCGGCAGTCTAGTATATTGCAAGATTGACCCCTTATATCACCTACTTCGGTGGTCTCATGGTCTAAGTTATAATTACTATGGTTGGGTAATAGTGAAAAATGTATAAATTATAGGAAATTTGCCAACAGTCACGTAAAGGAGAGTTGTAAATCATTTATATTATACAACCCCTGCCGTGGTTTAAATATCTTCTTACTTGTCACCAAAAAAACCAGACTAATTGTACTTGTTTAGTGATGCGGCTATTAAATATAATACAATTATATTAACATTATCAGGTTATCGCAACTTTTAGAAAAAATAGGATTGAAACCATATTTCATAGATCAAAATCAATCTATAAACTTCCTAAAAGTAAAACTTTTTTTTTAAATTTTAAATCGCATATTTTATCCACCGTGTAATGCAAAATTAAATTATGTGTTGAGTCCGTAATTAAAAGGCTTTCATTACATTTCTCGTGTTCATTTTCATTTAATTAATCAATGTGTGAGTTTAGAAAACAAAACATTAAAAACAAACTTTTTCAACATTGACTATTTGCACAGACATACTGACAAATTGCAAAACTCCATCTTGTCGTGGTTTCCTAATTACATTGAATGCAATTAGCTTAATGCAAACTGCTTGTAACGCAATCCATACAAACAATTTTTTTAAAGTTTTTTTCTCCTAAAACGCTACGCTCCACATCACATACCCAATCACTTGGCTCATAAATCAACGTCCCTTGTAACGAGAAAATAATTCGATAAGAGTACCAACATTACATATTGAAACATGTCACACTGTGCCTAACTTCTGTTTGTAAAGCCATCGTTAGTGGAACGTTTCAGTATATTAGCATTTGTTAGAACACGGAAGTAAATAAATATAGTAATGATATTGTTAAATAATACATTAAACATCTATTATTAATTTTAATGTAAGAAAATACATAGAATAATCTGATCCCAGAAATAGTTAAGGCCCTTGGTCATGTCTAGTTCAAGTCTAAAATCTATTTTGTGGGATGGTAGGGCGGAAGGGTGAAAGGCGTGGTGTGGTTTCACAACCAACCAAAGTATCCTTCCGTGCTAACAAGAATAGGTGGATCACAGAAACCGTAAATGGCGCTAGCTACCGGACAGACCTTGCGGAAGAATCATACTTTTGGAAATATTAGTTTCCTTGAGAACTAGTGAAAGGTATATGTTAATATTTTCAACACCCCTTCTAAGATAATGTATCGATGTTTATTAATTGTTACATTTTCTTATTTTTTGTTAAGAAGCCAGCAGTTGAAAAATGTCAATATTATCGATATTTGATCGCTGTTAAAATTATAGAGGTGTATATACGAAAAGTATAACGTAATCAACATGCTTTTATTCTTGAACAAACCGTTTCCGAAAATAAAATTGCGATACAATAAGAAATCTTGAAGATAACCGTTTGTTCCCAAGGCTCTGCATTTCCACGCCAAATGAAAAGGGCCAATCGCCTTAAACGAAAAGGATAGGTCAAGCTCTAAATGTGTCATAACCTGGCCTGGTGCAATGTGAATGTGTTTTTGATCAATTGTTTTATATTCTTTCACATACACCTGATGGTGTATCTATTCCTTAGTTACATTCCCTCTCCCCTTTAACAAGATGTGTTAATAAATTCTATGTTGTCGAACTCTGTAGTCTTGGGGTAAAGTACCCGCCTCAGGACCCGATATTCGTGGGTTCAAACCCAACTGGGCTCAGTGGATTTTTCTTGAGCGGTAAAATTCAGTAACACAACTTATTTAGAAGGGTAAGTAAAGCCGTCGGTACCATGTTGATTGGGACATGTACAATCACCTTGGAAGGTATGTGAAAATATTTTATTATTAGCACCGCGTCTTACTACCATTGGGTTATACGCACTTACGCTAATGTGTAATGGTAGGGTGATAGTGAGATGAAATGAAGGACCTACAGTTTAACGTGGAATCCGAACCACGGTGGAGGCCTGCATTCCCACATTCACAAGATGTCTTGTCAGAGGTGAAGGAAGGGTTTGGTAATCAGATAAATCTTTGCCGGGACCTGGATTGAACCAGGCGCCAGCATAGAAGTCTGACACCTTACCCCTAGACCACAGGTCACCATGTGAAAATACTTTTCCAGGCAAAATTAGAAGGCCCTTTAGCACTCGCTTATAGAAATTCTCATGTGTTGATATAATCAGTGGGTTCAGAAAGTGCACGATAAATACCTCAAGTAAATAAATAACTATTTAATTTTGCAATAGGTAAGAATAGAGTTTTAAATAATTGCTTTTGCTATCATTGTAATGTTATGTAAAAGGTTGTATTTTTAGCTACCGTAGTTTCAATCTGTGTCGTGGAGTGCTACCAGAGTAAGCAGAGCTGATTAATACTATACTTTTGATATATTCTCACACTGTTGGTCTTTATTTGACCAATCAGACGTAGGATCAACTCTACACACTTCCCATGAGAGGGTATTTCCGTTTACACCTTGTCATTAAGTGTTTTGTTGAATGGTGAGAACATTATTCATAGGTACAGTTTAAATTGGCTCTGCTTATTCTGGTAACACTTCACACCACTCAAATGGTGTGTACAGATTTTCCCACATATAGTTCATCCTTACATACCATCCTTACTCAGAATGGGAAGGTAAGCTAATTACAGATCAAGAAGTCATTGACTCTATCTCAGTTGGTGATTAAAAAAAATTAGCAAGACCTGCATTGATGACCATATGGCTTAACGCGTAACTTTGGTGCTAGACTAGATTGCCGCTGGCTGGGATATTAGGGTTCGAATCTCATTTGGGTGTACGAAGGTATTGTTTTCACTAATAGTATCATTCTTTCCCTCGACATAAGTGCGGGTACATTTATTCTAAAACTATACCTTCTTGATCTCTATTCCATTACCTAAATTGATGTAGCCTGTGTGTACTAAGAGTAATTAAAAATTAAAATTAGGTTTGTCTGCATGAATTTATAAGTAGACCGTTATTTGGAAACTGGAAACTTAATTTGCTATAATGCCACGGGGAACAAAAATATCACAATTATATTTACATTACTAGCCCGTTTAATTAGTAACATTAAGATAAATTATACATAGATTCACAAGTAAGAATTATTGGAAGCTTTTGATACCTTTTAAGAAGTAATTTATAACCCAGAAAGCTAAATAAAATATATTTTAAGAATGTCAAATTTTATTGACTTTCAATCAATTTTGGTTTTCTTAAAGGTGTGTTTACACGCGACAAGTCAAGGAGAAGGTTTATTTGATGCATATACCATGAAGAAGTAGCCCAAGCCATCGCTATTCACATACAGACACTTATTTCAGCCAGGTTCAGTTTGTAGTCTTGACGTTAAAAAATGATCTCATTAACATCAAACTATCACAAGTGGTTACAGGGGAAGCGTATTCTCCCCTAATGAAACAAACATGTGTTTTTTCACAACAAGGGATGTACATTAGAAGTGAATTAGTCGGCGAGAATCGCTAGGAGTTCAAATAATTTGTTTCTTTCGTGCTAATGAGACATTTATTTCAGTTATTTGCAAATGTTGAAAGTGGTAAAGAGTAAAAAATAAGGAGTTTTAAGCAATTATTAGTTTGGTTTTTGAGTGAAGGGCTTTGTGGGATCAATTTATATGTTCTAAAATATATTAGGTAGTATTCATTAAATTTGGTGGGTTGAGGGGATAGCTCTTCATGTAATACATAATATTCAGTAAATTGCGTTGAGAAAATAACGGGTTCACCCAGTGTTATCAAGGAGTATTCTATAAAATGGGTAACTTTAAATAATTGTTTTCTAACAAATATATTTTAAAGCGGGATCAATCTACATATAAGCAAAGGGCTATTTTAAATAATTTTCGTACGAGTACGTAGCTTGTGGTTATACTGGAAGCGTATTCGCGCGAAAATGATTTGGGATAACCCTTGTTTAAATTAAATAGATCCCGCCTTAAAATTATATCTGATAGAAAATAATTATTTAAATTTCCACATTTTATAGAATACACCTAGAGAATACTGGGTGAACCCTTTATTTTCTCAACGCAATTTAGGTGAATATTATGTATTACATGAAGGGCTATCCACTCAATCCACCAAATTTAACGAATCTCGTACTTACGAATGTATTTTAGTACATATAATTGATCCCACAAATCTCTTCTCTCAAAAACCAAACTAATAATTGTTTCAAATGCCATATTTTTACTCTCTACCACTATCATCATTCCCTAATATCTAAATAAATGTCATTCACGTGAACGAAACAAACATGTTTGAATTTATAGCGATTCTCGCGGTCTCGCTTGAACGAAACAAACTTGTTTGAATTTATAGCGATTCTCGTGATTCGTGCGAACGAAACAAACTCGTTTGAACTTTTACGATTCTCGGTACTCGCTCGAACGAAACAAATTTGTTTGACTTTATAGCGATTCTCGGTACTGCGCGAACGAAACAAACTCGTTTGAAATTCTACCGATTCTCGCGTACTCGCGCGAACGAAACAAATTGTTTCGAACTTTTAGCGATTCTCGCGTTAACTTTGCGCTACTGATTCGCTTCCAGTGTAACCCTCCCGGTTGTATAACTCATGCTTGTTTCATTCGGGCGAATACGGGCATATTCGCGCAAAGTTGAGTTCGCGTTAATACGCTTACAGTGTAATCACAGCCTTAAGAAGCCAGTGACTGAAATCTGTTAAAACGGGCACAGAACTTTACCTGTTAAATATTGCGAGGGTTAAGGTAAATGGGCTTGAAAATTTAAGTTTTATTTTATTCATTAAATTTTAAAAAATGACACCTGGAAATGAATATCAAACCCGGGACCTTTGCTTAGTAAGACATTACGCAAAAAAGCTATACCAAATCGAAGTTGGTTGCATAATCTGATAGCTCGTAATCTTACTTGATAACACATAATATTTATCTGAAGATTTCAACACGTACATCACAGACTCTGCCTTAAAATATAAATGAAGAATTACCCTAGGCATGGGATTTCTAGTCATATTTTGTATATAATAGCCCTATTTAACAGATCACAGTTAGTAAAGGGGTCTAACTACGTTCTCGTATTCAGATGGCAGTTCATGTAATCTGCTGCTTTAGCTTTTTTTTAGACAGTATTAGTTGATAGTTATTGATACTAAGAATATAGTAAATATTTAATCGATTTAGGGAACCAAAATTCTAAAATGACTGTCATGTGGAAATTGGATTTTTTAAAGGGTATACTGGTTGTTTAAAAAATACCTTTCTAACAATTTTTTTAAATTCAAATATTATGGAATGTAATTTTAGAGGAACCGTGTAACTATTTATTTAATTACAAAGGTTGGTTTTTAGCTTTTTAAACATGTTGAAAATTAATACATATATTTAATCTATTATATATCGTCTAATTTAATTACTTTCCGTAAGGTAATATGTTAAGTGTATCGAATAAAATGACGTCATTACTGTAATGAATCTACGTGATCGGAGCGAGTCTGTGTTATTTGAGTGCTCCGTGTTTAAAGAGGGGTTGCGGGCTAGGGGTTGACGGGAGAAAGGGGGCGAGCATGGTTGATTCTGATGGAGATAACCCATGAAACTCACTACTCCGCAGATTAAACCGAAACAAAGTCTGGAGGGGAGGATGACAGCCACCCTTGTGTAGGGTAGGAAAGAGGGGGGTGGTGACGACTGGTATTTTAAAACAATGAAAACCAGGTGGTGTTACCCCATC
This sequence comes from Timema cristinae, assembly GCA_039000515.1. Classification (NCBI taxonomy): domain Eukaryota; kingdom Metazoa; phylum Arthropoda; class Insecta; order Phasmatodea; family Timematidae; genus Timema; species Timema cristinae. The sequence continues at coordinate 32,314,930 of JBCFYV010000100.1, forward strand.
AACTCCCCACCACCAACCATTACCAACGCGCAAACCCCTTTTCAAACACTTATGTTCCTACGAGTTACCACAATAGACTCTCACAGCCATTTCCCACCACCCCTTTTTCATTCTGATATGTGTTTACAAACGTTTCTTGGCTTTAAATTGTGTGGTGATGGGTTAATTTTGTCTTGTTTTTATGATAAACACGTGTTTGGTAATTTTATAAATTTCAAAACTTTGGATTTTTCTCCAGATTTAAAATCAATATGGACAAGTAATAAATAAAATAGAGTTTTGTCAAACTTACAGACTAAAATCTGTTTTATAATCCTTTTAGCACCACGTCTAGGGTTATACGCAATTCCTTATTTCCTTAATGGGCTAGGGAGGAGTCAGATTGGATTTAGAGTGTGTGTATCCAAATGTTCATAAAGAGAGAGTGGGAAATTTTTTTTAGTAAAAACCCCCTCTTAATAGACTTGACTGGAACTGAAACACTTATCTCTTTATCTCCGGGCATATCCGATATGTTGCGAGAGTGACACTTTATATCAGTGTTCTGAAAACGGTGTGCCGTGGCGGCAAATTAGGCGTGCCGTTCATCCACAGCCCAGATCACCAAGCATCGTTGTTAAATAAGAACATGAATTAAGGGTAACCTGGTGGTCTAGGGGTAAGGTGTCAGACTTCTATGCTGGCGGCCGGGGTTCAATCCTCGGTCCCGGCACATATTTATCTGATTACCAAACCCTTCCTTCACCTCTGACAAGACATCTTGTGAATGTGTGGAATGCAGGTCGCCACCGTGGTTTGGATTCCACGTTAAACTGTAGGTCCTTCATTTCATCTCACAATCAACCTACCATTTCACATTAGCGTAAGTGCGTATAACCCGAACGGGTATTAAGACGCGGTGCTAATAATAACATGAATTAAGCTAGTAGGAATGGCAGCAGTGCGTCTTCCGCCTTTTTTACTTATATTTATTAATAATATAAATATATCTGACAAAATAATCAGCTTTTATGCGAAGCTGGAGCTATTATCTACTCAAATACTATTTTTAACAAATATTTACAAATTCTAAAGAAGCAGGCACATAAAAAAACTCCAACATTTAATCTTGAAACCTTTAAAGTAATTTCAAGAAATAAATAGTTTTATTATTTTCTAGTTGTGACTTAAAATACAACCATTAAACTCGATGCGTAATTAATTTTTTGCTGCCTTGGCACGTAAACAAAAAATCCAGTGCGCCTTGAAAAATTAGGCTTTTTAATTGTACCGTGAACTTAAAATTGGTTGAACACGGCTATATTCAATTTTATCACTGAAGTGGGTTAAAGCAAAGCTACTTAATAGTATTGTACAATTTTCATAGAAAAGTGGAAAGTGGAACTTAATCCAACATCTAGAAAGTAATTAGATTTTCATTCACATATTCATACGTCAAGACATGTGTTCTACAGCTAGTACATTCGATAGATATTACCAATAGACACAAAATAACTACAATCTAATAGTGTTATCAATGCTTATCCCAAAATTTATGTTTGTATAAGATTTTCCTTATGAAATTTGGCTTTAGTTAAGATCAGTAGCCATAATAGTTTGGAGTAGTTGGTCACGAGATGGTTTGGTCTATTATATTGTAATTTATTTAAAAAAAATACTTTAATCATTAAGTATGTGAAAGGTAATACTTTATTACAAGATAATTAATGTAAGAGTTCATTTTTAGATAATCAGTTATAGTATCGTTACTGAAATTTGTTCCTGATATGTTAAGTTAGGCTATTACATTTGTGATAATGGCAAATTATGTAAGTATTGGTTAAGGTAATTTAGGTTATATTAGCTTAAATCAGCTTTTCCCAGCCAAGTGGGATATAAGTTGGTTTTCGGGATGTCAAAGACAAACGAATAACCTTTTTTTTAAATATATAATCGCGCATTAATACCTATTCAGGAAATATGCATAACGAATCGTTAATCTGTCAAACAATACCGTGTTAGAAATAATTTTACATCACAAAAAATTGATGCACTTCTGTCTGCTAACAAACTTATCAAAATCTTTCTACTAATTCTCTGAAAGTGCAACTCTCTTTCACATCTTCATACAGCTGTGAAATAAACTTTCTGCGATGGTAGAAAAAACCTAATTTCTAAACAAACTGCAATTGTTGAATTATTTTATTATGAAAATTATCATCGAAGTAGACTTAAATGCCGCCATAATACTAACGCACCCTTGGCATACGATTTATTTTAAGAAAGAGATCATTTGTTTTGTGAAATTATATTTAATAGTTTTTAAAAATATTAGTAAGATAATTAAGTCTATTCTCTTCTCCACACATCTCCTGTCCAATAAAATTTTATGAGCTGCGAAAATTTGTAGTTCTAGAAATTAGATCTCTGTTCTAGAACATTATTTTATTTATTTGAGGTATTTAACATGAACTATTTTGAAACAACTATATATACAATTCTTGTGAATGTGAGGAATGCCAGGCCTCCACCGTGGTTCGGATTCCACGTTAAACTGTAGGTCCTCCATTTCATCTCACAATCACCCTACCATTACACATTAGCGTCAGTGCGTGTAACCGAACGGGTAGTAATACGCGGTGCTAATAATAATAATAATAATAATAATAATAATAATAATATAATAATATACAATTGTAAGATAATTTCTATGAGCAAGAGCAAAAGGATATACCAATTTTTCTAGGTAAGGTATTTTACATTCGTTTCAGGGTTCTTTTAAATGCCACAATTGATATGGGAATGATGGCTTTGCTTCCTCTCCGAGGAGGTTTTGTCCCGGATGTTGAGCAAATAAATAAAAATCCACAGACTTCAGCTGGGATTGAACCCACGTATATCGGGTCCTGAGGTGGGCACTTTACCCCAACACCACCGATGTTGACATTCTAGAATTTAATTTGGGAAGCACTGTGTTTATACGACTTAACAAGTATGTATTTATCAATGGTGTAAATTAAACTAAACCACACACTAAATCGCGTTTCACCAGAATAGATTTGATACGAAAACGAGAAAGACATGAGCGATTGCTATAAACATGAAGGGCTGTTAGCAGCAGAAATCCAGGTCACTAAACTGTTCCTACTCCTAAAATAATCTTAGTTCAACTGTCGTAGCCTTTAAAAGGCGATTTATATTTTTTTTTTTTAAAGAGAAAGGTAAATTTTCTACTATTAAATAACTATAAATTTTATTTTGATGAATTTTTCTATCTAAAGACTTATTTTTCAATAGCCAGGGAATTATATTCCATTCACGGTAGGAATTATTCTCCAAAAGGTCTTTTTTTCCTACCAATATCCTACTATATAATAGATTTCTGGTAGGGAAAAGGTCTTTCTGAAAACAATTCCTACGCTGAACAGACTTTTATGTGTGTAAGTGGGAAAAATGATTAAATGCTATTTGGCGGGCACATGTGTAAGGCGGAATGCGTATAGTTGGAGTTTAAGGCGCTTTCCATACAAAAGAGCTAGCCACTTCACTAGGTGGATAAAGTGCTAGCATAATAGTTCATCAGAATGCCATAAGCCAATTAAGTTTATAATGTTATTGGGTGGAGCTGTGCAGAATTAGGAGAGTAAACAGGGGAGGAGGAAAATACAAATTACAATACAATCATTGTATTGTGTTCCCCATCATTTGATTCACATGGATCTATTTATTCTACGCTTCAATACCAATTACTTTGTTTCCCGAATATTTAGGTCTTAGTGATCAACCAAAATATGTAGACTTTTGGACATTTCAGATAGCAAAATTTATTCTTTTAAAAATTATATGTAAAATTCTTAGGTCTATATAAAGGGACATAGAAAATAATATTGTGTTAATTCCAGTCAACATACAACTCTTTCAAAGTCATGTCAATATTTAAACTAAGTTCCAAATTTTATTAACTGATTTAATTTATAAAGTGACCCGCCTCGGTGGCGTAGTTGGCTAACGCGCTTGTCATGTTGAGCCCGACTGATGAGGACGGGGAGACCGAGGTTCGAATCTCGGTCGGGTGAACTGGGGGTGGTTTTTCCTAAATTATTTCGCTCTCCCTCCACGTAAATGCGGGTTCACTTCCTCTAATTCTACCTTCCCAATTCCTAATCCATTAGAGTAATTAGTACTTAAAGCGTATAATCCGAACGGGTAGTAAGACGCGGTGCTAAGTATTATTATTATTAGTATAAATTTATAAAGTGTTTGAAATTTTCACTTCTGATGGTCACATAAGTTTCACTCTAATCAATTAAATACAGCGTCACAATGTATAAAATATTACAATCTGTTTTGTTTGATATAAATCAATTGATTGGATGCAGTAATAAACCAACAGAGATAGAACAACCAAATTTACCAGTGTTTTTTTATTTTGAAATTTTGGTTTATTATAAAAAATATCCACCTTCTTATAAATAATTGTGCATTTTATATTAATTAAAAACTAATATGGGGAATATTGAAATTCACCAGACTTAACCTATATAATATGATCTATGGCTGACAGTCTTTCATAAAAATATATACTGCGATGAAAGCCATGATATATCTAATCACGTAATCATATTTTTTTAAATACTATAATATATAATAAAACTTAGAAATATATTTCCATAATATAATAGTAAAATCTATAATGCCCATGCCGGTGAGCACGCAGTATAAATGTATAGATCATTTAGTCTGATTTGCAGGTAAAGAGAAGGCGAGGCTTGAATATCTACCAGGTGTACTAAGTGTGGTTTTCCTGTATGATTTTCTACTCACCAGAATTGAAAATGCGTGTCATGTTCTTCTAAAGTTTTACCATCCTCATCCATACCCCCTAGCGTAAATTTTATATATATTCTCTACAACTGGAAAGGTTTTAATATTGTATACAATTTTTTTTTTGTTAAAACTTTCTAGACTTGAATGAGTTTGATTCTAAAACATTTATATTTATTTTTAGCTGTTTAGCTGCGTCACAATAAAATATTTATAGCCTAACACAATGGATGTTTAGACTACATTCAAAGCTAAACAAACAATAAATAATGCCCTATCTCCCCCAAAAATGAATTTTTTCCCTGATATATTTATCACGGAGGCATATTTTTCTCAAAAAACAAAACAACAACAAAAAACCATACAACAAAAGGATTGTTAAACAAAAAGCATCTGCTTGATTCAATCGTCCAGTTTTGATTTGTTGTTTCAATTGAGCTACCTGATTTATTCATTTAGTTTACAATTTGTAAATTCAGCTCATGAGTAAAACTAGAGAGATAAAGTTGGGTAACAAGGGAACGGGACTAAAAATGAGACACAGGGTTACAGAGAAGTGCCTTTTATAATTGATTAGCAGTACAAAATTACGCCCTTCACCCGAGCTCACCTCATCGCTTCAGCGCCAGTGCATCGCCTGTTGTTAGCATTCACTTTCACGTCTCTAGAGACAGTGGGGTTGGTAAGGGGTGAGGGTAAGGGAGGGTTTGGCTCAACAATTAGTGTCTCCCTGGAGGTGTGCCGCGTTGCACCAGTGAGCCGACAGGGTCATGGAGTTATGCTTCGGAAACACGTAAGGGTTCGGCCAGACTGACAAGCGTGTGAGCGAGTGCGTGATTAGCAGATAGCTCTCGATAGTTGTTGACAAGGAGGCTCCGAATCTTGGCTCAATGAACTGAGGGTGGTTTATGACAAGTGATTTATTGTCTCTCCATGCTAATGGTGATTATTATTTGTAAAGGCCACTTTGATAATATTGAAGTATTTTAACATATCAGTTTTATACACATATATATACTAGGCAATCCCGCAAGGCGTTGCCTATGACCCGCTGTGTTATAAGATTCATATAAGGCCCTCACTTGACCCCCTCTCCCCCCTCCCCCTCCCCGCGCTACCTGTGACCCACTGTAGTATAATATTTGTATTCGCCCCCCTTCCCCCCCCCATGGTACCCGATTTCAAATGGAAACTTTATCTCTGAAACGTAATTCTAAGCCAGATTATGTCAATAAATATAGCTATATTATATCTTGTGTAAAACTATCGACATTTTTATGAGGAATAAATTAAATTTTCAAAATAAAATATAGCCTATGTTACTCGCTGATAATGTAGCTTTATATTGGTGAAAGAATTTTTAAAACCGGTCCAGTAGTTTTTGAGTTTATCCATTACAAACAAAAAAAAACAAAAATCAAATCTTTCCTCTTTATAATATTAGAATAAATATATAAGCGTATAACCCGAACGGGTAGTAAGACGTGGTGCTATTATTATTATTATTATTATTATTATTATTATTATTATTATTATTATAGATATATAAATTCAAACACACACACGCATATAGGTATGATCTTACCAATTAAATTAGGCCGTTACTAGCAAGTGTGCTAAACCTATCGATAGTAATAAAAATGTCAAAACGAGGAGTTTTCCTAGCACTCAATGAACCAATATACAATAATATCGCATAGCGCCTGTAAACTATACTGTACCGGCTCGACCTCACGCGCTTGAAAAATAGAACTGGTTATATCTTTCAAGCGAGCGCGCTCAGTCACTCGCCCGCTCCAGTGTGGCCATTCTTATTACATACAACCTATATGATCTATTTTATATTTTAGTCGCTCGCGCGCTTGCCCAGTCTGGCCGTACCCTAAGGCGTTTGGAATAGAGAAATGCACGTGTTTTAATTAAAGTAAAATTTTCATTGGAAGACCCTTTTAGCAATCAACCATTTTTTTTCAGTCAGTATTGATAGCATTTTAATACACTGCTAATATAATTTCATAGGAATTTATAGTGTCTATCAAAAGTTACAGATGAAGATAATATGACTTGATACATGAATACATAAAAGTAGATTGAGTAGTTTTTTTTTCTTTTTATATAAAGTATTTCCTAAGAAAATTATACTATATGTATAATTGTGTAGGGGTGACCTGGGGGTCTAGGGGTAAGGTGTCAGACTTCTGTGCTGGCGGCCGGGGTTCAATCCTCGGTCCCGGCACAGATTTATCTAATTTCCAAACCCTTCCTACACCTCTGATAAGACATCTTGTGAATGTGTGGAATGCCAGGCTGCCACCGTGGTTCGGATTCCACGTTAAACTGTAAGTCCTTCATTTCATCTCACAATCACCCTACCATTACACATTAGCGTAAGTGCGTATAACCCGAATGGGTAGTAAGACGCGGTGCTAATAATAATAATATAATTGTGTATACACAATGAAATAAACAAACTTTTTTATGGCGCATATCAATGTAGTTCTTGTTAGTAGTGCAGTTTAATATTTTATTTATAGATTTTAATTATATACCATTTTTGGGGTTGTAAAAAATAAAAAATAATGTTAATAAGTTGGTCAAACAGTGAAATAATCTAATATTTGAGTAACAGTCTTTCTCTTTTCTCTAACCGTTCGGGTTATAGTGATAATTATGCTAATAAATTAGGGATGGAGAAGGCTTAGTGGAAGTGTACCCGTATTCACGTGAAAAGGTAGTGGAAGATCTTTTAATCCAAACAACCTTCTAATCACGCGACAGAATTCGATCCACTATCTACCTGTAATCGGTAATCCAGTCCATCTTGACTACCTTCCACTATTTTACCTCCGAGTTGGGTCAAAGAATCCAATGCTGGCCCTAAATTGTATTAAGGGATATTTTAACTCAGAAATGTGGCCGGGTGGTCTAGGAACTTAAACTCGTTTTGTGGTTGGTTGTCGGGAAGGGGGGGGGGGGTGTGGAGGGGAAGGTAGCGTTGCTAAACTCCCTGATAGGTCAACTGAGAGTATTTCCCACCTTTGTGGTTTTTCTTGTGGTACACTTATGCCTTTCTTCTCCGTTCTAATGCAAGAGCGTTTTATATTAACTAAACTTCTCATTTCATCTTTACCTCCATATACACTTTATGTATACAACCTAGATTAATTTAGAAACAAAACCCCCACTTTTGGTAACTTCCCTGAACACATCAACATTGTAGGAAGACACACAACTTTTCATGGCTCAGAGAAATAATAAGATCGTTTACATATCAGGTTATAAGTTGTAACATACTCGTAATGGTCTCATAACTCTATGAAGTATGACATGTCCCTGGGGTATATACTTCCAGATGAAAGCTGTTACATAACAACGGGCGTATTAAGTTAATGGCTTTGCATAGCCAACTTTGTGCTATTACGTTAAAAGGATGTAGTAAATATAATACTAGTTGCAAGACCTAAGAAATATTAGTGCAGGGCTCTCTGTACACGGGCCATAATTTCACACAGTTTTAATGTGCGGGCTAGAGTTGACATGATTTATGGGATCCATGAATAATACAAGGGTTTGTCTAGCTAGGCTATGGGAATGGTTGGTAGGGATGTGTGTCACGAAGTGCCTTTACCTGCATATTATCTAACATAACTTTTACCCGAATAGATTATATATACATTAAATCAACCAAGGTTTTTACTTTCTTGCGAGCCCTCGTAGATAGTAAATATTCCAGTAAAATTACTTATAGGGTACTTAATATCTGCGGATGTATCTAACTTTGATCATATCACCACAAAACATTTAAGTACGAAAAAGTTTATCATCATAAAGTTTTAGGACTGCTAAAGATAATAAACTTTTATTTGAAATACCGATTTTTGTAAATAATTTTATTACTGTGGGCAAACATTTTAAATATAGCTTTGAGAATTGAGGAGTTAAAAATGCACAGAACACAAAATAATGTGTGTCTATAATATTGTATATCATTCCATGGCTGCCAAGTTTACAACCACTTAAAATGATTAAAAAGAACTATTTATTTTCAAAAGAAACTTAAAATCGATTTTAATTAACTCAACAGCTATATAGTACTCTTTTGTGTCCGATTAATAGATTTAAAAACTGATTATAAAGACTTTTTGAATCAAATTATTAACAATAATATATTTTTTATATAACACAAATATCCTAACAGTAAACTAATTAGATAAATATCAAAATTCTAGGACCAAAATGTTGATCAGTACCTTACTGAATTATATACATTATTTTCTAAATTATTTATATGTAGTTATGTATATAAGTTGTAGTTATACAGGGTGTCAACCATCCGGAAAAATCAGAGAAAATAGGAACTAGCTGGAAATTTAAAGTAATCGGGAAAAAAACTGGAATAAGTCGGGAATTTGGTAAATTACAATAAAAATCCGGGAAAATTTTGCTTTACTCAAAATATGAGAGATAATAATCATTAAATCAGTAAATAATAATGATTTTCAAACTGTAGTTTCTTTATTTGTAACTGTGTAATATATTCTATAATTCTTAATAAACTATGTTAATCCAATTTTTTAAATGTTTATTTAAATTTTAAAACTTATTATTCATAAAAAAGATTTTAATATAAATAAGGGGGCAGAGGGAAGTTAAAAGGATGTATGATAATTTTTAGTCAGGAATTTTAGGAAATGATCAGGGGAAATTAGGGGAAAAGTCGGGATTTTCATTGGTCAAGTTGAGTAGACACCATGTATGAATATACATCAATGTAATCTAAGAAAATAACATGCAGTAAATTCCTAAAAAATATATATATATAATTACCTCATTATGTATCACACAATTTAAAATATGTAAGTCTAGTAGATGCACATCCACTGTTTTTTTAGTAGCTCTTCTTGCAGTAAAATATTCTCAAATACCTAACATTCTCGTATATTCTTTCATGTATTATCACGATCCGCCATTAGATAAAATTGTTAAATTATATTTGTAAGATCTCCGCTCAATGAAATAAGATATTCTGATTGTTATCTTTAGATTATACAGTAACATTGATATTAAAAATAGTAAACCAATTTGTCAAACATAAATCTGTAAAATTTTAAACTGTATTCAATAGTCAATACATTCTAATTAAAATTTCAATCTGATAAAATAGGATGTTCCCTTTTTGCCCATTATTTTTCTATAACAATGTTGCTAAATTATTTTACTACACTTATCTTTTGATCGATATTAGATAGTTATTGCTTTGAATATTAATTCCGTACGTTTGTGCACACAGTTTGGTAATATAAACAGGGGTTAGGCATTTATTTATTTTTTATTATTTAGCACCACGTCTTACTAACCGTTCGGGTTATACGCTTTAAGTACTAATTACGCAAATGGATTAGGAATTGGGAAGGTTGAATTAGAGGAAGTGGACCCGTATTTACGTGGATGGAGAGTGGAAAACCATCTAAGAAAAAACCACCCCAGCTCACCCAACCGAGATTCGAACCTCAATCTCCCCGTCCTCTGCAGTCGAGCTCAACACGACTAGTGCGTTAGCTAACTACGCCACCGAGTCGGGTGGTTAGGCATTGTTTTCTTTCAATTTTTTTTTTTTAATTTTAATTTATTGTTTGCTATAACGGTTTTATAATTTCCCTCTCTATTCAGATTTTGTACATAGTATTTTCCTATATATGTATATAGATGGTACCTTTTAGTTTCAGAGATAAAAGCAAATGGCTCCATTTTGAAGTAAACGATTGAGAGTGACTGTGCGATACAACGCACCCTATATTCTGATCGCACTTCAATACCCCTTTAGGTTTTACAAAAATTAGCACAAAAATTGGATGGATATGATCAAGGTAATATTTTGGAGGTAATATACAAGCATTTTCAAGAAGATAAAGTGAGAAAAACTTGTAAAAATATCACCCTCATTACATTCAATCATGATTTGAATCCAACCTTTTCCTAACTGGAAAACCAAATTTACTGTGCAATCATACAAGGGCTCATTGATCGGGTAGAAACGAGATATTCTAATAGGAACTAGATCAATGCTTGGATCTTATTTAAATGTGTTCGTAACCAGTTCCAGTGACAGATTTATAAGGCGTCACTCTCGCAATAGATTGGACTGTCAACGATAGGGAGATCGGGTATTCGAATCCTTGTTAGGCATACTGAGGGTGGGTCTTCCCATAAAATAGGTGACCTGTTGGTCTAGGGTAAGGTGTCAGACTTCTATGCTGGCGGCCGGGGTTCAATCCTCGGCCCCGGCAAAGATTTATCTGATTACCAAACCCTTCCTTCACCTCTGACAAGACATCTTGTGAATGTGAGGAATGCCAGGCCTCCACCGTGGTTCGGATTCCACGTTAAACTGTAGGTCCTTCATTTCATCTCACAATCACCCTACCATTACACATTAGCGTAAGTGCGTATAACCCGAATGGGTAGTAAGACGCGGTGCTAATAATAATAATAATAATAATAATATTCCCATAAAAAAAACTTTACCTCCAGGCAAATGTAGGTACTCTTTCTCTAAATTCAACCTTCCTAATCCCTTACACACAAACATAATTAGTGTATTTGCGTAAAACCCGAACGGGTAGTAAGATGCGATGATAAAATAAATATATTGTAGTGCACACAAATGGCCAAGTAAGTCTAGGTCGGTAGGCTCGTAAAATACTGGATTTTCGCTAGTGGAAATAGCAATCATTTCATCGGAAGTAGTGAGAGAATTTTTTCAATACATTTATTAAATCCTCTGGTAATGGCGTATTTACATTCATTAGTCTAGTCCACACTGGTGGTCACATGGTTTAGGCCCTAGTTAGACCCGTTATTGAGTGGTGACGGGAAGGTCAAGGTTCAAATATTTTCCACGCGTGACTATTCTGTGGTTTTCCAACCCTCTCTCCACACTAATTTGACTGATCTTCCTTTTAAGTTGGAACTTATGAAAAATTCGGAAGTAAAAAGTAGTCTAAACTGATTTTAAAAATATACTCCTAGTTGACAACTGAAACTTATATAAAACAAAACCCAATTGATAAAATGGTTTGAATATTAAAACAATAATATAAATAAACATTGTCGGTGGTCAATAACGTTTAGAAGTTATTTTTCAGCAATCAAAGTGTGAATTTAGATCAAATTTGATACAAGATAGGTCCTTTGTATTTTATTTAGTAAAATTGTTTATAATTATTTATTCCAAGGGCTAAAGATGAGGATGGCAACTGAGAGGAAAGTCTTCCTCCAATATATCTGTAAGAGAAATCGGAGAAATACAGAAATCATATGTGGAAAACAACTTAAATTGCTTTGGATGTGATCTTAGAATGAATTTGAGCCTACTATAATATATATCTGGTTGCAACGCCCTCTTTTGTTTTAGACAAACGCTGAAAAAAGTACCGATAAACGTATTAAATTAAAAACAAAAATAGTTTACCGCATATGGTGGAAACATTAGTATTTGACTTTTTACCCATCACATTTCACTACCCATTTGGGTTGTACGTTTATATATTAATTACCATAATGGGGTTATGGATGCATAAGGTATAATCTATATGAAGTGTACCTGCATTTGTATGAAGAGAGGTTGAAAAATTGTGTATGGTGAACCAACCTCAGTACAACTGGCTGGAGTTTGAGGGGCTATTTCCCTGTAACCATCAACTAGACATAAACTTTAAATTTAAACAGAGACGCGTTCTTTTTTGTTTTGTTTTTACAATAACCACATTAAAAGAATTCCTGTGGTGATTTCGTAGGAGAGACACAACCAGTTTTAACTGATCCCAATAGTTCTCCGGTCCATTCCTGTACTATACCGCAGCCAAGGTATCAAATTTCGTCGCTCATTTGTCAGTTTGTCAGAGAGGGTACTAGGTATGTATTGAAGACCCTTCGAGGATGACAGAATATTAAGTTGGCGGTCAAATATCCAATAGCACGACCACGGCTGTAGTCCTCCTACGTCATGGCGATATTATCGGCGTGAAATTGACTCGCGGCTTCTGAGGTTATATTCAATAGTTCCGTTATATCGGACCTCAGAGGCAGGGTAAAATAAATATTACTTTATCGATCACCAAAGTTATAAATATCTAGATAAAAGAGCTTCGATTCTAGATGACCGTTAAAATATATATACGGCATTTTTAAGAGAAGCGTTTTATGCGTGGAGATTAAAAAACAAAATATTGTTCCCAGTTTTAATGACAGTGGAAAATAACCATATTTTTTTATTGATTTTATCAAAGAATATAAAGTAGATACTGCCACTGTTTTAAAAATACTGTAGTAAAACATTAACTTATCTGACACAACTTGGCACTGAATAAATATACGGATTACTTTTTTAATGTTATGAACTAAAATAAAACTCGTATTAAATCACAAATTTATTAAAAGTAAATATTTTTGCATTTAAAAAGCTATAGTTACTACTTAGCTATATTACCATATATTACACATCAGTAGGCACGCAGTCTTATGGCGTGCGTCTCATTTGATTTTGGTTTCAGCAGTGATGCGAAGGCTTTAGTTTTAAACCCGTCTGGATGTCCATTAGTCATGGTTGAGAGAGAGTAAGAATGTGATAGCGAAATGCTAGGTAGTAAAGGCTTTGGTATTGGTTGAGCGTGGGGGTGGGGGTTGAGGACACTTGAAGAAAAGGATGGAAAGGGTGCGGACGGGTTGGGTAGCGAGTCAATTTAACGTTAATAAGTTCATGGTTATATGCATAGAGTTGAAATATTGTTACAGTAGCCCCATGGCTTCTTTTGTGCTGACTGACAGCTGAAGGCTTTGAAAAGTACCAGACCAAATTATGTATCCCTACGCTGAACCAAATGATATACAAAAACATGTGTTTAGCAGCTGTGACTTCTGAGAGTCAAAATGTAGGTATACACCTAAATGTTGACTGTCAGAAGTTAGCTGCGAGCTGTCAATCAACACCAAAGAAGCCATGGGGCTACTGTAGTTATAAAAAGTATATATATTAAAATGTGTCTGCTTGTTTTTATTAAAGCAACAACCCAAGTAATACAATGAACACGTGTCAGTTATTATATCATGTAACAGACAAACAAAAAGTTGATCTCAACTTTATTAATAATTATATTACAAGACATGGCCCTTCTTATGAAATTTGAACTCTCTAACAGTTAAAATTGGTTGCACACCCTAGTGTAAAGAGGAATAAGTGATTCATTTGCCCTTTCCTTTATACCCAATATAAAAAATAATTTTGATTAAAGCTTAGAAAAAAAATCTCCTCTGGATTTTATCCCTCCCCATGAGTCAAATTATTGTGGAAAGACTGAATGGGCAGTAATAAGCTATGCCCAAAATGACTGTCCCAAAAACCTGTGTAGTCAAGTTTTTATAAAAAGGGATTTATTTGAAAGCTAAAATAAGTTACTAGAACTATTTTCACATATTCATACGTAAATCCATGTGATCTGCAGATGTAACTTTTGATAAGTACTTATCAATAGCTATATAATAAAGCTAATTATATAGTAAAATGTTATAAAATATACCACAAAACATTAAGTTAATATTTTCTAAAGTTTCTTCCTACCAAAATTAAACTAAAGTTGCACTACTTTTATTTAAACTATTCTATTTCTGCTCTCTTGCGAGAGAGTAAACATCAATCTTTTGGTTGTTTTTTTAAATTCAAGAGTGCTCTGTGCTGGGTGATTATTATGAAGCTTAGTGAGATTCCTAAGAACTCGCTTGATGTTGTTTTAAAAATCTCACATTTTAGAATTTAAATAGACAACCGTAATGGTTGGCACACTAACTAAACGTCAAACTCGTCTAGTATGGTTTTCCAATGACTGGTATTCCGAGGTTCCCATCTTGTACAGGTCTACAGAGGGTGTTTAATCCTAAATTATATCCCTTCTCCCAAATTTTGATACATTTTCCTCTAATAATAAATTTCTTGGCCCTCATTCACTTGTTGTTTTTTCGCGCAGCGTCTTACTACCCGTTCGCATTATACGCCTCACTAGTTTTATTAATGTGACAACTTCAGTGTACGACTGGTCTAAGACATCTCTCTCTTGTTAAACTAGTCAGCTGATGACTGATAGATCAGGGCTCGAATCCCAGTCAGGTCTGAGAGTTTTTTAAATCCACTCTCCTTCCAAATAATATAGCTAGATTACTTCTAAAATGCTTCCTTACTCACCATTAGCCAATTAGAATAATCGTTTTTAATAAAAGTATGTCTATATATGTCTGAAGAATATTTAGTACATGTCAAAGAGATAGAAAGTTAAGATTTGGTGAAATTGTAGAGGAACCACTAAAGAGATGTGCCAATTTTTCAAACTTGAAAACTGAACAAAAATAATAAAAACATGATATATTTAATCATTTTAATTCGTCTACAAGTTGTTTGTATTTCAAAAGCAAGGAGACCTGGAATATAAGTTCCTATCTAAAATCCAAAGAGATATTTCAAATTAT
The DNA here is from genome assembly GCA_039000515.1 of Timema cristinae. NCBI lineage: Eukaryota > Metazoa > Arthropoda > Insecta > Phasmatodea > Timematidae > Timema > Timema cristinae. The sequence continues at coordinate 32,330,248 of JBCFYV010000100.1, forward strand.
AGTACCTGTATTTGTGGTTTAGCTGGCCTGTATTAATATTAGTAAGTATTATTATTATTATTATTATTTATTATATTAATTATTAGCACCGCGTCTTACTACCCATTCGGGTTATACGCACTTACGCTAATGTTTAATGGTAGGGTGATTGTGAGATGAAATGAAGGACCTACAGTTTAACGTGGAATCCGAACCACGGTGGAGGCCTGGCATTCCCACATTCACAAGATGTCTTGTCAGAGGTGAAGGAAGGGTTATTAGTAAGTAAAAATTGTTTCTTCGACCAGTGAAAATCTTACAGTAATATAGTTAAATATATCTTACAGATACATATTTATATGTTTATTTCATTCTCCTTATTTGAATAAAATTTTAATTAAAAACTCTTTTTTATAATTTATTACTCCTTACCAAATCAGATATGAATATTATTAACAACACTGTAGAGCTACAACTGATATAACCTTGTAAATAAAACTAATATTTGATTGTTGGTTAGTGATTTTTAATAACGTGTTTACACTATAGATCCTAAACACAACAGGATTTTTTTTAATCACCTCCTTTTACTATCCGTCCGGGTTGTATGTCTTGTTGATTACGCTTGTGTGTTAGGAATAAGGAAACTTTAAGTTTAGAGGGAGTGTACTCGCATTTTCCTGTAGGGAAAGTGGAAAATTATTTTCATTGGCAGTGCAGTGTATTGTGTGGGTGACGTCTAAACTTTCATGCAAAAAATACAAATCGAAAGTTCGGTTTTGTTAGGTTGGCTAATATTGACATCAGCATGTTACAGACAGCCTTAAAATATAGTTATCATATATGCGATAAACCTGAACAGTTAATGATGAAAAAAATTTCAGACATCCCGAACGGGTAGTAAAGGATAATAAAGGGAGGGGGGGGGGGGTAATGTGAGGTACATTTCACTGACGGTACCTAATAAAGTCTCCTAATTAGAATCACTTCTCCTTTGATCGAGCAACCCGTACAGCAGCAAACATCTTGACGACGCGGGAACTCGACTCGGATAAACTTATATTATTATTATTATTATTATTATTATTAGCACCGCGTCTTACTACCCATTCGGGTTATACGCACTTACGCTAATGTGTAATGGTAGAGTGATTGTGAGATGAAATGAAGGACCTACAGTTTAACGTGGAATCCGAACCACGGTGGAGGCCTGGCATTCCCCACATTCACAAGATGTCTTGTCAGAGGTGAAGGAAGGGTTTGGTAATCAGATAAATCTTTGCCGGGACCGAGGATTGAACCCCGGCTGCCAGCACAGAAGTCTGACACCTTACCCCTAGACCACCAGGTCACCATCAACTTATAAACATTCCTTTAAGTCTCGGGTGACCCACGTGATAAGGAGGGATGGTAGGAATCGATCGGGTGGTTGGTCGGAACAAGAGCAGTCCCACTCGGACACGTACCACATTGACGACGGGAACAGGCCAATTATACTCCATGACTCTCCTACCACGATTCTAAAGGGAGGGAAACTATTTACAGGATGGTGGTGCAAGGAGGGTTAGATAAGGTAATGGGAATGGGATTAGCCGTACCTTATTTTAAAAAGTATTAGTGTCTACTACCCCAATTAAGTTTTAAAATGATTGTAATTATTTCAAAAGTGCTCCAATGCTAGTATATTATCTAGTGTTTTCATCTAGTTTATCACTAGTAATTGCTGGTAAAATACAGCTTGGCCCCACCCCATTAATATAAATGAGGTGATCGGGATTTTTTTAAGGCAGATTTTAAAATTTGATAAAATTATTAAATCTAATGTTTTGGTGACTAAAATTAAGGAGGCCGCTTGGGTAAGCGAGAAATTTCTGCGCAGACGTTCAATTCTAATGAAATATTTGATTCTACGATGTGTTTTTCATTAATAAATCTATTTCTGAGTTTTATTAACATAAAAAAAATGTATGAAATGAGACACTAGCTCATTTTAATTTACTCTTAATAATATTTGCAGCTCTATGAGATGAAACTTTAAGGCAAAGTGTTCTAGATTTAGCCTTCCTCTAACAAACACACTTTTTTATATTTGAGAATTAGCCACTTTACATTAAGATAAGAATTTTCGTAGTTTTCTTTCCTATTTTTCTTATTGACATGACAGAGGTGGTTGTAGGGAAGATTGCAAAAAAGTTTGAGCTCAGACAGAAAAATTAGTTAAAAAATAAGACATAGACCATTGTTTTATAAACAGTGTTGTCTGACAGTAATTTATACTATCTCGCTGAGCAAGGTGGCCACCTTAGGTACAAGTTACGTTGGAAACTATTATTTTGTGATTTTGCTAAAACAAGTCAGCTAATTTTTATTTCGTATGTTGGACACTAAATAACAGTATTAACTCATTTTTGATTGACATGGGACTTTTAACTATCTTGTTCCAGCCCCCTCAAATATGTGGATAGCATGGACACGTGGTCACAGGTAGAACACGCAAAAATAATACAATTTTTGCTCACCATGTATCATAATATATGCATACATTATCCAAGATAGTCATGTCGAATTGAGTAAAGAATGTTGTGAATGTACCCATATTTGCATTAAAGTAGAGTGGAAAACCATTTAGGAGAAAAGAACACTCTTAGGAGACCCGAGAGGGATCCGAACCCGATCACCAGAGATACAGACTAATACTAGAGTGACGCATTAGCCCATGCGACCACTAATGAGGGTGTTTTAGAACTAATTGACAGTTGAGTTGGTTTAATTTTTTTTTTTAAAGAGTTAGTAGAATGGTCGATTGATGTATTATCTCGATGATAAAACTCACCAATTCACTTTGCATGTCGCGAGTTCTAAAAATAGCGATTGCCCTGCACGCAAATGTTATGTACAACACGTCGTGTTACTTAAGTGACACGAATGTTCGTGTCACCTCATTGGGAATCTAGGAAAGGTTCAGAGGTCAACAAACACGGATACCATCACAAGTTATAGAGTGCACTCTGTTCTTATTAAAACTAGAGCCCCGAGAAATTGTCACAATTTTTGTGGCGGAAAAAGATTGTGAGCCTGGTAGCCTCGTTCCTAGATAACTATTATATAAGGTTAAACCCTTTTAAACCCACTTCTGTGGCCGCATAGTCTAAGGTGGTACTGTCTCAGTGGACTGGAGTGCCGATGGCTGGGAGATGAGGTTCGAATATCGGTTGGGTGTAATGAGGGTGGTTTTTCAAAAATTGTTTTTCACTCTCACTCTACGCGGAAGTGGGTACACTTCCTCTAAATATATACTCTTTAATCCTTAAAACCACTAGCGTAATTAGTACATAAGCGTATAACGAAGCAGTAAGAAGCGTTGAGAAAAAACTATTTTAAGAACCAGTTTCACTCCATGGTTAACATCTAACTTAGGTAGGTACTACAGCTAGCTCACACCAGGTGTCACACCTTGGTGCGGATAACTTAAACAAAAGGTGGAATTAAGACCAGTGAAATAGTTTTAAATGAATTTCTTTTAGATTGAAATATTATTTAAAATAGTTGTAAATCTATTTAATTAATCCGAATTGTAAGGAATCTTTTTCTCGTGGAATTGTGTGTTGGTAGTCCCTCGTTGTCTAGCCACTCGTAATGATGCCTTTAGGTTGTTGTTGTTGTTGTTGTGGGTCCAGTTGTTGAGTCACTTGTATGGATCTTATTTGGGAACATGGGTGATGATGACGTGGGTCAAGTTTTAATTTTATTCTTGAGTGAATGCAATTATTAAAAAAAAATATAAGATTATAATAAATTTGACCCAGAATTATTATATTTGTTTTACGACAGTTTAAAGTTGATAGATTATCTTGTCTCACACCGTTTTACTCCAAGGTTTAAAATCGAATTAAATTTAGAGAGATCAATGTTTCGCGAACCATTCCTTCAGTAAAGTTGTGGATCTAATGAAAATTAGAGAGATCAATGATTCGCGGACTCTTCTACAGTAAGGTGAGTCTAGTGAGTCGAAAAGCCTTTTCTTCCTGGTATATATTTCGAAAAAAAAAAATTCTAGAAAAGTCTTTCTTTCGGTTACACTATATTTGCATCATGTTCCCGAAAGGTGAGAAAGAGAGAAAGAGATAAAGTGTTCTGAAGTTGTTTTGTTTCACAAGCATTCGCAATATGAATGGGTGACTTGTGTACAAAAGAGCATCGTTGTAAGAACATGAGAAATAAATAAATGATCACCCAAGTGTGTGAGAAGATTTCTAACACATGTGGATGCATTGAGTTCTTACTCAGAAATTATTCATTAATTTGAAATATATTGAGAGCGGAAACGTTTGATTTGAATTATTAAGGAATGAAAATCTTATTTCATTAGAAATATTGCTTTTATAAAGTAAAGAATTCATAAAACCGTACTCTGGTACATTTTCTGGTTCAAGCGTAATCTTTTATTATATTTAGGTTTGTCAGTCAATACATTGCTTCTTAAGGGGGCTGTCTAAATAGCTGATATAATACTAATTAAATGTTGCTTATAGATTAAATATTGATAAAACTTTTAATAGTACACGAGTTCGGTGTTGACTGGAATAAATATAAAAATTACTTTCTATAATTACATAAATATAGACTTGTAAATATATATATAAAGATGAGATATTTCACTATGAAGATTTAAATAGCCACAGATTTTGTTTGATCATTAGTTTTCCGGGCATACAGGTATTAAAGACAGCTGATATAAGAGCATAGAATGGATCTTTGTGAACCGAATGATGTAATTTAGTAGAAGGGTCACAACAAAAATACTGTAATGTATATTTTCTACCTCTGTTTGTTCACTACTGCAACACAGCAACCCCCGGGAACGTTATGGACCAACTTTTTTTCTGGCGTTTATGAGCTTGTGCTACACTATTTTGTCCCATAAGAGTCCGTCTCACAAAATGGATAGCATTAGTTAAAAAATAGATCTCACACCAGGCATCATTTATTGGTGCAAATTTTAGGTATTTTGCTTTTAAAAACCCGGTAGAATTGAGATAAGTGAAACTATTTCACCATATTTTAAAAATACATTGAAATTGAAAAAAAAAAATGAAAAAAAATAACTTAGCTGATTCAAATTTCGATGTAATAAAATAAAAATGAAGGAAACCGCATTTCGTTACTTTTTCAGTTGAAGCATAATTTAGTCAAATTTCCCGGTTAATCGTCAATAGATTGTTTCTCGGGGTGCATGAGTGTTTTTTTTTTATTTTAAAATCTTGGATCTTATTAATAAGGAAGCTATTCATTCGATCCGGTTTAGCAAAAATTGGTTCTAAAATAATAAACTCTCTAATATCTTCTTTGCTATTGTAAAAAAACAACAACTACGAAATATATATTAAGGTTTAAACTATTTAATAGTAAAATCTAAACAATATTTTCCTTATTTATTTATTTTGGTAGCAAAGAAAATGTTAAGCATAGTTCACAACATTGTTTATTTAGAACAAAATTTTGGTGAATTCTAATGATTTATCATTATCATTGTTATTATTATTATTATTATTATTGGTAATAGTGGTAATAGTGGTGGTGGTGGGTGGGTGGTAGGTAGGGTTGTAGGTGTTCTGTTTTAATATATGTTCATACCTTTTGTCAGTGCATTTAGACAACCAATGAATCTTGTGAAGTTATCATGCATAAAATGCATTAGTATACTTTGATTTTTATAGGAAGCGAACTTCCAACCATCAACATTGATTGAAAGCAACTCAAGGCTGGCATTGTATAAACCTGTTTGATTTGTTAATTGAAAAAGTAAAAAAAAGCCTCCAGTAATATTTCCTTATAGATAACTGTGTGTAATATTTTATATTATCAACCAAACGATCTAACAATGTAAAAACAACTGTAATATTTTCATTTACAACATTGTGGCAGAACGAATCTCCAGTTTTCAAATTACTGTGTCCCGGTTTGGTTAACAAAACATTAATCAAAATTTATTTTAGGGCTACTTTTTAAATCAAGTATATTTAATTTGACTAAAACATTTTAGTAACTATGATATTTTTAATTTTAATTGTATACACTGAATTTTACTAAGGTTTTTTTTTTTTCTTAATTTGTTTTATTTTGCCAATAACAAGTTTTTTTTCACTACAAAAAATCGACTATTTACATGAACTTAAAACACTAATGCACATATTTAACTTTCAGGCTAACTCGCACGCAACTTTAACTAGTGCGATTTATGTCATGAGATTTGTGAAAGTTGATAGAAATCTCACTATTTTAGTCCCAAGTATTATATTTTAATTTTGAAAATGATGTGAACGTAATTTGACAAGCATATTTTCTGTTACTTTTTTTTTTTAATCAGTGGTACGTAAATTACTTTGTTACCGAGGAATTATAACTACTATATTAAAGAGTATTATATATTTATTCAAAATAATATTTAAAAGCACCATAAACAACCAAAAAAGTAATAAAAACATGCGACGGAGTTGAGAATGTTATATAATTTATATCTAGCTACTGCTTCAGATTGAATTAATACTTTTCCTAAACAGTTCATATAATTCTAAACAGATATTTATTTAGTAACGAATGAGAATGTTGTATGCGGTATGTTTAGAAACACGCATGGAACACTATAGGAGGACGTTAATACAATAAGAGAGAAACTGTTTATGTAAAAGTAAGCTATAGATTTTTAAGGTAAATGTAGAAACCACTTAGGAAATATGTAACAATAAACGAGTATTTTACTAAATGTAATTAGACACTACTAATGTAACAAAATACTAGGAAGTTTTAAAGTATAATTAAAAAACTAATTATGTATTAACATAATTACTAGAGTGTTTTATAAAGCCAAATTAAAAACAACTTATACACAAAAAAAAGAATATGGATACGCGCGTGCGTGTGTGTATGTGTGTGTGTTATATATGTATATAGGGTAGTATTTTCAGAAACCAATTAAATACTTATAGAGTAGAAATTTTGTTGTTTTTTATTTGAGGGACATATTAACGTGCACTTTCTGAACCGACTGATTATTTCAGTACAAGAATTTCTACGAGCGAGATTGAAAGGTTCTACCAATTTTGCCGAGAAAGGTATTTTCACATACCCTCCAGGATTCTTTTATATGCCACAATTGACACGGGATTAGCGACTTTACTTCCACATGGGCGAAAGTCGTGTTCGGATTTTAATCACTCAAGAAAAATCCTTCGACCCCGATAGGTTTGAACCCATTAACAACAGTTCCTGAGTTGAACACACTACCACAAGATCATCGAGGTCGACTATATAACTAATAAGGGTGTTTTAAATAGTACGAAAATATTTTGAATAGTTTTAAAAATAAATTAGTTAACTAAATCGACGTCTAAAGCTTAAAATTGACGCTGTTTCGTTTATTGATAATATTTTTAAGGCACTCAAAGATTTACTGTCACTAGGAAGCTCTTAACAATTGAGATTCTAAGTAATCCCTCTCCTTTCTCCCCTTTACCCATGAATTATTAACTCCTTATTAAACTTTAGACGCCATATGAAACTCCCCGCGTTATGAATTCATTATCATTTTAACAACACACATTATATCTAAACTAGCCCCCTTCCCGTAAAAAAATATTGTAAAGAATCCTGTAAAAGCTTCAAATCATCCATCATGTCAATATAAAAACAAAACTTTTTTTACTATTTTTTTTTGAAAATACAGTCCTACTATCACTGTATAGCCCCCTCCCTCTTTTTATCCTCCCTCCTATTTTCATCTCATTCCTCTTTCCTCACGCCTTCCCCCCGCACCCCCTTCAACCAACCCCACTTTCCCTTCAACTTTTTTTTCCAACGACTATATAATATACTATAGACATTTTTATGAGGAATACTTTAAATTTTCAAAAATAAAATATAGCTTATGTTACTCGCTGATAATGTAGCTCTATATTGGTAAAATAATTTTTTAAATCGGTCTAGTAATTTTTGAGTTTATCCATTACAAACAAAAAAAAAATCAAATCTTTCTTCTTTATAATATTAGAATAGAAGTATAGACCAACTGCGGATATAACATTTAAGCACGATAAGGCCCCTTTAATATTGGTATCACAGCTCTCATCATCTCAGGAAAAAGTGTGTTAGTTTATTATATATCAAGTGTCTTGGCATGCCGTATTTATTGTTGTACGAATGTTTCATTATTTCGAATTAAATTAGTAGTAGAACTACGCAGAGAGAGATACTCGTATATATACATTAAGGCAAGGAAAAACTAAAATAATTACGACAGTTGCCCTTCTGAGGGTGCTGAATTAAGGCTAGAAGGCTCTATACTACAAATTAATAATTTTTGAAATATATTTAAATCTATCAAGCTTAAAAATGTATATTTGATTTTTTTAAATTATTTATACAGCTTAACGGTAACTTGAGCTATTGACATTAAAATAACAGGAAGACGATGGGAAATTTTAACAAAACTCGTCTTAAGAAGGGGTGACTAGCCACATTGTAGATAAACCAACCCCACTATGGGAGATCAGGATTAAATCCCTGCAATATATATCAAATTCCTTTCAAGATGCCACCTTCTTAAGTTCATAAGCCTATGCCAAGTCTCATATTTTGATTTTCATTAATTGTCGAAGCCCTGAAGTTTTGCTAAATGTGTTAGTCAAGTTAAGTTTATCCCTTATTCGAACGCTTCCTTTTGCACTGTTATAAAAAAAATCATGCATTATTTTATCGCTATTCTCTTATTCAAATTCTCTCTATTTCTGTTTCACCATACATTATTTCCCTACCACCCGTACATATAGAAATCTTTCTAGTACTCTTGTCAAGATGATGTTTAAAAAAAGTACAAGCCTCCACCGGAGGTCAGTGACAGTAAATAATCCAAATATAAATTTAATGGGAAAAAAACTATTTATTATAAATAAAACAAATGTGTGATATAATAGATTTATATTATTTATGCAATTTTTGTTATAACTAGTTTATAAGCCTATCCAGGACAGGATTTTACTATAACTAAAATATTACCCAACCTAACAAAATCTAACTTTAAATAATTGATAAGTGCATAAAAGTATGAAAAACATTAACAGCAAAAATGCATGATTTTCATGAAGCAACAAACAGATAAAATTCAAGTTTCACTTCTTGTTTTTGGACATCACTGGTCATTGCACATATCCTAAGTTTTCTTTACGTACATACATTTATTTTTTATTTTATGCAAATACTTAAATTTTGAGCTACCTGAACTAGATGTCAAATAATATATGTCGTTATATTCTTAATGAACATATATAGTGGTTTATATTTTTTAATAAGCATACAAATTGAGATTCATATCTTCAGGTTTCCTTAGTTAAATATTCATAGTTTCAGAATCCTAGATTTCCTGGTTTTGGAGTTACCCGCACTGGTAGTCTAGCTTTAAGACTAGGCTTTGAATACATTTATTAAAGTGATAAAATAAACTACAAAGTGCACACGCTTAGCTTTCCATAAATCACTATGAAAGTTTATTGCCGCAGAAGCTACAACGCTAATGAACAAATTAAATTTTTCTCTATGTATATGGTTTGGTTTTCCAAGAAAACAAGTTTAATCTACAAAGTTGACACGCAACAATCAAATTATATAATCCGGATATTGTATATAATCTATCCTTGATTTGAAATTGATAGATTTTCTTAATGATCAAGTTATACATAAAATATATAAATACTAGGTTAAATATTACATTATTTTATGATAAAACAAACTTTAACCGCATGGTTTAAAACGTTAGTCTCACAACAAATATACGAAAAAATATCATAATAATATAATAATAAAATATTCATAAACACGTAAACTTATTTTCAGTATGATGTATATCAAATAAATCAACAAGACGTCATGACAGAGCTATTAACACTTGTAACGCTCTAATTTAGAATATTACTTCAAATGTTTAAATCAACAGTAAAGATTTTAATAAGGCTATGTACAGTCTGTATATTTTCATATATAGTTTATTTTTTGAGAATTATCTTATAATTAGTCACAATATGATTGTTCTTGGTCACGTAATTCTTACAATAAATAAAAGATATTCGGGGAATAAAAAGTTATAAGCTTTTTGTGGCATTGAATATATTCTTTCATAAAGTTTAATTTACTATTTTCATTGATTATAATTTATTTGTGGCATTATGCATGCTATTAATTTTGTGTGATTAAAGTCCAGTAAATTTTTTTCATTTAAAAGCAATTTATTTGTAGCTCTTTATAATTTAATTATTGGAAAAACTCGGTAATACCATTTTCAGTCAATTTAGTATCAAATGTAAGTAACTAAACCAATTTCCGAAAGGTACGTTTTCCATCTTTACCAGTATTAAGCCTTGCCCTTGAAAGCTAGAAGACTCCAGACCTAAGTTAAAGTGTAGTACGATTGTGCTATTATTAACTCCACAGGTAATATTAACAATAGGACTTAAAAGGAGGCCAAAGCGTCCTCAATATGAGAGGTTGAGTCTTGTATTGGGAAGAACATCAAAGTAGGTGTAACTATAGCGAGAGCCGGAGAGGTTTAAGAAGGACAAAGCGATGTGGGGATACCTCACAACTACTGACCACGATACACAAACTTGCCCTCAACTAATTACCCATACAGCTGATTACAAGAAACTCCTTGAAGCTTGTTAAGGTTGGTAGCTACTTGTTAACTGGGGGAAGCTATTGATCCTTTATTGCCAGTACTAAAAGGAGAGATTTTAACCTCTAAGATGAGGAAGCTACTACCTAAAACAAACATGATCTTTTGGGAAATCAAGGTAACAAGAGTGAAATATACAAGTTTCCTTCGTAATTAGGATTTTTTGATTTCATTGAGTTCCACCATCTTAGTTTGAGGACGGTAGCTATATCCAAATTTAAAAAATTGTGTTTTCCATTTTTAATCCATAAAATGAGGGTACAATTCCTTTATATTCTATTTTAACTATACTTGGTGTGCCAGATGTTGGTGCCGCCAGGGAAAGTTGTGTGCCCTTGAGGACTGGTAGCTCCCGTTAGACTACTCATAACTACAGTAGCCCCATGGCTTCTTTGGTGCTGACTGACAGCTCACAGCTGACTTCTGACAGTCAACATTTAGGTATATACTGACTGTCAGAAGTGACAGCTGCTAAAAACATGTTTTTGCAGATCATTTGGTTCAGCGTAGGGATACATAATTTGCTCTGGTATCTTTTAAAAGCGGTCAGCTGTGAGCTGTCAATCAGCACCAAAGAAGCCATGAGGTTACTGTAGTACACAGGGCTGGACTGATGCCCCCGAAGCGATGCGACGGTCCAGAATGGGTTGGACTCCATGAGGCAGTTGTTCAATAATTACTCACGAGTGATGGCGTGAGCAGGTCCGTTTACGGGGTTCTGAGACTTCAGCCCTGGGCTGCGTAGGAACGGGTGGTAAGCCACATAGAGCTTTAGTGCTAACCTTGACAGATATTAGAGCCCGAACCTCAACTAGTCGACCCTACGCACAAGTAGGGGAGAGTCTATCTCCACTAGTACGCACTAATAGTGAAGAATCACCTTTACACGCTTAGTGGGCGTAATACCACTCCCTTACCCAAAGGTAACGGGGAATGTAAAAACCGTGTGATGAGCGGATGCAGCTCCGAATGCCACCCTGGAGAGTGAGAGAGGCAAAGGTCCCAGTTTCAGTCCAATCAGGGAGGGACTAGTATGGGAGGTTTACCTTGTCTCCTCTCTGGGTATCAGACCTGATCCTGATCACAACCCTCTCGTGGGAGGGTGGAGAGGTCATAATTTGGGTACTCTCAGAGTAACTGCCCTGGGACATGTTATCAGGGGTGCGTGATACCGCAATAGCTGCGCCAAAGCACATATATACACCTACTCCATTCTTCCAACGGTAGAGTGTATGAAATATATTTCTGCCTGCCTCAGATTGACTCACCTGAAATATCTATTGGGTGCCTCCATGTTGGTGGCTCCCGGGTTACGTTCTTCTGGGCTTGGCTGGATGGTTTGGTGGACATCTGGCCGGGCAGGTTGGGCGGCAATATCCCTGTAGAGTAATCTGTGTGGGGGGGGGGGGGGGGTGTAGGAGTAGATCCTCCATCCATAACACACTGGGCGATATGCAAGAACGACCGTGAATGCTTATTGTACCTATAGTGTGATCTCGAGTACACTATCGGCCCACCTTTTAACCTATGATGACGCAAGCAAACCCATGCTAGTGTCCCTTTAGCATTTCGTTAGTCAAGTTCTTGCATACGGCCTACTATTCTGTTGGTGGTTCGTACCCGGGTTCGGCTGGGTATATTGGCAAGGACACTTCCACGAATTCCCCCCCTCTGTGCAACTTATGGTCAATGCCTTGGTAAACCAAGGTTACACCTAATGTTAAAGACAAGGATATACTAGATCCTAAGGCTCCATAGAAGTATTCCTGCGCTCCTTGAGCCAGGTTGAGTCCATCAACACTGGTGTTTGCTAGTGTCAATGCTCAGTGACAAAGGCACTTCCAAATGTGTTGCTAAACGACCAGTTTAAACATGTTCATCATAAAGGAATCATTGTAATTGTAAAATAGGCAGTCTGCGTAAGCTCTTTACGAGGTAGAATTATGTTAGGAGGGGGTTGGGTTGCTACCTGAACCTAGTTGGGTGGAAACCTGCCAATTGACTCTAGATGGATATGTGTCTTTTTTATAGTGAAACCGTGTTTAAAATTAGTCTATTTAATGCCCCTTGATAGTACCTGGCGAGTTTAAAATGTTAAAATGAAGAGCACAGTTATTTTAACCTGGAGGCTAAGGTTCTGGTGTAAGTTTGTCCGTGTCCAAGGTCCTGAAGAACAGTGGGGGTGGGTTCTCAAGCTACCCAGTGTTATGTTCACCAACTAGTAGGGGCTGGTGGACCCAAAATACACGCTACATGTGCTTGCGTGGGGGACTCAGCTCGGAGGATGAGGCCACGGTGGGCTATAGGAGACCTGTGACAGGGTATTTGTTCCTCCTCGAGGATGTAATGAGTTCTGCCCATATATGCACGAGGCTAGATAGCAGTTTATTATATGGAAACGGCACCATCGTCCATTTGAAGGAAATCCCTTATGATCCTACCCCATTAGACTAGAGATGCAGACAGATAGCTTGGACAGTAAGCAAGATGGGTGAGTAGATATATTGTATTTAATGTATTTAACGTGCACTTTCTGAACAGATTGATTGTAACGGCACACGAGAACTTCTCTGATCGAGAGTAAAAGGGCCTAACAATTTTGCCGGAAAAGGTATTTTCACATACCTTCTGGGGTTCTTTTACATGGCACAATCGACATGGGACCAACGGCTTTACTTACCCTCCAAATGAAATTGTGCTACGGATTTGTATCGATCAAGATAAATCGACCACAGTTGAGTTTGAACCCACTAGTATTGAGTGCTGAGATTAGCACTTTACTCAGAGAACCCTAGAGTGTAAATAAGACGCTGTGCTAAAAAGTTTATTTTCGTCATAAAATTATTAGAATATAATATATATTTAAAATAATATCTCAAAGAGTATGTGTGTTGAATAATCACTCTGCTTATAGATTAGTATATTTTATTTATATATCTTTCAATGTACCCTTATAGATAATATATGAAGTATGTTTGTATTCAAGCACAGTTAGTGTTTTTAGAATAGTAATAACGATCCCTAGAATTGTTTTTAATAGGATAAATTTTTAATATGAATAATTTAGTATTTATTCCATCCTTTTTTTTATCCATGATACATATATCCTCCCCTGAATATTTGTATTCCCTCTATGTGACTTTAGAAATTGTTTACAATTTTAAAACTAATCGACGCACATTAAAGTATTCTCCCCAATATATTATATTAATATATTAATTTTTACTCTAAAAACATTTTAGCAATATATTTGTGCAATCTTAAAAACATACAAATATATTAAAAAATTGCATAAGACATGTGTTTATTATTTTATAAAATGAAAATTTGAAATCAAGCTAACTTATTTTGAAATAAATAAAAAGGTGGTTTGACCAATTTAGTTTTTAGTTAAGTTAAGCTTTGATTTTTAAGTAAGGTACCTTTTTTTTCAGCACAACGTCATACTATTTTTTAAGGTTATAAGGGGTAAGGTGTCAGACTTCTATGCTGGCGGCCGGGGTTCAATCCTCGGTTCCGTCAAAGATTTATCTGATTACCAAACGCTTCCTTCACCTCTGACAAGACATCTTGTGAATGTGGGGAATGCCAGGCCTCCACCGTGGTTCGGATTCCACGTTAAACTGTAGGTCCTTCATTTCATCTCGCAATCACCCTACCATTACACATTAGCGTAAGTGCGTATAACCCGAACGGGTAGTAAGACGCGGTGCTAATAATAATAATAATAATAATTTAATGTTATACCCATATGTACTAATTATTCAAATGAATTAAGGAAGAGTAAGGTTGAACTTAGAGGAATTATACCCGCATTTGCCTGAAAGGATAATGGAAACCATTTAGGGAAAACCACTCTCAGTACACCTGACCAGGATTCAAACCCCGATATTCCTGTCAGTGGCAGTATAATCTTTTGACAAAGTGATTCCTTAGACCATGCAGTCATTAAAGCAGGTATGTAAGATACCAATACGCTGCATTAGACCAGAATCAAATTATATTTTTCTCAAAATTGATTTTTATTTTTAATCTTAGGTCCAAATATGAACCAAAAACTTTTCAAACGGTAGAATTTTAATTAAAATGAATAAATTGCATGTATAAAATTAAATTAAATGTAGCCTAGTTTAGTTAAGGGCATTATCATCGCCAATTAAACAAGCTTATTAATAATATTTTGGTGATCTAAAATATTTATTTTATTTTATTTATCATATTTATTACATCAAAATAAACAAATAGTAAACATTTTAGAAATGTATCAAGTAAAATATTTTTTTGTTTTCCCAAATATACAAGCTTATATGAATGATTTCACTTTATGTAAGAGTATATAAATATGTTTAAGTCAATACCTTCAGATATAAATTCGAAATTTCTTTCTGTTATCCTTTTGAATATTTTTTCGATTGATGGATTTTAGGAACTTAAGATTTTAGTGCCACGCCTCTACTTTATATTTATCTCGATATCGAGGCTAACATTTATTTATTTAATAAAGAAGCAAAATCATGTTTGGCTATTTAAAATAGTTATTATAAAATATTAATTTTCAAAGTAAATGTTGTTTTATGATACAGCCGTTATATTATATAAATCAATTACAAATATCATAGTTTTGACTAGAGCTAATTTCTTGTAACTAAACTCAAGTCGAGTTAATTTATTTCTTATATTAGTCATACAAATCTCAAATCTTACAGTATATACTGTAGCATCCAAAAGGGGCAGATGCCAACAAAATACATCGAAAATATAAACACTACAAAAAAGGGGGGGGGGGGGGTTAACCCAGAGCGAGTGCTGAGGAGTTATTAACGTGACCCTCTATCTCATCCAGACGGCAAGAGACTTCAGCCTCAGTAAAGTTCATATTAAACCAAAACGTTTGACGGATAACCTTGGGAATGATGGGATAAATATATAATAAGAATTAGTATAAGTCAAAGTTAGTCGATGTTTATTAGTCATAGCTCCATTAGATTATTAACAGTTCCTCCAAATATATACATTGTTGATGTTGCGAAGTATAGAATAAATTCATAAACAACAATTAATTGAAGTCAAAGCTAAA
Source organism: Timema cristinae (assembly GCA_039000515.1). Taxonomy (NCBI): domain Eukaryota; kingdom Metazoa; phylum Arthropoda; class Insecta; order Phasmatodea; family Timematidae; genus Timema; species Timema cristinae. The sequence goes on from JBCFYV010000100.1 coordinate 32,346,024, forward strand.
GAGTCAGATGGTAAATATTCATCAGATTACTTAATGTTAACTTTAAGATGTCGCCCATTAGAAATGGCGCATAGTAAAAATAACATGATCATTTGGATTCCATCATTAAATATTAATCCTTTAAAAAAAAGGCACCTAGTCAATGGTAACAAGACAATCTAATTTCCAACATAATATATATGCCCATTAGGAATGGTACATAGCGTATGACAAGATATGTTAAATTCAAATACTAAATATTTGTCCATAACCAATGGCTCATAGCGTATGACAATAAGATATTTTAAATTCAAATACTAAATATGTGTCCATAATAAATGGCTCATAGCGTAAGATATGTTAAATTCGAGTTCTAAATATCTGCCCATCAAGAAAAGACACATAGCGTATCACAATAAGATAAACTAATTCAAATGCTAACATAGTTCCCGCGAACATTAATTTAAACAATACAGTACATAATCGATATAATCGATTAGTCGTGACTCTACTGGCGCTATGTCGCCCTGACCTTGCAAATAAGGTGATCTCCAAAAAAACTATGTTCTTAACTGTCAGATAGAATTTTTAGGTTATTTGAAATTAAAGCCAAAATTGAATTTAGAAAAGATTTACATTAAAAAAAAAAAGGTTTTAATTTGCCGAAAATGGATTTAGATCTTACATTTTATGAAGTAGAAAGCCGGAGCTTATCCTATCCCTGATATGACTCAGGCCCAATTGTAAAGTTCGTAGCCACAGGCACCAGAATATATACCCTACAGCACAGAAGAGGGGAAGATGGGAAAAAGGGGGGAATAACATTCTAGAATAAAAAAGGAACACGAGAAAGCGCAAGTTGATTCGCTTCGAGAGAGGCCGTGGGCGTTCCGGAATCTTCTCGGAGGGGATCTCTTTACTGCGCAAGTCCATTCAACCCAAGGCGTTGGCTTGAACTTGCCATTCAGTCTTCACAGTCAGTATTCAATTTTCCCGGTTCGGTGAAGGTGCGTTAGGTGGTTTTGTGTCGTTCTTCCACGCAGTCCCAGTAAACACGCAAATGGGGTAAGTCTTGACTATTTCTGTTTGTCTCGCGTCTATCATAAAACATCCGATGCTACAATACTTAAAGTTGTTTAGTTTTCACTATACTTACAAACTTATATACACATATGTGATTTAAATATTAATCTAAATTGTATGCCTTATTAATTACAGATGCAATCCCATAGTCATCAAAATATTATGTTAAGCGAAGTTTAATGAACCCATTTAAATTTTAAAAAAACTCATGAAATTTTAATGGCTTTTCAGAATGTACGCAATTTGGTTGCACTAGTAGAGGAGTAATAATAAATGTATAATTTAGAGAAAACGTACCCGCATTTTCGTAAAGGTAAAGAGGCAGGTCAGTTATAAAAAAACCTTCGGTGCATTCAGTTAGGATTGAACCATCTATATTTCCATTATTTTATTATTTAAAGAGAAAGATTTTTATTTACTATATTTTGGTGTTTTAAAGAACAGTTTGACAATGGTTTTGACTCAATTAAAAAACTAAATGCTTCGTTGATTTTCTTTTCTTCAACTTTTTATTGAATTCAAAATTTTAGTGATCTTTGTATCCTTAATGAGACTAATAATCGTTGTGAAGAGGCAAAAAGAGCTCAAGGAACCCTTTTTTCTACTCGCTGATAATTGGAAGACAATTGTCACAAACACTGAGTATTTCGTATTTTTTCGTTTGGATTTGTACGTTTTCATGGAATCTATCCTCTATGGCCTACTTAAAAAAAAAAAAATCTATTGTATGAATTTTGTCCTTTCAAAATAAATTAATTGAAAATTGACGTACTAAAAAATATTTCTCATAAATTCGTAGTGGGAAATAAATCAACAAATGAGTTCATAATAATTGCTCTCTTTTTATTAAAAAGCACTGTCTTCAAATAACTAAATTATAATAAATTAATTAGCAAAAAACTTCATACCCGTAAACTTAAAATAAAAGATATAAATAAAAAATAATCAAAACCTGTTTAGTATTTATTTTTAAATCATAAGTGGACTTCGTAAATCATCTGATTTCAAGTTATCACTTCAAACTTTGTATATTGGTTCGTAAATTATTTTGCAACAATATGGTTTTTATTTGTCATCATGCTTAATTCAATGTGGTTCCTAATACTATTTTTTAGACAAATACCTATAATTAATTTTCTTATAATATTGCATTAGGTTAGAAAAAAAAAAGTTGAATCCAAACTTGTACTAAGGCGTTTAATGATAAACCTTGGTCATACCAAATTAAACTAATATAGTTTAATTACTTCACACTGATCGTTAATACAACTTATAATAATATATTAATATTCTCTAGATTATTTGCGGTAAGTTTCTTATAATAAATTTTCTACCTTTATAATTATGGATACTTATTTTTCGTAGCAAGTATGAAAAATGTTTTCGTTGGACCTTTAAATAACGAGAATAATATGTATAGTATTAAATATCTATAAAATATCTTAAAAACATTTTAAGAAATATAATTTGTTCGGCTACTAAACTATACATTAAAAAGAATATTCGAATTAGATTTATTGCACATGTCTAGTACGATAATGGATTTTATTTTCTCAAAATATATTTATAAAAATCATGTTCCTTACCTTACCACTCGTCTAATATAACCAATAATTACAAAATAATCATAGAGATTAATAATAAAAGGGGAAACGTAAACATAATTGTATGAAGAAAGAGTGGGAAACCATTTAGTAAAATCACCTTTAATATTCTCTGTCCCAATTCAAAACACAATCTCAGCTACATCAATCACCAGGCCAGAATAAGTGAACCCGCCATTTATACCGTACAACAACCAATATAAATACCACTTAGTTTATTAGTTAATTGTACTATTTTTATAAGCCCAAGACGAACGTTTTAATTGTCACCTGTTTACCGCACAGACTTTCTCACTTTTTTAGATAATATTAATGGAGACATTTACCTAAAACTCTTAATATACGTGAAACAAAATAATATACATTATTGAAAAAATTTAATATAAAAAGAACATATATGAAGTAATATACACTGTTACAGAAACATGTGAAATAAATGTTACGGTGCACTTAATATACTTTCTCACTCCTCTTAATTTTTCTAAATTATACTTATGACTCGTAAATTAGGTTAAACAAAATTATACACATACATTCTAGAAAGATCACGAGGAAAAAAAATTCATTTGAACAAAGAAAATATTTGAAATAATATACTGATACATATTATTTATTTTTTTGTTCATTTTCAACTCCCATTTTCCAAGACTATATTTGCCTATCTTTAGAGTTTAAATATATTGATCAAATTTGGGAGGTTTTGGAGGTATCAGCTCACGTAAGTACCTTTGAAATCATTTTAAAGGAAAGAAAGTTTGCTATTTTGTTTGTAATGATAAAGGTACAGTGCCAAGATTTGAATTTTATTCAGAGTAAATTTCTGAGAATTTTTTTTTTGTTATATTTAATTTACATTAATTTTAGTGTTAGATATATAATTCCAAAAATACCTCTTAGCAAACGTATGAAAACTTAAGATACAAAGTTTTAGCCTGATCGGTAAAATGATTTCGGCTCCAGACAGAGGTAACACACACAGGACATATAGATAACAAAATTAAAACAACTATTTCGATTTCAGGTGGTTTGAAACGTTGACATTCATACACATTTTGTACTTGATTTTTTTAAGGTCACATTACTTCTTATTTCCTAAGGGTCGCGAAAAAATAAAAATGTATTCATATTATTAACTTGCACAAAAATAATTCGGAAATACAAATTAATATCTAGACTAAAATCATTTTCATTGGTTTAAAAATGACAACCTGGACACATTATCTCAATAGCTCGACTGACGATGAGGGGGAGATCGTTGTTCAATCCCGGTCGGGTGTATTGTGGGTGGTTTTCTTAAACGGTTTCCCACTCTTTCTATCTTTCTCTATTTATATTCAAATGCGGGAACACTTTCTCTATACTCCCCTTCCTCACCCCTAAAACCATTAGCGTAATTAGTACATAAACTTATAGCCCGAATGCTTAGTAAGACGCGATGCTAAATTATATATATATATTATATATATATATATTATATATATATATATATATATTTTTTATTATTTATGTATAAAATATATATATTATTTATGTATAAAATTATATTTATTTATGTATAAAATAGAGGTTTTTTAAGCACATAGTATTAGTACCTGTTTGGATTGTATGCCCATGCACTAATTACGCTTATGAATAAATGATTAGTAAGGTTGAATTTAAAAGTCTACACGTTTTTTGTGGAGAAAAAGTGGAAAACCATTTTGTAAAAAACATTTTCAGTACACCTTATTGGGATTCAAACTCCAATATTCACGTGTATTCTGGTGTATTGTGAAAGTAATGCCTTGGAACATGTGGTCACCAGAGCGGGTTTGTTCTAGAGTTAATTTAGTCTAAAATATATTGGCCGATATAACTAATTGGTTATAAACCTCAACATATAAACTACAATCTAAAAATACTTGTGAGTAATAAAAAAAATCACAATTTAAGTGACTTGTAGGAAAATACCAAATTTGTACTATTTACTCATCTAATTAGTTAAAACGTACTAAATTAGTTCAATCAGACAAGGATATAAAACTTTCGAGTTAACTTGTGTTACGTTTGTGTTTGACCTCGTTTCGTAATTTGTGTTGATTTTCTTGTGTACTCTTTAACAAAGTGTAGTTCGAGAGCTATATTATTGTTGCTCTATTGTCAGTCATGTTTGTTTCAAAATATTCAAAGTTCTATTTCTGATAAAACCTCGCTAATCATTTCCCAGTCGATGAATTTTATATCCTTGAATCAAACTTAGGAACTTATTAAATTTGATATCCCAATCGTGTGTATTAAGGGTGGTTTTTCTTATATGGTTTTCCACTCTATATTCAGGCAAATGTGGGTACAATTCCTTTAATTTCAACCTTGCTCATCCCTAACACACCTTATTTATTATATGTGCGTATAAACCTAGTGGGTGGTAAGACGTGGTACTAAGAAGAATTCTCCTGGAATCGAACCAGGTATTCCTAGACCTTAAAAGACCACTCCTATGACCACCTATCCTAGAGATATAGCAATTTGTGGTGTTCATTATAATGTTCTTCTTATGAAGATCTGATTATAGCTATTCCGTCCTAGATAGATCCGTTTTGTAGGGAGTTTTTTTTTTCCTCCATCGCATTTTACTAGTTCATTCGGGCTGTAAGCATTAGTTTCATTCTACGTCTCTTAAAATGTATAAGGGTGTAGCTCCAATTTATTGATTTATTTCAAAAGAAGAATTTAAAATTTGTCACTTAGTCTTTTTTTGCTAAAAAAATATAAATGCATTGGCATGAAGGAAATTTGGAAAAACATTTAGTTTAAAACCACACTCAAAACAAGTGTCAAAGATTCGAACCCTGGCATCCCTGTCATCTGAAAACCAGAATAGATTAACCTGAGATTGGGTCAACTTGAACAACGTTGTGGATGATATTTTATAAATCCTGTAGTCTACAAAAAACATTTATTATAAAATAACAATTTTTTTTTAAATCCTTGAAATAATGCTGTGTTTCGTCAACTTTTTCCAACTAAGTCTCTTTAGTTTAACCTTGATTTAAAATGGTTACCTTTGTTTTTCTCTGACATGTTTATCAAACGACATAGGTCAAAGGTAACTTAATCTAGTCTAAGCGCTTCAGTGAAAATCTCTTCAATCTCTCTCGGCCCCATTCTACAAGCAAAATGTGTTTCATTTGACTAACGTTATTCATGGCGGTAGCCCTGCCACTGTTATGGAAATGTTGCTTGCCCTGGCACCTGGTTTGCTTGAGGGTGTCAAGGGGGTGAGTTGACGCAGGGAAAGGGGGGGGGGGGGGGGTAATAGGAAGGGGATGAAGGCAGAAGAGACGAGACAAGTTTAAACTAATCACTTTGGGAGTCTGTCACGAACCAAACCATCCAGCAGCACCTTCTGTTAAGGGAAGGGAAAAACTTTTCTCTTGGCTTCGTCAACTTTCCTTTTCACAGAAAATTCAGCTCAACTCGCACATACAAGAAATTATTCAAATGAAAGAAGAAAAAGTATTTGTGTGTGTGTGTGGTTTACGTCCTACTACCCGCTCCGATTATCCCTTCATTTACACTTGAGCAAATGTAATCGTATTTGAGTAAATAAAGAGTGTAAAATCATTGAAGAAACAAACGCTCTCATTACATATGGTCGAGATTCGAATTATAGCTCGTTAATAACAAAACAAGCTGAAGTAGGCGTCCTAACCCTCGAGTCCACCATTGTGAGTAAAAAGCTAGCTCTTGCACTGGGCTGTACTAGGAAAACAATTTTAACTATTTTATTTTGTTGGAAAATATGTTTGAAATGGTTTGAATAAATATATATTCAACTATATATATATATTCAACTATATATATATATAATATATGTATATTCAACTATATATGTATATTCAACTATATATGTATATTCAACTATATATGTATATTCAACTATATATGTATATTCAACATATATGTATATTCGATATATATGTATATTCAACTATATATATATATATATATATATATATATATATAAATTTCATACTACGTAAAATTCTTGGAGCTTATTTAACAGCAATGACGTGTGACAACATATTACTAAAGAACGATAGCTCATTGGTGTACAAATATTAGGGTTTTGGGTTCCACTACAAGCAATGCTGAAAATAAAGTTTTCCTTTAAGCAGTGACAAATAATGACCGTTGGATGTAATAATTGTATCTTCTCTCCTAAAATGGTGCATTGAGATAAAGTAGCAAAGATACGGCCAAAACGCATTGTGGTTTTAGAGGACAACCACAAAAAGAAATTTCGCGTCCTTGGTTTTAAAGAGCCACAACGGGTTCTGGCATTTAAAAAAATGCCATGCAGTTAAATTTGGGCCGTGGCTGTTAATGGCAGAATACATTGCGATCATTTTCTTTATGAAAATAACACAATGCTTTGTGGTCGTGTACCTTTACGGTTACGACACAATGTCATTATTTGGGATATGATCAACTTATTAATATTAAATTAGATAATATGTTAAATACTGAACTTAATAATAAAATAATCTACGTCAGCGAACACTTTGTTTGGATGTCAAGCTAGATTTTTGTGGAATAGTTTGGACGAGAAAGTCAATATTGAAATTTCGACCGGGTGTAATCTTTTGATTAGTATAATTGAATGTGTAGTAAGACACGGCGCTAAAAAAAAGTATAGTGGAGCCCAAGTGCTCCAGTTTGAAGTCGTTATTCTTGCATTAGTTTAGACTGCGTATAACGGGGATATGGGGGTTCAAATCCCGGTAGAATTTACTCAAGGTGCTTTTTTCTATAAGGTTGATCATTCTTTCTCAATGAAAATATGTGTACACTTAATCTAAATTCAACCTTCCTCATTCCTAACATATTAATGTAATTAATATTCGTGCAATATTAATGTGTAGTAAGACGTGGTGACAAAAAAAAAACAACTTATGTGGATTACTTGGATGGTTGTGGGAAAATACTAAAAGACAATAGAATAAACATAAATCTGACGTAAAGAATCGAGCTACATTAAAAATATTAAAATAAGTACGTCATTAAACAGAGCTATATACCAAAAAAGGATTAACGCAGAGTCCATGATGGAAAGGCTGACGTACAGAATGTAAAACTACGCTTGTGACAGACGTCTGTCCTCATAGGTCGTCTAAAGACGCTGGCTCGCCCAAAGGACCACTGTATGTTTTGACCCCTTTTGATAACAAGGCTGCAAAACCATGACAGCGTCTCAGTGTCCATTCTATCAACGTTTATCCATGCGACGTAAAATATACAGCTTGTCTCGTTGGAGATACGGCGTCTTTTGATGAATACATCTCTGCAACCAATTAGGTTATCGTGATTAAAAAAAGGTATTGTGAATTTTTTCCAGTGGTTAAGTTTTCAAATATTCAGCTTTCTAGGTCATATAGAGGCTTCGGAGTATGTGGAAGGACACACACAACCAGGAAATTTTATATAAATATAATAAAATGTTGTCAAATTCGTATGTAAATGATATGTTAGTATTTTTAAACGGTTTTTCCAATCAGAACTAAAGTATATTTGATAAAAAGAGATTTCAAAATTTCTAAAAACAAATTATACATTAATATTTTCATCTAGCTAGCTCTATTTATTGACCCACATCTGTGGTCACGTGGATTAAACCGTTGTAGTGGTGTAGAGTAGTTTACCAATAATGGGAAAGTCAAGAGGACCTGAGTGTCACAAAACCGCCTTAAATTCCAGTATGGATGCTCCGTTCCCAATCCTCATACTTATTATTCAGTACAAACATACACACTATTTTCGTAAAATATTTACATCATATCGAGGGTTTAAGGCCAAAGAACGTAACCCTCATAAAGGCAGAATGTACAGGAAATAGAAAAAACGTAGTAAAACAAATTTACTCAATTCTTTTTATTTAATTAAAATGTATACATATTCAGTGTTTGATCACTTGATGATGCAGTTATTCTAATGAAAAAATAACTATATCAAATCATTAATCATTAATAATTTATTACTAAAGTTTGGTGGTTCAGTGAGCTCTTTAACCCTTACTAACACATGCTTGTTTTGATGGCTACGCCTAAATTAATTTGGTGGATATGCCAATCGGAATGTTTGTTAAATATTCACTGAGTACAAAACTAAAGAGTAAATGATTATCTAAACAATTTATAATAATTTTGGGGTTAAGCCAATTGGTGAGAAGGTGAATTTTAAATTAGATAACATATAAATTACCTAACCTAAATTTTTGAAATTATAATGGATACGCTCTTTGGCTTAATACCCTCTTTATCTATCTCTCTCTCTCTCTCTCTCTATGTATATATATATATATTTATATATATATATTTATATATATATATATTTATATATATATATATTTATATATATATATATTCATATATATATATTTATATATATATATATTTATATATATATATATTCATATATATATATATTTATATATATATATATTTATATATATATATATTTATATATATATATTTATATATATATATATTTATATATATATTTATATATATATATTTATATATATATATTTATATATATATATTTATATATATATTTATATATATATATATTATATATATATATATTTATATATATATATTAATGAGGGGTTGAATCTTGTAATGTGATCTCAAATCAAAATATTAAATTTATTTTGAATATTAAATCCAAATTAGAATCTTTAAAAGGAACAATTCAAGTTAAATTGTTAAATTTAAAATATTTATAACCAAATTCTAAAACGGTTGTTTAAGGCAAGGTGCCATTGACAAATGTTTAGTTCGTCATGTCCATTACGTCATAAACAACAAAAACTACTTTTATCATACCAATAATATTAATACTATTTCATTTTGTAATTATATTTTTGGTGATTTATTGCTCTCTTAACTTCCCAAATCTATATAATTACTTTACCAAAGGCTTGAAATTGTTATAAAGTCAGTCAATTGATATATTGTATTAGTGATACTTTTTGAGATTTTTACGCATCTCGAATATCGTTAAGACCCTAGGATTAAGGATTTTAGAATCCCATCTATATCTTGAATAGATACATTTAATATGTATTTATATCATATATCTATGCATAACATATGTAAATATATTTCTTACGTATAGATAAGTATATCTCAAAGTAAAAGGAATATATAAAAGTGCGTGAAATTTGAGAGATTAAAAGTTTTAATTTTTTAATATTATACACATGTATTATATATGTGTATATATAAAATTAATATTATTAATTTTTTAATACGTTTAGACACATTGCAGCTGTTAAATTCCCTTGAAATATAAAATCATTTGTTAAAAAGTTTTATTATAAAAACGATATTTATTTACAATAGGTTAATACTTTCCGTAAGCTAATTAAAAGGAAACATTGCGGTAAAAATATTTACTTTTTTGAAATTATAACTGGAAGATATATATAAATATATATTTAGATCAAGTTATACAGAAAACAAATTAATACTATATTATACAATAATAAATTATTTTTATAGATAATTACCCTTGCTTCACATTGTAAAGGATCGAAATACATTCCATAATTTTAGAAAAAACATATATGCATACTTCGTTTCACATAGGTTGAAATAATTACCCTGCCAAATATATTTAAAAAATTTTCCACGAATTAATTATCAGTAGTTTCTGGACTAACCAACAGATAAAGTTCCAAACATCCAATTTTTAATCGGTCTTCCACTCCACTTAGTCAATTAAAGCAAAAACTGTAGTAGTAGTATAGTAGTAGTAGTAGTAGTAGTAGTATAGTATAGTAGTAGTGAAATTAGTCATAATGTCAAGTAAATTCGTCATTGTAAATGGTTTAGCAATATTATTAATTCGTCATTTATAAAGTAACTTCTACTATGAGTTTAAACACACTTGGATTTGTGGCTGCGTGCATTATTTTAAAATTGTATTAAATTATTATTTGCTCTTTTGTGTTGTATCACTTTGACACTAACAGCGGGCTTAATCTCGAAATCTGGTTTACTGGAAGGATTACTCTGTGATTATAATGACATTTCCATCTTTTATAGTGTACAATGAAAAGAAAAACAGCTTATCATAATGTGAAGTGGTAGTAATTTCCCGTTCAATATCCGGATTAGATGAGATATGAAAAAGATAGTTGAGTGGATGTATTTCGACTCTTGATGATCGTATATATTTTTATTCTTTTTATATTGAGTACACAGCATGTGTGCTTTGTAATAAAATTTTCTCTTATAGCTGGGTAACAATATTGGTTAGGGTGTGGCCAGATTGTGCGAGGGAACAAAAAATAAAATGGAACACATTTTTTGTAATGAGAGGTGGACAGACTGGAGCGACCCAAGCAACTTGCTCGAAAGATAGAACTGGTTCTATTTTTTTCAAGAACGCGCGCTCGAGCCAGAAACAGTCTAGTTTACAGGCTCTGGGTAGTATTATTGTATTTTGGTCGATTGCGTGATAGGAAAATTTCTCAATTTAACATAATATTTGACTTTTTTTTATAGTTATCGATAGGTTTAATATACTTGCTACTAACGGCATAATTATAATTGGTAAGACCATAAGCTATATATACATAATATATATGTATGTAAAAGTGATATGTTAAAATACTTCCAATATTATAATTAAAGTAAGCCTTTGCAAATGAGAATCACAATTTGCATGGAGATAGGATGGGAAAACCACAACAATAAATCACTTGTCAAAAACCCCTCAGTTCACTGATCCAAGATTCGAACCTTTGCCTTATTGTCAACAACTATCGAGAGCTATCTGGTAATCACGCGTTCGCACGCCATTTTGGCCACGCAATAGCTCAGTCGCTCGCTCACACACTTGTCAGTCTGACCGAACCCTTATAATAAAATTACGAAAATTTCCAAAATTTGGAAGGCAGCTTAAAAGTTACTTTATTTACTTTCCCATTTTCATACGTCTAATAATTATGTTCTTTAGCTGCCACTGTTTACATATATATTATAAACTAGTTTTTAGGTCTGTATACGATATGTTGATTATAAACCAAGAAAACAAAACCTACCATTCAACTGATAATCACATGGAAGTCTCAACTTTGATTATTAAAACAACAAAAATCATTCTGTTGTATATTACGTAAAAGTGGATAAAGTTAGAACAAACAAATTTATCTTTTTAATAAATAAATGTTAGTTTCGGTACCGTGATTAAATGATTCAGCTTTCTTGGTCAGATAGAGCCTCCGGAGGGTGTGTAAGGACTCGCACATAAGGAAATTTGACATATATATTAAAATATTATCAAATCTTAACATAATATACGTTAGTATTTTTTAAACGGTCCTTTTAATCAGAATTCTAACATGGTTGATATAAGAGATATTTCAAAATACTTAAAAACAAATTAAACCTTTTTTTTCCCTTCAGCTTCCTAGCTCTATTTACTAACCCACATCTGTGGTCACGCGGATTAAACGTAGAGCTCGTATAATCTAGTTTTCCAATAACGTGAAAGTCAAGCATTCTAGTCTTGATTGTGAAAGCAAATGTGACTGTATCTCACACAAATTCTCTCACTCACTTCTTATTTCAATATGTAGTTAAATCTGGATAAGTCAGGTTGTAGTAAGACGTGATTTTAATCAATTATTTTATTTATTATTATGTATTAGAAAAACTCATTCTATGCCTAAATACTGCTAAAAAAATATATGTGTGTGTGGCGGGAGGGGAGGAGGGGAAGAAGATGCTGGAGGTTGGTGAAGGAAACCTTTTTAACGGGAGTCTACCTAGCCTTGATTAATAAACTTAACTAGATAGAGTTTCCTTTAGAAATAAAGTCAAGTAGTTAAGATAGAAACCTAACCAGGAGAACAAGAAAGGAAATGATGTAAAAAAAAGAACCCTCCCTTGCAATGTGGGTACAACACGTCATAGCTTGGGACATGCCCGTGTGTTTTTTTGTTTGTTTTTTGCGGCAGAGTAGTCTGGGGGATAATTACAAAGTTTGTTACGGACTTAAACTGTCAGACCACGGCCAGAACTTTTAATGAAAGTCTTTGGGAAGAAAATAATTAAAGGAGTTAGTAGCAGAAGCAGGCATCGACTCGTGGAGGGCCAAGGTGTGTTTGAGGGGGGAGGGGGGGGACGCGCTAAACGGAACGTGATTTATGAACGCACTCGACGACGTTTTTACAAACGTGGCAGCTTCGAGTGAACACACTTAATAATTTTGAGCGTCAAGGATCGGAAGATTTATTCGGAACAGTAATAACGTTAATTTTATCCGTACCGATGCAAAACATTATAATCTCTTCTAACTTGGGATGCGGATGAAGGGGAGATTGATTCTTTAATCCGGTGCGTACGAATTGCGGAACAGCTAATACGGGTGCACATGAATTGCGAAACAACTCATATGAGCTTAGTGATAGGCTTACACGAACCGCAGGGTAAAAATTAAATTCATAATGATTTTGTTCAAATTTGGTTATGGAAGTTAGGTTAAATAAGTTTAGGCTAAGCTAGGTTATATTAGTGGTTAGGAGTTGAGGGAGATTACAGCTTGTTCCACAATCCGTATGGACCGGCTGACAAGTATACTTTATTCCGCAATTTGAGTAGGCCATGATTGAATGGCTGTAGAAAGGTATACCTTGTTCCGCAATTCGAGTGCGTCCCAATAATCCTGGACTCGTGCATTTAAGTGTTATCTATTAATGGTTTTCAACTCTCTCCCTCCACGAAAATGCGGCTATTTTCTTCTTTAAGGGAAAGACATGGGAAAGCACTGAGAAGCGTTGCAAACGTTTATAAATCCCGAATTATTTTTTAAGTGAGATTATATTTTTTAATACTCGTTTCACGAAAATATAGGTGAAACTTCTGACCAGTTTAAAAGATTAAATTTCAAGTTTAAAATGTTCTTAAAAAATGTGTGAGCTTATATAAATCCCTCTAATACAACGCCATATTATATTAAAATTTTCTGTTTCGCTATCAAAACATGACTTTATTTGATATATTTTGATATATCCAGATTTCTAATTGTTTTCTTTACTCTCAGAAGTATAAAATTTAACTAAAAGTGCTATGGAATTGTTTCTTAAACTTAACTACTGAGAAACCTGTTAATAACTATTGCCTAAATTTTGTTGAGGCTCAATTTTAAAATATCAAACAAGTTCTCAAATAATTTAAATTTATAATTTATAATCGTCCACAATGCATCTTAATGCTCTACTACTCAACACCATTTGTGTCACACACATCCTTATCACATTGTTGTACATATGAGACATATACAAAGAGCAAATAAGAAGGCAAGGAAAGTAGTAAAGGAGAGTAAGGTGCAAATGAGATTAAAAGGAGAAAGGATGTAGAATGGTCATGAAGGAGTTTTTACAAATTGTAATGGGTTCGATGCCAATCCCAACAAGTTATTTTTTACGGCCGCAAATCCCACCAATCGCAAGTCCCACGTAGACTTTTAAGCCGGGGTCTGAGCTCAAATCACTGAAAGTTAATTTCCGTTCTTATAAAAGTACGCCACCTATCCCATATAGGCTAGTTCTATCCAGTCACTTCATTACACCCTATCCTATCTTGATATGGTTCTATCAGTCCACTTCATTACCCCTATCTTGAGATAGTTCTATCCAGTCACTTCATTACACCCTATCCCTATCTTGAGATAGTTCTATCCGGTCCACTTCATTACACCTATCTTGAGATAGTTCTATCCAGTCCACTTCATTACACCCTATCCCTATCTTGATATAGTTCTATCCAGTCCACATCTATACACCTATCCCTATCTTGAGATAGTTCTATCCAGTCCACTTCATTACACCCTATCTTGAGATAGTTCTATCCAGTCACTTCATTACACCCTATCCCTATCTTGAGATAGTTCTATCCGGTCACTTCATTACACCCTATCCCTATCTTGAGATAGTTCTATCCGGTCCACTTCATTACACCCTATCTTGAGATAGTTCTATCCAGTCCACTTCATTACACCCTATCCCTATCTTGAGATAGTTCTATCCAGTCCACTTCATTACACCCTATCCCTATCTTGAGATAGTTCTATCCGGTCACTTCATTACACCTATCCCTATCTTGAGATAGTTCTATCCAGTCACTTCATTACACCCTATCCCTATCTTGAGATAGTTCTATCCGGTCCACTTCATTACACCCTATCTTGAGATAGTTCTATAGTTCTGGATAGAACTATCTTGAGCTTATTCTTTACAGCCCACCTTTCTACTTTTGTTAACTTTCCATGTACGTCTAGGTTTTTCTAATGGTCTCTTCCCATTGGCTTTAACAGTCAATACTCTGAATACTTTTATGAACGTTTATAGATTCTTTAATTCGCGCTGCATGTCCTTCCCACCGTAACCTGTGAGATTAGATTTGATTATCTTAGCTCCAATATATTAATCTTTTTTTTTTTTGAGCCAAATATATTTCCAACCACCTAGTTTTCTAACACCCTCACTTTTTTCGTTGTGTGGAGTAAGAGACATATTAAAACATAGTACATAAATGAAACGTGTAATTATGTGAATAACCTGAAATAGTAGCCAGACGTGGTAAACACACACACACACACAATAGAGCGAGATTGGTGGATTTGACTGTGAATGTAATATGGTATGTATATCTAAGGCTCTATATGCATGCAACATATTCTCTCATTAGCATTCAGTTTCGAGTCACGCACCGAATATCTGGTTTTGGTTTGGTTCAGTAGGGCATCATTTGCACGAGTCGACCTCCAACTGTTCGCCTGAGGGGATATTTCAATCGATACCTATCTAGGGCAGTAATACATATTACGTTGGCAGAGCACCTTGAATATGAATTCATAATTTTCATTGTTTACCGTTTGCTTTTGTGACATGATTAGTAGTGGAGAGAGGGTAATTCATTTCATTTCATCGAGATTAAACCTGCTTCAGTGGTCGAACGGTCTTGGCATCACACTTGTGCTGATACTGGCCTGGTGAATATGTGGCGTCTGGGTTTCGAATTCCGGTCGGGACTATTGAAGTATATTTTTTCTAAATGGTTTCCCACTCTCCTTTCACACAAATTCCGGTAGATTACCTCTAAGAATCCTCAATTTTCTTTTTTTCTTTAGAATTGTTTCTTACTACTCTTTCGGATTGAAAGCCTGTGTACTAATTACACTAATGGGTTAGGGATTATGAAGGATTAAATTAGATTATATATTATTATTATTATTATTATTATTAGCACTGCGTCTTACTACCCATTCGGGTTATACACACTTATGCTAATGTGTAATGGTAGGGTGATTGTGAGATGAAATGAAGGACCTACAGTTTAACGTGGAATCCGAACCACGGTGGAGGCCTGGTATTCCTCACATTCACAAGATGTCTTGTCAGAGGTGAAGGAAGGGTTTGGTAATCAGATAAATCTTTGCCGGAACCGAGGATTGAACCCGGCCGCCAGGAAAGTGTAAAACCTTTGAGAAAAAAAAACCCACACTACATCATGCTAGGATACTAATTTTGATCTTTCTCATCAGAAAACTCAAATCAGGCAATACTGAAGCCTGTCACGTGCCCAGTGATGCTGTATTAAATTAAATGAATCTAAAAATAATTTAGTAATATGACTATTCATACATTGTGAGTATGAAAGAAAAAAAAATACGGATGTGCTCAACTTTTTTTTTTCCATGCAGTAGCTAGAGATATACATGTTGTAATCTGCTTGCTTGTTCCATCTTCGTGAGTTTATAAACATGGAATTGATTTACATAATCACTGGGCCAAAAGGTGAAAAGGTCCGACGATTGTACATGTAAATCGAGGGGGGGTAGCGGTGATTACATTCTACCTCGGGAGTACGAGCGGTATTGAAGTCATCTTATCAGCCATCATTTATCTGCAACAAGCGTGGTTCTCGCCTCTCCAATTAGCTTCCCTTCACCCTGGTACTACCGGCCATTGCGTGGAAACGGTCTTTAAAATAAGTGGCCAATTTAGTTCTCTCACTAATCTGCAGGTTTGTGATATCACGGAGAGTTTCTGCGGCTCGCACTTGCTTAACATGGAGAACATGGAAATTGTAAGGGAGTTCTTTTTTTAATATATAACCAGAGATTACACTATTTCCGAGAATTTCTCAGTTTAAATCATCAAATTTCACCAATTCATGTTTTCTGTATCAAATAGTTATTTGTACCTAGGTAAAATTAAACTAAGTCAACTGATTTTGTTAGACAATAGCAGGATTTGTACTAAAGCCCACCGAAAGGTCAACACTTGTGATATATTTGCAAAATTTCAGGCGAGAATTTATTTTTTATTTTTGAGACCTCAACTTCTTTCGAACTTTATACTTAGACATTAAAGGACTGAATTTATATATTGTGGCTTCGTTGTTAAACATTTTGATATGATTAACCTCAAAGTCTATTCTTTTATTTACAAAAAAAAATAAAATAGAAAATAAATAATTAAAATATATTTGGCAGGACATAATAAAATTATTTCCCTTGAAAGAAATAGTAGTTTTCTGAAATTGTAGTTTGAATTATTTTTAAATTAAAATTTTTGAAAACTCTGTATAATTTTTTTTAAATTAATGAAAACCGGTTTGGTATAACTCCGAGAATCACCATTGAAATAAATTGTTTCCTATTTTAAATATATAGATATGGTGCTCATCAGGAAAACATTTAAGGGCTTATAAAATAGAATAACGGAAAGTTATTTTTTTATTTTATTTTTACTAAAGATTATGACGTTATCCTATCAAAACTTGTAACGAAGAAATATTATTGAAGGTTCGATGTGTCTTGTGAAATCACAAATATCAGAAACTTTGGGAGATAGCATAGACTGTCACAGATATAATATTTAAAGTTAATATGTACTTTATGTTGGTAGTATATTCCTTGCATAGATAAATAAGCTTATATTTTCTTATAGATTCTGACAGTTAAGGGTTGATCAAATTAGGGTAAAAGTAGAATAATTCACGCTTATGAATGATTGAGTTTTAACTCGTATATTAATATTTCAGAATATCTATTTATTATTTCCCCAAGCCCATCAAATATTGGAACGGCCTAGTCTATGTGGTCGTTCGACAATTATTAATAATATATATGACATAAATCTAATACATACAGCCACGCCAATAAAATAGTTAAAACACGATTGTAATCTTTCACATAAGTATTAGTTGGACTATAGAAAGTCAATCAACAAGTTATATTAAACATACTTTTTATCAAAGCAATATTCGTACATTAATACTAAATAATAAGTCTTAAAATATTTCTTTCAACCAGAAATATGTTTTAATCACCGCTTATTACTACCAGTTAAGACTATACGTATATATAATCAATCTAATGGAGTAGGGATGAGGAAGGAAGAAATTTTGAATAAGAGTGATAAACAATTTCGTACAAACCATAGTCAGTAGACTCTACCCGGGATTTTAACTTTGGTCTTCCCATCATCAGCATACCAGTCCAATACGAAAATGATACTTTAGACCATTCGGCCACTGAATTGGTTCAAAAATAATTTATTTTACCTTCACACACACTTGCCTCCAAGGGTTGGCTGATAGTAAATTCAAAAACAAAGGTATCTTGTTAGATAATTCTGTGACGTCAAATATAGGTTGTGATCTATCTGTTATCTCAAAATATACTAGGGGGACACACACACACACACACACGAACACAGACAAACAATGCAATACTATGTAACATTCTCCTGATGAGTATACTAAGTCTACGACAGAAGGCCAATTCACCATCCGACTAACCTAGCAGACTGCATGTACGCAAACATGACCGTAGCACGTTTGCTGTAGCGGACAAACAAAACAAACAGAAGGACAAGGTGATGCAGAAAGCTTATTGTCTCATTGAGTCCCATTGGGAATCACGCGTTCAGATACCTAAATCCAGATAGACAACTCGTGATACTTGTATCTGGAGACAAAACGTTGGAAGAATGGTGTGGCGTTTTTTTGGATCGTTTGAGATTTGTCTAGGACGGTTGGGAAATGGGTGGGGAGATGGGGGTTCCCCAAGGCTATTGTCGTGCTCGTTGGTGCGTCTATGGCAGTTTGGGAGAGATAAGACTGAATGGGAATAAAATGGGGTGAAATGAGGAATTTTGGATTTTAAAAGCGCCCATATCAATTCTTATGGGTGTGAAACGTGATCTCTTAACGTAGAAAACGGAAAAAAATGTAGCGGATTGGAAGATATGGTTCTTAAGAAGATATTTGGTCCAAAAAAGGATGAAGCTACTGAGGAGTAGAGGAGGCAACATAAATATTAGTTACAGACTCTGTTCTCATCACAAAACGTTTTGAGGATAGTCAAATCTCTCAGAATATGGTGGGCAGGACATGAAGCACGAATGTAAGAATCTAGAGCCGTGCTCATTTTATTGACCTGGTAAACCCAATGGGAAGATACTGAAACCTCTACTATTTTCTAGTTGTTCTGTTGAAAGCTTGTTGTTACCTCCTTCTTGTTTGTTATTTTGTTGATTACACATATTGACAACTTGGTGTTACTGGAACCGTACTGATTTTGGTTATAATCACTGGTTAATAAAGAAGAATGTTTGATGCAGGGTTATTGAAGGTTTATTAATTGCTAACTGAAGTCTTTGTTGAACATAACAAGCTTACAGGTTGACGTTAGACATACAAATGATCAACAAAGAAATATCTCTGATAGAAGTGTTTGGCTAGAGGTGCAAGGAAGTACGGTAATATTCGACTGACCTGAACTGAATTACCGAACTGAGTGTTCACAAAAAAGTAAGTTTCTGTAGAACTGAGCTGCCACTCACAAGAACGCGTGACCTGCCCTCTAGCGACACATCTGGCAGGCTCACAGTTCAACAGCGAGGGTGACAGTAGAATGACTTCATGCTCTACAATACCATTGGGAAGACCTATAGACTGATGGAAGGATAATATTAGAATGGACCTTAAAGATATAGATTGTAATGAGTTGGACTGGATGGAACTTGCTTAAGATAAGGATAGATGGCGTAATTTTATAAGTGGGCAATATACTTTAAAGTTTATATAGATATATAGTAAGCAAGTAAAATAAAAAACTAATCTCCTTCATTTCACTTTTTCAGTCATTAAGTGAAGAATGCATCAAGCCTCACATCGCTACTTTTTATAGTTCGAGCGTAATGTTGAATTTAAGATGCCAGTTAATCGGCCGTGAGATTAGCTCTCAAGAACATTTTGTTTCAAACTGTGCATAAGTGTACCCCCCCTTTTCCATTTATATACCTATATCAGGTCAATGTTACATAAAAACACATACTTTATTTAGTACTGTCATCAAATAAACAATAAAACAGGAGCAACATGTTTTACAAGCCACAGCACTTTTCATTTAATGGCATAATAGTGTGTAGATAACTGGAGGGGCTTTCATGACCTTATTTCAGTTCTCCCATCATCTTCAACCAAGAGTATAAAGGCCAAAGAACGTAACCCTCAAAAGTCAAAATTTACAAGAAATGGAAGATATTTTTAAAAAGAATAAGAATTCTCAACTGGTTTAGCTGTCAAATAAAATAAATAACCATAATATTTGATGATAGTTATTCAAATTAGTGAATAATTAGAATCACTCTATAGTTACTAATTACTAGTCCCCTTCCCCGTAAAAAAATATTGTAAAGAATCCTGTAAAACAAAGCTTCAAATCATCCATCATGTCAATATAAAAACAAAACATTTTTACTTATTTTAAAAAAAAATACAGTCCTACCACCACTGTATAGCCCCCTCCCTCTTTTTATCCTCCCTCCTATTTTCATCTCATTCCTCTTTCATCACCCCTACCCTCCTGCCCCCTTCACCAACCCCACTTTCCCTTCAACAACTTTTTTTTTCAACGACTATATAATATACTATCGACATTTTTATGAGGAATAAATTAAATCTTCAAAATAAAATATAGCATATGCTACTCGCTGATAATGTAGCTTTATATTGTTAAAAGACCTTTTAAAATAGGTCTAGTAGTTTTTGAGTTTATCCATTACAAACAAAAATCAAAAAAATGAGTGTGTGTACTTATGTACGCGCGTAAGAAGTTATACTTCTTTGGCATCATTAAAAAATAAAAAATAATTTAATAATATTTAGTATTAATTATGTTAAATAATAATATTTTAATTTATATAAATAAATAATACATACGGATAGTTAACCTCAATTATATTGGAGCACTTGAAAAAGTCTATAAGCACAATCTTTTTCACTAATATTTACGAATAGTAAATACTATTAATTAAAATATTCAATTTAAATCACTACTGGGCCTGGATTCACCAAAGGGAGCATATAGTTGCGCCAGCGCAAGTTTGAAATATGTTCCAAATACCTATTCACTAAAAGGAGCAGGCGCAATTTGAGAGCAAAGTTGCGCCTTTTATTTGCCACCACTCAAGAGTAGGCGCAACTATTAAATCATGACTGTCACTTCAATAAATTTAAATGGCGGCATATTATTGTATTGGCTTAAAATACAATTAGTTACATAACTGTACTCCAATTAATAATGAATTAATTAAAATAACAAAACGTATGTCAAGCACAAAATTTGTTTCAATTTAGACAGTGGTAACAAAACAATTACGTACATTTTATTGTTGGATTTTTACATTCAAACAACGCAATGGCATTTCTTGCAGTATTACAAAACAAAACTACGAACTGTGTAATCTTCGTCTAGATCCAAAGAGGTTTGCATTCCTCCAAGTCCAAAGACATCTCGTCACTAAATATGGCAGTTAGTATAACTTTAAAATAAGTTTTAAAGTTTCTATAAACATTAATGTTT
Organism: Timema cristinae; assembly: GCA_039000515.1. Lineage (NCBI taxonomy): Eukaryota > Metazoa > Arthropoda > Insecta > Phasmatodea > Timematidae > Timema > Timema cristinae. The sequence goes on from JBCFYV010000100.1 coordinate 32,367,620, forward strand.
TATTAATGGAACTTAAACTTAAAACTAATAATATAAAAAAATTAAAAAAAATATTTTAATTTATATAAATAAATAATACATACGGATAGTTAACCTCAATTATATTGTAGCACTTGAAAAAGTCTACAAGCACAATTTTTTTCACTAATATTTACGAATAGTAAATAATATTAATCAAAATATTCAATTTAAATCACTACTGAATATAATTTATTAGCACATATATAATTCGCACTTGTATGAAACTAAAACACGTGTTGTGAATGTAGAAACTAGAAACATGTTGATAAATATTATATATATGAAAACAGTGATCAGAGACGACGAGCGTACCAACATGCGCGACTAACAGAGGTTCTATTTCTATTTTGTTGGTAGTTTTTTTTTTTTCGAGACTTAATGAGCGGTTTAACTTCAACCTGTTACTTTTGTGTTACAGTGATGCGCACGCATCTTAAAATTTCACTCTCATCATTTTTTCATAACGTGCCTAAAGAAGTATAACTTCAATAAAATCTTTCCTCTTTATAATATTAGTATAGATTTATTAGAGGTTTTGTGGTTACGTACGCTCTTTGACTTTTATCACTACATACTTGTTGAGGCTTACGACCAATGACTGTAGCTATAGCTCATAGTGTTTATGCCATTTAACCTGTTGTTAAATATTCAGTGAGTAATAAGCTAAGGGAAAAATGATGATTTTAACTAGTTGTAATTAAGGTAGGTTTACCTAATTATTGAGAAGGTGTATTTTAAATTATAGAACATAAAAATTAAACCAAAGTCAATTTTTGAAATTATGATGTGTACGCCCTTTGGCCTTTATACCCTCGATGAATAGATTTTAAATAAAATTTGCTCTAGCTTGAGTAATAGATTTTTCAATAATCTAATTTATAAGCAAACGTTAAATTATATATATTTGTAAACAAATATAAATTGTTTATACTATTAAAAAAATGTATTATGAAAATTCCCATACACTCATTATGAACTAAATACTAAAGGCCATTTTCAAAAAAATTCCTTAACTGATTCAAACTGTTAAAAAACTCCGGTAACAGTAAAAAAAATCCTTAAACGGAAGTTTTTTTAAGATATATAATTTATTTATTATACATTACACACCCTAGATACCTATTTTAAACAAAACCTTCCGAGCCATTTTCAAAAAAGGCGAAATTCCAAAAATTACACATCATTAGACTACCCTTAAACAGGTTTTTTAAATAATAAAATTCATATTAAAATGTTATATGTCATGTTAAAGTCTATCTAGATATCAATATTCATCAAAATAGTCATTTATAAACATGTCAGATCTCAAAATCACTCACCAGTAAACTACCCTTAATTCGAGGGCAAGGGTAATATAGCCCTATAAAAACTAAATATAAGTTAATGTTTGAATAAAATCCTTAGGACAGATTTTAGAGACATGCCTAGGTCACAGACAAGGATATACCAGATCCACAGCCTCACGGAAATTTCACTGCGCTCCTTGAGACGGGTCGAGTCCATAAACACTGGGGTTGTAAATGTTCAGTGAAAAAAAGCACCTACAAATCTGCAGTTATTAAATGACTAACTTTTAACATGTTCACCATAAAGGTATCATTGTTATCGTTATGGCCAGTCTGCGTAAGCTCCTTGTAAGGTAGGATATTGTGAAGAGGGGGTTGAGTTGCTACCTGAACCTAGCTTTGTGGAAACTGGCCAATTTACTTGAGATGGATATAGGTGCCTCTAGTGAAACCATGTTTAAAATGAGCGTTTTTTTAAATGAACCTTGAAGACAGCTAGCCGATAGCTGTGTTTTAAGGACTCAAGCTCTCTCGATGACCGCAGCCATTTTAATCTAGAAACTGTGGGTCTGGTTTATACCTCGTTTGTGTCTTAGGGAAAAACAAACATGGCAAATGGAAGAAGTATAAAACCTACTTTTTTTTTTGTTTCAGTGGCACATACAAATAGGACACGTAATGATTCATCCTAAATTTGACGTCAAAAATGTTCACGATTACAATATTTTCTCTTTATATGAGTTGATAAAAATGGGGGATGGGGGCAGACTTCTGTTTGTCTGTGTGGGTCTGTCTCTGGGGCTACTACATCCTAAAATGATGGGTTCTGTTCAAACATCTTAACTATAGACTATATTATATGGGCCTAGTCATATCTCGAGGCCATATCATAATTTGTATTCCATTCCTAAGATTTAGGGTGTTTTATTAATGAATGATTTTTTTTTTAATTTGGAATACTTAAAAAGTGGATAGTTTGGTTCAAAATTGATGTCTGAAGGGTAATATATTTTCATTTTTCTAAAATGACATTTGAAAATTTGGATTCTTAGGTGCAATAACAATTTTACTCAAAAGTTTTATCAGAAGAATGTTTCATATTATCTAAATGTGAACTATTTGACAAATAATTATGTCCGATTGTATAATAACAATTAATTTTAAATAAATAAATTATGATTCTTTTGTAAATTGTTTTGAGTTTTAAAATTAGGTAAAATCTCAAAGAATCATATGGGTTAATCTTAGTAAATAATTTAAACTATGCAAACCATATTATGTTAAATAAGTGAATCTTTAATAATGTTGGAAAGGGGATTAAACCAAGTTTGGGCGATAGAAATGACTTCTATAATAGTGTGTCACTATAAACGAACATGGAGGGGGTGACGGGGCGATAGAAATGATATCTATAATAGGTGTGTCACTATTAACGAACAGGGAGAAGATGGCGGGGGTTGGAGTGGAGATAATCTGAAGGCAGGCGCAACAGGAAGAAATTGAGAGAGAAAAATAGAGTAAGATTGAGAAGGAAAATAAAAAAGGAAGATCTAAAGATGAGAAGGAGGGATACTAAGATGAGACAAGAAACCATGGTGAGAAAGGGAAGAGGTTTACCTGAGGAACTCGGCGTAAAAAAAGAGGTAGAGCTACAATATGTAGACGTATAATAGAGGTACCCGAGAGGATAAACTTTGAAATATTATTTGATAAATTTACTTCTTCATTTTGTAAAATATCACAACCTTATTTTTGATATAGTCTATTCGGAGAGTTTTGATTTTATAATTTAAAAAAAGACCAGTTTTTATTTTATTTTTACATTTTTAAGAATTGTTTTAATACCATATGACCAGTAGTAATATTTATTTGTAATGAATTAAACTTACTTAGAAAAATACAATAATACTTTGAAGAGCTTATGGTAAAACTGTGAACCATTTTAAGACCAACATTGGAGGGCACGGGGAACAAAATGTTAGTCTCATCTTCTTTAGCTTTCTGGTGACGAGAGGGTTGGCCTCTAATCCTTGCCGGATAAACTTGCGGGTACTAAAAGTTTTATCAGTTTTTAAATAGGGGTGCACTTCCAACAAATTATAATTTACTCTTTGTTACATCATTATTGTAAGCCTAAAAAGGTATATAGTACGTACACGTAATAAGACAAAAATGGGTTACTATTTGTTTCTAAAACAATTACAATATTGGAAAATTGCACATCTCATTATATAAGGTAGGTTGTAATGGAACTCCATTTAGTTTTTTCATTAAAAAAAGTAGTTTTTACGAGAATAAATTAAACATTGCTAAGTAGATAAGCTTAGTTTAATTATATATATATATAATATATATATATATATAGATATCAACAGTTCTCGAATATTTGTCATGGGTATAGCGACATATGAATCGAAACTTTTTAAATGAAGAGAAAATGTCTTGGTCAAATTACACAATTCCCATGACAAATTTTCAAAATATGTGAAAATTAAAATTAAAAAATAAATTTTACATTGAAATAGAATTTGATTTAGTCGAGCAAAAAAACATATTTTGATGGCCGTATAGTCTAAGGCGTTAGTCTCATAGTAGACTGGACTACCGATAACGTGGAGATTGAAGTTCGAATCCTATGGTGGCTTAGATGAGAGTGATCTTTTACTCTCTAAAATGCTTTTCCACTCTTCCTCAACGTAAATGTGATGATATTTCTTCTAGAGAATAATCTTCCTCGCCCCTTAAACCATAAGATTAATTACATAGGCGTGTAACCCAAACGAGTAGAAATATGTAAGCAAAAAGGTGTTTCTGGCGTTAAAACATTAAAGTTTAACAAACGTTTCTCTACATCTCATCTTAAAAGAATGCAGTTTAGAATGTTTCATTAAAAATATTAAGTCTTAAAAAAATAAATAATTATAGAATCTACATATTCTGCTTTAGGTTTCTTGACCTAGTTTTTGTTTCTATTCTACGTCTATGGCTACGGGTCGTGGCAGAATGGAAAGAGGAAAGTGTAGGAGTAGGTGGAGGCGTCTACAGAGAGGGGGGAAAGAGGGGGTGATGCTGCGCCCCCTACACCGTGTCTTTACGCTCTTCTCCCAGATCTGCTTAATGAAAACCAGATAAAGTTACTTCTCTGTGCGTCGTTTACTAGGGGTTGTCTGAGAGAGTGTGGGGTAGTGGATCTGTTCTAACAGTTGTGATATTCCATTACGAGGTGGTTATCTTGGTTGAAGGGGTTCACAAGATTGTGTACCTTGCTCTGACGGATTTTTCAAATCTTTCTTTTGGTAGAAAAAAAAATGGCACATTAATAAATATGTAACTATGGCAATGGCAGCTTATAAAAAATATGTTTACTAAACAAACAAGCTTTTATCAAAACACATAGCGTATACCAAAGACAAGGATTACTTATTTTTTTGTGTTAAATAAATTCACTTAACTTAATTTTATTATTCTCACAAAGCCACTTAATATTATTATTCCCACAAAACCACTAAGTATATATATATATATATATATGTGTGTGTGTGTGTCTGTGTATATATATATATATATATATATATATATATATATATATATATATATTTGTCACGTGACATATTACATTTTTCAAAAAATAAAAAAAATATCAATATTACATATATCTTGAAATTTTTTATTTTGATTAGTAGAATTTTTCAAAAAATAAAAAAAAATTTCAATATTACATATATCTTGAAATTTTTTATTTTGATTAGTAGAATTTTTCTTAAAATAAAAATAAAATGAATTTAGATAACAAGAAATAAATATTTGGATTTGGTCCAAATTTGTTCGGGACATTGTGTTAAAATATTTGCAAAAAAATATAATATATTTATTTGTATTTTCTTTAAAATCGTGATTATTAACGAATTCACTGAATGGGTGGGTAATGGAAAGTAATTTTAAATAAAGGTACCTTGCATAAGCGTGGAGAGAGTATTGACAAACGGTAGGCCTAGTAATAGTTCACATATTAAAGATAACCCTCAGTGCACCCCTTAGATATTAAAGCCTAGACTAGATGTGTTGTTTCTATCAGATGCTCATCTGGACAAAGTTTTTAGTTTATTTTTGTCTTTTCTGATTTGCTTATAGCTAAGAGTCTCAGGTTCTGATCCAGGAAGAGTGTAAGGAGGTGAATTTCTATAGATAATTTCCTATTTTCTATTGATTTCTCTCATCAATCTGGTTCACTTCCTCAAAGGTTTACCTTCATTATCCCCGCCACTTGAGTGTGAATGCCTATTGATAATGCTGGCAGGGTGTAATAAGTATAGTTAGGATAATATTATTAACTTTATAGGATTCGGTTTTCAAGCGTTGTGCTAAGTTTCGGTACTTTACATCACAGAAATTTGTTCACGGGTGATTTTTTGTCATGGACTATTTTCCACTATCTTTCAATGTCACAACTTTTCTCTTTTTTTTCGATGAACACGCTTCATGATGGTTATTCTGTCACAAACGTTTTGTCAATTTATTTCACTATCTTATAATAATGTTACAACACAACTGACACGGGACAGACTGCTTTACCTCCCCTCTGGAAGAAACTGAGACATGAATTTTTATCGCTCGTCAAAGATCCGTTGAAGTTGTCCGGCTTGAGATCGTGAACGTTTGGTCCCGAGACGAGCATTCTACCCTCTCCCCCATTGCCTCCTCCGCAGACCACAGAATTTATCCAGGAATATGTCGTTTCTTAAACCGGCCCCATGGTAGAGGGGTCAGTGCACCTGAGTACGAACGTAAAGGTCACGGGTTCAATTCAAGGCTGATATCATTGAGTATTTTTCCCCGAAAGGGAAATTTTTCCAACAGTCCCCAGAATTTGGTTGGTAAGGCTTAAGTTAGGTTTACGACTACTCCTCGCTCAACACCTTTATACTCACTATCATCACATTTCATAGCGGGTATGATGTGTCGACAACTTCCTATGGTGTACCATTGGCAACGTTCTGTGCCGACAGAGCGGCTAAAAGTCAACACACTCAGGCGACCGAACCAGCTACTATTTCTCTCCTGGTCAGAGATGCCATAAGATATATGTACTCCAATCTTCTTGAACCAATATAAACTCCAATCCTCTTGAACCAATATATACTCCAATCCTCTTGAACCAAATGAGATTGATTCAGGCTAAGGCTCATGGCTCTAACATTAAGTGTGTTTTACGTTAGGTTAAAATATTTTGGCATATTGCTGATCCATTATACTACTATAAAGCCACATGACTGACTCATTCACCGACATTAATGTTTACCCACTTCCATATGAGCTAGGAACTTGAAATTTGGCAAATTCATAGCTTCTAGCCTGTAACCGAAGTGAAAATTTCAAAATTTTTAAAATTTTGATTTTTAATTTTAATTTTTAACCCCAGAAAAAAAGTTTAAAATGGTGGAGAAACTTTAAAGTCGGTGCGGACATTTCTTTGGGGGTCTCTTGTGGCTAAAAGGTAAGACCGATCATAAACAGCTCTTGAATTACATTAGTTATACATCCACTTACAAATAAAATGCACTGGGGGTTTAGGGGCGAAGCCCCCAACGAACAAAGTGAGTTACAGTTATAAAACTACAGTGCACACATTGGATTATAATTTTAAATTTAAGATGGACTGAGTATATGGTACGACAAATTCGTAGATATTTTGGTAAAAAAAATTTTAAACATCTTATTTTCGTATAAAATTCGCTAAATAGCTTTCAGAGACACCCCATGTTTGGAAAATTTGCCAGACCAATCTTTTCAGAGATTTTAAAGAGGGTTTGGCAAAATAATTCCTTAACAATGCAAGTAAAAAGTCCAACTGGTATTCTCCAATATCAATGCTTAGATATCTTTGGTACTGATCAAAATTTATTTAACTATTCAGTTGCTATACATAATGAATTTAATCACCTTCGTAGATGGAATATCGAGTCTATCAATGATCAAGATTTTTTTTAACCAATGGGCCAGTTTCATAGTCAAATTTAGTACGCCTCAAGTGCGGCGCTACACTAAGTACATGACGACACCTACCTAAACCAGAATGGAAAGGGCCAGTTTCCTATGCGAGAACGGCCCATTCCATTCTGGTTTAGGTAGGTGTCGTCATGTACTTAGTGTAGCGCCGCACTTGAGGCGTACTAAATTTGACTATGAAACTGGCCCAATGATTTTGAAAGGCTTTAGATTTCTCTCACTTATATTTATTGATATTAGACGTCAGAGCTCACTAATTCCTTGCAGTTATAAATTATAAACCTATAATATTGAGAATTATTGAAAATCTTACTTTACATGATTTCAAACATTCATATCCCTTTTATTCTTAATGAAAAGCTTCAAACTAAACCACTTTTGTATTTGTAGTGTACATAAATTTAATTTTTAAGGCATGACCAAGTAATACTAATTTATGATAGCTATTTAATAAAATTAAAAAAATTCTTTAAAAATGAACTAAAATGGCTATTTTTTTAATATGATGTAACATCAAGCATATTTCAAATAACTTTGTTTTATAACTTATTAATTATAATTAAAATGTAGTACATGTTTCAATTTTATTATTGAATTAAAATAATGCTCACGTCTTACAAATATGTATATTTTAATCCTAATTTCGCAGAATAATCAAAAAGGTTCTCCTATACAAATTTAATATAAAATAAATTACTGTAAAATAAATTCCAGCAATTTATTTAATTTGAATCACTTATGAGTAAAAGTAAACCTATGTAAAAATAAATTACCATGAAACAATAATAAAATAAACAAGTCAAAAGGGAAAACAATATTTTGGACGTGGTAATTTGAGTAACTCTATTAATCATGTGAAGTTGAGTTTGGCTCTGATATTGGACAGACGCTGCTGATATTTCCCCTGAAGCTAGTGGACGTGGAAAGTTAATAACTGCCTCACCCGGGGATCCAGGGTGGTTGTAAATACTGTCGGTGTTTTCCAGGAAGACAAGGCGGTGAAGTAGGCCTACACCATCAGAAATTTATCTACGAAAACAAATTAAACCCGTGGGGCTACTACCCAAGCCCATTTGACCCACACTCTAGCGGAATTTCAAGTATTATTTTAAGCGTATCGTAATTCGTATACTAATATCTGTACCTAAAGAGGTATACTAGGCGTGAATATATATTTCAAAAATATTCTACCTTCAATCACCTTACCTCAGTCATGAGTGTGTGTCTATTGATCTAAAGCCCCGGGTTCGATTCCTAGCACGACCAAGTAATGTATCATCAGTGAAATGTGGGTTTACTCTTTCACATTGATAAATTAATGGCTGGGAGTTGGGTGTTGTGTCTGTTCTATATTTAAGTTGGACTATAAGGCATGTGAAGCTATGACAGGCCTAGTCAGTCTGTAGTGGAAAATATGACTTGATAAAAAACTGAATAAGGCCATAGGCTGGAAACAGTAATGGATGTAAAGTAAAAGCTATCCCCCCCTCCCCCCACGTTAATTACTATACGTTTCTTCAAAATTCATTTTTCCTCAAATATAACATACTAGCTTAATTAGTACATAAATATATAATCCACATATTTAGTGAGATGCGGGGACAGTAAAAAGACTTATATTTGATTTAATTAAATTATCTCCAACCCTGTATATCAACCCTCCTCCCTCCCCCTCTCACCTATCCTCTACTTTTCATAATTAAATGTACATTTACTTGATCATATTTAATGTTTGTGCAGTCTTTATTTTTTATTGTTTTCTACTTTCATATAAATAAAGTGAGGAAAAATTGTTGTCATGCTAAAAAATATTCATCTTTAAATTTTAATTTATTATCTTATTCATAAAGTTAATAATAATAAATTATAGCGTTGTAACTCCGTTTCATTGAATATTTTACTACTTGATCCGCGTCTTAATATTCATCTAGGTTAAAAAATATTTAATAATCGCATTAAATGGTCAAGGATAACTAAGGTAGGATTTAGAGCAAATGTACCTGGTCCTTCTCTGTGACCTGGTTTCATAAAAGGCGAATGGATCTTTTTTTTTTTAGCTCTCTGTGTTCCTGGCCTTTATTTGAATCCCAGTACCGTTACCTACAAACCAAACTAGATGAGATTGACATTTAGTTCTCCTTCATTCGCGAGTAATATGTTTGAAGTTGTCGAGTAGAGGTATTTAGAACGTACGCACACCAAATGTTACATTTTGTCTCGCAACGAAAGACCTTATTGTAGACTCGTCGGCTGCCGTAACATCAAATAGTGCCGCTGGTTGCCAAATTGTCGCGCATCGCCTTGCAACGAACGAGTTGTAACAAATGACGATGCTAGGCTAAGACAATGTCTCGCAACAATTATACTCGAGATATTTCGAACTGCGCATTTGCGTGTACTAAAAACAAAATATCCATCTGTTCCCTACAACCTTTTACAGTGCGTTGTAGACTGTGAACCTGAGAAGTTTGTGTTTATGGTTTTAGATTTTAGGTTTTGGCTTTGTGTAAAAGTTGTGTTTATTAAATTGGGGTGAGCCCAATAAACTCTCTCTCTGCTTCCTCGTCCCAATAATTGAATACAATGACACAAAGAGCAGCTACACTGCTTATTTACTTGCCATATCATTTACAGCTCGCATCACAAAATAAAAACTTTGTACAACAACCAACAAAACACTTTACTCGACTCTTTAAATTCTCACAATTGGTAGGAAATCTTAAAATTACCTTGGAGCTGTGAGTCAAAATTTATCACCAAAGGCTGTCTATATACACCAAAGTCTACGTAGGGCAATGTTTTGCCTTTTGAAAAATCGTCGTGAGAAAATAATGTGGCATTTGATGTGCGACCGCATTATTGAGGTAACGAAAAGAAATTGATTCTTATTGCCGGGGTTTTGGCTTTTACCTATAGTTCTGCATCTTCAATTGTAACACCGCCCTTATCTTCTTAACGAATGAAGGCTGGTGCACAACAAAACTAAGAATAAAAAAAAGAAAAATAATAATTGCAGAGGAGCCAATAGGATAATCACAAAGTAAATAGGCCGTACTCAGGTCTATTTATTTTTTGTTTACCTGAACTCACTCTTCAACTATTTAGTAATGTGGATATTTATATATACTATGGTTACCAGTGAAGGATATAAAATATGAATATTTGATATAAAGAAATATGCAGAAAATAACAATTTATTTATTGATATTGAATAAAGAGAGATTAAATATTGAACAGTAAGAATTATTACCTTAACTTACGTCCCTGATCATCCCATTTTAAATAGTTTAATAACTTCAAACTTAAATTGCATGTATTCCTATGTTCAAATTTTAAATAAAACTATTCTTTCGTGTCGGGTCTATAAACATTTATTGCATATTTAACCTACGCTGGAGATCACCAAAATGGTTTTGAAAGCTTATAATTTCCCTTGTTATGGCAGATCCTAATAGACTATATTTAAATCCCTGCAAGACAATCTTTCTTCAATCGAGTCTTTCAGGACAGTTTTAAAAACCTTTTTTTAATCCGTATGTCCATTTACGATAAAACTTTTTTTTGTGAATATTTAAAATAGAATAAATAGTTCCATATTTCTCAGCTTCACTAACCTATAAAGCTTCACCAATGTATGCTATCATTTGCCAACAATGTTAATCCACTTCATTTGTTAAAATGACAAAATAAGTTATTTCTAAAATTTCAGAAAATAAGTCAAAATTAGTGTGAGTCAACAATTAAGAAGCACAAACATTTGTGCAACATTTCATACATATGTGTACATTTTTTCAAAAAAAATTTCCCACTAAAATTACTATGAAGCCAAGGACTTGCAATAAATATACATTATTCGGTCCCGAAGACACTTGGCAGGGTCGTCGAAAATCCAATACAGTTACAATGTCCTTTCCCCTCCAAGAGAGTCTAAGAGATCAAGGATCAGGTAGCTCTATCTAAAAGGCGAGGCCGGATACTTCTCTAGCGGGCCGCATCTCCAATTCCATCGCCTCGGTTCCATTCTCTGGATGTTAAATTATTCGGGTGACTGGCTCGTCTACCTTCTTGTATATTGTATGACTCCAAGGGGACCTTCTTTAACCCCCTCATCACCTTACGCTACTCTCAACCCCTTCCCCTTGTAGTTCCAATGTTCTTAAGCCCCGCTATGTAATCTCAAGTTGCCAGAAAAAACAACAAACCAGTAAATAGATAAAAATAATTTTCAGGCTTACCAGTTTGCAAGTATTATGGTTTCCACACACACGTATTGTCCTTATTTTCATGGTAAACGTGTGTGAAAATATGAAGTCTCCTTCGGGAATGTAGAAAAAGATTTTAGAGCGTTCCTGTCGTATAATTTTGATGACGTGTTTATTATTTAATGAGGGCTTATTATATGACACTCTCTAATAATAAGGTTGCATCAAAATACATTTACAAACATTATATATTCCCAGGACACCATATATTTAATTCAAACTAAGCGTGTAGCGTTTATTAGCATAAAGCTAAAACAGTTAATGAATAAAAAGCAAGACTGGATACTATTGGAATTAAAACGAGTAAACTCCCCGTTGTCCCATTCAGCAGTTTCGCCTCACTAATGTACTCCCCGCACAAAAATAACATGCCACAATGAATTAACTGACAAACTAAGCGAGTCAAAATCATGCAAGACTGAACTGTGCATTATCGCGGGCATGTTGGGAAAATTGTGGCGCGCACGCGCAAGAAGGTGGTAATGTGTTAAAACTTTTGATCTGGAACAATCTACAAGCTACTCCGGGGTTCCACCGTCGTCTATTTATCCCCTCCCTCTCTTCGTTGTTTTAGGTTTGCCTTTGTTTTTTTTACCCCATCTTCCCCCTCTCTGAGCTAGAATAATTTTGTATATAATGGTGTAGTCCAGATGGACAGGCTACTCTTGTCAGGATCTTATCCTTGGACGGCACATAGGGGTCCGGGATGTTTTTAGAAGGTACACAATTCTTTTTCGGCTGTTGTATTTTGAAAGTCTGTTTGGAAAAGTAATATTTAAATTTAAAACCTTTACAATTTTAATGATATTTACGTAGGGATATCACGTATTACTTTAATCTTTTGGATACGCCATGGTCAAGAATGTTTATCTTCACTTGAGTTTTTCTTGACGTGAAGCCCCATCAGGGTTCACGTGATATCAAATTTGTTAGGTTACAAGACGCAGTTTTTGAAATGTTGGTAACTTATAGCCTGTTTGTCTAATCTGTCCACTACTGGGTTACGATTGGTGTAGCCCAGCTGAAAAGTATTATTATAGTGTAGTCAGCCAAGATGAGACTGATTCCTTTCGAGATAGCAGATTGTACAACAAAATTAATCCATTCCAAAAAAGTAACTGCACCGTATTATTTTTTATATGCTGTTTCTTTTTCTTCCGATGTTTCTATCGTAAGATTGAAACAACCCACATAAGTGTGTCAAAAGAGTTTCATATATAAAAAGTATTTTTGTCCTCTCCCTTTGTTAATCTTTCAGCCGGTTTCAGATCAAAGGGGATATAGCTCATTCCCAATTCCGGACTGGTGGGATGTAAGGTTTGTTTGTGAGGGGAAGAACTAATTTGACTTATTTGCATTTACTCCTTTTTGTCCTTTGATTCTTCATTCTCTTCAAACGTGACAGTAAAATAGTTTAGAAAATGGCTAAAAAAATATTTTTAAAAATTAAAATATTTAGCATTATTAAAAGGGCCGTTTACCATGGGCATTCATTGTCGCGCGTATCCAATAACGCACGTCAGGTCTACTCCGCGTTTTTATTATTGAGTCTTTTCACAGGAACGATTTCTACCGCACGGTTTTCCAACGTATAGAGTGAATCACTAACTATAAAACAAATATTATCAGCTCCAGCACAGAGCAGTCAGTAGCTTCACTGAAAATTAAGGTGAATAGATAACAAAAATGGTTGCGTATATATTACACCGAAGGATAAACAAAGAAAAATAACAAAGGGGTGTTTGGATTCAACCCCTTATTAGTTTGCGATTGACTGAGGGTGAGTTAAACCTGATATTTAATAAATTAAGGCAGCATACACCTAAATTGTTGAATTGATTTCGAATGTCCATCTCATCATTTGACGTGCTACTGATTGTCATACACCCAGAAATTTCAAGAAGTGAATTAACATGAGATCAGCTGTTACTGCAACTGAAATTTTCCGGCTTCCAGGCACCAAGGGCTGCTGTGAGGAGCAAGAGGATGAAGATTCATATATGACCATGAAACCAAGAGAGCAAAGTTTCAACTGAAAACGCACGGTAGCAACCTTCCATGTGAAAGGTTTCCTTATCTTTCTTTGATGTTGAGCCGCAACCGCATAGAAAACGTCGAGGAAAGAGGTTTGGGTCCAGTTCGTCGTGCGTTGACCGTGTGAAATGACCCACTTGGACCAATGTCTCTTGAACAAACGCGCGGTAGACCTGACGTGACGGTTGGAGACACGCGTGACGAGGAAACGGCACAACCAACATGTTGGGAGTTGAAAGGGCCGGTCAGTGCCAACATGTTGTATTGTGACGGCTGAATTGTTGTAGATAATAAAGAGCCAGCACATGATCTTGGCAACAACTTTGGTGTCCGCGTGGTCTAACGTGCTACTGTCACAGTAGACTAGTTTGCCGATGACGGAAAGATCGAGGTTCAAGTCTCGGTTGGGTGTACTGAGGGTATTTTTTCTTCTTCAAAAGTGGTTATCCACTCCCTCCATGCAAATGTGGTACACTTCCTTTAAACTTCAACTGGATAATTCCTATAATCATTAACATAATTTAAACATAAGCGTAGGCCTATAACCCAAAAGGGTAGAGGACGCTGTGCTAAATATATATATATATATATTAAGGCTGACTTGGGAGGTTGCGCATGCGCTATTGAGTCAAATCAGTGTCTAGACTTTGCATCTCTCGATTATTACTTTTTTTTTAGACCGCGTCTTACTACCCATCCAGGTTTATAAACTTGTGTACTAATTACGCTAGATCAGGGATGAGTAAGGTTGAATTTAGAGGAAGTCTACCAGAAGGTGACGTCTTTGTCAGCATTGCCTAACGATGCGGTCGTGTTAAAAAAAGATTAGGACTCGAGGGGACGATAATTTGTCGAGAATGGTCGTGTAGACAGGTCTTTGGTGATTGGTTGATATCGGTCGCTGTACGTTGAAGGGGAATTTCGCGGATGTTGATTTATTTATCCAAACAAACTCTTGGGCCCATTCTTAGCGCCTAAACGGCTTATTTCCTCACAAGACGTTTAATTTGTGCTACCTGGTGAATAATTATCAAACATTTTTTAAATAAATTTTCTAACTGTGACGTAACGGTATATAAAGTAGTTATTTCCCATATTAGTGAATTGACGTTTTATTGGGTGAGTTTTAATGATAAAACCTACTATGTGGCATTAGATCTCGAAAGTTCATTGCTGTACATAAAAAGTAGGCTACTAGCTAGTTCTATTCAGTCCCCTTCACTAAACCTTATCCTATTTTCAGCTAATGCCCCCAAATATAATCAAACAGGGATATACTGGAATTATTAAAAGTATAATTTATTACCATGTGAACAGGTTATTACTTAAGCGTAGTACTTATGTGTTTTCAACTCTATAGCTTAAAATAATAAAAGACCATCACAACAGCAAAAGCTCATACGATTAATATAACTTTTAGTGGGTGACCTGGCGGTCTAGGGGTAAGGTGTCAAAACTTCTGTGTTCTGTGTTCAATCCTTGGTCCCGGCACATATTTATCTGATTACCAAACCCTTCC
The DNA here is from genome assembly GCA_039000515.1 of Timema cristinae. NCBI lineage: Eukaryota > Metazoa > Arthropoda > Insecta > Phasmatodea > Timematidae > Timema > Timema cristinae. The sequence goes on from JBCFYV010000100.1 coordinate 32,382,748, forward strand.
TTCACCTCTGACAATACATCTTGTGAATGTGTGGAATGCCAGGCCTCCACCGTGGTTCGGATTCCACGTTAAACTGTAGGTCCTCCATTTCATCTCACAATCACCCTACCATTACACATTAGCGTAAGTGCGTATACCCGAACGGGTAGTAAGACGCGGTGCTAATAATATATAATAATAATAATAATAATATAACATTTTAGGGAAATGTTGTAAACTGTATCTCCCATTAATCAATTTTCATCTTTACCCATAAATCAAAGCTATGCACCTCGTATTTATCGGTAAGATAATGACCGATTAGTTAAAAAGTCATAAAGGACAATCTTTGAACTATACGTGTAAATTGCGCCACCACCTTCTTAATAATAACAAAAACAACTGTGCATCCTGTCATTTCTATGATAGTGGTGGTTTTGACGCATATAAAATCCAAACCATAAAAAAATATATATCTCTAATAATAATGTTCTGAGGTGACCACACTAACAAATAACCGCAGTTGTTTAAGAAAGGCTATATCTATTTTCTTATATCCTTCCCTTTAAACATAGTGATGTGATAGTTTGAGAATGAGCTAGTACAAAACATAGTCACATTTGACTATCAATACACAGGTTACAAATCAATGGAATTACGGAAAATCCCGTATGGAGGACACATTTAAATTAATTTATATTACTTTAAAAATGACTCCTGGACACGGGAATTGAACCTAGGACCTTTTGGCTTAGTGATATGAGTGAAGAATGAAACTGAGCACGGGATTAATCCTGGATAGCTTAGTGCTAGAATATTGGCGTGCTAAGCCAAAGGTCTCGGGCTCGTTTCCCTTCTCAAGTTGTCATTTTTAAACTAATTTTAATAACTTATATATATATATATATATATATAATGTGTTCAACTCAAAATGTTATATAGCCAAATCAGTATACCTATAATTGATTTTGGTGTAAATCCAATATTAAAATAACCAACCACTATTTAAATATTACGAAACAATTGAATGTATGCAATTAGCTTAAACGATATATATTATTAGCACCACGTCTTACTACCCGTTCGGGTTATACGCATTTACGCTAATGTGTAATGGTAGGCTGATTGTGAGATGAAATGAAGGACCTACAGTTTAACGTGGAATCCGAACCATGGTGGAGGTCTGGCATTCCCCACATTCCCAAGATGTCTTGTTAGAGGTGAAGGAAGCGTTTGGAAATCAGATTACTCTGTGCCGGGACCGAGGATTGAACCCCGGCCACCAGCACAGAAGTCTGACACCTTACCCCTAGACCACCAGGTCTAAAAGGTTGTAAAAGACACCAGACCAACTTTTTTTTTTTAATTCATAGGCCAAATGGTGCGCGCCCTCATGTGTCAAAAACAGAAATACCACAGCTTTCACAAGTTTCCGCTATATAAACCCAACTTGTTGGAGTAATACGTCAAAACAGATGTGAAAACTCTTGACACGTGTAAAGAGTCCAATAAAGTAACATTTTAGTGTTATTTGTCAGAAGAATAGTTCTTGTTTCAGAAACAAACATGAAATGATCATCAAACATAGTTTAGGGGTGCTTGTAAACCAATATTGAAGATATTTATTTGATTCTGGGTGGATATGGATGAGATAATTACTCAATTATTCCCTACAGCCAATTAGTTACCAGTACCCGTAAGTGTATCACAATTATTAGCGTGGCTATATACTAATATTAAACTCCCAGGTTCGATTGTGATATCTCTGACAGAGCCATAAAATGATTATATTGGCTAAATTGACCTGATTAATTGATAGCCTTAGGATTAGGTGTTGTCTGATCCATTGTAAAGTTAAATTATAATTGATTCGCCAATTTAACCAGTTGGTTCAAAAAGTTCATATTTAAAAAAAAAAAAAAATTAGAGGATATTTTCACCATATAGTTGTTGGTGTCGTACTATTTTTAGTTTTGGCTTTACCATCAAATCTAATAAAAAATATGTTTTGAAAATGTACGTCCAATACTACAATACAAATCAGTAGAACACCACAGCCATCTTTTACAAAGTGAATAACTTTTGATCTGTCTCCTGTGACTCAGTATCAATGAAAGTCCATGTTCAGAGTTAGAGGACCATTGGTAGCTTATAAGTATAAAACAAATCTAAAAGGATTGTCCTTTATAACCTATAAGAATGGCTAAGTGCCAGCGAGTGCGACTGGTGGTTCAACTTTGACCCAAGAGTTCGGGATTAACTTTAATTTTAACCAGTTTCAATGGAAAGGTGCTTTTTTAACATTGCGTTCCTTTTTCCCCAAGGTGGATTCCCTATTGCTTTGAAATGCGAATTGAAATATTTTCATCAAAATTTGACCCTCATCTTACATCATGTTTGGGTTATAAATAAATATTATTGGACGTTAAGGACGAGGAAGATAGTTTAGTGAAAATGTACCAGAGTTTTTGGGGATACATATTTATGAAAGACAAACTCTATGTAGATTGGACCGGTGCACCTGGACCTCCTCCGTCATTCGAAAACCAAAATAAAAGAGCCCTCCCATTTAGGCCACGTACTCAATATCAAATAAATTATTGATTGAATTAAAAAATAATCAATAAGAAAATTAGTGTGTGTTCGTGGAAATTAGACGTTAAGACCACCGTAATAACCAGCCCCCTAAGGTCTTTGCATCTGGATACTAAGTCTAGGCGTCCTGGGGGTTGATTTCCAGCTGGTGCCTTGGATATTTTTTCCTTAAGGGGAATGATCCCAACAGTCACCGGGATTTGGTTAACTAGGCTTAAGCTTGGTTAAGACTAACCCCCAGTTCCGTAACTTCATTATAACTATAATCACATCACCCGCCTCGTTAGCTTAGTTGGCTAACGCTCTAGTTTCGTGTTGAGCCTGACCACCGAGGATAGGAAGATTGAGCTTTGAATCTCGTTCGGGTGAACTGGGGGTGGTTTTCCTATATGGTTTTCCACTCTCCCTCCACGCAAGTGTGAGTACACTTCCTCTATATTCAACCTTCCCAATCCATTAGCGTAATTGATACTTAAGCGTATAGCCCAAACGGGTAGTAAGATGCGGTACTAAAATAAGTAAAACCATCACAAAAAAATAACATTCTTGAATTGTGTTTTATCATCGTTTTTCTTTCTCACTATCTTAGAGGTAAGAAAGTATAGTGATCGTCAAAAAAATCAAACTTAAGATTTTGATGAATCTTGACGTTTCATGACCCCCCGAATCCAAAAAAGGGTTTTTCTTTTACTTTCTGCCTGTCCATCTATCTGTCTGTACTTTCAACTAGAGCCTAAACTATTTTACCGATAGGGCTTAAACTTGGTATCTAGGGTTTTCATAAAGTTTCCTCTAGGGATTTTTTTTATTTGGATATCTAACCCTAAAATCAAGAGTAGTATAATGAAGGGCAAAAAGTAAAGTCGATTTCCTCAAATTCGACTCTAACAATTTTGATTAAAATCCGTATCTAGGTGTTGAGATTATAAATAAACTGGCCATTTTCATTTTACCATGACAATTAATTTTAGGGTAGTTTACAGAAGCAGAAACGTCCGTATCTCCGCAATTATTTGAGATACTAAATAACTTATCATTGCAAAATTGTAGTACTATTAAAAATAAAAAACTTTTATATTAAATAAATTTTTATAAATTGAAAAATTTCTGAGATAATGACAAACATATTAATACAATTTTGTGAGCTTTAGTTATAAAGAGATACTATTTAAGTTTTAACGTAATAATTCTCCAATGCCATAGAGTAATTAAATATAAGTAAGTCTCTCAAAAACTTTATTTTTCCTTAAACCTCTTAGGAGAAATGTTTTTACAACTATGATATATCTCCATTTTAGACTCAATAGTCAATATTAACATTTTTTATTGGTCAAAATTTATAAATTATAAATTTAATAGTAATGCAATCGCATGAATATTTGCAACACCTGATGAAATGCCGAAAATTTTAACCGGAAGTTGAAGTTTTAATACGAAGTGTGACCCAACATTGATATTATTATCGGTTCAAACATAAAAATGATGACATTAATTCTTTATAAACAAAATTTTAAAATTTTAAATTGGGACAAAAAAAGTTGTACATAAGTATACTGCAATTTATGCTTGGGTTTGCTAGTGTATATTATTTTGTTTCTCATATATTAAGAGTTTTGAGCAAATAACTTTATTTTCAAACATTAGAGCGAGAAAGTCCGTGCGGAGTTTCATACCATTTATTATTTAATATAATAAATTAAGTCTTCTCATCCATCAGTTGTTGAGTAATCCATTTCTCATCATTCTCTTCCTCACCATCCGCTTTCTATCCCCTTCTTTATAAACTCTCTTAACTAATATTGTTTATTTTTTCTATCAAACTCACTTACGTTTCAACTGACAGCTTAATCACTCACTTCCATTGTCTCAAATTACCCTCATACTTCCAAAACCTGGGGTTCCTTTAATGCCAACAACATTTGTATTGTTACTTCTGACTTTTAATCCTCCAAGTAATTTTTTTATCAATAAGGAAACATTTTAGAGGAGATCTATCCGCATTGGAGTGGAATGGGATTGGGAAACCATTGGGAACCCACTGTCAGTAGACCCAACTGAGATTAGAACCCTGATCTCCCCGTCTTGAGCAGGTCAATATAACACGAGAGATGCGCCCAAGACTTCGGCCTCTAAAATGGGTTAAGTATTCCTTCAGCCATTTTTTTTATAACTTATTGGATTGCCAATAATAAATGCAACTTTAATTGTAATATTTCTTTCATCGCGTCTTATAGTAGGATTAAGCTTTCATATTTCTTTGGTCAAAGAATTGACATCTTTGAAAAAAGATGTTTTTTTTAGTGCCACATCTTACTACCTACCAGTTCTTAGTCTTTTCACGTAATCTGTCAATTATGTCTCGTTATCGTTTTATATCATACATTCTATAACTCTAATTGTATTCCTATAGTATAGTAAAATCATGTTGGTTTTTAGCATCGCGTCTTACCACCCATTCGGGTTATACGCTTATGTACTAATTACGCAAATGATTTTTGGGATTAGGTAGGTTATATTAAATTAAGTGTACCCATATTTGCGTTGAAAGAGAGTGGAAAACCATTTTGAAAAACCACCCTCAGTACACCCGACCGAGATTCGAACCTAGATCTTCCCTTCATTGGCAGTCTAGTCTATCACGAGAGTAGCGCATTAGACCACACTTACACCTAAGCGGGTGGTGTTTTATTAGCTGTTTAGATGTTTATCTTGTAGAATTCAATTTTGGAGTTGTTATTTTCTATAATATTTTAAAATCCTTATTTCATACTGATATATATCTTTACGTCTGCTTGCTTAACACGTAAAACGTCCAGTTAAATGAGCATAGACCCATGGAGAAAAAGTTCCAGAAAAATCAAAATAGCTTTTCCTGTAAAATATTTTTATATTATTTTAAAAAGTGTTCCTCTATGACTATATAATAAATTAAAAATAGTATTAAAAATTGTCCTAGTTGAATGAAAAGAAAAAAAGTGGAATAAAAAATCTTTATTTTCTGGTCTCTTAAAATTGCATTAACTTATAGCGTATTTAGGTAAAGTACGCCTTTATCATTTGAACGAAATCTACTATACATGTAATGAACAACCTTATGAGGAATCCATGAAGTGATCAATATCAAAAGGTTCTCCATCCCTTACTTTGAGCAAGGTTCGGCCACCGGTCGATCTGATGGATATTTTTAGCCGACCACGCAAGAAATGTATATCGTCATTAAAAGTCTATATTCGTGCATTACAAGCTCACAAATACAGGGCGGTTCGGAAACACTTAGACTATCTATGCTGAGGAAAGTGATGAATAACGTGCTGAAGTTTGCCTGGAGCTCACCTGAGTGACATTATCTACACAAAGTGAAAATGTGTATTTTGTAGTTTGCTTTTATTTAGCTAGTTAATATTTACTTTTCGCTTAAAATGTTAATTTTCAAGTTACTAATTGTCTAATTGTTTCAAATAATATTTAAGAGTGACCAAACTAACCCTGATCGACCATGATCGGTAATGTTATAAGAAAATTAAATATTTAAATATGATGTAAATTCGGTTTATTATTTATTTTTTCAAAGATAGTGGGGATATAATTATTTGAAGAAAGATTGAATTTAGAGAACATTAATATTAATATTACCGTTCGGGCACTTACATTAATGTTCAATAGTAGGGTGATTGTGAGATGAAATGGAGGACCCACAGTTTAACGTTGAATCCGAACCACGGTGGAGGCTGGGCATTACAAAATTTAGAGAATAAATATATTAACAGAAGAAAAAATTGTGTGAAAAGCTATGAATGAATTCAGGACCTATTTCGTTTGAGTCATTATGTTATAAGCGCTAATTTAAACAACTATGTTTGATCAAACCTGTAAGATATCCTTGAGTATATGAGGGTATTTTAAGTTAATTTATAAGCCGTTGGAAAACTAAATTTATGTTTACAGAGTCGACATACATTAAAAAATAAAATTATAAGGAACACAATTCCAGTAGTTTCCGGTCAAACCTAGGCACGAACACTGTAGAATAAGGGGTTAGTCTTCTGGGCCAGGCGATGTTACAAGAGCTAATGCTGGGTTCCAAGTCGGTAATTCTTTTACGCCCATTTGTTTATCCGCCTGGTACGAGTTCTATTCTCCCCCCCCCCCCTCCCCCCTCCTAACCCTTTCCACCATACATCCTCTTTCTCCCCTCCTCTTTTCCATCGCATACTTTATCTATAAAGAGTTTTTTTGAGGGTATAAATGTCATGTTTTTTTTTTATTTATGAACTAAAAAAAACTGAGGAGGAGAGAACGAAAGTAATTTTTAGCTAATCTCACATTCTTACGCACACTTATTATCTAACGTATTTGTCTTTTTTTTTTTTGTATGTAACGATTACGAAAATCTTTTCCTCTCAAGAGAATTATAATTTTAATTGAAAATATGAGCAAAGTGAATTTAATATTTTTAAGAATCTGTGGGCTGTTCAATAAACTTCCTTGACTAGATTTAAATGAAATAGTACTTTAATACGCGTAGAGTGCTGCTCCTTTATATCTTTAGGAGAACTTAATGTAGCGAAGAAAAAGGGTTTTTTCACGGTCGATGTGAATAATTAAAATAAATGTAGTGAGCAACGTAAAACCCTGAACTGTGTAACATGTTGCAGAAAGTTTGGCGGGTTTATTTTTGTAAGCGTTTTATTACATTATCAGGATATCCGTAGCCTTTACTGAACACTTTTAACATCATAGAACTATGAGGTTTATTTTAAGGTAATATGTCAACATTATCTATATTTTTTTTTTTTTAAGATTTGTTTCTATCTACAGACATTATTCATAGGAAGGGCTTAATCTGATGTTTAGAAAATCAACCAGATCTATTTTATGTACCCGCCTCGGTGGCGTAGTTGGCTAACGCGCTTGTCGTGTTGAGCTCCACTGCTGAGGACGGGGAGATCGAGGTTCGAATCTCAGTCGGGTGAACCGGGGGTGGTTTTTCCTAAATGGTTTTCCACTTTCCATCCACTTAAATGCGCGTTCCTTCCTCTAATTCAACCTTCCCAATTCCTAATCCATTAGCGTAATTAGCACTTAAAGCGTATAATCCGAACGGGTAGTAAGGCGCGATGATAATAATATTTTCATGTATTAAAACATCAATTCATACAATCTGAATATGTCACTTTTGACATATATTACCAAAACCTATAATCATTCACCTTAGCACATTTAGTAGGGAGTCTATCAACTGATCTAACGGTCCTGGATTCAATTCCTGCCATGGCCGGAAAGATGGATCATTATTTTGATCTAGGCTTAATCTTTCACAATAATGAATTAACGGTGGAGGGCTGTACGTTGTGGCCGTCCTAGGTTTAAGTTGGTTTAAAAGTCGTGTGTTTATATAATCAGTCGGTTTAAAAAGTGCACGTTAAATGCCTTAAATAGTAATTAAAGATATATATTATATATATATATATATATATATATATATAAAGAATAACAATAGTAAAAATTTATAAATTTTTTCAAAAATAAATTTGTATTCTATAATAGACCTTTATTATAAAAATAGAGTTGTACCATTTCAGCCTATACAAATCTAATATAAGTTATTGGGTTTGGGATGAGCTAGGTAAAATTTAAAGAAAGCATACTATAATTTGCATACAGATAGAGACCGAGATGTAGAGATAGAGAATGACATACAGAGAGATAGGGAGATTGACTGACAGATATATATAGGGATACGGACAGACAGAGACACACACCTTTAGGAAAACTACCCTCAGTACATCTCGATGGGGCTCGAACTACGGTCTCTTCATCAGCTGCAAAAGAGACTAGATGAGATTGAAGTTTTGTCCACAGGCCCACCGACGCGGATTTGGTGTCAATAGAATGTATAGATCCACTAATGACACCTCCCTCCCCCCCAATACCATCTCTTTTTTCTAGTGGGAAAAAATTACAACCTATAGAACCTTTTCAATCCAGTTTACCTAATTACACACTGCCTATCTCTATTTTGAGTTATTTCTAAATAGTCCCTCTAGTTACACTTATATCTATTTTGAGCTAGTTCTATCCAGTCCCCCTCATTACACCCATCCCTATCTTGAGCTAGTTCTATCCAATCCACCTCATTACACCCTATTCCTATCTTGAGCTAAGTCTATCCAGTCCCCCTCATTACACCCATCCCTATATTGAGCTAATTCTATCCAGTCCACCTCATTATACCCATCCCTAAATTGATATAGTTCTATCCAGTCCACCTCACTACACTATTTCTATTTCAGGTCCATTCTAATGTTATCCTTTCATCAGTGTATTTATTCACAATGGTCTTTCCATTGGGTTTACCATTCGATACCCTGAACACAGATCTAGATTCTCTCATTTTCACTGCATCTCTCTGCCCATATAAATCTTAGATATATTATTCTCTTGACAATTTATTCGCCTCTTTTTATACCAAATATTTGTCTGAGTAATTTGTTTTAAAACATCCTATTTCTTCTCTTTATGTAAGATAAGAGACAATGGGTGTTTGACAAAAATAAATAAGCTACCGGCGAAACTATTGTTTTGTATATTCTATGTTTGGTTCAATGTTGGAGTTATTAATGGCTTAATAGAATAGAAGGGTAGTTTTACTGTTAGTAAATTCAAAATAACTTAGTTAAGGGATGATAAAACCAATGCTATAAGTTACATCCTAAAAAATAACAGGATTTGGTTTAGAATCTTAATTCAATATTACCCCCCCCCCTTCCTCCCCCACACAACATGACAGGCAAAGGTACATGGTGAGTCCCACGCCCAATGTCGTAGCATCCTCTATGTGGCAAAGGAAAGAAGCGCTTTCCATAATAAGGGTTAATATAATAATGGTGGAAATATTAAATCTGGCAAAGGTTCGATATTTAGGACTTTTGAGTAAGAACTTATAGTAATTACGCACACCTTGCTGAACCTTTAATGATACAAAGAGTAAACAGTGAGAGTATTTAGAGGACTTACAGTGGTGCTCACGGATGTTCAAGGCGTTTTACTCCCATTTCTCTTGTTCACTATTGACTGGAGATTGGAATTTGAATCCCCGCCTGGTTCGGGGAATGTATCAAACATCTCTACTATTTCTAGCTCTTGAAATAAAAAGTGACTAGCCTTTATATTAAAGGCAGAGTAAAAAATAATGGTACAATGCACTGCACAGAAATTCTATCTTTAATCATAAGAGTGACAGTTAATAAAAACTCGTAAGATTTGTGCAACTAAATTATATACATTGTCATTGAAACATATAGAAAAGAGAATTATAATTATCTCTCTCCACCAAAAGACAATATCAATCTCAAATTGCAAAGTACTCTATACTCCATAAAATATAAATATATTGTTATTAATATAATATGTAATGTATAATATATGTAATATATAAATATATTACATATATGTGTGTGTGTGTTTGCTTAGGGTTCATAAACTATTGGTTTTATCAAAATATGTTTCAAACAAGAGTTTTATATTTAACAGTACTGCATATTTACAATGATAAGCTATTTCCTATCTAAAATAGTTGTGGATTGCATTTTGTTTGTAATGTTAAACAATGCCTAGATATAACATTTAATAAATATCACTATAGTGGATTTTGATAACATCCCTTTTATCTCTTTTGCCCTTATGTAAACCACCTTTAATGTTAGGGTTATATATCCTATACCAATAACCCTTTGGGGCAGCTTTGTTAAAGTCCTAGATAATAAGTTTTAGACCGATCGGTAAAATGGCATCTGCTCTTATCCAAGATACAGATACCGTCAGAAATTTTAAAGATTATAATATATTTTTTTCTTTTTCTTTCAGGTGAGTTGTGCAGCAGTTTCATATAATAAGTACAGTGGTAAGTTAATAGATTAAATGTGTATATACATAGTCGTCGAAAAAAAGTGTTCAGGATTTTATATTAAAATATCCATGCAAATAATTATATATTTGAATTGAATAATATATATTTATTAAATTGTATACACCTGCTTCAGTGACTAAATGATCTAAGGTGTTAGTCTCGTGTTGGACTGGCTTACTGATGACGGGGAGATCGTGGTTTGGATCCAATTTGGTTTTACCTAGAGTAGTTTTTTTTCTAAAATAGTTTCTAACCTTTCTTCCACGCAAATGAGGCTAGTCTACCTATAAAATTCTTTCTTCCTTATCCCTATCCCATTAAAATAATTATATATATTGTTACGTTTCGTGTTCCGGCAAGTGTTAATAGTTGCATATTAACCCCCACGTTGTGTCGCCATTTGCTATACTTCTCTTTTTATTGACGTATAATAGCCCCGTGATTGGGAGTCATTTGTTATACTTCTTTTCAGCCCCTCGTTGGAAGTCATTTGTTATATTTCTCCTCCCCACGTTAGAATGCTATTTGTTATATTACATAACAGAATCATTTAAGAGTCACTCCGTAAATCATCGTTTCTATTACGCAACTATGTGCTTTACTTATAATGCCTCGTTCCTTATCATTAGACTTTAATAAATGATAATATATCACATAAAGTTTGATATCTATTTATTCCTTAAATTGAAAACATATTGTTATTAATATTCTAATCGAAACACGATCATGTCGAGGGCCTAGCAACTTATAATCACCGATCGCTTAAAGCACGTCCATTCAAGACCACGACTGATTGCACAGTAAAATACGAAGTTTCAAAAAGTCACATATATCTGAGTTCAATAGAAGCTTCTCGAAGGAACCTTTCTAACGGTAAATTACACACCTACAAACTCAGAACAAAATACCTATTGCGTGTGGAATCTTCTCGAAGAGGAAATACTTTAAAAGATCTTAACTTGTCTGGATTACGTTAAAAGACGTTAACATTTCTTAAGTTTAGCTCCAGTAGATGCTGCCATCGTACCACGAGGCGCGAACTAACTAGTAAATAATTTAGAGGAAGACGTGATTTAAGCGCCACGTAATAGGTTGTAAAATTCAAATAAAGTAAAATATGTTTAATTATATGTAAAATATTTTTGAATATATAAATAATTAGAATGATAAATGGTCAATGCTTTCAAATACTCCTTAGGGTCAAATCTATTGCATTACAATATGTATACCCTTGACAGGCAGAAACGGTGATAAAAAAAAATACGCCTAAAGAATGTCAGTATTTCTACACAATTTAAAAAAAAAAAATCAATTATATCGATGAAAATATTTAATCATAGAAACCTAAACATATTTTTAAAGTACTTTATATATTATGCTTAATGTATTTCAGTAACCAACTCATTACATCTCTTTTAGTTAGATACATTAATAAATTACAAAATAATAGCTTCTCAAATTGTATTTCCCCTTTAGTAACCTACCAACCATTCGGGGTTTACACATTTAATTACACTTTTGAAGTACCTACAAGAAAGGTCTAAATTTGATCAAATATACCTGCATTTGGGTAGAGGCAAAGTGGGAAACCATTAAGGAACACACTCTAGGAGTAAGGTGTCAGACTTCTATGCTGGCGGCTGGGGTTCAATCCTCGGTCCCGGCGCAGATTTATCTGATTACCAAACCCTTCCTTTACCTCTGACAAGACATCTTGTGAATGTGTGGAATACCAGGCCGCCACCGTGGTTCGGATTCCACGTTAAACTGTAGGTCCTTCATTTCATCTCACAATCAACCTACCATTACACATTAGCGTAAGTGCGTATAACCCGAACGGGTAGTAAGACGCGGTGCTAATAATAATAATAATAATTAAGGAACACTCATCCTTAATACCCCGATATCCTCGTCTTGATCAAACCAAGCAAGGCGAGATTGACGTTAATTACGAATGCGCACGGATTCGAGTTAGTGTATTCATTCACGATAGAGGATTAAAATATTTTCACCACCGGCAAACTTGCATCAGGAGGCACGTGGCAGAAGTCATTTGTCACGTCTTATTTGGTTTGCCGTAGACGAGAAGGTCAAAGCAAAAATATCGGTTTAGTTTATCGAGGTGTTTCGTTTACTAAATATATTTCCCACTTTATCCACGTAACTGCTACGGGTACATATGAAAGTTCATCATCATTATCCCTCATCCATTAGAATAATTATCATTTATGGAATGTACCAAGACTGATTTTATATTCATTCATAACGCAAAACTAAGAGCAAATAGTGCATTGTGTACAGCACAAATTAATATTAAAAATATAATCCATGATAAAACATAGGGGTTACATTCTTTACTAAGCCATTTTTTATTCATAGAAATGAGTTTAGCCTCTTGATCTACTTAACAGGATGTTTAAAATTACTTTAACTAAAGGTTAACCTGAAAACCACGTTCATTACTCTGTATTTTTTGAAATATAAAATCAAGATAACTTAAGTGGTGCTTGTTCTATTAATTTAAATTTGATTTAGACTTGGTTTTAATTGTATCATTGTCATGCCTACTATGGTTAGCCACATTCTCATTAATAGTATCAAAAATGTAATATTAGCAATCATAGCCTATCTACAATTGAATTCAACTACGGTATAAAAAGAAAGCAAAAAAACCCAAATAAATTTCGCTATAACTAGGAATTTTAAACAAGGACAAAAGATGCATCCTGTCTGATGTGTATTCTGGTATTTAAGGATGTTACTTACCTGTGATCTCACGACAGAGCAAGATAGAACTTCCCATGTTAGTGAATTTATGTTTTATTGATCTAGTTTTAGATATATAATGTTGAAATGATAAATCATAAATACTTAAATAATTTTAAAAATAATCCTACAGTGTCACAAATTTATAAATTTTTTCTTGAAGTAGTATTTATGTTGACGCCTTTCTTATAAATCGTCTAGAACTTAACTATTTGGCTTATTCACAAAAATAGTATATAGGCATGGCCCGGACTTGGACCAAAAACAATATTACATTTTATCAATCAGAGACACTGTTCATTTGTACATAAACTCTGTTCTCAATGCCCTGGTTGTAGAAATATATATTCTATGGGTATTTTTTGGTAATTTTTTTGCCATTTTAAATTTTTAGATTATTGAAGTTATACTTCTTTAGGCGCGTTATGAAAAAATGATGAGAGTGAAATTTTAAGATGCGCGCGCATCACTGTAACACAAAAGTAACAGGTTGAAGCTAAACCGCTCATTAAGTCTCGAAAAAAAAAAAAGCTACCAACAAAATAGAAATAGAACCTCTGTTAGTCGCGCATGTTGGTACGCTCGTCGCCTCTGATCACTGTTTTCATATATATAATATTTATCCACATGTTTATAGTTTCTACATTCACAACACGTGTTTTAGTTTCATACAAGTGCGAATTATATATGTGCTAATAAATTATATTCAGTATTGATTTAAATGGAATATTTTGATTAATATTATTTACTATTCGTAAATATTAGTGAAAAAAATTGTTCTTATAGACTTTTTCAAGTGCTCCAATATAATTGAGGTTAACTATCCGTATGTATTATTTATTGATATAAATTAAAATATTATTATTTAACATAATTAATACTAAATATTATTAAATTATTATTGTTAAATATTTATTATTGGTTATTTAATATTTACAAAATAAAGAAATAAAATTAATAAAACATTTTAATAAAAAAATTGTGATAAAAATTTAAATCGAACATCAAATTAAAATATTAATATTTAATATTTATTATTAAAATGAATAAATAGTAAATATTTATAAAAATAAATGAACAAATTTAATGAAAACTTTTTGATAAAAATGAAAAGTGAATATTTAATTAAGAAAATAATAAATATTTAAAAAATGAATAAACTTAAATTCAATTTTTGAATTTATTATTAAATTTATTCATTTACTTTTAAAATATTAAATAATCAATAATAAATATTTAAAATTAAGAATCTTATAATATTTAGTACAAATTGTCATATATATTTATTATTTTCTAAATTATTTTATAATTATATTATATATAATATATATATATATTATATATATATATATATATATTATTAAAATTATTAGTTTTCAATTTTAATTATTTTTTTATTATTTAATTTTTCAAATTTAAACTGAACTCTATTTACTGTGTTGACTATCCTTTTCCAGTCTTTTTATCATTTTATTGTAATTAATTATTTGCATGCAATTAAAAACTATTTTTTAATGATGCCAAAGAAGTATAACTTCTCACGCGCGTACATACACCATTTTTTTTCTTGCTTTTTTGTTTGACATTTTTAAGCATTTTTTAAAAATAAAATTAAAATTTTTTTGAAAATGACTTTAAAAAAAAGTTGAATATATGTATTATCGGTGCTTTGATAAAACATGAATATTAAACATCAGATGTTTTACCACACACTTGTTGACTGAAGAAGATAATGTATGAGTCCAAATGAACTTTATGCCCCTTTACCTGCGTGCTTATAAAATCCACATTCCTGGTGAGACCTTCACTACACCTTAGAGTTTCAGGGGTATGGGAGAGCAATTTTTAAAGTTAAAATGAACTTTGTACAGTCTTTACATTCCTGGTGAGTCACTTACTATAACATGTCTGGAAAGGGCTTCAGAGAGATAGGCGGCTATCGATTTTAAAGCAGATATTCCAATATTAACAAAACCATATGATTTTAGCTGTCAAAAGATCTTAAATGCATAGTTTTCATTTATAAAATGCTTGTAATATTAATTTGTTTGCAATCATTTAAATTGTATTTAGAATGCCTTAAACCAAACCATTTAAATCGAGTTATTTGAGGCAAATTATTACTGAATTTGGAGAGGATAGTATGTTCTACAGAGTGAAATACTTTTCTGTAAAATATATGAAGTGAGTGACTGGCATCAGATAAGATATTTAACCATTCAACAGCATATCAGTCGCAACAAACATGTCCGTGGTATCCAGAATATTGATAAAAAGAAAACCTTTCAATTATTACTTGCACAAAATGCATTCACGAATCAAGAAAAATCCTCAACAGTTTATTAAGATCTGTGTGACGTTCTGATATCTGCGAACATTCCTCTGTGGAAACTGAGCAAATGTTAAACTAAAGGATTTCCTGGCACTGTATAACTAACATGATTTTCCATGGGACGCACAATTGTCCCGCTTTGCAGGTTAGTCCATTTTGTGAACTAAGTAGATTAATAAAAACTTTATGACTCGTCTAGACACCCAGTGCTTCAGTCCAGTGAAGACGACGCGAATCCCCCTCCACCATACCACACCAATGTGCTCACAGCTTCGGAAATACAGTATTCGTTCTGACTCGAGCCTCCTCCGGAAGTATTCGGTTTGACTCGTTAGCAGTACACAAGATTATTTATAGATCATTCGATAGGCCAGTAACATCAACTGTGTTTATTTCTTTTGAAAGAGTTGGGTTTAGACTTTAGTAAGTTGTGTTGTATGCATTTAAGTTTGCAAACGAATACATTTATCAATACCAAAAAGAAAGTGCTTACGTGCTAAATATCCGTTCGTAAAACTTAAAAGTGAAGTGTACAGTAGTGATGTCGTCTGTGAAAAATGTCGCTCTGAGTTTAGTGTTGCGCACGGAGACTCTTTTGATGTGGAAAAACATTTAAAATATCATCGGAACGTAGCTTCTGACCAGGCCGCTTGATCTAGTAAATCGATTTCTTTGTTTTTCAAAAGTAATGTGCCGTCCAAGAAAGATCTCGAAGTTTCTTCTGCCGAAGGTGTTTGGGCCTATCACACTGTACAAGAAAATCACAGCTTTCGTTCCAATGATTGTTCTTCGAAAGTAATAAGTATATGCTTTGAGCCAAAGTTTCATTGTGCAAGAACAAAATTGCAAGCCATTGTTACTCAAGTATTTGAACCAATGGCTGATTCACAACTTTAAAGGGGGTTGGAAAATCCAAATTATCTTTCCCTAATGACAGGCGCATTTAACCACGAGTCACAAAAAATATTACCCGTGTTGGTGAGATATTTGATAAGTTTGATCTCAGGCTGAGAAAACTTCCAAAATTATTGTCATTTATTTAAAGGATTTGTTGCAAAAGCATAAACTAACAAACAAAATAATATCTTTCAGTGGGGATAACACAAACTGTATGGTTGGTTTGGCATGAAGAAAAGGAACAAAGAAGATTTGAAACTTTGTTGCAAAGAGATATTGTGGGTATTGGACGTGTTTCACACATTATACACAACGCTATATTAATGCGTCTCCTGATTGTTTTCCAGTAGATGCAGAAGTAGTGGCTGTGAAAATATATTCACACTTCTATATTTACACAGTAAGGGTGGAAAAATTTAAAGAAATTGATTGATATGAGTTTCAGAAAATGTTGTGGTACAACAAAACACGATGGCTAGCGCTAATGCCTGTCTTGGAAAGAATTTTAAAATTGTATTTGCCACTTAAGGAATACTTTGCGAGTCAACCTAAATGCCCCGATGTTTTGAAGACATTCTTTGAAGATTAGCACTCAGTAATGTGGTTATATTTCATACAGAGTCAAGCAGCTATATTCCAAAACTCAGTTTTAAAAGTGGAAGGTCATAATGTTTCTGCCATCGAAGTTACTGCGAGATAAAAACAATGAAAGAGAACCTTCAAAATAAGAATGATACTTGATATATTCCTCATGTACTGCGCAACTTGATGATAAAAGTACGGTTCAGGACCTGAAAAAAGATTTTACCAAGACTATTGTAACATTTTACGAGACATCAATACAATATTTATAGCAGTGGCCAACGCATTTCGAAGAATTGGAAATGTTTGAATTGGCAATTCTGAAAAAAAAGACCACTCCAGAATTTTCTGGTGTTCAACTGGCCATAGACTACCTTATTGATAAAAGACTTCAACACATCTTATGATACAGAGCTTTTTGATTAAATGACTTGTTTAAATAAATACATTGAAATATATTCAGTGTGGAATGATAATAAATTATAATATGATAAACGGTGGCTTGAACTGCTTAAATATTTGAGAGAAATTTCCATAAATCATCAGCACATCAATAAAAATCTTAGAAGATGTACTAGTACTGTCAGGAAGTAATGCAGCCGATGAGAGAGTTTTTATGCAATGAAAAAAGTGTGGACATCGGAGAAGACCCAACTTGGGGTGAGCGTTTTAAGGTCAATATTAGTGACAAAAATTAATTTTGACTAAATTTGTCAGGACTTTTATTCAATGTTGCGGTCCTCGCCAGCACTGTTAGAACAAATAAGCTCAAATACAAAGTAAGAGTGTGATGACTGAGTCTGTATGAAACATAATAATGTACACTTAGAATTTAGATGCTAAAATTTACTGAGTAAATAAATATATTATCCTTTCTTTTCTATTTCCTTGTATGTTTTTTTAGAGGTTTGTTTAAACAACGGCAAAATGATTGTAAAAATAAACACATAAATTAACCGTTCATATGTTTTCAACCACAGCCCCCAATCCCACAAAAAAATGTTTAGGCTTACGTAGGCTTTGCTTTCTACTTGTTTTAAACAAATTACCACAAAACACCGACGTCCGAACTCAGCTAAATGCGTAACTTTCAACTTATCTCTTATTTGCAGGGGTCAAGGATGGCCTCAAAATATGACTTTTCAGGCTTAAATTTTTTTTTAATCTGGGGGGAGGGAGCCTTCCTCAGCCCCGCCAGAGAGGTCTTCCATACCGATTATATCCCCCAAACCCCCTGGTATAGTAAACATGTCCCGATTTAGGCCAGAACAAATCTGGTCACGTTATGTATACAGGTCATTCTATACCAGACGCGTCCACACCAAGGAAAAACTGGAAATGGATTGACCAGGAGAGATATTTTTTAATTTTTTAAAAAACATGATGAAATTATAGTAAGAAAGCAGATATAAATTGATTAAAGAAGTCAATATAATTCAATGATTGATGAAACCAATAGATTATTAACAGTGAACCATAAATAAGTTTATAAAATGTCAGTGTGATTTAGTAAAAGTGAATAATATTAAATTTCTATATAACTTAGATAAAAAACATTGAGTAAATACACATTAAAATGTGAGTCGGGTACAACACATAACATTAAAATATAACACATTAAAAGATTAACATAAATTATATACTGGAAAAACGTTAAACTTGGTATAATGTTGAATGAAAATATTATTAAGATTGAGTAATTATAATATGATTAACTGTAATAAATGACAATAGATAATGTAATAAAAGGTTATTAAGAAATAAATTTTATTGAATTCTAAATTCCTTAGCTGAATTTCCTTGCTCCTTGTGTGGCATCCGAGAAATGGCCTTAATTGACATAAATTTGACATGTTTTGGCGAGCAACATCGCCATCCTCAGACAGTGTGTACTGCCAAGTGAGCTTTTCAGGTTCAATCTTGTTTTCAACCACACAAGGAGCAAGGAAATTCAGCTACAGAATTTAGAATTCAATAAATTTATTTCTTAAAAACTTATTACATTATCTATTGTCATTTATTACAGTTAATCTTATTATAATTATTCAATCTTAATAATATTTTCTTTCAACATTATACCAAGTTTAACGTTTTTCCAGTATATAATTCATGTTAACTTTTAATGTGTTATATTTTTAATGTTATGTGTAGTACCTGGCTCACATTTTAATGTGTTTTTACTCAATGTTTTTTTTATCTAAGTTATATAGAAATTTAATATTATTCACTTTTACTAAATCACACTGACATTTTATAAACTTATTTATGGTTCACTGTTAATAATCTATTGGTTTCATCAATCATTGAATTATATTGAATTCTTTAATCAAGAGATATTTTTGCTTACGTGTAATGTAAACCCTAACTCTTGTAATAAATACATAATATTATGGAATTTAATCAAATTTTTTATGTCATTTTTTGATAATTTAAAGTCATTAGAGTTTTTAGTGTCATTTTATTGGTAATTTTTTGGCAATTTTAAGGTCATCAAAATTCCGGGACTTGCTGCTTATAGGAGTCTTCCCGTCAGGATATAGATTTAAAAAAGTCCGTGGAAACAAATGTATAGCGAGAATAGGAAACAAGAAAAGGGTAATTTTGAAATTAAGTCAATGTTTTCAAGGGGCAAATAGTATAGTGAGTGAGGTGACACGGCAGTTTAGGGGTAAGGCGTCAAACTTCTGTGTTGGGGGTCTGGAGTTCAATCCTCGATCCCAGCACATATTTATCCGATTCCCAAATCTTTCCTTCACCTCTGACAAGACGTGTATTAATCACAACTTGTGAAAGTGGAGAATACCAGGCCTCCACCCTGGTTCGGATCCCACGTTAAACTGTAGGTCCTCCATTTCATCTTGCAATCACCTTACCATTACACATTAGCGTAAGTGCGTATAACCCAAATGGGTAGTAAGACGCGGTGATAATAAATATTATAATTATAATAATTTAGTGGGTGTGTAAACTAGTCAACGGAAGAGGGGAAGTGTTATCAACATGTAAAAGGCGGTATTGCAGGGTGAATTGATCATTTTCTTTTATCTACTTCTATTTTTCTTACATTGGTGTTTAGGAATGATAGTGCTTAGACTGCTTAAGTGCGTCAAGTCAAGATGCAACCCGCTTCGAAAAAAAAGAAATCCGAATCTCTAAGTAAGCAACGTCGTAAATTGGTTATATAGAGCCTCTTATTTCATTCTCATTGGTTGAAACGTCTCACGCTCAATAGTTGTATATTCTCAATTCCATGTATAACTTATTCATAGTTAACATTGATTTAATTGTATGCGTTGTGGACTATTCACTATGTATATCGATTATGAACGCAGTCAATGAAAACAATGTGCTTCAACATCTTGCATAGTGCGTCATTTCTAGTGAAAAAATATAATCCTGGAAAGATAATTCTTTAACAAAATTAAGACAATTTATTTGATATTGATTGTTTCTCCTTTCGCGAAAAAATCTTTGTTTTCTGTGACCAAACAGATTGAACTTAAGAGGGGGAGTATTCGGCAATTTAAAAAAAATATTGTGGCAATCCAAACAGTGGGGGACAAAACACACACTTTGAATCTCAGTATCGATATCCATTTGTGCTCTCATTGTATTCGCCGCTCGCCTCAATTCTCCCCTCCCAATCCTTTTTTTTTATAACAACAAACAAGGCTGAAACGAGGAGAAAGGAGGTTCCACGCGTTTCAATATATATTTTGCTTTTGCTTTTTTTTTTTATAAAAAAAAAGGATAGAAAAACCTTTATTTCCCGTTTCATTAGATTGATGGAGAGGCGAGCTGAGATCGAGAATTCTGGAGGTAGGAGGTCAAAGTGGTAGGCGATGGGAGATAGGGTTGTAGAGAGAGAAATGAGGGGGAAAAAAGGGAGAGGATAAAAAGGTGGAGGAGGATAGAAACTTACAATACCCTCTTCCTCTTAAATCTGCTGGCAATGGTGCTTGTGATTGAGGGTCACCGAGAAAAAAAAAAATTCAAGAAGTTTGCGTTTGAAGGAAACGGGCCTTTCGCTCTTTCTGGAAGGGGGTATCCATCACAATGAAGGGTTCCAAAAACGTGGGCAAGCGGGCGTTAGGGGTCAAGCTATGGGGAGGAGCAAGAAGGGAGAAGAACCCCTTTGAAAATAAAAGATGAGACTATACAATGAAGAGGCACTTCTTTTTGTAAAAAAAAAAAAAATTCAGAAAGGTGGTTCAACAAAAATACCATTTATCTCCCCTCACACAGGTGGGAAGATAATTTTTATCCTTGCTACTTTCAGGTTTTTTTTTTTTGCACGTGAGTGAAGTGATTAATCACATTTTTTGTATGATGTTTATAATTAATATGCATGGGTGTGTTATTAATATTCTTAAATTGAACACAACCAACGTTCATCTTGATAAACTAGATTTTGTCAACATCCTCATATTAATCAATGTTCTGGCATTGTTTGTTTTTGTGTATGTTTAAGGTAATGTTTTTTGTAAAGATATGTATATGTATAAAATACATATAGGTATATATATATATCTATCGTTTTAGGTATATATATATGTATATATCGTTTTAAATATTTATATATCGTTTTAAATATATATATATATATATACACACTTAAAAATTCTTAATTTTCAAGTGTCTAATATTTTGTATTGTCCACTTGGCATATTTAAATATTAAAATAACTAAACTAATTATATGAAATACATTAATTTTAAAGAAATTCCAACATTACCTTGAAGAGAGTTTAGAAAAACAATATGTTTCTCATATATGTTTTATACTTTACGGGCTATCCGATTTTGACTACACTTAAGTGATAAAGATTTAGGAGATATAAATTAGATTAAATATACCATGATTTTAGTGGAAAGTTAGTGTGGAACGATTTTGAAATAAAATACTCTCAGTATACCCAGCTGAAATTCAAACCCTGACTTCCAGTAACCAGCAACCAGCAAAACGAACAACTGGTTCGGGCCAACAAAAGACGAGGCAAGCTTTTTATACTCTGCCACAAGTGCACCCGGTTAGGATCAAACAACGTACTTCTATTACCAAGTCGGTAGTCACCACATATTGCTGTTATATATGCACTAATGTGCTAATGTATTAATACATTTTAATGTATGTTTATGACTGCTTAATCTACGGGGTAGTGATTAAGAGGATAATTATAAATAAACCGGTCCCGGCACAGATTTATCTGATTTCCAAACCCTTCCTTCACCTCTAACAAGACATCTTGTGAATGTGAGGAATGCCAGGCCTCCACCGTGGTTCGGATTCCACGTTAAACTGTAGGTCCTTCATTTCATCTCACAATCACCCTACCATTACACATTAGCGTTAGTGCGTATAACCCGAATGGGTAGTAAGACGCGGTGCTAATAATAATAATAATAATAATAATATAAATAAACACACACACATGTAAAGGGAAGAGATGAAAATTATGGCGAAATAAAACTTTTTTAAATCACAGCCATGACATTTGGCCGAGATTTGAACCTAAACTTATGAAATGTACTTTTACTGGATAATAGGAGTGTTTGAGTTGAAATTTTCCCCTTAGAGTAGAGCTCAAAGCGATTTTGAATGAAATCATTTTGTTTTATTCATGTTAAGAGTAATATAAAACTTTATTTTTGGTACACAGTACACACATTTCAAGTTAAATTTATGTAATAGCTCAATGCATAGATTATAAGGATAAACATACATTTTAATATAGAATAGTTTTTTCACAAACATATTTAGCCATAAGAAACCTGCTTTTTAACTTTATTTTAGTGTTAGGTCAAATCCTATATTTCTCAAATCTGAATATTAAATCTAAATCTAAATTCAAATTCTCGAATTTTTTAAAATGCACAACTTAAGTTAAACGAAAATATTAAACATATTTTTTTAAGTTTATTTTTTAAGATTTTGAACTACTGATAAATGTTATTTTATTGATTAAGTATTTTACGTCATAAAAAAATATTGTTTTATTAATTATTTTATTGATTTTATCCTTTTTTTGTTGTGATTGTACCATATGTATTTTTACTTTTAGGGGAATAATCCCAATAGTCACCAGGGCTTGGTTAATTAGGCTTAAGAATCACCCCGGCTCGACAACTTCATATTCACTATCATCACATCATCTCATTGCGGGTACGACATGTAGACAACCTCCATATGTGTACCTTGGGTAACGTTTTGTGTCATCAGAGTGGCTAATAGTCTACACATAGGACGACCGAACATGGACGTCAAAGTCCTTCCATTTAAATGTGCCATACGATAAAAACAATAGAAAAATGTGCCCCGTTAAGGCTATCCGCATATGTACACCATTATAATAGAGGTCAGTAGGAAGTATATGTAATTATCTTTTTGAAAAGAGTGTGTGAAACAATTTTGAAAGAGAATTCTCTCCACACCCTTCCATGATTCAAACCCCGATATAGCCGTCACGCATGGTACAATCTAATGTAATATTGATGATTTGGATCATCTGACCGATAATGCTTTAAAAAAAATAGTATTAAAAAGTAAAATAAGCTTGAGTTCAATTATGTTTACCACGAGTTTTTAAAGTTTTGAGCTCAAAGTAAATGGTTAGGAAAATAGATCTAGCGTTCCTAGAACAAATAATGTCATGCTTTGATAGGGTCATAGAATATAATGGTAAGAGAGTTGAGGAACGTTCTAATAGTTCCGAAGCTTCAGAACTTTCATTTCCATAAAATAAGTTCTGTGTTGGAAGGGTATTTCCCTTCAAATAGGCGGTTCCCTTAAGCGTCTGCTGGCAGTGAAGCAGACAGTGTAATATTGTCGCAGGGAAACTGTGAGATGTAATTACTTGGAAATGTCGTGGCTTGCGTTCAGTTTGCGACAAACATTAATTCTATTGGTAGAGACAGTTTAACTTCGTAAATATAGAATAATCATTAAGCTGGTGGGTCTTAGTGTAAAGTGCTCATCTCAGGACCCGATGTTAGTGGGTTCAAAACCCAGAGGGTTTGACTAATTGTTTTTTTTTTTTTTCATAACACAATTTGAAAATTTAATATGTAATTTGGGTGGGAGGAAATTGCTAGGGCTGGAAATTTCCAAAACTAAATTTATCAGACCCGTCACGCTGTCATAAAAAAAATTAAATTTGGTGAGATGGCAGAGAGAACCCCCCCCAAAAGTAAAACTTTTTAAAATGTTAAGTTAAAAATGAGGAGAGCTATTGTCAAATGGGTAATGAGAAGGAATTTCAATACTTATAAAACACCATCTTTCAATATATTAGAAAATAGAGATTTCGCATATTACTAGAATATTTTAATATTTTATTTAGTTGTAAATTCAAGATCCGTGTTGAAGGGCAGCTTTAAATTTAAAAAATAGAAAACCTTTCTAAGTGTGATATAAAATGTGACAAGCGCCCTAAATAATGAAAAAAAATACCAAAATTTTAAAACTTCAAAAACTGTTAGTGAAATGAAAGCTCACAATTTATTAATCTAATAGAAAAAAAAATTCAGTCTGTAATAAAATTTAAATTTGGCCTGAAAGTAAATATACCTCTCCGGATAACTGAGTAATGTACGGAAGGTTTAAGACTTTCAATTGAAAACCAAGAAATGTAAGAGCTAGAGATTGAAACAACTATTTTCGATGTGGTTGAAAATTGAAATTTTGCAGGCATGTAAAAGTGACATATCTAATAAACTATATATTGAAATTTAAAAATTATGGAGTAACCCAAAACTGTTGGGGAAGTGAGATAGATTAGCTTGAAATCCCTCTAAAGCTATTAGAAAATCTAATTTTCAGTGTGGAAGAAATTTTAATTCAGCAGATTGGTAAAAAAAAAAAACCAACAATATAACACAAGTATTGTAAAGTATGCAATTTTACACTAAGGGTCCACTAAACGTCTGAAAGACTGGGGGTACGGTTAGCCTGCAAATTTCTAAACCAGTAGGAAAGAACCTTATCACGCTCAGGCAATATTAGGTTTATTTATTCACTCAATGGGTGTTAAGTAAGATTTTTTCAAAGATCTAATCTATTTTAATCTTATTGCAATAATTGTCTTGGGATGGCCATAATTAGTTGAAGATTGCACATGGAGTAACCTTAAATTATTATTACTATTATTATTATTAGCACCGCGTCTTACTACCCGTTCGTGTTATACGCACTTACGCTAATGTGTAATGGTAGGGTGATTGTGAGATGAAATGGAGGAACTACAGTTTAACGTGGAATCCGAACCACGGTGAAGGCCTGGCATTCTCCACATTCACAAGATGTCTTGTCAGAGGTGAAGGGAGGGTTTGGTAATCAGATAAATCTGTGCCGGGACCGAGGATTGAGCCCCTGACCCCAGCACAGAAGTCCGACACCTTACCCCTAGACCGCCAGGTCACCTAGTAACCTTAAAAAAATGTTGGATCACCACCGGTTGAACTTACTAATTTGATATATATTGATGCGGTTTACCCACTTAGAAAGTAACTCCAAACCCAGGACTTGGAAAAAAAAACTAGAGTGCTTAGTCAGTGCAACAAAACAAATAAAATAAAACATTTACAAGCACAGTGCTCAATCATTATGATCCTTGGTTAGCCATGATGTTAATTTGGTTCTTATTTCGATATGTTTCTTTAACCTTGTATATTGTTTCATTTATGCGCACCTGTGAAATTCAATGCTCGTTTATACATTATGTTTCTGTAACAATATCTATTATTCCATTTAACTTATCTTATAATTGATCATAGGCGGATATTGGGTTTTATATGGCTTCATTTTTAACCAAATACTCGGAGAGAAATTATGGGATATATCGTACCATTTATTTAAAAAATCTTGACACACTCTCGGGTCTAGAGGAAACTTAAATATCTAGGTGCATATTATAAAAATCTCTTTTTATCTAGTCTATTATGGTAAATGGGACCAAATATCTTTTGCCTAGCTTTCCTCTTACTAAAATACTGTGTGATGGACTGGTTGCTTGACACAATCTCGAAAATATTTTTTATGTAACATTCTTTAACAAAACCTTGGTACGAAATGAGATTGTTTAATGGAAAATTTCTCATTGTGGCTCAATTTTAATTCTCACCACTGACAGATCGAGATCATTTATTAGACAAAAGTTTGTTTCTTATCATCGCCTCTTACTATCCATTAGGTTTATATACTTATGTAATAATTACGGCGATGGATTAAGGATGAGAAAGGCTAAATATGGAAGAATTTTAATCAAATTTGCGTCGAGAGAGAGTGGGAAACTATTAAGGAAAAGTCACCCTCGTGACACTCGATTGAAATGAACTCATTATCTCTCCATCTTCGGCAGTCTAGTCTAAGGCGAGAGTAGCGCCTTAGAACATGTGGTCACCAAAGTGGAATGGACAAAAGTTAAAATGGTGGAAGCTTAGGGTGAATTATTTGACAATCAGAAAAGTTGAGGGATTTTAAAACAATTAGAGTGATACAGATACTTCGTAAACATGGAGAGGTTTTCCATCCATGTGGAAATAAATACAAGTCTGCATTGAATTTAATTGAATGCCTTAAAAAGTTTTGATGATATAATCTACTAGTACCTTTTTAAGCTATTTTATCCATTTTAAAACCCATTTATTTCATTCTTTTACTCACACAAACGTAACAGAGGTGTAACGAAACAAAAGTGGTTCTATCTTTTACTGATGAAAATTGATAAATTGTGATTTCATACAAATGTAAAGTCGAACACAGTTCACAATATTCCACACTGGAAGTACGGAACTCTTGAGCTATAGAGAAAGATCGTACGAAAGTAGACCACTCAACACGAATTTTGATATTTTATTTTCTAGCATTTCCAGTTTACGGATTTAAATAACTTGTTTGGTTAAAACATGGTGAGATTCTTCGCTGCGAGCTTTATTTTTAGCACCGCACCTTACTACCTGTTTTAGTTATACACTTATCTATTAATTACGCTAATAGTTTAAGGGATTAGGAAGGTTATATTTAAATTAAGTGTACGTACATTTTAATGGAGGGAGTGGAAAACTATTTTGTAAAAAAAAAAACTCCTGTTTCGAACGTCAATCAATCCCCCGTATGCTGCAGTCTAGCCTAATGCGAGGGTAGCACGTTATACAATGCACCCACCGAAGTGGGTTGTTGCTGGTTAATGTTGAAACATCTTAGATCTATTATAATAACCAATAATGCTGCATTTGAAATAAAAATTGGACAATGTTAAATATGTTAAAAACCTTTTGGGATGCAAAGGGATATTCTATAGTGGATCATTGTATTTCAATCTCTTTGTATTACGTCATTTATGAGTTTTGTTTTATGATGCTGAAAACAATAAAAGGAGACTGGAATGTAAATTTAAAATGATACTAATGCAAAAAACAAACTACATGGCATCATACCTCAATTTAGCCATACTGACGGATTGGCAACCGTTTGTTGGGGGAAGATAGTCAACTTCTATGGATAGAGGATGTTGTCAGTTAATGACCCCTCCAATCGTTAATCTCAGTTATCTAGATCGTAGCTGCTACTCTTTCATTCAAGTAGCTCTACACTATTTTATAAATAATGCATAGCTTTATTTCAACTAAAGCTCATTCAAGGTCAAAACAAATTATGTGCTTGTTATAAATTTATTATATTTTCATTGTTTTATAATAATTGTTTCTATTGCTAGTTTTTTTTGTCCGTATGTATATTAAAAGTTAACTTTGGACGAGAAAAGAGGCACTTAAGTTGGAAAACGATGTGACCTACGCTCTACATAAATGTATAACCCTTGAGGCAGAACGTGAGTTGTCGTAGGAACGAATATTTCTATAAAGCTCCAAAAAACTTTCTTAATAATTGGTACCCACCTCGGTGGCGTAGTTGGCTAACGTGCTAATCGTGTTGAGCTCAACTGCTGAGGACGGGGAGATCGAGGTTCGAATCTTGGTCGGGTGAACTGGGGGTGGTTTTTCCTAAATGGTTTTCCACTCTCCCTCCACGCAAATGTGGGTTCACTTCCTCTAAATGGTGACCTGGTGGACTAGGGGTAAGGTGTCAGACTTCTATGCTGGCGGCCGGGGTTCAATCCTCGGTCCCGGCAAAGATTTATCTGATTACCAAACCCTTCCTTCACCTCTGACAAGATATCTTGTGAATGTGAGGAATGCCAGGCCTCCACCGTGGTTCGGATTCCACGTTAAACTGTAGGTCCTTCATTTCATCTCACAATCACCCTACCATTACACATTAGCGTAAGTGCGTATAACCCGAACGGGTAGTAAGACGCGGTGCAAATAATAATCCCTCTAAATTCAACCTTCCCAATTCCTAATCCATTAGCGTAATTAGTACTTAAAGCGTATAACCCGAACGGGTAGTAAGATGCCGTGCTAATTATTATTATTATTATTATTATTATTATTATTATAATTGGTGGTTTAGATTCGAGTCTTATGGGAGATGATAATCTGCCATTAACATTACTGGGGGGGGGGGGGGGGGAAACAGAACATTTCATTGTACTTGTTTCATAAAGGAAAATACTCTCTTCCAAAATAAAGATAGCCCCCCTCTTTTTTTTTTTCAAATTACAGTCCATTTTTAATCTGTAAGATTAATAGAGATGATAGAATGGTCCTATAGGGTGACTCGGGAAGAGTTATAAGAGTGATTGAAAGGAGAACCCATCTGTAAGTGATTTATTATATGAATAAAGGCCAACGGTATGGGTCACATTATGAGAGAAGATGGTTTAAGTGACGTCATAGAAAGCAAATTGAAAGTGAGGCGGGGACTAGGAAGACCTCGAATGTAACTTACGGGATATCTCAAAACAGGAAAGTAGATGAAGTTTCACTATAAAAAATATCTGAGCTTCTGATAGGACGTATTGAATGACTCACTTTGAACGAGGCAACGAACCTGTCGAAAGACTGAACAAATAGGTTGAACTTATCCACATAAAAATCAGGAACAGTTCATGTGGTCTTGCATCGTTTTCTAGCCAAAAGGGCTTCTATACATACCTATCTATATTGAAAGAATACGGATGAGGAAGGTATAATTTAAAGAAAATTCCCACCTATTTTACTTGGGGATAAAGTAGAGATTCATCTTGTGAAGCCCATCTCAATACACCCAGTCGTAACTCGAACCCTTACTTCTTCATCACTGGTGAAATAGACCAAACAAGGCTATTTGCTCTAATGCGGGTGATCAATACTATAGTAAAAGGAAGTGTTTGTGTGTTTGTGTGTTTGTGTTGTTTTGTTTGTTTGTTTGTTTGTTTGTTTGTTTGTTTGTTTGTTTTGCGATGCCTAACCAAATCTACGGCATGCAGAGATCTGAAATTGTTAACATTAGTTGGACGAAAGGGAGTCCGAATGCAACTTGAAGCTGGATTTTTAAATTTTTAAATAGAATTTTGATAAATTTTTGAAGAAAATATTTGTAATCTGGTTTAGAATTACGTTTCAGAGATAACGTTTCCATTGGAAATAAGGCACCATAGGGGGGGGGGGGGGGGGGGCTATATCATTTTATATACCACAGTGTGTCACGGGCAACGCCATGAGGAATTGCTAGTATTTTAATAAGCATTAAATTCTTCCATTTTTTTTTATCTAAATTTTATCATTTATGCTCCGTTACATTTACTTTAATTATTACTATTATTACAAGGAGATATTTTACAAAATACTCCAAAACTATTTAGATATAAAAAAAATGTGTACAGGACATTTTTGAGTTACTGGATGAATACTTATTACATTATTATTATTATTATTATTAGCACCACGTCTTACTACCCATTCGGGTTATACGCACTTACGCTAATGTGTAATGGTAGGGTGATTGTGAGATAAAAATGGAGGACCTACAGTTTAACGTGGAATCCGAACCACGGTGGAGGCCTGGCATTCCCCACATTCACAAGATGTCTTGTCAGAGGTGAAGGAAGGGTTTGGTTATCAAATAGATCTTTGCCGGGACCGAGGATTGAACCCCGGCCGCCAGCATAGAATACTTATTACAGAACAATGGGTATTACTGTGTATTTTTATTAATTTTTCTTACAAGAAGTGGGCTTTTATAATCTCTTGGCTTAAATTACGTGTTAAGTATCTCCTTTAAATGAATAAAATAATCATTAACTAAGGACATTCGTAAAACCAAATGATTTTCTAAAGAGATTCACTTGAATAAATTCAAATTATTATTTTGAAAGATACTTGACGTATTCTGTAATATTTTAGACCATAAAATTTACAAATGAATAAATTAAATAGTTTCAACTAAACATACTTTTTAGTTGTAGCGTTAATTCAATTATTATGAATAAATGTGTTAGTGCACTCAAGTTTGGGGAAGATACCATTATTATGTATATATGCAAAATATGAAT
Organism: Timema cristinae; assembly: GCA_039000515.1. NCBI lineage: Eukaryota > Metazoa > Arthropoda > Insecta > Phasmatodea > Timematidae > Timema > Timema cristinae. Next base: position 32,413,237 of record JBCFYV010000100.1, read on the forward strand.
GTCTTATGCATAGCAAAAATAAAGCAAATAGTTGCTGTGATATAATTATACTAAATGGTACGAAACCATCGTACAAACTTTATCAGTGTAGTAAATCATAGAAAAAGAATTTAACTATACTTAAATAATTTAAATGTTTACAAGTAAAAAGAATATTCTTATTTATCATGAAAAAATGATTTACAAATACTCATTTTGAAGGCCATTTTCCAAAATTTGTCATTAGTAAACTACTATCAAGTTAATTTATTTAGGAATAGAAACAAATCTAATTCATTACCATGTAAAATAAACTATAAATACCAATTTTAAACAGTCATTAAACTAGTTTTCAAAGAATTTCAATTTTTCAAAAATAAGGTAATAGTAAGTAAACTATTAATCAATTACTTTTTTTAAAAAAGAAATAAGTACATAATTATTTAAAAATTAAAAACTTAAGATACCCATTTTGAACCAAATTTCTAGAGTTAAATTTTTAAAATAAGCCTATACAAAAATTTAAATGTCAAGTATTAGTAAACTACTCTCAAACAAAATTTTCCCAAGAACCAGCATATAAATTTGTTTGTCATGTTAAACATTCCCCAGTTGAATATTTTAAAAATAAGGCCATACTTGAAATATTCTGGTTCTAGAGAATTCCTGACTAAATTAACCCTTAAATAAATTTTACCCAAAATACAGATAAACAGTGTTATTCATCAGGTAAAATAATCCCTTACTATCAATTTTAAACAAATAGAGCCATTGATAAAAAAAATGGAATTGAAAAAAAATCATGAATCAGTATCTACCCCCTAATTTATGGCTAGGAACAAAATATGGCCCTATAATTTAAAAAAAAATTGTGTTTTTTAACGACTCATTTTACCATTTATTCAAGATATACACCTACGTACTAATAACTCTAATAGTTTAAGGTTCTGGAAGGTTAATTTTAAAATAAGTGTACTTGTATTTGCGTGAAGAGAGTGGTAAACCTTTTAAGGCAAACCACCCCTAGTACACCCGTCTGAAATCAAACCGTTGTCGGCAGTCTAATCTAACATGAAGTAGCGCCTTAGACCATGCAGCCATTGAACAGGGTAAGAATCAAGTTGATTGTGTATTTTAACTACTTATATCAAGAGAAAGTATTGTAATCGGATCAAGAGATAATATTGTAATCGTTAAAATTGTTGACATAAAGATTATAATGAATCTTTACGTTTAATGTACATCTTAACACAAAAAAGTGAATTTTACAATTATGTCTGTCTGTCTCTGTCCTTGACTATGGATTTTAAACGGTTTGATGGATTTTGTTAAAATTTGAAATCTAAAGTTTATAATGCAATACCTCGGGCCTTTTTTGTATTGACACTAGCCCTCAAATTAAGGGGTGTAGCCTGTTTTAATTCAAAACTTTTTGTAAATGATTTTATCGACTTAGTTTAAAACGGACATTTAGATAGCGTTTGACCATCCAAAAACCACTTTATACTTGGTATTTGGGCATAAATTCCTTAAACGGTAGCTTATTGATGGATGTTTTTTGAAAATTCAAAAGATTTCAAAAATGGCTAAAACAATTTTTTTTAAATGTAAATATGTGGAGTGTTTGACATGACAAATAAAACTGTGTAGTTTTTTTGGGGGGGGGGGGGGGAATTCGTTATGGGAATTTTACTAATGACTTATATATATGTATATATTTATTTTAAAAATCGCTCTAGCGATTTTGTTCAAAATGAGTATCTTAACAGTTTTCTACGTCATAAATAACATAACAATATACACTTTTTTTCTGGAAAAAAATACAGTATTTTATTGGTGACTTATTTTTGTAAAATCTGAATTTGTTTGAATATAACTCTAACGATTTTGTTTGAAATTGGTATCGGGGGACTACTTTACATGATCAAAAATATAAGAAAGTAGATCTTTTTAAAAATAATGGTAGTTTAGTTTCGACCAACTATAGAAAATTTGAACTTTTTTTTAAACTGACCTTGAAAATGAGCTCAAAATGGATATCTGGCAATATGTTTTCATGATAAATGTGAGAACCCTTTTATTTTCACAAATTAAAATTGCTTTAGGGTAGTTCACAACTAAACTATATTTGAAAACTTGAAATTGTTTAAAAATATTTGAACTATTTGGTTTAAAAATTAAATATAAGGAGTGTTTACAAAGCCTAGTAAGCACTTGGAAACATTTCTGCGGAAAAATCGTTTCAAACATGTTGCTCTTATTTTTGATTTTTTTTAAAAATATTTTCAGAAATGGCTTGAAAACATTTTTTCCTGTTTACTTTGTTTTCCACCAAGAGGAAACAATATTTCTGGTCATCCATTACCAAGGCCGTAGCCAGCCAATAATTTCATAGGGGGTTGGGCACATCCTCCAAATGCCGGAAGCTAGAAAAATTTATAAATGTTAAAAAGTTCTAGAAGCTATCTGAAGTATTTTTTATGGTAACATAGTTCCCTAACTGCTGAAGGCTAGGAAAATTTCTAAATATTAAACACCACTATAAGTTCTTTGAAGTGCTTTTTATAGTTACACAGCCCCCTAATTTGTATTTGTATTTTAATTTTGATATTTTTGGAACCATAAATAAAGCCATATATATTTCGTCCATAAAATTTTTGGGGTTTTGAACCTTCCCTGCCCCCACCATCTGGCTACGGCCTTGTCCATTACAAAGAGTTTACAAGAATCATTGTTTGCATGTCTTACAAAATAGCCGACAGCAAACAATGTAGACAAGCACAGTCATTCACTATCTTGGGTCCAACCATTTGTAAAAGAATCTCAAAATCTGAAAGAGATATGACCGTAAAGATTCAAAAACCACTTCCATCTTCGAGCCTCAGTGTTGTTGGACGATTAGTTAAATAGTATAAACCATTTTGAACCACTGCACGACTCCACCAGTGTTTTCTTCTTTCCTGTATTCTTAAAAACTCCATAGCTACGTACAAAGCACACACTATAGCTACATCCTTCTAGGCCGACATATTGTACTCAATTAGACTCTGTACGGAAAATGTGTCATCATTAAAATCTGGATGCGGAACACTGTTTAATTGTTGGCAAAAGGTTTATCTGATTGCCAAACCCTTCCTTCACCTCTTACAAGACATCTTGTGAATGTGGGGAAAGCCAGGCCTCCACCGTGGTTCGGATTCCACGTTAAACTGTAGGTCCTTCATTTCATCTCACATTCACTCTACCATTACACATTAGCGTAAGTGCGTATAACCCGAATGGGTAGTAAGACGCGGTGCTAATAATAATAATAATAATAATTGTTGGCAAACATTTTGTTTCCCATGTTGGAAAACTGTTTTCCTATGTTTGTGAGCATCAGGAAATCTTTCGAAAATATCGAGAAACAATGTTTCTAAATACGTACTAGGCCTGGTGATTAACAAGATGTTTATTTTTTTGAAAAAAAACTACTGAAGGGTATTTCATAAGTACTTGTTTTAGAAAACGTTATTTTAAATTACAATATATAATGAGAAAGTATGTGCAATTATTTTGTACAAATAATTTTGTTTTTAAGTACACCAAAAAATATTCATATAAAAACGTTTTAGATCCAAGAAATTTAATGTTTTCAATCCTTAAACAAACTTTTTACAAACAAAATCCTATAAAATGCTCTATTTAAACAAGTCTGAGCCATGTTTAGTACTTTTTTAAAAAGCAAAACAAACGGATTGATATTTCCATAAAAGTGACTATAAATTGGAAATCTACTTTTTTTTTTACGGTCCATATTTTACGTGTATTTCAAATGTTGGTCGAGAGGAAATTGTATTCTTTGCTATCACATCGCTTATCTTTAAAATAACTTGTCAATCGAATGAAAGAGTTGTTGTTTGTTTTTGTTTATTTTATTTTTTTTATCAAAGTTTTACTTATTTTTTTGTTTAATTTTTTTGAATTGTTAAATGAAAACATCTCTTTTCTGTGTTTTATCAAACCTGTTTTGGAAAGGAATAAACATTTTAAACGAGAACATAGCACATGAGAAGTTGCGATGGCTATGTATAAATGCGAAATTTTATTTACGCACACATTCCAAAATAAAGTTTTATCTTGCTTTTAATGCCACAGTACTAGGATAAAATGTAAAGCGGTTTATATGTTTACAAATCCCATATTTGTGAAAACAAGCTTTGAGGAAGGATGGGTGAAAGGGTTAAAAGGGGGTAAAAAAAAAAGGGGGCAGGGGGTATACAAATTAAAGAGAAGGTGTCCCAATCTGTTAGTTTTTATTTGAAACTGACAATCTCTTTGTTATTTAAAGCAGGAAACATTTAACTACTCTAAAGATATTGTTATATTTTAGTTCATCATACATTTTTATATGTTAAGGTTTGTGTCGGAAAGAACAAATTGATATCTGAAGAACAAATATTTATTTTAAGATAATATCAGTTTTACTAGCAAGAGTGACGTTGTAAAAACAGTATTATTTTGTTTTTGTTTAAAATTCAAAAAAAAATATATTGAAATAGAGTTGATGTTAAATAAAGGGAACAAACCTTCACGTGTACGTAGGCTGACAAATAAACTACTAGAACACAGTTATGTTTTGTATAATAAAACTAACTCACACAAAGTATTGTCTTTATTATTTACTACCTTAAACTAGACAAAGACAAAATATAAATTGAAATATTCTTACGTTAAGAAAAAATAAATGCATTCAATTTTACGTGACTGATAATAAAAGTACATAGAGCTAATGGAAAAATACTTTACCTATCAGGTATATCGTTTAATGTTTGTTATTATTTTTAAGTATCCTTAGTTTATATGCTTCAGGATTCATTCACATCGATATTGTTCGTTATTATAATAGAATTGTTCTTAAAATCCAATTTTAAACAGAAGTACATGCATTCATAAAATTTAGTTTACGGTGAAAGCATGTGTAGTATTCAAGGGCTCCACTATGGTCCTATCAGATAAGATGCACCATAATGGAAAAAAGAGCCTTTTGGAGTGGACGTAGCATACACACTTATGTAAATATATGTTAATATATGTATATATATATATGTTTATTAAACATTTTGATATTAAAAATAAAACTTACATTAAATCATCTCATATCATCTTAATTATTTTTCCTGCGGCTTCACTCATTTAAGTCTTGTTAATTAAATTTTTTCCATAGTACCATCTAAACTTAAAAAAAAAAAAAAACCTTCAGACAGTTATGAGTAGAGGTAGCTGTTTTATACGTCGATGTCTTAACACACAAACGACTAGCTATAGTAAGAAAACCAACATTTTTTTATTTTTTATTTTTTTCAGACCTTTCTTCAATATATCCTAGCTTGTGCATTGCCATTGTGCAATGAATATAAAAAAAATAATTTTAACTATTTTAATTTTAATACTAAGATTGGCTTTCTTAGGTCTCCACATACTAAAGGGGTGGCGGGAGTGGTGCACGCACCTAAGCGTTCAGTTCGCAGCTCAGAGCTTACAAAGACATCACATGACCTGTTTCAGCAAATTTAACGCCAGACCTAACAACTTTTACGGTCTGAAACGACTAGTTTTAATTTTTAGCGCCTAGTGACTAATCTGGCGACTGTTGACTTTCCTCAATTTTATGTCAAGTGCATTTGATTATTTTAAATTTTAGTGCTGTATAGTTTTATTTTAAATTATAATTTATAATATATTTTATAATTTATAATTATGATTTTGTAACTACCGTACTGCAAGAACGCATAATACATTGCATCGGTCTACAGAAGAGCTCTCAACTATCTGTCATTCACAAATCACAATGACATCGTTCCATATCCTGGATCACCTCATTTCACTTATGTACCTTACATTCAGTTAAGATTAGTGTATGCATTTTTGGTTTGGTGACATCTGACGACTTTTAATTATTCGTTTAGCGATAATTTAGTGACTTTCTGTTACTAATCTGGCTAAAAAAAACACCTATATGGTCGTTGGCAACACTGTTTTAGAAAATACACTTTTCTAACCATTCAATTTGATCTAGAAACTAAGATGTGTTCATAGAAATGTATCAAAACTTACTAGTGTATTGTCCTTTCGGCAAAAGGCGAACTAAACTTTAATAACTAGGATACATATTATATTTTTAATATTATAAATAAATGCAAACACCCGGTTGTGTTATTTTAATTCATGAAAATTAATTCATAAAAGTCAAACATAAAATGAAAATATAACTTTCTGGCCTCGTTAGGTTCTATTCCATGGGCTATATTAAAAGTGTGCAAAAGCCTCGAATTTCTAAATACACATGCAATTAGAAAATTATGAATAGAGATTTTTAAAATCGTGGATACCGTACTGGAAAATGTAGGTTTCATTGGTCATTTAGGCGTCAAGATTTTTTTGACTTGGGTTTTTTGGAAGCCTCCAAATTCCAGTTTGAGGACTCTACTACGATGTTTCGGTCACCAAGTATTCCTGTACCCTTTAGGGTTAGGGACTAGCTGCCTGCATAATTTAAACTTCCTAGATCTTCTGTGGCACTAGATTTTTTTACTTGGTTTTTTGGCAAATATCCCACATTTTTTTTTAGCCCCATTAGAATTTTCATTCATCAAGTATTCCTAGGTGTATGTAGTTTAACAATTTCAATGTCTTACAGTAACACTAGTCATTGTGAATTGTTAAAACTGAACACAACTGGACGCTGGCAGCGGTCACACTTCATGCAGCAACTGACCGCCACTGCGAGGTAGAACGCGCACAGGCCGCAATGTTGCCCGCCTGTTCACAATGCACATCCATTAGATAAATTAGATTATATATGACCGTCCCTATGGCCGCCTCCACCACACTCTATAGTACGTACCCTAATCACACTAAATAAAATTGTGCTGTTGGCTTGTTATCAACTAACAAAACAAAATATACCTACTACACAAGCAACAGCATAAAATGACTCGGGACATTATCAGTGATTCAAACCTTTAATCGACAATAATAATGACCAAAAAGTACATACTAAATTTACATGTAAAATTATATATTTCTTCTTCATTTTCGTTTACACCCCAACCAAAACATCCGTTACCAAGAAGATTTAGATTTATTGGTTTGTTAATCTTTCCAAAGCGCTCGTTGTCAAGGGGATTTACAAAGAAGATCTACACTTTAAAATGAATATATTTTAAGTGTTACAAATTTAAGACGCAAATGTAACCACACTAACAGTAGGTTATTTTGACTACGCCTAGCCTGCGGATGAGATATCGTAGACTATTGGTAATTACACCTGTCTACGAGCCTAAGCATCCCGGGATTGATTCCCGGCTAGTACCGTGGCTATTTTTACATTACATAAGAAAAAAAGTGTTTTGCAGTTTTTAAGGCAAAACATTTTTTGGCCAAAATAAAATAAAATATTGCTCCAGTACCAACGTAGAATTTAATTTTTTTTCGCACGACCTCAACTTTGTTGAATATCTATCCTGGAATTTATTGACTACTTTTTATCTTCTTTTAAAATTGTTTCATCTAATACCGTTATGCTAATGATTGATATTCAGGAACTGTTGGTATCAAGATTGGAGGAAAATTAAACTAAAAATTTGTACTAAAGTAATATTTATTATAGTTGGGTGACCTGGTGGTCTAGGGGTAAGGTGTCAGACTTCTGTGCTGGCGGCCGGGGTTCAATCCTTGGTCCCGGCAAAGATTTATCTGATTTCCAAACCCTTCCTTCACCTCTGACAAGACATCTTGTGAATGTGAGGAATGCCAGGCCTCCACCGTGGTTCGGATTCCACTTTAAACTGTAGGTGCTTCATTTCATCTCACAATCACCCTATTATTAAACATTAGCGTAAGTGCGTATAACCCGAACGGGTAGTAAGACGCGGTGCTAATAACAATAACAGTAACAATAACAATATTTTAGTCCAAAATATGTTTTGCATGTTCATAAAAACTGCAAAACAGTGTCTTTTTCTTGCGTCCGCTTTCATCCCACCTTTGGGGAATGATCCCAACGGTCACTAGGGTCTGGTTAGTCAGGCTCAAGTTAGGTTAAGACTCACACTGGCTCCACAGATTCATTCTCACTATCATAATATCATCTCATTGCGGGAACGACGTGTTGACAAACTCCTGTGTTGTACCCTGGGCAACATTCTGTGCCATCAGAGCGGCTAATAGTTTGCACTTAACACATACGGGGACTAAATCTGGATGCCATGTTCTTCCCGGTCATTTATGAAGTACGATTTTAAAAAAAAAATTTTTATATGTTAATTTAACTTAATTTTTGACAATATCAGTATAAAAATTACAAAGAAGCTTGCATTTTGAAAATATACATCACCCAGTCAATTCATATACTTTGAAAATAATAATCCCAAACATCAGTGATACTTTTTAATTCATACCATAATTCTTTTCTTAGTGTAGTAGACATAGGTAGACATAGTGCTACGCGCAAAAACGGACCTCCGCTAACACACCTTCGTGGCCAGCCTGTAGATGACTGTACCGGCTTCGCAAATATAATGAGGGATACACGGACTGAATGTTTATCTTCTTTCAATATAAAACCTTGTAGATGATCGTATAGTTGGTTAAATTAATTAATATTAAATAATATATTTGTAGTTTATTTTAGGCAAAATGGCCACTCGATACCACGTCACGCGTCTTATTTAGTGTGAGAGTGGCAGTCAACAGATTTAAGGAGAATTACCATATCCCCTGCTTAGCCGTAATATAATATAAATACTACGCGCTATCACGCCTGATTATCTTTTTTATTCTAATTATATCCGCGGCGACTAACCTAGCGACTAACGCGAGGTGTCATTTAAAGGTTAACAAAATATGACACCCCAGAATTCACCTGGGAGCGTCCTTGGCCGTAGCCCGGTGAGACCAGAGTAATGAGTCTCCTACTCGACTCAACAGATACTATATTTTAAAATATTTGGAAAAAATACTCCCATTGGTCCAGAAGATCCAACATGGACGAACCTAACTGTCCCCCGGACCTTTAGCGCGGTCCAAGACAAGGGAAGAAAGCCACCCCTCCTTAATAGCTTTTAGGACTCTGTTTGTTGGCGGCGACTCTCACAATTTCCTGGTTAACAGGTTATTGACCCTCCAATACCCCGTTACTGCCTACAGGGTTGCTAATACATCTTATTTTCTAACGTACATAAATAATTGCATCAATAGGTGTACCGGCTGGTAGTAGACATAGGTGTACACGAGGTGTACCGGCTGGGTTAAGGTGACGCCTTGAAGTTGGTTGAAGCGACGCGACGCCCACCTCAGCAGCTTCTTAAGAGACTACGGTGACTCACTTAAATATGACATGTTGGCTCCGTTTCAATCCGTCTGGTAAAATTAGAATACGAGTATAGACACCCTCACTTCATTCATATCTAAGTTTAGAATACGGCTAGACCTAACCTCAACCTCGCTACTGGGTTGGCTTGATAGATAGGTGTACAGTCCTATTTTCACAGGAAGAGCCTTAATATAAAATAAAAATATATCTTTTTCTAAAAGTATTGATAACACTTTATTATTTTAAGTGGTTTTTTTAGTTAGTGATATGTATATATCTAAGTTGACAGTTGGAGATCACGTGACTTGACGTATGAATTACGCAGAAGGTTGAATGAGTAACTATTCTGGCTGGTAGATAAGACCCTTTCTATGAACATTGGACTAAAGGTTATTTGGCATCACCCACTTGATTATTTTTTTTTGCATCCTGTCTTACCAGGGACACACGGAGGGGAAAAGATTGAGCTGGCCTTCTTTGGTCACCAAACATCTATAATTTACATTAGTAAGTCTTTTTACAACAGCAACAACTTGCATTAAATAGATATTTTATAAATCCTACCATTTCAAAAGTGATTATAATAGGCCCTAATGTATATAAGAGTAATTAACAATTAATAATTTAAGATATCTGTCCTTTGGTTAATTTAATTTTTAGTCGGTTTAGAATGGAATGTTAGGTTAGGTTTAGATAGTTTAATATATCGTAAAATTAATTTTAGCTAAACTTAGTAGAATTATAATTAATCCTACTTTATGAAATGAGCAAAAGTTAATGCAATTTTTGGCCAGTTGTGAAATGGTCACGAATAAAGGCCAGTTCATCGAATGAGCAGAAATTTTCCCAATTCATGAACTCGGCAGTTTCTTTATAGGGGTATAACATATATATTTATATTTATATATATATATATATTATATATATATTATTATTATATATATATTTATATATTTATATATATATTTATATATTTATATATATATTTATATATTTATATAATATTTATATATTATATATATATTTATATATTTATATATTATATATTATATATTATATATTATATATATATATATATATTTATATATATATTATATATATTTATATATAGTCTAAATATTTTGTTAATAAAATAAATATTGGATGAAGTACCTAAAGTAATATTTAATGTGAAAAGGACCCTACCCCGTTAAGTTTTTCATTGACTCGGGTCTTTTGAAACACCTCCATTGACCTGTAGTAGAACTTTTGAATGTTTAAATTTTTTTGATATCAAAGTTTTGTACTGTTTTGTACCCGTACCCGTTTGGAGTAATTAGCACATCAAAGTGTTGACTCAAGGTTAATACTGTTTTACCACTTTTGAATATTGATTTTTTTTTTAATGCCAAAGTTTTATACTAGTTTTGTATAGTTTTGTTACATAAAGAAATTTTTTTATTTGTACTCGTTTTTAATAATTAGTATTTCAAAGTGGTCACTGCAAGTTATTTTAGCTGTACCACTTTTGAAATTTAAACTTTTCTAATGAATAAGTTTGGATTAATAATGTACCATTTTCTACCACAAGGTAGTGTTTTAGTATTCCAACGAATCCTCTTTATATATATATATATATAACAAAGTGGTCACTTTAGGTTAATATTTTTTACTCCTTTTGTGTCCACTATTAATGTATTTTTTGTGATTGAAGATAGCAATACTTCTAAACTATTTAAATAATCATGTCTTGCATATATTAGTACAGATTTAAAAGGTTTAACATTAAATTTTGTTTTGTGTACAATTGAATAACTATATTTTACATATGTTGTGTAAATAGCTATCCTAGATTACATTAAATATATATATATATATAAACTTTTTTTTAATGAACTCTTTGACACGAGTCTTAAGTAAGTCAGGTGGGCCACAAAACAATTATAAACACATGAATGATGAATGTGTTGGAGCAATATGTTAAAACACGTAGTAGTGTGTGGATATTGCTTTCTTTAGGTAATATTAAAAATTAGTCGCAAATATGAAATATTTTGTCCTGGTTTTTCTTAAAATTTCTGGTCAGCATAACGTAGTTATTTTAATGCGATGTTTTAATATATATAGGTACAAAAATATTATTAAATTACATCAAAATCTGGGTACTAGTCATCAAGATAAGGACTTAAAAAAATTATCAGTGTGGGGTCACCACTTTGATATGTTAACTATCCAAAACTTTTACGGGCATAAAACTTATTCTTTGTGATACAAAATGGCACAAAGCTAGTACAAAACCTTTCCAAAAAAAAGTTCATGATTCAAAAGTGGTGTGGCAGTATTAACCTTGACTCACAACTTTTGATATGCTAAATACTCCAAACAGGTACGGTTACAAATCTTTTTCTTTGTGGTACAAAACGGTACAAAACCTGTACAAAACTTTGGCATAGAAAAAAAAGTTCAAAATTCAAGTGATAGAACAGCAGAAAACCTTGATTGACCACTTTGATATGCTAATTACTCAAAATGAGTACGGGTACAAACTTTGGCATAAATAAAAGTTAAAATTCAAAAGTGGTACAACAGCATTAACCTGAGTCACAACGTTTACATAATAATTATTCAAAACGAGTACTGGTACAAACTTTTTTCATTGTGGTACCAAATGGTACAAAATTAGTACAAAACCTGTACAAAACATTGGCATACAAAAATGTCAACGTTCAAAATTCAAAAGTGGTACTACAGGTTAATGAAGGTTCTGAAACCTCTGTTTTGCTCTGTGTCTTTAACCCATCCGATCTTTCCAAAATTGGAATAGGGATTGGGAAGGTAACATTTTAGTGGTAATACACCTACATTTGTGTTGAGTCAGGGTCTAAAACAATTCGGTAAAAAAACTCCCTCTTTACACCCAACCTTGATTCGAATATCGATCTTCCAGTCACCGGCAATCTAATCTAATGAAAGAGTGACGTGTTATACCATGTGACCACCGATTAAGGTCCTAAAAAGGTTTTGTTTACCCGTCTCTGGGTGAAGGCCCCACATCAGTGGCCACAGAGACTTGTCTTCCTGTGAAGAATAGGAATGGGTTCGATTCCCATCTTTATATAATGAGGGTTTCCCCCACCCCCACATAAATGATTACCCACAACAAAGTGGCTACCCTTCCTCATCCCCCACCCTATTAGTGTGAATATGCGGATAGCCTGGACGGGTAGTAAATAAATAACTTAATATAGTGAATAATTATCATTAGTAAAGCTATCAGGAATGCACTATTATTTGGGATCTTAATTTGTTCTCGTCGACAAAATGTTCTCCAATCCATGAATTAAAAAAAACAACGTGGATAACATAGTTAACATTTTGCACCACGTTTTACCACCCGTCTGGACTATCTGCTTTAATTTCATTACTGGAGTAAGGTCACAAGGGCGTACACAGCTAATTATTTAGGTGGGGAAGGCATGCCTGCTAGAAAATGTTCAATACTTTTAGCCAACAAAAGTAATTATTTAAATATACGTGTATATATATATATACATATATGTACATATTATATAATTATATAATATATGATTGTATAATTATATAGTATATATGATTTGTATAATTATATAATATATATAATATATAAAATTTATAAATATATATATGTATAGACCCTCCTAAAACTGCCCTCCATAGAGTTTAGGGGTAGTATACCCATATTCACGTCAAACAAGAGTGATAGATAATATAGAAAAGGACACCCTCAACACACCCCATCAGGACTAGTACCCTGACCTCATTGCCACCAAGCCAGACTGGACTATCGTGACGTCTAGACCACGTGAGCAAAGATATGGATATTTAACAAGATACGTTTAAATGATTGGTTAATATAGACCAGACGAATTCGCATAATTATATTCATGAACTAATTGTGTCATATACGAGTACACCACATAGCGAAGTGAGCGTGAGCCGATTGTTAATTTTTTTTGTGTGAAACTTTCTGTCCCAGTTTACAGCAGCGCGCTGTTTATTTGGGCCCTATAGGCTTTGATGTTAATTTGATCAACACTATCGGTTGATACCCTCCTTCCCAGTGATCATCTATATGTTTGCCCGTTTTATCGTGTTAACGGGGTTTAATGATTCACGAGCCTGTTTGCTACCTTGTCTCCTACAGGACATGCAGCCCTCCTCCGCCCCTCTCCAACCCGCTTCTAGCGTCACAGGATAACGTAGGGAGTAAACATATAGCTTTACTTGATTATTAGATCACTAATAACAATGTTACTAACCCTATTAGTTTTTTTTGGTACACCATGCTTTTGAATACCTGTCCGAACTACTCGTATGATGGAGTAAGATGAGAAAGGTCTAATTTAAAGTAAATGTACCCACATTCACGTGGTAAGATATTGTCAGTGTTGCCAATTTAGCGACTTTTATGAGTCTGAAACGACTAATTTTCATTTTTAGCTCCCAACGTCTAATATGGTGACTGGCGACTTTCCTTAATTTTCTGTCAAGTTCATGTTAATTATTTTAAATTTTAATCTTTTAACTTTTGTTTTTTAACTATCATACTGCAAGAACACCTAATGGATTGCTTCGGTCTAGAGAAGCACTCTAAAATATCTATCACTCACAAATCACAATGACATCGTTCCTTTGGTTTGGCGACACATCTGACGACGATTTAATTTTTCATTTACCGACAATATAGCGAATTTTTGGTAATCTAGCTACAAAACTTGTATGGTTGTTGGCAACACTTGATATAATTCAGGATGATAGTAATAATTATGGTGTGCTTGGGCTAAATCAAGTTTTATTTAAGTTTGTGGACATATAGCCAGTACTTATGTACCTTTGCCCAGGGAACGCCTGGATGTTTAATCCTTTTCGGGGAGGCTCTTTTTATGCCCCAATGAGATGAGGGAGTGATAATGATGACTGAGTGAATCCAATGAAGAGCTTAACCCAATTTTGGCCTAATTAACAAACCCTGGTGACCACGGGAATTATTTCCCTATCGAGAAAGATCCCCGGTACCAGCCAAGAGTCGAACCCCCTAGACCTCTTTAAGTCAGCAACCTGACCAATATTGCACAGGTCCGGCTATCATTCAGGTTAAAATCACCACGGTTCACCAAATGAGATCCTAACCCTGACCTTGGGCGATACTGGCAAAATAGGCTGGACGAAAAGAACGCCTTTGTCGTCGTGCAACCACTGATGAGGGTCACGTATTACATGCTATTTAGAACGCTTCTGAAAAACGGTTTTATGTGTAATGTCCAAATAAATATAATATTGCTTCAATAGATAAAAGTCTTGTCTAATTTTGTGTGTCCAGTAATCTAAACAGTTATTATAATACTCGTATAATATAATATTATATTTGTAATGTGCGATTATAGTTTTTAAATAAAGAGAGAAAGTTTTGTTCGAATTCAGAGTTGTTCTAAACGAAGATTAAAAAACTGGTTGGTGCAGAAAATTAAACAAATTATATGATTAAGCAATATTTTATTTATTTAAAGAAAAAAATGTTTTTGTATAATTTCTATAAAAAATATACACCATTACTCACGTTGCCTTACTCCCTAACTTTGGCATTGTCGAAAGAGTGTTTGCTTTGATAGTGTAGGTTTCGATTTTCAGAAAGGCAGAGATTTTTATTCTTGAGATCCGCATCAGAAGCCTAAGCCATCAGTCGACTCCATCCAATCTGATTTTTAGGAGGCTGATATTTCAAGGCTTGAATACTTTACGTGTGTGTTGAAGGTGGATCTTTTTTTCTTCCTTTATTACTCTACACTCTCTTTTTCTACACGTAGGAGAAGGTATATTTCCTCTTAATATACCTTACTCACCATTACCCAACTTAATAAATTATTACAGCGTTGGATGCAATTTATCTTGATAATGTTTGTTTAAAACTTTTTATTCAACATTAAAAGTTATATGGAATGAGCCGTCACTTGACTTTCTAGCTAAATGTTTACTTATCAAAAGTTTCTCACTTTAACATCATGAAAATTTGGATACATCTCCTTTAAAGTTACCCGCCTCAGTGGCTAGTTAGTTATCGCGCTAGATTCATGTTGTGCTTTACTACCGAAGTTTGAATCTCTCAGATAAACTGAAAGGGGGGGGGGGTCCTAAATGGTTTTTCACTCTCCCTCCAAGCAAATCTAGGTTCATTTCATCGACATTCAACCTTCCCAATTCCTATCTTATTAGTGTAAATAGTACATAAGCGTATAACTCGAACGGGTATTAAGACGCGGTGCTAAGTATAATATTACTTTAAAGTTTACCATTCCACATTTATCCCATTATCATAATTAATGTATGCTTATATCTAACGGGTACCAAGAGACGGTGATTAGAAAAAACAAACTCTCTTAGCTCACCGGCCTTATCTCAATTCCAAACATATTGTTTGGGAATGGATCAGCAAATTTTATTTCTTAGTGAATTATATGTGTGTGCGTAGCCATAATGGTTAGTAAGACGTGGACCACGAGAATAGATCTAATACTTGTATATAGTTGTGTCATGTCAATGGATTTAAAAACTATTAACGAGCTCCCCCCAGGTGGAAATTTGCCTTTACCGACTTTCTAGTTTATCCAAATCAGACGTTTTGTAGCAAAGCCCAGTGACAAAGTGAGTTTTGTATACATATAAAGCTTAAAGAGACCTCCAAACTTTTTTTATGATATCAGAAATCTTTTTTGTCTCAGTATATTCCAAACATTGCCAATCTGAATTAAAGTATAAATTATAAATTGTAACTTTGTTACTATTGACAATTTGTAAAATTTTATAAAATAATCCTCGAGGTAGATGATTTTATTTGTGTAAAGAATAAAATTAAAATATGTTAAGAAGAACTCGAGAAATTTTTATTGAAGAAAATTGTAGATTTTTGAAGCTAGGATGTCATCTTTCAATGTTTTTGGAATTTGATGTGTTTGGTTACATTAAATAAAATTAAAATCAATTGGTTAGAATTTTGGGAATCGCTACACTTATAAAATATATAATTTAAATTATTGTGGCTTTTAGTAGAGTAATTTTTATGTGAATAAATTTGTTTTCATATTTCTTTCAGAGAAACGTGTCCCCCCCCCCCCCCAATCCCCCACAAAAAGACCTTTTTCAAATAAAGTTGTTCCTTTTGGTTTGTTCACCACGCGACAAACTTACGCTAGGGTAGGATTTGAAAATCTGTGTCAATCAAACACGGTTTGTGTGGCACGACATCACGAAAAAGAAAAACATTAAGTAAAACTTTTCCCAACATGGTATGCTTTTTTTGAAGTAATCATTTTGACAGCCATACTATTCAATGTAATTTTGTCACAATGGACTTTGTGAAGTCAACGTCTAGGAATAAAATTGGCTAACAAACATGTTTCAAACCAATCTAGAAAATATAAGGCTCTATGTATATATTTTTAGCATTTAAATCAATTTGACTTTTTTTCACACAAGGTGTTGGTTGTTTTCAAAGTTTTTACTATTAAGTTATTAGAATTAATCTTGTCGAATACACTCACTTTTACATTCTAAAAAATTGTCCTTCCTTAAAATGTAGACACTCTTAAAATAAACACAATATGGTTTGCCATTCAATAAATTCGATAATATTAAACATGTTTTTATTTTTAAATGGCTTATTAATAAACGTAAATATGACAATATTCAGCTAGTCCATGACTCGGAAAAGTTTCTCCCGTCACTGCGCTAGAGGAAACCCACCCATTCAGTTTGACTTGATTTATCGTGCTTCTACTCAATGTAATACAACGCGAATATTGCTGGTGTGTGTGTGTGTGTGTGTGTGTCTCACGCGGTAGATGGATGGCTAGCAATGAGATGCCTGACTGCCTGCCTGTCTTTGCTACAACACGTCACCCGCTATGTCAGACCTTCCATCTCCCCCCCCCCCCCCCTCCTTCCACTAGTACTCCTAACCTTTACCAGCCAGCCCTCCAAGAGATGTGGCAGCTTTGATACACAATACTGAGATGCATAACATATTTTATTTAAAACAAGTATTTCGGTGGGCAAGCACGTATTCTGGATTAAATTTAGTGGTTGTGAAGAGGGGGAAGGGTGGGTTAAAGCACAGTCATATTTTGTGTAAATAAAGTTGGCTTGTGAATATCAAATGTAAAGTTCAATTTTCCTAGTGATAACTTTATCTAATCTCTAGAAAAAAATAAAACTTATTATGCGTATTCGTACATATTATTATTATTATTACTATTAGCACCACGTCTTACTATCCGTTCGGGTTATACGCTCTTACGCTAATGTGTAATGGTAGGGTGATTGTGAGATGAAATGGAGGACCTACAGTTTAACCTGGAATCCGAACCACGGTGGAGGCCTGGCATTCCCCACATTCACAAGATGTCTTGTCAGAGGTGAAGGAAGGGTTTGGTAATCAGATTGCGTATAACCCGAACGGGTAGTAAAACGCGGTGCTAATAATAATAATAATAATCAGAAAAATCTCTGCCGTGACCTAGGATTGAACCCTGTACCCCAGCACAGAAGTCTGACACCTTACCTCTATACCACCAGGTCACCTATAAATCTCATTAACTGAAGCTGTCAATTTTAATGGATGATATATTTACCTATAAAATACCATTAATAAAATAGTAAAAAGTCATCGGTTTGGGTCAAAAAAAGATCCTTGTGTATTTCCTAAAAAGTCTTTCCTGAACTGCTGAATTTCATGACATATGAATTGATCAGAGTCCCCCCCCAAAATAGCAACCTACAACTGACACTCAACACCTTGAACGGTTTTTTGGCACAAACGCTCTTAAACGTTGCATGGAACAGATATTACAGTCGTCCATAGATCATACAATGATAATATTTATGATACACTAGGTAGCTGTTGCCCGCGGCTTTGCTCGCGTGGAAGTTGATTATATACAAATACGAAAATATACATATGTATTTACAGATTAATTTAAAATATTAAGTTACATTGATGACCATAACTTGATCTCAGATCAAAAATAATGCAAGTCCGATACAAACTTTCACCCCCTTTTTCATCCCTTATTAAATAAAATTTCCAAAATTCCTGAAACATGTATTTATTTGTTTTACGTCAGTAACCGAAATACAAAATTTTGTTTTTGTAACTTTCAAAATGACGGACTTTCATACATATTATCATACATATTATCATCCCCTATTTTGACCCCTTTGGGGTGGAATTTTCTAAAATCCTTTCTTAGTGGGTGCCTACATAACAAAATGAATATACAGTCCGAATTTCATGCTTGTAGCCTTGATAGTTTGCGCTCGGCGATAATGAATCAGTCAGTCAGTCAGTCAGGACATGTTATTTTATAAGTATAGATTAATATCATTTATTTTTCATTTTAATTTCAAGAAAATGCACATTTTTAGTTTAAATTAATGTACTATTGTAGGATATTTAAAGAGAGGATGTACAGATCTCTTCCACCCCCTCCTCATTTTGGGACTACGTAGCAGCCAGCTGTGTAAAGCCATGGTGCGTTTACTAGACAAGTTTGTACTAATGATCGTCACTAAAAAACTCTCTCTCTCTTCGTTTTACTGCCCATTCTGTCTGTACGTATTTAACCACAGTAATTAATTAAGAATATGGAACGTAAAATTTAAAGGGAATTTTTCAAAAAATTGCGTGGAGTGACAGTACAAAGACATTTAGGAAAGACTACCTTATGTACATCCAGCTAATACTCGAAACCCCCCTAAATCCCTTTAACTGGAAAATGAGACTATATAAGCTTTATATTTAGTAGAATTGATACCCATCAATTTTGTAATTTACTTTTGTTGTATTTCTAGTTAGTTAAAGTTGGTGTTACAAACGTAGAAAATAAATAAAACGATTTTGCCTTAGTTACAATATTAACACAGATTAAACAGTTCACTGTATGATAACACAAATGATTACAGTCCCATTTTCATTGAAATAGCTTTATCTAACAGCTAGAAGAATTACAAGATCTACTTTAACGTATTCATACGTAACTGGAATCTGTAACCCTCGATTTTATATATATATATATATATATTATCAGTATATAAATAAAATAACACTAATAAAACGATAAAAATGTATCAATCTCAACATAAAAAAATATATTAGTATTTTTTAAAAGACTCTTCATACGAAGATAGAACTGTAGAAATTTTTTTAAAGATATTTTATAAGGAAAATATGATTTTTTTTATGAACTTAGTGTCAATGCAACACTAACGAAAGTACCGGATAAGGTTAATGTGAGGTATATAAAGATTTCAGAAAATACTTTAACACTATAAAAGTGAAGAAACTAGATAATTAAATTTACTTTCACAAGGTGACTATTAATTCAATGTGTTTAATTGGAATATTTAGGGGAGACGTGTAACAATATAGTGACATAACCCCTAAATGGTTTTCCACTCTCTCTCCACGCAAATGCGGAGTAACCTCCTTTATATTCAACCTTATCAATTCCTAACCCATTAGCGTAATTAGTACTTAAGCGTGTAACCCGAAAGGGTAGTAGTAATATTAATAATAATATTATTTAGCACCGTGTCTTACTACCCGTTCGGGTTATACGCTTTAAATACTAATAACGCCAATAAATTAGGAATTGGGCAGGTTGAATTAGAAGAAGTGAACCCGCATTTGCGTGGAGGGAGAGTGGAAAACAATTTAGGACAAACCACCCCAGCTCACCCGACCGAGATTCGAACCTAGATCTCCCCGTCCTCAGCAGTCGAGCTCAACACGACAATCGCGTAAGCCAACTACGCCACCGAGGCGGGTGAAAGTGAATAAAGACGTGGAGTTAAGTATATAAACTAAGGCGTAAACTGCATTTGAAAGGAAACGGTAAATTCTTTCTATTGTGCTTCATTTAATTAAGTCTACAAACAAAATTGTGACGCTGCTATCTAAGATGCAATAATATATCATGGTTTTAAAAACTATAAACATCCGCATTGGCGTAATTCTAAGCTGATCGGTTTGCAGGTACAGTTAGGTTCAGGTTTACATACTAGGTGGGCATACTGAGGGTGGGTTTTATTCAATTGTTTCTCACTCTCTCTCCAAGCAAATCAGGTTGGATGATTTCTATTAATCTGCCATTAGTTTAAAACTCATCATTTGAACTAAGAACTTAATTTGTTTTTATGTATTTTAAACGGTTGTTTCCATGGCAATTTAACTAACCTTTATGCTAAATATTTCAAATCGCAGTCACTTCACGAAACAACTTGGATCATTAGCGTTTCTAGTGACCTCTAAAACAAATGTACCCAAAAATCAAACGTATCAAGTAAAAAATAGTTTTTATCTCCTCCAGGATTCAAACCAATGTTACTATGCTGCGATATGCTATAATCGGAGCCACAACTACCCACCTCACGGCTGAGGGTCTGTTTTGTACAATGGTACTTAGTTTTCCTTCTCTCTATAACTTAGAGTGGTCAATATCAAATGCGGCATTAAATCACCATTTCAGGGGGAAGTCACCTGTATTTCCTCTGTGTGACGCTTCGGTGATCCAATGGTCTGAGGAGTAATTTTCAATTTAGCTGGGGCTATTGATTATGGGGTTAGAATTTTGGACAGGTGTTTTTTTTCTGGAACTTTTCCAGCTCTCTTCTCTTAAATGTGTGTACACCTCCATTAAATTTAACCTTTTTTTAATCTCTAACACATTATCGCTGTCGGTTCATAATATGTGGATAACCCAAACAAGTAGTGAGAGGTGGTGTTAAAAAAATACACACACACATATATATATATATAGAGAGAGAGAGAGAGAGAGAGAGAGAGAAATATACATAAATGTATTGTAAGCACGTATTTTTGTTACTCTTTTGTTATCCACATATTGACTGGTAACGATGATATGTTAGGGATGAATAGTTTTGAATTTAGAGGTGGTGTACCCCCTTATTCGGGGAGGAAGAATGAGATTTTTCTTTTTCTAGGAGAAACCACCATCAGTACACCCGACTGAGCTTCGAACCCCGATCTTCCCGTAATCGTCAGTCCAATCTATTGCAAGACAATGCGTATCACCGAGGCCTGTGTTGCATTTCTCGTTGTTTAGACGATTCGTGGAGTTAGGAAACAGTCTCAAAAATGAGTCCGTTTGTGTAGTTAATTTTATGTGTATTATTAAGTGTTTAATGACAAAAAGTTTTATGTAATGGTTCTCACACGCAAAGATACATGTAATCGTGCTCACATGGCTTGTGATGTCACGATCGCAATATGCTAGATTGATGGTGATAAATGGATTAAGGTTCGAATCTCAGTTGGGTTCACTGGGGGGACTGGATTTTCAAATTGTATTTTTCTGTTTAATTTTCTAATTTTAAGGAAATAAACTAGTACTGTATTTTATGCAGAGCTATGTTTTTATGCCTGTAGAGTATTCAGCTTGCTTATAATAGATTATTTTAATACATATTAAGTATTTTGTACACACGAGAATGTTTATAGATTACAATAACATACTGTACAAGCCCTATTTTGAAAGTTACATAACTAAATAGTCTTAAACTTGTTCATCTTTGGAAGCACCCTGTTGTGTCCTTTCTGTTTCCGGATAGCGACAAAACCAAAGTGTTTTGTTCAACTGTCTCCAACCACGCCAATTCTGTCTCTCTCTCTCTCGCGAGTATGCGCCTGGCGGCCATCTTGGCGACTCCATTGTGAGCTCCAGTGCGAGCATATAAAGTAATTCATCATGTTGCTACACGGGGGTTATTTGTCCTAGGACGGCCTTTCGCTATTTGAGAACTTCTACCCTTCCACCTTAACCTAACCTCCTTCCAGAGTTCACTAACACTATTCTCTCACCCATACTTCTTCTCTTCGCGATGAAGTGAGGGTTAATTCACTGCGTGTTGACTTCATAGATCATCATTCTAAATTGTATGTTTCTAGAGAAAATGTGTACAGTGTTTTTTTTTCCATTTTGGTGTCGATTCTTATTTGGTGCTCAATATATATTACTACTCACATTGATGGTCTCTTCATCTAAGAAATCAAAGCTCACAATTGACTGGATTGATGGTAATAGAGAGGTCGAGCTTAAAATCTTGATTGGAAGCATTGGGAGGGGGGGGGGGGTAGTTTTCACCATGTGAGTATCAAAATGGTTATCACATACCTTTCAACAGCGTCTTCGAATCAAATTTCTTCAACTCTACCCACATAAGTTGGTAAATTTTCAAGGGCTTAACGTGATGTATATATAAAAAGATGTATACAAATGTGTACGGATATTGAAAGCTCTCATTTTGATTGAACGTATTTTTAGTTTTAATATGTAGGCCAGGCAAAAAAATATTAGTTTTAATTTTTTTTATAAGTAGCGAGATATCGTCGTCCTTTTATGATTGTACTAATTGCCAAATGTGTTTTTTTCATAAAAGTAGAGGCGTGGATTAAACCAAACATTTCAGGCTGGTAATTAATTTTTTAATTGAATATTTATGGATTCAAAAAATTATAAATTATGTTCATACGGTAATAAAATTCACCGGAAAATATTTTAAGTTAGACTCGTTGTTTTAGAAATATTAATTGCAGAGGTTAAAAGTAATGTTAAATGTATATTAGTCTTATAAACTTTGACAGAAATTTATATTAGTTACTAGTTTATTCAATGTTTTATGTTCTGCCTTTTCTTATAGGTGTTTAAGTAGAATAATACATTAGATTAAAATTTTTGTTGGTTGGAATTAACAGTGTGGTAAAAGTTTATGAGTCATTTAAGTGTGTAAAGAGAGTGGTTTTTCACATTTAATTTGTTACCATGTGATTTTTGTATTCCCCTATCCACGGTAATATGGATACACTTTCTCCTAACCTTAACCCACTTATTTGTAGTTGATAGTTTTTGTAATTTAGTTGTAATGCATACTTAAGTATGATGTTATCATTGTGGTGAGATACAAGAGGAGCTTAACTATCTTTGTGATATCAGGAAATTTAACTCCGAATCAACAATCCCCACCAATTTAAACAAGATGCCAAGGCTCCCAGCCCAGTACTCTTAAAATCCCACCAATATTTCGGTGGTTCATTAAACTAACACATTGATACTATTCACTGTGAATTTAAAGGCGAAAAGACACGCCTTAAATAGACCTATAAGAGACTGTTCAAAGGTGTGTGGGCTCTAGCATGCTTTACTCTTACCAGGAAGATCGATGTACTCAAATTGGATCGAAATAACTTGTTTCAGTGGCCGCCTAGTCTACGGTGTCACTCTCACAATAGATAGAACCGAGGTTGATTTTCTTAAATAGTTACCCGCCTCGGTGGCGTAGTTGGCTAACGCGCTAGTCGTGTTGAGCTCGACTGCTGAGGACGGGGAGATCGAGGTTCGAATCTCGGACGGGTGAACTGGGGGTGGCTTTTCCTAAATGGTTTTCCACTCTACCTCCACGCAAATTCAAGTTCACTTCCTCTAATTCAACCTTCCCAATTCCTAATTCATTAGCGTATTTAGTACTCAAAGCGTATAACCCGAACGGGTAGTAAGACGTGGTGCTAAATATATATATATATATTGTTAAATAGTTTTCCAGCCTCCCAACATGCAAATGAAGTATATACCTTCTCGATACAATATTATATGGTTCACGCTCTAATGATGGTTTGGTGTAAAATGAATTACATCGAAGGTTGTCCATGCATATATATTCTAAGAATCAAATAGCCAACGCTATTATGTATGCTCTTAGTGAGGATTACTCCATCTAGATATTATATTCTGAAAATGGAAAAATGAAACCTGGACACGGGAATTGAACCCGGGACGTTTGGCTTAGTACGCCAATACTCTAACCACCGAGCTATCCAGGCCAACTACCGAGTCAAATGTGGCTGCGTTATCTGAAAGCTCGTAATCTTAATAAAATCACACATTTGTAACCGACGATTTCCGCACGTCCATCATAGACTCTGCCTTAAAAATATGAGTGAAGAATGAGCCTGGCCACGGAATGAATTCTGGATAGCTCGGAGGTAAGAGCATTGGCGTACTAAGCCAAAGGTCCCGGGTTCGATTCCCGTGGCCAGGTTTCATTTATAAATTTTCAGAATATATATACTAGGTAATAATACCTCGATGAATATTTAATCCTGCTAACAAATGATGAGGTATTCACGACAATATGATGTGCTGCTATATGCGTGACTTAGCTAACTTACCGACTAAACCACTCAAAAAAGGCCTATCTTACATTACCTTTGAAATCTAGGTTGGGCTTTCATGAATATAATTATAATCGAAATAATTAATCTGAACCATTACAATTCGCATAGTAGCCGAACAATCTATTATTAATTTATTGTTTTGGCTTATTTTAATTAGCTATATCGGTACAATCACTCTACATATAAATTAAGTCCACTTCAGTGAATGAATAGTCTACGGAGTCACTAGTGTTAGACTTGCTTGATTAAAACGTGGAGATTGAGGTTCTACTGAGGGTGTTTATTCCTAAATGGTCTCCCTCGCTCCTCCCACGCAAATTCGGATACACTACCTTTAAAATGCTCCCTTTCTCGTTTATAACCCATACGAGTAATTATCATAAATGCGTAAAATATAAACAGGTAGTAAGACGCAGTTTTATAATAACAATAATAATAATTCTATATTATTTTAGTTTAACTCTGCTACATTAGAGCTATTCAATCTTGTGTTTTATACGCAAATAACTTGAGGTATTTCATTACTGTTATAAGAACTAATGAGATTCTAATTATACACTTTAATTATATCTTTATTTTACATATTTAAAAATTAATATTCTTATCACCAGGATGGAGTACTATTTACGATTAATCTTATGTTTGGTAGTTAGTGTGTATGTTGATACAACCCTTTGTTTGTAAGGATCACGTTAGACCCAAGAAATAAATAAAAATAACTCGTATGCTACGTGTTTTCTTTCAATTCTTTCTTTATATAATTCTTTGTAGGAATATAAAACGAGTACGGCCTTAAACCACGAATATAGGTTTGCTATATTTACTTGTTTGGTCGTTGGATTTTTAGCTTTGCAATATTTATAGGGTTTTCTCCTGTGAGGGAGATGTGAAATCTGTATCTGTATTTTTAAGGACCACTGTTTGAATACGGGCATTCTATGGAAAATATTTTCATTTAGATTTTTTTTTCTCAAGTGAATGAGGTGTATTTGGCTACACAACATTAAAATACATTGGCTTTATTAATGTTAATGGCATCATCAAAAATTTTTATTTTGTCTACTACTATACACATTTTTAAGATCTAAACAAATCTCTCTAACGACTGGTTTTAGTAGGAAAATAAGAGATGAGCAATTAAGAATAATGTCACTGACATTCCCCTGGGTAGGGGGGGGGGTGAACATCCCCACTCTCCCAATTCACAATACAATACCAAATTTGATAAAAACTATATTTCTTAATGCTAGGTTTTAACATTTATTTGGAAGCGTGCAAAATTAAATCCAAATTTCCAAGTAAGGGATTTAGTTAACCCTTAGGAATGGATCTGCTTTCTCATATACATACGTCAAGTAATGTGATCTGCAGCATAAAATTTTAATAAACATTATATATATATATATATATAAAATAGTAATATAGTAAAATGCTCTCAATGTTGGCTGCAAAAATATGTTTGTAAATTTATAAATTAACCTGAAATGACACTTTAGGCTAGATAGTAAAGCTTGTGATGTTTAAAACAAAGGCATATAAAAACTCGATGGCATCAGCCTTCAATTGAGCCATATCAGCCGAGCGGAAGCCATTTGTTGGTGAAGATAGGTTCAACTTTTGTGGATAGAGTGTATCATGTGATAAGCACAACACACTGTTAATCTCGGTATTCCAGACTTGAGCCGCTACTTTTTCTGTTAGAATAGTTCATCATTTGTCATCAAGATTTTGAGTTGAGTCCCATTACAATCAATGATTCACATAAAAATCTGGAAGTGCCGGGGATCAACCCAGAGACCTCTGTATTTGTAGCCGTAAACTCCGACCACTAGACTACAGAGGCGGTACAAAGGCGTATAAATAATTAAAATAAAATTTAACAACTAAGCACCGTTTTGTATTAATGATAACACTTAATTAGAACATCAATCAGATGAAGTCAAAATGCTAATTAGTTGGATGTGTGAGCTTCTTGTCTAAATGTGTTAATTAAGCTCTGAAAGCCCTTAATCTATTTCAGCGTTTTCAATATAGCGTACACGAGTCTGTTATAAACTCATATATAGTTTATACCTTGTTAATCTATTACCAAGACGGATTATGGAATCTTTGTTTACTTATAATTAATTTGAATTTGCAACTGTGGACACACGGAAAATGACATCAGTCTCTCCTTGCCCGATTTGTTGGAAACTTGAGTTATTGGAAATATGTTCTGATTGGGATTTCCTTAAGGTGGGAGTGAAAATAACACAAGAACAGGCCAATAGGTTTTTTGGCATAAGCAAATAAAATATTACTCCAGCAGAAACATAGTTTAACTTTCTTCGCATGATGATATTAACAGTTGTTGAATATTAGTCATTGACTTATTGGCATTTGATGCAAACCTTTTTTAAACGAAGAGAAAAAATTTTGTCGTTAAATTCCAGGACATATATTAAAGATATTCACACCGTGGGAAGAAAATTAAAATCTATGCTTCTCCTGGAACAATATTTTTTTTTTTTCTGTAAAAGAATGAATGAACATGACTATATCAGACATTCACTTTATATTAATGTGAACTATAATGTACATCTGTCATAAAAGACCAGTGGTGTATTCGTAAATTTAGCAGTGCCAGAATGCAAAGTCATAGCCACCTCGAAGTTGAAGGGAGCGGTTTGGGGCTGGAGGAGAAAAATTTCCCAAACATAAAGGCTTCTGGAAGCTATTTGGATCACTTTTTAATGGTTATTAAGGAAGAAACTTACTAAGAGCCCTTTCTCTAAAATTCCAAGAATTCCCACAAAGCATCGTAAATTTAATCAGAATTGATTGATTCATAGAATTAAAAAAAAGTTTTAACATAATATTGATATAAAATCAAATATTTAACAGAATTGCATAGCATAAAACTTTACTAAAAAAGTTATTTTGAATATTTTTAACACAAGTACATTACTGATAGGTTAAAGTAATATTACATCTAATTAAATATAAATGAAAATCAATTAAATGTCTTAAAAAACCAATGAAATTGCCTAATCTATAGATCATATAACAGTACTGTGCTGCCTATTAATTTTTAATAAGCTATTAATTGAACGCCCTGACGAACGTATTGTATTTTTCCTCTTCCTAGAGGGTATGTTTAGCTTGTCGTTTCCTTGTGTCGTACGCGGTGCGGTGTTTAATTAACCATGTCTTCACAAAGGTTCAGGATACCACTCTATTACATTTGGGCCGTGAAGCGTAATGAAAATCAGGGCTGAGACATGTGATATTGTAAGTCTTGTCTGAGTAGGCGATGTTATAATATTCATGTGACCGAATCTACGCTCACATTCAAATGAATTGCAGGATATAAACTTGGTGCAGTTTAACAAAGGATTCAAGTCTTTTGGAATATGAGATATTGTCAAGATAAACTCTATAGCTGTTTTTATCACTTGATTTGATTTATTATTTTTCCACGAAAAGCAGTGCTGGAACGGCGCTCCCACTTTACTACACCCCTGCCTTAAGCAACTATACCCCTGCCTTACGCAACTAAGTCTGTGTATATTAAAATAAATATAAACATAGTTTTTCATCAATATGATTCAGAAGCAAGAGTTAACCCTCCCAATGCATTTTTCATTCCCGGCTAAGCTGCATTGCTTTAACCGTAATATTGATTTTCCAACCCCGCAAGTAAACATTGTAAATATCTATTTTAAGTATATAAATATCTCCTCATTCCGACAGTTGTTTAGTTTAAAAAAAACATGTTTAAGTGGTCATGCATAAGCAGAAATGTTATTTAAAAATATACTTATTTTACATAGCATATAGCACATAGCATAACATACAAAAAAACTAGGCACACAAAAAAATTCTAATATGACAAAAAATGACCAAAGCTACCTATAAAAAACATTCCCCCAATCAGAGGTTCATGAACATAATGTGTTTACGTGTCTTGTCTGTTTGCTTTAGTTAAAAAGATTGCATGTCATAAACTGCCTCTGCTTATGACGAATATTCTGATATCTACTACAATGCAATTAATAAATCACTCTGTAACACTATGGAATTAAATCGACCCACGTTGTGCGTCGATTGAAACACTACGAATTAATTCCCTGATATAATAATGCTGTGATGATGTTTAGGTTGTCTATAGCTCCGTGGTCGAGCACTAGTTAAATCGGTATATTAATACAAGTAAAGAAAGAGAACTGTTAATAGCTGTTTATTCTCACACGGTTTATTTAAATGACATCTGTTAATTACTTATACAAACTCCAATTAAGTACTTTATATCAATGCACACTTGTGATATTAATGTAGTTATTTTATACTGTGTTAGACTATAACTGCCAGTGTGTGGCTCTGACTGACTTGTGCGTGTCTGCGGAGGGTTGTGTGGGTGGATCCCTGCTTGTGTGTCTCTGTTCGTGGGATGCCTGACTGATACGCACAAACGGTTTATATATGACATACCCCTTGCATCTTTCTCCCCTCGTCAACACAGTAAAAACTAACTAATAGAAAGAGTCCTGGTGACAGGTGTTGTGAAGGCTAGCTTCTTATTGGTATATGGAATTGGCGTCTTTGCCAAATACTGCG
Organism: Timema cristinae; assembly: GCA_039000515.1. NCBI lineage: Eukaryota > Metazoa > Arthropoda > Insecta > Phasmatodea > Timematidae > Timema > Timema cristinae. Next base: position 32,442,426 of record JBCFYV010000100.1, read on the forward strand.
TAGTTGTTCCTTTAACAGAAAATATTGTATAAAAAATATATTTTACTGGTGAAATCATTTTCACATTATTTCTGAGAAGCGCGTGTTTCTTAATGGATGAATCATAAAAAGATACTCTAGATATGTTACTTTAAAGTAAAACTACCTTCATCCATGACTTTTTATATATTTTAGATTGATCCGAATCAATATCATTATAATCTTTCACTGTGTTATGTGCTACAAATCTACATAATCCTTTCTCTTAAAAACCACTTACCCATTGAGTTGAAATTTCTCATGGGCAAAAACTCAGACGTTCGGTTAACGTGTAGGATAATTAAAATTATTTATATGGCTTAACCTGAAACAACAATTTCCCTCCTCTTCTTATCCCAGACGTGTGTACTGAACTAGCGGCACTAGGGAGTTGCCCTTTGGTTGGTGGTAGACTTCAAACCCACCCAAAACCAATTCCTAGCTTCCCCCGACAGCCCTCGGACGAACCTTCGTAGCTGAAAATCCACTAAAGCGAGTGAGGAAAAATTTCTCGTGGATATAACTCAAACATGCGTTTAACACATAAGCTAATTAGAATTACTTATAGCGCCTAGCCTAAAGGAACAACTTCCTTCCCCCTAGCAAACCCATAAGTGTCTTCGGAACTGCTGGGGCTAGGGATTCGCCCTTCGGGTCAAGAGTACCCATGGCCGTTAGACTTCGAACACCCCAAAGCCATCCATCTCACCGTTCCCAGAGCTATCTCCGGAAACACTTTGGAGGGAGGGTTGCTTAAATTTAACAACTTATTTTTAATATATAACTATTCATAAATATTTGTATTCATTTGTTAATCAAGAAACTGATCTAAACTAATTACTGACACCTTTGGCGTAACAGATTAAGCTTGCACCCCCTCTCCCTCAAGATTATTTTCAGGCGTCCTTTTCCAAGACATCTAACACCATAATAAATGTTATAAGAAATAATTAATAGTCTTAAATAATAATTACTAATTTAGTAAAATCACCTTATAATGACTGTTTTAGCCTATGTTTTGTATTGGGAACGTCATCAGTCAGTCAGCTTGACTGCATGACGAATTTAAAAAAAAATTCTCAGCTATTTCAAAACAAATAGAATAGTTGAGGTAATGCTAAAGCTTAGCTATAATTTACAACACTCTATGATAGACATAGTTATTCAGCTATATAGATTGTCCTTAATTATGATATAAGTTATTTATTTACAATTATTTCCACCAAACTTTAAGTAATAAGATCTCTTTCGAGGGCCCCCCCCACCCAAATTCCCCCCCCGCCACATTACAAGCCTGCGGGACTGGGTGTTATGCCACTGACTAACACACACCATCATTAGTTACTTACTATTATATAGCCCATACAAATAAACAGAATCGTTCTATTAGATCAAAATTTTATATATCTTGCCCAAAATGTTTTGGCACATTTATATCAATATATTCATCTTGCGAGATTTTTTTATCACCGCGTATAACCACCCGTTTAGGCTAGACACCTATGTTCTAATTACACTAATGATTTAGAGATAAAGAAGGCTTATTTAGAGGAAATGCACCCTCATTGGCGTGGAGTGAGAGTGGAGAACCATTTAGGGAAAACCACCCTCAGTGTGTCCAACCGGGTTCGAACTTTGATTTCCCCATCTTCAGCAGTCTAGTTCAACACGAGATAGCGCGCTAGACCACGCAGCCACCGAAATGGGTCTTATGAATGTCACATGGTAGAATACTGGGACGCGTGTGGACGTTTAGAAATTTGCATTACTTAAGAAGTTTGATATTTTTTAATATTGTCTTGAACAAAATGTTGGTGAAAATTATAAGGAAGTTTCTGACTAGATATGTCTAAATTTTGAGTTTAAAGTTTAAAAAAAATTAACGCTTTACGTGAAAATTATTAGGCTACTTATTAGATTAAAGCATTAATGTCATGTATTGATAAGCTCAGATTAGAAATTTATAAGTATATATATTATTATTATTATTATTATTATTGGCGTCTTACTATCCGTTCGGGTTATTTGCACAATATGTTATTGTTTAATAGGGTTTTATGTAGGTTATGATACCTTTTATTTTAAATAATTTAAACTTATAATGTAATTTTTTTAACTTGTCAGAACTTTGCACTATTTTTTGTTGAAAACAATATTGAAGGATACCAAATCAATTAATAAATAATTCGGGATTTATAAACGTATGCAACACTTCAGTGCTCTTACAAGTAGCACTCTGAGATAAGATTACTATTATCCCTCCTTAAAAAAAAAACCAATTAATAAAGTTGGCAATATTACTCAAGGCTGCAGTTAGCTAGTGTGAGAGTCTCTAACATGTAGGTTATATATATTGTATCTGCTTTCTTGTAAGTGTTACAAAAACAAGATGGCTTACTACTGCCACTGCCTACAAACACTCCCATCATTCAAGGTGGATTATTAACCCTTTCTTCTCTTTTTTTTTCACATCCCACGTGCTTTATAACTCTGATGAGGTTTCTACTTGGTTGAGCGAGAAAAAGAAAACTAATTTCCTTATTTATTATCTTTATCACTAGTCCTTGTTACACACAGTTATAGCATTAATGGAGTAAGTATAAGGTTGAATAGATTAAATGTACCCACGTTTTCATGGAGAGAGAGTAATAGACGCTTAAAGAACAGCAATAGTGAAATATGAGGTCTGTAGGAGAGAGAGAGAGAGAAGAAAATAAGATAGTGAGAGTGAGAGAGAATAAGATAGTTATAGAGAACGAAAGTATAAAGAAACTAAGAGATTTAGAGAAAGTTTTGTAAGCAAAAAGTGTTGGGTTAATAGTTCTAAAAGTCTCCTTTGTAAGAAAGATCATAGATATTTTTGACTGACACTATACTAAAATAAATGTACGAGCTTTGAACCAGTCTTAAAAAAAATATATAGCTTTTATTTTCAGAAAAATTTGTAGGATTCCGATTTACTTTGTATGATATATTTTTAGTTTATAATCTAAACTGAGCCAAATTATATATTATATAAATTAATTAATGTAATAAAAATATACCACCTTTTAGCCCAGTAATGTATTGTATGTTAGATATAATATATTTAATTTAATACTCTTTTAATAATTCTTAATCAATACACTAAAAGTAGTTTATTGATACATAGTTGATCGAAACCATTTATTTTATAAAAATTAAGCAACAATAATGCACTTTGAGTGATTAAGTTGATTGTATTAAATAATCGCTTCACTTTTTCTTTGCTAATGGGCTTGAAGTAAGATAGTAGCACTTCTAGTTGATCTACTAGTGTTAGTTTGTAGTGAAAATGTGAAACCATTTAGAGAAAAAAATTATCTGTACTCAAAGCTGGAATTTGAGCTTGAACTTAAAGTCCAATACTATATTATTAGATGGGCATTTAGTTCACGTGATCACCGATACACGTCATTTAGTTGATAATTGATAGTATAAAATACTGATAGTCATATTCTTATAAATACAGGGTGTTAGGAGAAACCATATCCAAAACTGCACATATAGCTTGTTTAAGCCAAAAGTAATACAAAATTTCCTTTACACTTAAATCTTGGAAAACTATGCAAATACCATTAAATTGTATTCAAAGTTTCAGCGCACAACGCCGGGAGAGCTAAGCTGTTCAGGAATGCATGTACAACCAGTTGCATAGGAATTAGACGCGCGGCACTGCATATGTAATAATGGCAAACACTTTCTGTGTTTAGGACAGTTAATGATGACCCTCAGAACGTATTCTCATTTCTAGATGGACTGGTGTGTTGTTTACTATCAATTGTGGAATGTTCTGCTGCCGTGCTCCAAAAGATCGAGGAGTGTAATTCTGCGTGCCTAACTCCTATACAACCTATTATACACGCATGCTTGAACAACTTTGCTCTCCTGGCGTTGTTCGCTGAAATTTTAAACACAATTTAATGCTATTTAATAGTTTTTTCCTAATATAAGTGTAGAGGGATTTTGTGTTAATTCTTGGTTCAAACAAGCTATATGTGCAGTTTTGGTTTGAGTTTACGAACACCTTTTATATTCAAGAAAATTCACAAAAATTCTCGAAAAATTTGCTTGGTAATATGTTTTTAAATGGGCTTAAAACAGTTTACAATAAGTTTTAATTCTATATTTATCTATAAAGACTCATTCACTTTTTGTGATTGATATTATTTAATATGTGAAATATTTTATGTTTCACCGGAGTAAAATTCCCCTAAATTTGAAGAAGCTACTAGCCTCCGATCAACTTTTTTTTTACTCTACCACGTTTTCATAACTATTATGGTTTACGCATATATATTTACTAAGCTAGTCGGCTAGTAATGAAGCAGGTTGACTTTCGAGGAAGTGTCCCTACGTTCTTGTGTAGGGAGGGTGGTAAATGATTAAGGGGGTAAAATCAATACAGCTAACATAAGATTTGAACCCCGATATCCCTGCCATCGGAAGTCAAATATATTTCAAGAGTGACGCTTTAAATATGCGTTTAGACTATGCCTTTTTTTCATGCAACATGAAGCATGCAACTAGACACATCGTAGAGGCGCGTTGGGACATGCGATTGCGCATGCCCCAAATGTAGTTGTGTGCCTAGCCGCAGGTAGGCACAAGTGCTCCCCAAACACTTGGGGAGCATGTTGCAACACTCTCACCTCACAGTCGCTAGAGAACTGTTAAAAGGTACTTTGTATTAGAGCCATTGCAACCTTTTTTTAAATTCACCTTCACATAACCATAGAGGGCCTTGATGATGGCCACGCATACTTCTGGAATAATGACTGAAATTGATGAAACCGATACCTTAAAATGGTTCATCAAACTATGATAGCTGTCATCTGTTGCCAAAAAATGGAGTGACTGATAATCGTGTACTTGCTGGTATGACATCCCTAAATGTAGTATCTTCTTTTGAAATGTGTGGTTCAACGGCACCATACAAACTGATAGACAACAAACTGCTCGACAAGCTATAAAAAAATATTTGGAGGGCTGGGTGGGTCAAGTGGCCGACACGACTTGGACCAACTGCTAGACAAGCTCAGGTATAGGAGTACAAAGTGATAGACAACCAAGCGATCGACACGAGAGAACAAATCTGTAAAAAGACCAACTGCTAGACACGCAGAAACGACACGGACCAAGTGATCGACACGAGCTGGACCATGTGATAGACAAGCTCCCATATAAGAGGACAAAGTGATAGACAGCCAAGCGGTCGACACGAGAGGACCAACTGCTCGACAAACATCAGATGAATCCAGTTAAGAGTGGCTCAAGTGACAGACAAGTTATTTCAAAACTAACAAAGTGATAAATATGGGCTTAGAGAGTTGGGTATAAGGATGGTCTGGATCCTCCTAGAAATTGCTGCCCTCCCGACACCCTAGATTTAACTAGTTCATAAAGGGTGAGGTCCCCTTATATGTGTATAAACTTAAACCATCGTGTTTTTAATTTTAATAATTTACTTACACATTGCACTCTTCAAAACATATTTTCTAACACTAGTTTAGTTATAATTTCAAATAAATAATAGGTTTTGATACATACAATCTGGTATCTGAAAATAATGAATGTTTCTCTGAATGAAACTAATTATCGGATCTGAGGAACGTAGACAAACGTTTTGTTATAAATGGTAAAAACATACTTTAAGAACTAACAAGATGAAATAAAATTTGATATAAAAGAGCAACTGCCAGAAACTAAGCTGGTAGCTTATGATCATGGTTCGATTCTGCCAGGTACCGTGAGGGTGATTATTCTTAAAAAAGGTTTTCCACCCTGCCACCACGCAAATTCAGTTGCACTATATATAAATTTAATCTTCCTCATTCTCAACACATTAACGTAATTAGTAAATAAGCGTATAACCAAAACAGGTGGTAAGACACAGTGCTACAAAAAAAAATTCTAATTGCACCAATGGATTAAAGAAGAAATGTTGTTATTATAAGATATGTACTCTCATTTGCATGTAGGGAGAATGTAAACCATTAATGAAATATCACCCTCCATACACCCAGATGGATTTGAAGCCTGATATTCCCGTCATTGACAGTCCAGTCTATTTTGAGAATGACGCTTTAGACCATCAACCATCGAAGCTAAGAATATTTTGTTGATGTTGTGTTAGCACCAGGTTTATTAATGGGTTAGAATAAGGAGCTAAGTTAAGATGAAATAATCCCGCATTAGTGTAAAAGTTAGATGTAAAAATCACAAGGGTGGTAACTATCAGCCCAATCCACTCAGTCGGAATGATTACTCTTATTATTATTATTAGCACTGCGTCTTACTACCCGTTCGGGTTATACGCACTTACGCTAATGTGTAATGGTAGGGTGATTGTGAGATGAAATGAAGGACCTACAGTTTAACGTGGAATCCGAACCACGGTGGAGGCCTGGCATTCCCCACATTCACAAGATGTCTTGTCAGAGGTGAAGGAAGGGTTTGGTAATCAGATAAATCTGGGCCGGGACCGAGGATTGAACCCCGGCCGCAAGCTCAGAAGTCTGACACCTTACCCCTAGACCGCTAGGTCACCCATTTACTCTTATTCAAGCTACTCTAAAACATTATAAGACCGTATGACAAACAGCGTTATTTAGGAGGTCAGACAATACTTAGACCTATCAAACAGCGTTATTTAGGAGGTCAGACAATACTTACACCTAGCATAGTGTTATTTAGGAGGTCAAACAATACTTAGACCTAGCAAACAGTGTTATTTATGAGGTCAGACAATACTTAAACCTAGCAAACAGTGTTATTTAGGAGGTCAAACAATACTTACACCTAGCACAGTGTTATTTAGGAGGTCAAACAATACTTACACCTAGCATACAGTGTTATTTAGGAGGTCAAATATACTTACACCTAGCATAAAGTGTTATTTAGGAGGTTAAACCATACTTACACTACTTGACATATGTTTGTAGGGTTTGCTAAAGTAAGAATGTAGATGAAAATAACTTGAAATCAAGGACAAGCGTGTATTGAATTAACTGTTCTGTCACTTAGCCCACTCTTAACTGGATGATATCAAAGTTTGTCGAGCAGTTGGTCCTCTCGTGTCGATCGCTTGGTTGTCTATCACTTTGTACTCCTATACATGAGCTTGTCTAGCAGTTGGTCCAAGTCGTGTCGGCCACTTGACCCACCCAGCCTTCCAAATAATTGTTTTCATTTTGTCTACCGGTTGGTTGTCTATCACATGGTCCAGCTCGTGTCGATCACTTGGTCCGTGTCGTTTCTTCGTGTCTAGCAGTTTGCTGTCTACCACTTTGTCCTCTCGTGTCGACCACTTTGTTGTCTATCACTTTGCCTGCTCCCTGGTTCAACCATACTCAGCAAAATATCAAAATCACTTGGGTACATTCTTGTGAAGTTCTTAAACAGTCGACCTCTATCTAATTCACGTATAGTATTCCTGTACTTACTGAACATGGTTCTAGAAACTGATTCATCCAGAACCCACGACGCTTTAGTTTCTTTTGACGTCGTAAAATGACTATTTGCAGCGACGTCTGAAGCAAGTATTTCCCGCTATGACATCTCTAGCGCATGGAAAGAGATGCAAAAGTGTAAACAGGTCGGGTTGTATAAGAAAAGAGGCAAGAGGCAAGACGCACCGAAAGAGGCATGCCTTTGCGCATATAATGTTACATAAAAGGAGGCATAAATCCAAACGCACCTTTAGGCCAGGCGGCCACGGAGTAATTAATTATCTACTAAGTATACATTGTGCCTCCTTGGATTGGTTTGACCAAAAATCGGGGAAAATAAAATAAAATGTGAAATGTAAGATATTTGCAGATTTAACTCCTCACTCAGATTTAAGATAAAAATGTGTATTATCTACCAAGATTAAAGTCTTACTCTTTAACTAATAACCTATCAACCATTGGTTTGAGCAAAGATTATGAATAATAAACAAAAAAGTTTTATCTATTATGGGTATGCGAAACATCTAAATGTGAAAGTCAAAGAGGTAAAATAGTTTGAGCTCCAATTTTGACATTCCCAATAAACCTTTCATATCTTAGGGAAATTTAAAAGAAAGAAAGAAAATTGAAATCATGTGAACAATTTGAATTATCTTACTAAGTAGGTTAAAACATATTTCAAAATATATATAATAATTTTAGAATAGAATAGTAGTAAAATGAAACCTATATTTTGAATATATCATAAAATACTATTTAAATGATCCCAAATTAGTTCTATCTAGTCTTACTCATTACGTGCTATATCTATCTTGAACTAGTTATATCAAATCACCCTCACTACACTCTATCCTTCTCTTGCGCTAGTTATATCCAGTCCACCTCATTATACTCTATCCCTATCTTGAGCCGGTTCTATCCACCCCACCTCATTACACTCTATCCCTCTTTTTAGATAGTCATATCCAGTACACTTCATTATACCCTATCCCTATCTTGTGATGGTTCTATCCAGTCCTCCTCACTACACACTATCTATATCTTGAGCTAGTTCTGTACAATTCTCCTCATTACACACTATCCCTATCTTAGTTTTATTCTGTCCACCTAATTACAACCTATCTCTTTCAGGTATATTAAATATGATCCGCCCATATGAATCTAATTTTTTCCACTAGTCTCTTTCTATAAGGTTGGTCAGTCTAGTGTCTTCCCTTCAGGCTTCATTTCCTGCTCACGATGCTGTGAGATTTGATTAACTTAACAATGTCTGGTGATATATACAAGGGAAAACTCATAATTTTGTAACCTCCTACCATTTCTACTATCTTCATCTTTTTTTGACCAAATATTTTCCTAAGTTGTTTCTTTAAAGATTGACCCAATCTCTTCTCATCATGTCAGACAAGGGACCATGCTTTACAACTATAAAGAAAAACTTATACAGTTATCATTTTGTTTGGTGTTTTATATTTCTTGAAGATATGAAAGATGTATTACGCTTGCCAACAAAGTAACTCTTTAAATTTAACTAATTTTCCCTTTAATATATTTATTACTAGTTAAAACAAATCCTAAATATTTAAGCTCTTTATCTATCTAGCATAAATTGCACTATACTTATGTAAAACTTTTTTAGTCCAAGTTTTAAATTTTATAATTTTGTTTTTAGAGAATTAATGCCCTCATTTGTCTGTTTGGACCAATAAAAAAAGATCAATGTTGGGTCAAACCTTCGTACTAAAATTTCAAATTCCGGTTACAATTTTCTACATTTTATTAGGTGTTACAAATCTTCACGCCATCGCATTGCTATTAAATTCCTCATTTATAAATTTTGACTAATAAAAAAAGGTAAATATTGACTATCGAGTATAAATGGATATAGATCATTGTTGTACAATTATTTCTACTAAGAGGTTTAAAGAAAAACAACAAATTTTCAGAGACTTACTTATATTTAATTACACTATGGCATTGGAGAATTATTGCGTTAAAACTTAAGTAGTATCTCTTTACAACTAAAGCTCACAAAATTGTATTAATATATTTGCCATTATCTCAGAAACGGTTGGATTTATAAAAGTTTTTTATTTTTAATAGTACTACATTTCTCAATGATAAGTTATTTAGTATCTCAAATAGTTGCGGAGATACGGAAGTGTTTGCTTCTGTAAAGTACCCTAGAATTCATTTTCATGGTAAAATGAAAATAGCCAGTTTATTTATAATCTTAATCAACACCTAGATAATTATTTTAATCAAAATTGTTAGTCGATTTTGAGAAAATCTATTTTTTCTCTTTTCGCCTTTTCTTAAGCTACGCTTGATTTTAAGTTTAAACAGAAACACAGACAGACATCATTTCAAAGACAACTTTTTAGGGTTTGGCGGGGGGGCCTTGAGACGTAGACATACATCAACATTTCAGGTTAGATTTTCCTTTGCGGTCGCAATACTTTTACCTTTTGTGTTCGAAAAGTTAAATATATTTACGTATAGCTGGAAAGTTATTGGTTTTAAAAAATATGCTTCTTATAAAATATTTGTAACGATAAATAATGTCATATCTCCAATAATTTAGGAGAGATTATAAAAAAAAATCACGCATCATACTGGAGCCCTGAGTCAATTTGCTGAAATATTGAGAGAATCCATTTTGTTTGGAATATTTAGAAATGAAATTTAACCAAAATAGAGCTGATTTTGTGAAAATCGACTTTTTCTCTTTTTGCCCTTTAGTAAGCTTCCCTTAATTTTAGGGTTGGATATCCAATTCAAAAACTCCTCAGGGCAAACCTTTGAAAACACTATATATCAAGTTTTAGCCCATAGATAAAAATATTTTAGGCTCTAGTTGGAGGTACAAGAGACGGAAAGTCAAAAATCACTTTTTTGGATTCGAGGGGTCATGAAACGTCAAGATTCATCAACATCTTGAGTTCATATTTTTTTACGATCACAATACTTTCTCTACCTGTAAGATAGCGAGAAAGTAAAAATACTAAGACCAAATTCAATTTTTAAAATATATATATTTGACTAGTTTCCACTTTACTCCTAATGTTTCAAGCTTAGCGTCTTCTGTTTGCATTTAAAAGATAACATTCGCACTCCCGTAAGTTTGCGGTTTTCAGTTTTCAGTTTGCCTCCATAACTGATTAAATGTTGTTTGAGTGAAAAAGCAGTAAAAATAAAAACCTTCTTCAATAGTCACTTGCACCACTAGTGGTCACTTAATGGAGGACCGCACACACATTTTTAATGACCTTGATGAGATAGATATTAATAGAAGAAATGATGCTATTTCCGTGGTGGGCAGGTAATAGACATGGAAGGTCAGCAATAACAAATAAGTAAAATAACTAAAAATATAGGAAATCACGTTTTTTAGTTAGTAAGCCCTATAAGGCCTGAACTTGAGACACCGTTAAAGTTTTGCTGGACCACGGAAGTATCTCGAATTTTTAAAAAGTACCTCCATCAAAAATAATTGGGGACCCCTTTCCTGACTATCGATTACGGCAAGATAGGGGTTTACTTCTCATCCGGGTCGTTTTTCTAAAATAGGTTTCCACTTTTTATCCCCCTCACCCCCATGAAAATAAAGTTACACTTACTTTAAATTAACCTTTTTAATCCCTAACCCACCATCATGATTAGTACCCATGCGTATCACCTGGATCGGTAGTAAGATGCGGTGCTAAAAATAGAAAAATAAACAAAAATGCATTATAATAACTCATGTGTGATGTATTCTAATGCACCATGTCCCTTAAGTCACTGTTTCCTAAACGCGTAGAGGGAATGAGACAGATTTAAAGAGAAAGAGAGAGAGATTTGCCAAGAGCAGGTAGGACCGAATGAAATATGCATTTCCTTTATTGGCACGCCACTGTCATTTCAGTTCGCCCGCAGGGAGCAGGCTCTCTACCTACCGACTGGACAATACTCTGTCCCTCTTGCGTGTGCAATTTACAGACAAATTGTTTATAATTCAGGTGGTCCCATATACCAGTCATTGTTTGACCGTATACGTGGAGAAGGGGGGTATATTGGCGGATGCTAGTTGAAAAATAAAAATAAAAAAAAAACCAACAAGGCCACGCAGTAGAAGAATTACTTTCATTACTGACATGTACATAAGCGCATGCTGACAAACTTTACTAATATACATATGGATGAGAGTGTGGATGTATGAATGTGTTATTTTCACACCTATTGTGTGTACGTTACATAAAGATTGAACTTATTCGTATATGAAAATTGATACTTGTTTTAGTTTTTTTTTTATTACGTTTTCAAGTTATAAGTTTCACAAAATTAGGTGAATTTAAAGACCCAGTAAATGAAACAACTTGGAATTGTTGAATCTTAGATATAAGGATTATTTAGTTGGTTTGCCTAGCACTTGCTCTTTTATTGGCTTTAATGTAGTTTATTTTAAAGAAAATAAGATGTATGCTATGTGTCTTTATCTTAAATTTATATTTTGGTTCTACTCCAAAAATAAATAACCCTATATGAAACAAAATAATTAAGGCAAGCTATTTAGATTCAATTGTTAAACTTTCCATGGATATTATTATTATTATATTTGACTGTGGCATATACTAATAATATGGTAGTACCGCAACATTGGAATTGTATCCATAGTTTGAATCCTCTGATAAGAAACATATGAATTGCATCCCGCTAATTCTAAGTAGACCAATTAACTAAGTACCAAATTTTTTTGGTCAACAAACGAATTGCGTCATATAATGTCATATCAGATACTTTCATGGCTTGTCCTTTAGCTATACTTCTATATCTATATAAATATTATAAAGAGTAAAGATTTTTTTTTTTTGTAATGGGTAAACTCAAAAACTACTGAACCGATTTTTAAAATGCTTTCGCCAATATAAAGCTACATTATTAGCGAGTAACATGGCTATATTTTATTTTGAAAATTTAATTTATTACTCATAAAAATGTCGATAGTATATTATATAGTCGTTGGAAAAAAAGTTGTTGAAAGGGTTTTTGAAGGGGTGGAGGGGTAAGGAAAGAGGAATGAGATGAAAATAGGAAGGAGGATAAAAAGAGGGAGGGGGCTATACAGTGATGGTAGGACTGTATTTTTTAAAAAAAATAGTAAAAAGAGTTTGGTTTTTATATTGACATGATGGATGATTTGAAGCTTTGTTTTACAGGATTCTTTACAATATTTTTTCACGGGGAAGGGGGCTAGTTTCATATTTTAATTAACCACGCTTGCTCTTCGATTCTATCCACACTACCAAAAATATTGGAGGAACTGCATTATTCTTTGGAAAAATTGTATATTCAGACGAGTAAGCAAGAAACCTTTGTATATGATAGCAAAATAAAAATGGATTTTTCTTCTGGAACTAAATTGAAATTTTTGGAACAGCGTAGAGGCATTTACATGTACAAAACGTCTCATGTAATACAAAGTATTTTGTCAACAATTTATCATTATAGGCAGTAAATATGGATGGCATCGACCCTGCTTTGGTCTTCTTTTTGATTTCAATCAAAACTGCAAACACACTGCGGCTTTTAACACTTAATTTTAAAATTCGTGTATTTAGTTTGAACTTTGCTCCATTTTCAATATTCATTGACATTGAAAAGGCTATTAATCAAGCTGTGGGATTAGTATTATCTCAAAAAATCATCGAAGGTTGTAGATCGCATTTATTAAAAAGTTGTTGGAGGAAAACCCAACAATTAAACACCTTACTCAAGAATATGGTGGTGGGGATAATGCTCTAGATCTGGCCATTCGACCTTTTCTAAACCTCTGCTCTCCTTGCTTATGGAGGAATTAATTTATGAGGTGGGGATATCATTAAGGTTAATTCCACTATCCCCAGGTGATAGAATGATACGTGAGAATGATTATGGTGGAAAGCAGAGGGGACCTACAGCTTAACGTGGGTTCCGAACCACGGTGGGTGCCTGGCCTTCATACATTCACCAAATGTGAAAGCACATACTTTTCCAGAGTTGAAGGAAGGATTTGGTAAACGAATATCTGCCAGGAGTGGGGTTTGAACCTCGGACCCTTAACACAGAATTCTGACACTTTACCCCTAAATCGCCAGGTACATACTTACTCAATAATATAAGGCTACAGATTCCAAAATTGAACAATTTTCAAAATACTTTTTCGGACTATTATTAATAAATCCTGGTGACGTGGACGACTACTTTACTAATGACATCATGTCGATCCATCTTGACGATGACAGACTAAGAAGCTGTACTGACCACATTTTATAAATGTACTTAACAGAAAATGCAAAATTTCCATCCCACGTCGGGGCAGATCAATTTCTCGCTACACAACTCCCCACAGATTGTTGCTAGTCTTTTCATTCCAATTGAATGTTACATTAAGCACACCCCAACATTTTTTTCATTAATTTAAGTTTGAAAAATACATACAGTGCGATTCTTATGTAAAAATAAACATTAAAGTATAAATATGAAGTGAAGCAGTACACACAGATGCATTCACGAGAAAGAAAATCTTGAAGTATGAAACTAGTGAGATATTTTGATTTACATTTATCAAAATGATATGTTACAAATATTAACCATTGAACAAAAAGTGGATGGTCAGTTTTGAATGCAAAACCATATAATATATAAAAATTGCAATTATTTTTAGCCAAATTACAAGATGTAATCATATTTTATAAACTTTAAATTTTAAATACACAATATCTCGTTGTTTAATTGATTTGTCATAATACTTATATAAAATAAGGGATTTAAGAACATGTAAGCATTTAGATTGTTGAATTATAGCTTAAATCAACTTTTAAAAAAAAAACAGAGAAGCAATTTGTGCAACACACTTTTTAAAGAGGGACGTGCTTGGTTTAAAAATTTCATTTTGGGACTTACCTCAGATGCAGCTTGTAGTACGTTTATCAATATATTACACATTAAAGTGTGTAGGATTTATCAAATTTTGCGCCTCAAGATCACACTACATAATATATAATTATATTAAAGAACTTTTAAGCCTATGATTTCCTCGTCTTTCATTCACATTAGTTTTATCATCAAAACTTTTTCTTTGTTTGTGGTAGAATAATGGGTTCCTCCAGACTCCGGAATATGATATCCTCGAAATATGATATCCTGGCCTCTCTTAGAAGAGGGATCTGAATATTGATCTCTTTATTTCGTTGTCGAGATGGAACGTAAACTATTTTCAAAAGCCACATTCGATGTAGACGTCAGGATGGTCGAAGGAACTGTGGTAAAATTGAGAAACGGAGCAAAGGCGTGAATATATGGAGAGAAAAAAAGCCGTGGGGCTGGGATGTGTAAGGATAGGTTTAGATATAAGGGATATAAGATATAAATATTGCCTGAAAAAACACGGTTCAACGTGCTCAACAGGAAATTGGTTTTTTTTTGTATCACGAAACACAACCTAAAATAAAATTCTTTTTACAATAAATTGTGTATCTATGGTCCTCAATAGTAATAAAAAAAATACAAATTAATTTTAAATATAGGCTATACAATTTCCATTGAATGAGCAATATAACAATTAAACTTAAACATAGATTGACTTTATAATAGTTTTGTGAAGCTTCTAATTTACTTCATGGTGGAGAATAAATTGACTAAGATGTATTAGCTTTATACTCATATTTAGTTGAGTAAAATACTAATTTAAAACTGCGTTGGATAAAAACGGTTGTTTCTATTATTTTAAATCAAATCTATGATAATTGTATCTTACTTTTTAGATTTATTATCAATGACGACAAAATACACTAAAACCTATAAATATTCATGACATTATATTGAGATAGATTTGCGTATAGCCTGAACAGGTAGTAAGACGTAGCACTCAATTTTTTTTAATGGTTGTGTTACTTTTACACTTTCATAGGGGAATGTTTCGTTACAGAAATTCTTATATTTCAAGTTGACGTTGAAATAATGCCTTATTTAACTAGTTCATACAATTAATTTATTTGTATACTCTATTACATACACCTAGATTTTTTTTAAAAATTCAAACATTTTAATGACTAATTTACTAAACAGTGCAAATCTCGTTTACTAAAACAATTTTTAATTTTTCCAGTATGAAGAGTTCAACCAAATAATTAAATTCTAAACTATTTTTTTAACATTTAAAAAATATATTGATAATGTTTTCCACCTTTGTAACCATGGAAATTTCTATATAATTTATCTACATGTCAAAAATATATTTTGAAAAAATAATTTGTGTTTTAACTATCTTCACTTGTATTTTTTATGCTGTTTGAATATTTTTAATGTTATATCATATGTAAAACAAATGTGAAGGAAAGGTGAAAAAACTAAAAATTTACACTAGGACTTTGATTGAATGCTTGGTATCTTATAATAAATAAAGCATGTATATAACTGTATAAATATATTCGTACATCATGTAATGTGATTCGAGGTGTAAATATTTGATAAATTCTTCCCATATTAATTTGTAATATGATGATATAAGTACTGCCATATATACTGTTAGTATGTGATTCTATAGTTGGCACACTCAAATATGTGTGTTTATTTTAAAGTAATTATAATTATTATATCTCATTTACGATCAAATATATTATATTAAAGACAATATAGTATCATGAACTAAACATACTAACTAAATAATTTGTATGGCTAAGATTAAACCATTCATAATCATTTCAAAAATATTAGTAATAACTGTTTTTTTAAGGTGGGATAGTAGGGGACGCGAGAAAAGGTAAATGTTTTTGCAGTTTTTTATGGCAAAACTTTTTTTTACCAAAATAAATAAAAATATTGCCCAATACAAACATAGAATTTTATTGTTTTCACATGGTTACTTCTACAGTTCTTGAATATTTGTCCAAGTGTGATCTAGAATTTAATGATAACTTTTCTTAATTTAAAATGTTTCTCATCTAATACCACTATGTTTGTGACAGATATTCAACAACTGTTGATTTCACCTTATGAAGAGGACTAAACTCTATATTTGTGCTGGAGCAATATTTTATTTATTTTGACAAAAATAAGGTTGCTATATAAAAAACTGCAAAATACACTAGCCTATTCTCACGTACCCGTCAATCCCACCTTAATGCAACTAAAATTGTGAAACTTGTGAATTAAAAATAAAGCAAATAAGTTAATATAAATCTCAATAAAAAAATATTATTTAAAAATATAGTACGCACAAACTATATTTTTTAAACCTATATATTTAAGCTACTAACTTTATTATTCAAATACTCCAAAAAAAAGCTTATTTACATGGTCTAAAAGTTATGAACTTCTCTAACCTCAGCTGCGAATTTGTTGGGGAATTAGCTATTTCAGATGTAACGGTGGTCTGAAATGATTATTACCCTGTATGATGGTTAGACGTTTCGCCTTGGTACAAGTCTTTACCAGCATCGGAGTGTCTGACTTATGGGTGTGGAATAAGCCCCTTACATTGGCCTCTTCCTATTCAGCCCATGTATATATTTGCCCTCCCCATAATACCCTATCCCCCCATTCCCCAGCTCCTCAAGCCTTAATCTGTACCCCCCTCCAAACCCCTTACAAACCCCCTTCCCAAGCGTTACTCTGTAGCTATTTACATAGAAACGACGCTTCCAGAGTAAATATTGAAACTTGTGAAGGCAACGCAATTTTATTTCAAACTTGTGTACATTACTCCTTTTTTTCTTCTTCTGCTATGTGTTTTTTTTTTTACAGTAGAGATAGGGAGGAAAAAAGAGTAAGTATTTCTGGATATGGAAAGTTTATGTTCATTGGTTGCTTATCTTTTTCTTGAAGTGCTGTGAATATGAAATATTATTTCTATATGTGGTCATATTGAAAATACATTTTTTCAACGCATTATTGGAAGGGTTTCACTTTTTTTCATGACTTATCCGGGATACCTATATCGGTGGGAGCAAGGGCTGAATGTGATTGGCCTGTAATGGGAGGTTGGGGTTCGAGATCCAGTTGGGTGTACTAAGGATGGATTTTACTTAATCGTTTACCAGTTTCTCTCTATGTAAATAGGAGTAATTCCACACCAAATCTACATTCCTCATACTTATAACATTAGCAGTGGTAACAACAAAACGCGTATTCAAATTAGGTTGGAATAGTGACCAATTTTGGATAGAGAATTATCCGCTATGGTGGCCGCATGCTCTAACGCACTACTCTAGTAATATATTAAACTACCGATAACGGGGAGATTTAGGTTTGAATCTCAGTTGGGTGTACTGAGGGTGTTTATTTCAAAATTATTTACTCTGCCTCTTTCTCTAACATGAATTAAAATTTGTTCTTTGCATATCAAATAAACTATCCTCATGATTTTGTAAATACTCTACCGAATCTGGCTACCTAACAACTTATTTAAACCACTATCATTTTGTTAAATGTAAAAAAATTAGAACTATGCACAGCAAAACTAGAATTAATAATATTAAACTTTAAATATATATGTATAATTATAGTCATACGCTTAGTTCCAAAATGTATCATTTATGGCCATATATGAAATTATATTATTATTATTTAGCACGGCGTCTTACTACCCGTTCGGGTTATATGCTTTAATTACTAATTACGCTAATGGATTAGGAATTCGGAAGGTTGAATCAGAGGAAGTGAATCCACATTTGCGTGGAGAGGGGGTGGAAAACAATTTAGGAACCCCCCCCGCCCCCAGTTCACCCGACCGTGATTCGAACCTCGATCCCCCCGTCTTCAGTAGTCGAGTTCAACACGACTAGCGCGTTAGCCAATTATGCCACCGAGGCGGGTGGGCAATTATAGAAATAGTTTGTGACAAAATAGGTATGATTAACATAAATGGGTTAAGTATTTTTTCAAAACAATACTTTGTAACTATTTTAGTCTAGTTAAATAAATTAAATAAAAACCATTCATGGGATGTGGCCATAGTTAAAAGTGTTTATATAAATTGAATCACATAAAACACCTAATTTTTACTTAGTAATACCTCTATAGCCCTAATAAATATAATCTAGACCTATATTTTCAAAGTATAACTTTTATTTATATTGTTTTGTGTAAACACACTTATTGCTAAAAATTGAGAAAATTCACTTTTAGTTTCTACTTATTTGATAGTATGTGAATATTTCAAGGAGTACAGTACGATTTTGAAAGAAAGGAAATTTCGAAGGCTATAAAATTACAAAAACAATTTTTCCATAGATTTATTTTAAAGTCTTTGTATTTAACTGCCAAGATTCATAACCAATATCGATATCTTCAGAATATCACACATAATTTCAAAAAATGTTATTGATATGGAACCTATCCGCATCACTGGAGGTATTGTCTAAGGTGAAACTCATGGTAGACTTAATTTCCGATGGTAGTGAGATTGAGGTTCAAGTCACGCTCAATTGTACTGAAGATGGGTTATGAAATAGTATTCGCATCATCTACCTCAACGCAAATGCTGTTTTATTTACTCTAAAACTCTATCTTCCTCATTCTTATAACATTCACTTAATTACTCACGCTATTCTCTGGCATAGGGAACTCGAAAAGTCATTGCCACAATTAACTAAACTACTACTACACCTACTCTAATCTTTATCCAGTTTAGTCTCGTCCACCTCATTACAACCCATCCTTATATTGAGTTGATTCTGTCCAGTCCATCTCATTACATCCTATCCCTATCTTGAGCTAGTTCTATCCAGTCCACCTCATTACAACCCATCCTTATATTGAGTTGATTCTGTCCAGTCCATCTCATTACATCCTATCCCTATCTTCAACTAGTTCTATCCAGTCCACCTCATTACAACCTATCCATATATTGAGTTGATTCTGTCCAGTCCATCTCATTACATCCTATCCCTATCTTCAACTAGTTCTATCCAGTCCACCTCATTACAACCTATCCATATATTGAGTTGATTCTATCCAGTCCCCTCATCACACCGTATATCTATCTTTAGCTAATTCTATCAGTCCATCTCACTATACACTATCCCAATATTGTGCTTATTCTGTTTTGTTCACCTCATTACACCCTCTATCTTTCTTGTCCATTCTAATGCTATTCTCCCATCTGCGTATAAGTCTTCCCATTAGTTTTGTTACTCACTACTCTAAACACGGTTCTAGATCCTCCACTTCATATTGCATATACTTCCGACCGTAATCTACATGATTAAATTATAACAATGTCTTGTAATAAGCACATGGTATGTAGCTCATCATTACGTTATCTCCTCCATTACTTTCATTCCTTTTTTGGACTAAAAATCTTCCTAACTCCTAAGATTCCTGTTTTTGAACAACCTAAATTTATTCTCGTCTTATAAGGTAAGAGACCACGTTTCACACCCATAGAAAATAAATTAAATTATGGTTTTGTATATTCTGAGTTTTACACTCCTTGACTGTAGGCTAGAGGTTAACAGCTTACTAACCTGGAAATGCAATGCATTTCCCGTTTGTGTTTTTTCCCCCTAGTTTCCATTATAATAGTGTTATCACTAGTTTAAATTGTACCTAAATATTTAAGCTCATTAACCATGCTAAATGATATGTTTTCACAGTAATCTCTAATTTATAGTCTTAAATATGTATTCTCTATTATTTTGTTAATGTACTCATTATTTTCAGCGTTTATTTCTAAACCTATTTCCATACCATTCCATAAGCATAATTAATGTGTCCGTATAGATTAAATAAGTACTAGGTACATGGTGAACAAAAAAACATTGATCGAATATAAAAAAAACAGCTTTGGTTTGGTTTCCTTCTAGAAAAATTTACCCCGAGTCATTGCAGAGTAAGTAAACGTCCTGAACTAATATTTAAGGACAAATATTCCCTCCACCTCAGAATTATTTCTCCTTGAATGACAGTTTTATCCGTAAATACTTTTTAAGCGTTCAGACTTCAACGTCTTACAATGAAAGTCGCAAAAAGTTCCAACAGTTACTCAAAGTACTTAAAATTCCCTTCCCATTATATTCCCTAATTAAATCCACAAAGTTTAAAATTAATCCTGAAGGAGAGGCGAATTACTAGAATTTAAATCTTTATGTATTTTTTTTTTCAAAATTATGTATCATGAAATAAATACTATAAAATAAAACATCAGTAAGATATATCCTGTAATAAAATTTAAAGGTGGCATTTACATGAACGAGACTACTTAACCATGAGTTCCTAATATATAGTCAAACTTAATATCACATGTTTGACGATGTAAATACATACTAGTAAACATGCATAAATTATTAAAAGTTTACCCGCTTCAGTGGCCGAACGGTCTAAAACGTCACCCTCGTATAAGACCGGCCTACCTATGAAATGGAGATCGGGGTTCAAATCTCGTTTGGGTTCACTGAGGGTGGTTTTCTCTAAACGGTTCCTAAATCTGCTTCCACGCAAATGCGGATTGATTTCTCTCTAAAATATTTCCTTCTTCATCCCTACCCCACTGGAGCTAGTATTTTACTGAGTGCTCATTTGAAAACTTTCCACCAAAATATTTTCAAAACAACACTTTGCATAAAACAATTTTTAAACAAAAGTTGTTTGGATATGAGGGGGGAAGTACGGGTGTAATGCTGTTATGACCTTGGGTGGCGTTTCTAAGTGACGTTAAGGTCATTTTGATTTTTTTAAAATGAGACCCCCTATTTTTTTTATTATATATTCCTGTATATCACGTTGTGCCATTTCCAAAATGGTGGTTTTAAGTTTTTTTTAAATAAGATCTATCACGATAAATGAGCCTCACAAGTTTCTGAGTCACCGGCACCGGCCGCGGCATTATAATTTGTCCGTAATAATATAACAGAAATGTTATTACTACCAGCTCAATTTATATATAGTTACAGTAAAGTGTTTGGAAACCCAGCAAAATAATAATATTTAGCACCGCGTCTTACTACCCGTTCGGGTTATACGCTTTAAGTACTAATTACGCTAATGGATTAGGAATTGGGTAGGTTGAATTAGAGGAAGTGAACCCGCATTTGCGTGGAGGGAGAGTGGAAAACCATTTAGGAAAAACCACCCCCAGTTCACCCGACCGAGATTCGAACCTCGATCTCCCCGTCCTCAGCAGTCGAGCTCAACACGACAAGCGCGTTAGCCAATTACGCCACTGAGGCGGGTCCCAGCAAAACAATCGGTACAAAGACATTTTTTCGAACTGATTGAAACTAGTTCCGTGTGATTTTGGGAGTCATCGCGGGATTGAGTACGCTCTTTCACCATTTCGATGTAGAGTTAGGCCACCCATGTAACCATAGAGAAAGACTTACTTGGGCTAGTGAATCTTTTAGACAGCCAATTACTATAACTGACTACATCGCATTTTATACTATAGTTTACAACAAATTCGCTAAAACTCAGACACTATTTCATCGCTTTCTCCAACAATCCTTCTCCATACTTAAGCCATCCTGACAACTTGCCCACGGATAATAGGAGGATGGGAAGTGACACAAACATATAAAATGCCAGTGTGTGTATATGTATGTGGGTATATATATATATGCATGGGTTTATATACATACGTATGTGGTGATGTTAATGTATTTTTGTATGCATGTGTGTGGGTAGATTAATAATACTAACCGAAAGGAAAATTAAATGTTGCATTCAAATGTTTGTATTTGTATAGACAGCTCCACCTCAATTAGTCAAGATAAGGTTAAATAATTTGATAGTTGTAAGAGGCAACAAATTTATTGATGACAAAAGAGTCAAAAAGAGAATAGAAAAATTTTATAATACATAAAAAAAAGTTATAAGGTCATATTTGAATTAATTATAAGAAGATAAATAACCTATAAATTACAAAAATAATTAATTACTATTTTATGAAAAATCATAAATTGTTGGATCTGTTACAGATCAAAAGTTAATAAGAGATAAGTTTATTCAATGAAAAGGTAACATTCAGAAAAATTATGAAAAAAAGTAATTTGGCATGTGTAATTTTACTTAATTGAAAGTAATATAAATATATAAAAGTTTTAATTAAATAAAGGTAGAACTTATTATAGGATGATTAGGTCATTTACAAACAAAGTGTGAGTTATATTACTGTGTGTCTAAATAAGAAATGATAAAGTTGAAGTTAAGGTACATAACATGAAAAAGTATGAAGAAAATAATTAATTAAAACTGACAATTAAATTCTATAGCATGTAACAATTTAAAATATAGTATAAGGTATTAGTTTAATAAACAACAAGAGTATAAGAGTTATAAAATTTAAAAGTTGCTTAAACATAGAAATGCAAATGCAATACTCGGAGCAAATTGTTTTTGAGAAATATTTTACAAAAGTGTAAGTGTATTAGGTTGATATTATTAAATTTATAAGGA
This sequence comes from Timema cristinae, assembly GCA_039000515.1. NCBI lineage: Eukaryota > Metazoa > Arthropoda > Insecta > Phasmatodea > Timematidae > Timema > Timema cristinae. The sequence goes on from JBCFYV010000100.1 coordinate 32,465,327, forward strand.
AAGTTTTGAATATATTTGAAATTGTAAATTAATTAATTAATTAATTTATAATAAAAAGTTTGACAATCCTTATCTGGAACTTTGTTTATCCCGTCTCCTTATTGTATAAGATGACTTAAGCCATCGAAGATATTTTTATACGATTACGTGTTTCAGCATTTCGTCATCATCAGGTCTGATTAGAACATATTATACACAAATACCATTAAGATAAGTTTAAGAAACAGTGAGAGGTTAAGAAAACAGTAAAAGTGATCATAAGATGTTTAAAAGATTATATAAATTAACGTAGGAATAAACATTTAAGTTATAGGAGCCTACTAGTAAATTGTATGGCCAAAACACCTGATATAAAATCAAAACTGATGATCAAATAAGATATGTATGGTGCCCGATGGTGTTTATGCGATAAATAAAATATATATTTCCCTCTTAGATTTAATTTTATTGTGCTCGTGACGTTATATTTCACATCATGCAGAATACATATTATAACAATCAAAAATTATACCATTTAAATTTTTAATTGAAAATATAATGAAAATTTTAATTTAATATTCACTTTCTCTCAAGGATTATGAATATTTTATCTACTCAGCCAACACAAATAGTGAAAAAAAAAGTAGGGATGAATACATTATTTGCCCTCATTCAAACCATTCAGACAGAGAAGGTAAAGAATAGCAACTACGCTTATTTGTCATTTCCTGATTGGGTTTGATTTTGGTATATCGTATATTGCTAACCCCCTTCCCCCTCTTTACGTGAATACCACAAACAGTATCAATAATGTATGAGCAAACGTAAAGTACGATACATAATTGACGAGAGTATTAATTAGTCGTTCCATTTAATCATTCAAACTAACCCGCTGATTCAACTATTTCCCTCTTGCAAAATTATGTATCTTTTGAAAGAGGAATACCACAGTAGGCCATTAAGGAAATTAATTATTGACGACACCATAATTATGTGTAGTAATAATTTACATGTTTGTTTACGTATTATATACTATTATAACTGTGGGCAGGTCATAAACTGAGCTACAATATTACGTCACGTTGTCAGTAGTAAATAATATTTTTGTGACAGAACCTATACAGAATGTTCCAATTAATTTGTAAAGTAATTTGGATGTGGATAATAGACCTCTGAACAACACACAAATTTCTTGTGAACATATATCCTATGTTCAATGTTTATAGAGAGAAGGGCTTCCAAATCTCTGATGGAGTTATTAATAGCCCTAGTTGATGCAGCCCTGTTAGTGTAGCTGTAGTCCTGACTATGTACAGTAGCTCCATGCCTTCTTTGGTGCTGACTGACAGCTCACAGTTGACTTCTGACAGTCAATATTTAGGTATATACTAAAATATTGACTATCAGAAGTGAAAGCTGCTAAACACATGTGTTTGCAAATCACATTGTACGGCGTAGGAATACATAATTTGGTCTGGTAACTTTTCAAAGCCGTCAGTAGTCAGCTGTGAGATGTCAGTCAGCACCAAAGAAGCAATGGGGCTACTGTAACAGCAATGATACGTTCATTACAAGAGGTTTAACAGGGGTTATATCAAGTAGGCCTTGTAATAATTTCAGAACAACCATGGAAAGCCTCATCTCTGGAACCATAGGGCATACGTTCATAAATAATGTTTGTGTTGTTTTGAGGTCTACAATACACATTCCAAAGACTTCCCTCATAAATCGTAACACCTTGTATATTGCAGCAAAAATAGCGAATGATAATTTAACTAATTTTTACTGAATTGATGATGCACATAATAAACATATTTCAATGTGAGGCCCTAGGCCCTGTCGAGTGAGTGTCTAAAACTTTTTTTGTGGGATGGTGGGCGGGAGGGTGAAAGGCGTAGGGTGGCTTCACAACCGACCAAAGTATCCTTCCGCGCCAACAAGAACAGATGGATCACGGAAATCGTAGATGGTGCTGCTGGCTACCGGAAAAGTTTTGTGGAAGAATCATACTTTTGGAAATATTAGTTTTCTTGAGAACGAGTGAAATGTTTATCTTAATATTTTCAACACCCCTTCTAAGATAATGTATAAACATTTATTAATTGTTACATATTCTTATTTTTTGTTATGAAGCCGGCAGTTTTCTATTGAAAATTGTAGAAATTATTGATGGTTGATCACTGTTAACACCAAAGTGGAGGTGTGTATATAAAAAGTATAACATAATCAACATGCTTCTATTCTTGAACAAACCGTTTCCGGAAATAAAATTGCAAAATAAGAAAACTTCTTGAAGATAACTTTGTTCCCTGCATTTCCACGCCAAATGAAAAGTGCCAACGCCTTAAGATTCATTCAAAATATTAATATAGGCGTGAACATTACTTCTCAAATATATAAAATAAATCCCTTAAATATTCAGTACAAAGCTCTCCAGAAATTGACAACCAAGCATTTCACACCGGCTATGGTGGCAGACATTTCCCTTGTACTAATTCTTAATATATTTCTCAATTACAAACAGCCTGATTCAGTGGAAGAATGGTTTAAGGCATCACTCTCGTTTTAGACTAGACTGCCGATGGCAGGAAGATCGTGGTTCGAATCCCGGTTGGGTCTAGTGAGGGTGGTTTTTCCAAAATGGTTTTTCCCTTTCCTTCCACGTAAACGCGGATACATTTCCTCTGTATTCAACCTTAACCATCGCTAACCCACTAACGTAACTAGTACATATGCATATAGCCTAACCAGGTAGTAAGACTGGTGCTTAAAAAATAATAATTTAAACACGCGTGACATCTGGAAAACCTATTCTTAGATCTAATAATTCCAGAAAATAACCTGACTAAAATGTTAGTTTTCCCATTTTTCTTGTTTAGATTTAATTGAAATTTGAACCCTTTTTTTTTTTTTTTAAGGAAGACCTTATTCTATAAAACTAAGTATATAATTAATATAACAAATGATAATATTGCTTAGGACTTTTAGATATTCATAAATATCCAAATAACGAACTAAGATTTATACAAAAATCTCTCTATTAAACAGCTATATTCATATAACATGCAATTTTGTTGCCTTTCAATTTTCATGTAGACTTTTACAGCTCCACGATAAATAAGATATTTTGTGATATAGTTAAAAACAAATAAAAATAAACTAAAGATAATAAACTTCAAATTTAGAACAAATTATTGTTTCTAGCATGACGAGAAATTATTTTTTGCGAAAAGATGATAGACTATAAAATAAGTCAAAATACAAAAATTTATATTTTTGAAATGATTGATCATACATAAAAACTAGATATATAATGATTAAAATGAAATATACATGTTTAGTTATTTTATGGCAGATAAATAGCCGGAACACCAGTAACCAATTTAAATAGGGTTCTATCCTGATAATAGACGAAGTGAACACAAAATGATTGAGATAATTCCGTTGTGATTTGCGTCCTGTAGATTTTGTTCACACATAACAGACAAAATAACTACACAAGGCAAAATTCTATTCCTTTTTTATTTTACATCAAGATTAAGTTAAATCCAATCAAATTTGTGTGGACAAGACCTTGGTCTGTTAATTGAAAGGTACAAATTTGTACGTGGGCTGCGAAATATGTTTTAAATTGTGAAATTAGCGAACAAGAGAATTGGCCAATATTCTTGCAGATATTTCTAGAAAAACATTTGTTTGGTCAAAATAAATAAATATTTTCTCCAGTAGAAGCAGAGAGTTTAATTTTCTTGACGTGCTGTCATTAACAGTCCATGGATATCTCTCTCTGTCAAAGGTATCTTAGAACTTAATTTCTTTTTTCTCTAATTAAAAAGTTTGTCATTTAATGCTATGCTATGACAGATATTCAACGACTGTTGATATCACCATGGAAAGAAAATTAAGCTCTATGACTTCACTGAAGCAATATTTTATTTCAAAAACAATTTGCTATAAAAACTGCAAAAATATGTACTTTACTCGCCATCCCTACATTATTACCTTAAACAGTTGGTCCCATTTTATGCACGTACATCGGTAAGAATGCAGAGTGAGAATAGAGCATACACAGATAACTTGGCGAAGATTAGTACTAGATGATTATTTAGTCATTGCTCTTTTCTCCTCAACAATACGACAAGAAAATCAAAATACCCATATATATATATAGCAGGCCTATAAATAACCAGCAACCAAAACTAATGATATATTTTATTGTTTTCAAAGTTGTCGAATTTTTTTCTTATGTTTGTGTTTTTCAAACTATTTTAATTCATACAAGAATACAATACATACCTGATGAAATTTATTTTTATTGAAAATTTATTTTACTTTTGTTTTTTTACCGTTTTATTACTAGGTTGGATAGTAGCATTTGTATTGTTATTATGTATTTATGTAGTGTGTTTAATTTATAGAAAATCTACTCCCATTTGCGGAAGTAGAGCGGGAAATAATATATAGAAAATAATACCTTTTTTTCACTCATATAGAGCTAAAGCCCAAACCCACCTCCCACAAGAAAACCGAACTTTGGCCACCGATGTGGGTGGTGTATTATTCTCATTACGTGGACTAACACCTTATCTCAGTCGGTAGCATGAGCTAGGTGTCCCAGTTGTATCTAGGAATGTTTGAAGAATGTGTCATTGGTGAAATTCTAGCTACCCCTTTCACAAGTATTTATAGTCTAGTCTTTGGAGTTATTATTATTATTATTATTATTATTATTATTATCACCGCGTCTTACTACCCGTTGGGTTATACGCACTTACGCTAATGTATAATGGTAGGGTGATTGTGGATGAAATGGAGGACCTACAGTTTAACGTGGAATCCGAACCACGGTGGAGGTCTAGCATCCCCCACATTCACAAGCTGTGATTAATACAGTCTTGTCAGAGGTGAAGGAAGGGTTTGGTAATCAGATAAATTTGTGCCGGGACCGAGGGTTGAACCTCGAACCCCGCACAGAAGTCCGACACCTTACCCCTAGACCACCAGATCACCTAATATACTAGTAACAAGCAGTTCAGATTTACATCCGAATCTTTACTGCACATAAGGAGCTAAATATTAATATACACTAGTAATTATGATATATAATTATTCCGAGACTTTGAAACAACAGTCCCAAGACCTCTTATGTAACTAGAGTTACGAATACTTTACCGAACTATCGTAGGAGAAGATGTGCGCTGAAATTCCCGTCACTAGCTCAACTTGTGTCAACATTCCCGTCTCCCGGTTCCTCCTACACGAAGGCGCACAAGTCTTATAACGTCGTCTTTAGGAATTAGGGCGACTAAAAGGGGGTGTCGTAGGAACGGGGTGGTTGTCTGGAGTTAATGGAGCGCTGGCGTGATGTCGTCTTCTCCGTCTGTTAAAGTGGGTTGACGGAGGAACTGTTTGGAATTCATTCTCCCCTCGGTCGGGGTAGGAGGACATCATTGAAACTCGTGTGAGTTTGGGAGAATCCTTCAGTAGCATTGTGTTTCATACGTATAGGGAATCTTATTTGATTAACGCCGTCTTCCTCATTTCCTTCCAACTCCCCTTCATCATCACCACCAACACCAGTTCTTTTCACCCCTTCCTAGCATTCTTTCGTCTTGTTCCTCATCTCTAGTGTTTCTTGTTTTGTTATATCCTAAACACAAGGGCGGTGATGCCTATTTAATTCAGTATTGTGAATAATGATGTAAACTATCACGAAATAACTCAAGAAGTGGTTACGTGACGCAGAGTATAAATTGTTTTTAATCCTTATTTTGTGAAATGCAACTCCCCTATCCATTCTTTCAGAAAATGATTTGTGTAAGTATGCTTTAAAATGTTAGTGTAGATTTTTGAAACAACCCAATATTTTTTTTATAATCATAAATATATCTACAAGATACATTTTAATTAAAATCTCACCCGCCTCGGTGGCGTAGTTGGCTAACGCGCATGTCGTGTTGAGCTCGACTGCTGAGGACGGGGAGATCGAGGTTTTAATCTCAGTCGGGTGAACTGGGGGTGGTTTTTCTTAAATTGTGTTCCACTCTCTCTCTCTCTCTCTCTTCCACGCAAATGCGGGTTCACTTCCTCTAATTCAACCTTCCCAGTTCCTAATCCATTAGCGTAATTAGTACTTAAAGTGTATAATCCGAACGGGTAGTAAGACGCGGTGCTAAATAATAAAATAAATACAATTAAAATCTCTTCCCTTAAACTTTTTTTTTTTATAAAAACAAAAATATTTCCTTTCTAAATTCGGGTATGTAAAACATCGAGATCACTTTTAAATTTGTATATGAAAGAAAACTTATATAATTTATGTGTATGCGTTTGTGATTGAATATCACCGGGAGTTAGGAGCAGATTACACAGACAATTGACAAATCAATTTTATGTAATATTGATTGATAAAGATAATTAAAGAATGTTACAAAATTAAAATAGACGCATTTATATCTTACATACTGTTGTTACATTAGAATAAAATATCATTTTGGTCGTTAAGAATATTGTTTATTTGTGATTTGACATTTTTTATATAAATATGTTATAATCCTTATGATATTGATTCATCTTTTCTGTTCAAAGATACCCATGTGTTAAGTGAAACCAAGCTTTGAACATATTTTAAATCAAACCGAGACCGAATAGGACTGGTCATGATGGTGATTATGAAGATTTCTACAGTCTTAAGGGGGGAGGGGGGGAATATGAGGCTGTATTGATCAATATTTTTAGGGTCTGTATTCGTGAAGAGGTTAGTAATCCTAATACCAAGCTAAAGGGATTGGTTCCAGATTGGGATGAAAACATTATAATTGGTTAAATGCCGGGGCTCTCCTTTATCAAAGCCGAATTAACTATACAATAATAATAATGTTAGGTGGACAAAACAGTACCAACTCACTGTCCGAATATGTCCCGCAAGACAAACGCTTTTTTACAACCATTGGTGCAGACTAACTTCTGGAGACAGACTGACGGGAAGTAAATGGTTGTATCTTCTTAGTAAGAGCGTCGTTGGAGTGGTCGTAACTATTTTTAGGATTGGTTGGTCCTAGTAATGGGGCTTGCTACTGACTCGCTATATTGACCGTCATCACTGACGCCAGAATGGGCGCATTAAAAGTAAGAAAGAGATAACGCCAAGCGGAATAGCAATAGCACGTTTTTTCACAACGTTTTATAACATTTTTCAAGCTGTTTCGGCTTATCCCAAAAGTGTTACGTGATATCTTTCTTAAAATACCTATGATAATATTACGTTATTATGTTTGAAACAATATCCCACACACCACACACACACACACACATATATATATATATATATATAATTTAGTTAATTTGTTACTTACTATCCAATAGTCCAAGACATCTTGTGAATGTGGGGAATGCCAGGCCGCCACCGTGGTTCGGATTCCACGTTAAACTGTAGGTCCTCCATTTCATCTCACAATCACCCTACCATTACACATTAGCGTAAGTGCGTATAACCCGAACGGGTAGTAAGACGCGGTGATAATAATAATAATAATAATAATAAACTATCCAATAATCACACTAATGGATTAAGAATGATCAAGATAAAACTTCTTTCCTTACACCCGTATGGAGTTCGAATCCTGATGACCCGATACTCAAACCATAAATTAGATGAGCTTGAAATTTAGCATGCATGCCCACAGGTGCTAGTCTATTGTGTGTTAAACACTTTAAAAAGGGTGAAATCACATGCCTGTTAATTAATTTTATATGAATAACGAATTTTGGGAGATGAAATTTATCTTTTGGTTATGGATAAGGCCACATCAAGTAGGAATATCAGATTCGTAAATTTGAAAAAATGACACTTTACCACGGTAATCAAGCCGGGGACTCTTGGCATAGCCCACCAATGCTCTACCACTGAGCTATCCAGCACTCATACTACGCTCAAGGTCATTCTTCACCCATAATTTAAGGTAGCGTCTGTGATGAATGTAGGGAAATCATCGTCAAAAAAATAGATTCCTATGCTTGTACCACAAGCACGGCGAATCAGGAATGACTCTATAATGCATTAGTGAAATATAAATTTCATTTTAAATACCAGTGTTAGAGCATTAGTGCACTGTGCCAAGGGTCACTGGTTCGATATCAGTGTCCAGATAGCATTTAAAAAATATTAATTTTCTAGTTATAGGAATGGTAAAAGAAAATTGTTGGTAAAAATTAATTATACCACTAACAGCATTTGAATGATCTCAAAATGTTTTATTCTATTTTATAAACCAGACAGTCCTTGTTTTAATTGAAGGTATATCTAGTTTGGGAGTAAAACCTTCTTCATGAACCTGAAAAGGCAAACTAGATGGTCCTCTTTGAACTCTTCAAGCAGCGATGTGACGCAAAGGACGCTTAAAAGGTCATGAAAGACTGTAAAATTCCCGCATATTTCTGGTTGAATGTCAGGCGGAAGGAAATAAGGGAATTCTAGCAGGAAATGACCGATATACCTTTAGGGAGGTTGCCAATGGAGTCTTGAGGGTTTAGCCTCTATCTGGTGGATGAATGAATGAAATTTACTTAGCAAACTAATAATATCAGAATGCTTCACGCCAACTAATCTAAATCCCGCTTCTGTGGCCACATGGGTTAAGGTGCTATTCTCGTCATAAACTGGACTACTTATGAAGGGGAGATCATGTTTCGGTGTTGGCTCGGATGTACTGAAGGTGGTTTTTACTAAATTGTTTCACACTCGCCGCACGCAAATGCTGATAAATTCACTCTTCATTCAACCTTACTTATTCCTAACCCATTAGCGTAGTTGGAATATAAGCGTATGACTCAAATGGTTAGTATAGGGTGGTACTAAAAAAAAAGCTAATTTAAAGACTATCTGAGAGTTTTCAAAACATATGTACGTGCACCCTATTTTTCTTGAAAGATTGCAGTCTTACTTTGAAATACTGCAAATAGATTAAAATATATAGTCATAGTCTAATCGATCAAGGTATACTGACTGTACACTTAATCTATCTGTAAGATAACCAGCCTACCTTGAGTTATTCCACTATGGTGTAATTTATAAGATAGCTTCATAGTGTAATCCATCTACGTAGAACTACTACATTTAAACACAACATTTACACAACACAATCCATGTACACAACCTTTAAATTTGAAAGAACTTTTTTGTGGGATTCCAATACCAGTCACTGACAGTTTAACTTATCACTTGAGTGAGGTCATTTGAAGACTTGACCACCAAAATAAGTGCCGATGTGTTAAACATATTTACTTAGAGTTTACAATCTTGAGCTAAATTTAATTTATAATCTTCAATCAACCTACGAATTCTGACTCCAAATTTTAGAAAACATTATAATTATATTTTTGGTTCTAAATTTGCTCTAGAAATTTGAAATATTAACTAAATGTTAACACTTTTGCTTTGATTCACTAGAAAATTTATTCATCCAGGTAAGTGGTAAATAAATGACTTTTATTATATATATAATTTTATATATATAATTTTATATATAATAGTCATTTATTTACCACTTACCTGGATGAATAATATATATATATATTTGAAAAATAAAAACCTTATCTGATTTTTTTCAAAATATCTTTAAGGATACGTGATAGTTGAAGAATTTAAAGGTTCCACACCTAATCTTTATAAACAAACGATATTCCAACCTTTTGATTAAAAAATATGCGTGTTCGTTGTGCAGTGAAAATTCAGGTTATATTTTCATTCTAAGCCCACACCCTAAGCTATATATAAACATGCTACACCCCAATAGTGAAAGTAGTCAGTTCATTAAACTGGCAAGATTCTACCCTTGAACTGGCCTTTCCTCCTGGCGATTTCACGAACTATGCCAGAATGGTATTTAACTTAACCATTTCATGAACTGGAAATTATTTTACTATCTACTAAAAGCTTAACTGAAATTATTTTTAATACCTATCAAAATAACTTAACTTTCCATTCTAAAATGATTAAAAGTTATATCAACTTTAAAAATCATACCTGTTATCCCGTATATTTTTCACGGACCAGGCAAAAACTCATCCATTTAATGAATTGGGTGACAATTTGAACTGTTTAGTTCATAAATTAGGCAGAACAAGTCCTGCACAGTTAATAGTTTGGATTTTTGTTCCGTCCAGTTCGTGAAATGGGGGAAAAAAAAAAATCCCGATTCATGAACTGGAAAAATTCACGAATGGAGTGTGACTTATATACTTATCGTTGTTAATAGAGAAGGCATGGTGAATATCAGGCTTAGGCACACTTGTTCATCGGAACTGAAAAAACAGTCAGACTTTCTTCCATTTCTTTCTTTAAAACCTCCCATACTTCCACGGGAATAGCACGAAAGAGCCACGTTTCCTGTTGGTTTTTACCGAGCGGGAGTCGAGCGAGGCGCTGTCTTGCGGAGTTAATGTGGTACTAAATCTCAACCGACGAAGTGTGCTGGGACAGCGGCGTACACTGGTGTAAATGGGAGACCGGAAACAATGAGACATTAGGGAAAGATACATTCCGACCATTTGAGAGCAATTTGCTAAAATGAACAAAACTACACTGAGGTTTTTTTTCCTTGCATACTTACCCGCTTGGACTAAAAGTTTTAGAAAGTTTATTTCTACTGGGATGCATTTATGAATCATGTGTAGTCTTTAATTATAATTTATTTTGTACATTTAAAAAAAAAATTATGAAGTTCATTAGCAGGTTAAACACTTACTAAATTTATAAATAAACATTAATTTGTCTTATCAGGTAGTTTAATTAATAATAATAATAATAATAATAATAATAAAAATAATTAGCACCGCGTCTTACTACCCGTTCGGGTTATACGCTTTAAGTACTAATTACGCTAATGGATTAGGAATTGGGAAGGTTGAATTAGAGGAAGTGAACCCGCATTTGCGTGGAGGGAGAGTGGAAAACCACTTAGGAAAAACCATCCCCAGTTCACCCGACCGAGATTCGAACCTCGATCTCCCGGTCCTCAGCAGTCAAGCACAACATGACAAGCGCGTTAGCCAACTACGCAGGTAGTTTAATTGACTTTAACTTTTGCTAGTTTTCTTATAAATCAATAGCAATACTGTTCCACCTTCACATACAGGAAAATTTACTTTGCAACAAATAATTAATATATAATATGGTGTGTCTGGGCTACATAAGCCGTGGCCTTGTTTGTGAAAAGAAGAGGCAGTACTAATGTACCGGTACTGTTGGTCAGGGGACTTCAGAATGTACTATTTGTACCGTCTTTCCGTGGAAACACTTAAACCTAACTTAAACCTAATTAACCAAACCCTGGTGACTGTTGGAATATTTCTACTTTTAGGTAAATTACCCATGGTACCAGTCGGGAATTGAACCCAGAAACCTTGGATCGTAACCAGGTGTACTAAACATTATATCTGGGGCCGGTTGCAACAAATAATCCTAAATATTATTTCGGTCGTCAACATCCCTTTTTCTCGACTAATACAAAGCCTACAGCGATGAATAAGGTATCAGTGGATAGGATTTTTACCGACTACTGAGATAGCATACTCAGTTTACGTTAAAACACATTGTTTGTTTAAAATTATTGCATTCTGACATCAAATATTGTATACAAAGAGATAATGTAAATTGTAAATACGTTCACATTAATAAATTTTCTTTGCTATTTTGTGTATACACTTCGCTGAGTATTTAATTTCAACAGCCCAACAAAAGTCTAAATAATTTTTTTTGGGGGGGAGGTGGAATGTGCGAAAGTTTCGCAAGAGTTTACTGGTATAATTATCTACTATTAAAGAAAATATGTAATGTTCTAGTTTCACAAACCATGTAGTACTAGGGGTTTTCAATTGTGGCGCAGCATAAATAAATAAATATATACACTCGCATTGCTCGAGTGAGGTTTCTTTGCAAGTGGATATAAGCTAATGTAATTCCAGAGCCATTTTTTGATAGGTCTCATGGCTAAGCCACAAGAGGCCCCCAAAGAAAGGTCCGCACCGACTTTAAAGTTGCTCCAATATTTTGAATTTTTTCAGGGATTACGTTTTTTTTTTTAACTTTTTGGAATTTTCCCGTCGGTTACAGGCTAGATGCTATAAATAAGATTGCCAAATTTCAATTTTATAGACTCAAGCACTTTATTTTCTCAACTATGAATACAATCGAGTCTACAAAAACCAACTGGCAGTTGAAAAAGGCCTTCTCTTGCGTGTCATAAAAATATCTGACCTATTTCTGTGATAGAAAATGGACTAAATCTTTTAACGATATATAAATATATAGTTGTAATACTTTTATGGGACTCAACTATATTTAATCATAAATAGTATTCAATTCATGTATTAGAGTATAATTTAATAAAATAAATATTTAATTGGTATTTTATAAAATTAGATTTATTTTATTATATCACAACTTTAACAAAATTCATGTAAGATTTAAAATAATCGATAATAAATTGGATTGCTTTCTTTGTGTTTTACTTTTAATAACCGAGTTGTATTTATAATTATAGTAAAACGAGGTTTAAAATTAATTACTAACTTAGTAAATTCCAAGTGAGTCTTAAGTATAAAAAGTTTGAGAAATTATGTTATAGTAGGACTAGCTTTTGAATGTTTTGTTAGAAAAATATTTTTAAATATGTATTTCTACTTAATTTATAATTTATGCTTCTATATTCATGTGCTAGGAAAGGTGGGTATTGTAGGGAGGTGGGGTAAAGGGGTGGATTCCAGAACCTTCCTCCCCTTCATAATGGTTTAATCGTTGAAAGTACATATACATTCAACGGTTTAAACCCCCTTGGACTATATGAAAAATAATATTAATATTTAGCACTGCAAAATAATATTAATATTTAGCACTTCGTCTTACTACCCGTTCGGGTTATACGCTTTAAGTACTAATTACGTTAATTGATTTAGGAATTGGGAAGGTTGAATTAGAGGAAGTGAACCCGTATTTGCGTGGAGGGAGAGTGGAAAAACATTTAGGAAAAACCACCCCCAGTTCACCCGACCAGAGATTCGAACCTCGATCTCCCCCTCCACAGCAGTCGAGTTCAACACGACAAGCGTGTTAGCCAACTAAGCCACCGAGGCGGGTTGGATTATATGGATTCCTCAAAGTAAGGGTTTCACATGGCCTATAACGAATTACGTATGGCTACTTAAATTAAGGTATAAACTCAATGGCGTCAGCCCGCAATCGAATTATACGAACCAGCCAAATTGGAGAAGATAATGCCAATATTTGCAGATATATGGTGTCAAGTGGCCAGCACAATAAACCCTCCCCCCGTTAATATCAGTTTTTTTAGACAGAAGCCGCTACTTCTTTATTCAAGTAGCTCCACATTTATCCTCACGGGGCTAAGTTTGACCTCACTTCAGACATCTGGAACCACCTAGGATCAAACCCAGGAATTATATACACTAGTCCACGGAGACCACCTTGGCTCTTATTATCTTAAAAGTTCAAAAACACGAAACTGTGATTAAAAATTAGATCAGAGTTATTACCAGACTCTAGTAAACCTTATAATTTTTAATATTCAATGGCTACATTTCATTCGATAAATTAAACATATTAGCATGCAGCCCACCCACCCGCTTCAAGCATATATATATATATATATATATATCACTTATATATTTATATAAAAACGATATTGACATAATATATTCATTCTCGTGTTAGACTTGATTGCCGATGACAAGGAGATTGGTGTTCAAATCATAGTCGGGTGTACTGAGGGGGTTTTTCTAAAATGGGTTTTCACTCTTCCTCCACGCAAATTCCGGTACACTTCCTCTAAATTCAACCTTCCTGATACCTCAATAGCGTAGTTAGTATTTGCATACGAATAACCTGAACAGATAGTAAGATGCACTGCTAAAAACAATGTTGACATATTACGTCAATTTTCTATTCCACCCCTCAATAATAATTAGATCCTACGTGTTTGTCTATAATACCATATTTATCTTTAGTTTAATTTATAGGGGTGTGCGAAGACCACTTTTTAAATGCGAAGTGAAGTCGAAGCGAATCTTGAAACTTGCGAAGAAAAGTCGAAGCTACCTAAGATTTTTGTTGTCACTTAACGCCAACTTTTAGTTTTTAAATTAATTATTTTTCTATATCTTGTCAGTAATAAGGGCCAGGAAAATTTCCTTATATGTTACTCAAGAGCTATATTAATGATTAATGCACACAGCCTTACTGATTATCTTAGTAACTTATCATTAAGCTTTAATTTTTACTTATCGTAGAGTTTATAGCATTATCTTGCAAACTATATATATACATGGCTTTTTATCTGAATTTCTCTTATAATAATTATAAATTAAATTAGGTTTTTTTCCCCTACTTTCAATATCAACCATTTTGAATAGTAAAGAAAATATGTATAATATGTAAATTTGTCACAGATAATTCCAAAGAGATAGAATATTAAGGACAAACATTAGACGTGGGCTGCGGTGATAGCACAACTAAAGCGCTTTCTGTGCTTCATACCAGTGACCAAGGTGTTATTTCTTTATAGGTATTTTTATTTATTACAAAATTATGTTGGGGATAGTGAATATAATATATTAACATTTACTTACCCGTTTTTGATCCATCCTAAAGTTGTGTTAGTTAAATTACTAGTCACTGTTAAAAATTCTTTTAAGTAACTGATCAAATATGAAAAATGTAGTATTTTATTAAGATAAAATTAAATCTTTTGATAATTTATCAAAGTTTTTATCATTCCTTCGAAATTCTTCGGATATGTGAAGGTTATTGTAGAGGTTGAGGTCGAAGCCGATCCCAAAGCCAAAGGAGATTTGACCTTTGACTTGGAATTTTTGAAGCTTCGCACACCATTATTAATTTATTTATCTTACAAATATATTATTTATATCCAAAGTAACAGTGACAATTACTTGGAAACTCATCACTATCTTCTTCCCACCTCTTAAAAATATATTGCTCATGTCATAAAGCTACTGCCTTCATCTACTTTTACCTTTTTTTTTTATTACGTGCCTTCACCAATCGCAACCCGTAAAATGGCTCAACCATATACTTTTTAATACCACTCTGATCATTCCACCCCTTAATGGACATCCCGTGCGCTTTACTCCCTATGCCCCTTTTCCCATTGTTTTTACTCACTTCAGTTTTATTCTTCCCTCTTTAGTAACTTTCTCTTCTCACTTTCAATTCAATGTCCTCCAACACTCTCTACCCACCTACTCCCCCTTTTTCTGTTAACCTCCCCTTTCCCCCAGTCGCTGTCCAATTAGATGGAGGCAAAAGTTTTGGTAACAAAGTTTCTTGTTTCTTTCCTTTTCTTATTGTTTTTTAGGTTTTTTTTCTCTGCGTGGGTGTTGGTCTAAGAGGGATTGTTTATATCCCCAGGGTGATCCAACCCCCCCCCCCCTCCTTTTTTTTCCTCAACCTTCACCAAAGCCCCCATATATTGGTGTTCTAAAATCCGTCGTAATGCACAAGAAAACCTTACTTAGTCCACCGCGTCAGTCCGTCCGTAAGTAGGAGAAGTTTCGGACCAGAGTTTGTGTTTGGATTCCCACGGTTAAGATCCGTGGGTTTATTTCTGTCCACAGTTGCGGGGGAACGATGTCAGTCCTCTCTTTCCCTCCTTAAACTTATTATCTACCCACTCCTTACCCACTTTTCCCATACATTAAGTGCCAGCAGTTCCTTGTCACCTTAGGGCAGAACTTAGAAGTTCGAAAGGATGTGAGGTAGAGACAAAATATACTGGCGTGTCATCGTCTCTGAATTCGGGCTTTGGAGATAGTTTGAAGAGATGTGTTGCTACTTTACTTTATACTTGGAATATGTCAAGAAAACATCAGCTAGCAAAAAAAAAAAAAAGTTTAAATTACAAATAAAGTTACCTGGAGCTTTTTTTTTTTTTTTTTTTAGCATCGCGTCTTACTATCAGTTTACGTTCGTGTGTTGGGGATGAGGAAGGTTTACTTCATATGAAGTTAACAGCATTTTCTTGAAGGGAGAGGTTCAAACTATTCAAGTAAAAACCTGAATACACCCGATTTGGATTATAAACCCGATATACCCACCATCGGCAGTCAAATCTATTGAGAGAGTGGTGTCTTAGACCAATCGGCCACTGAACTGGATCTCTATTAACTGAAACGTCATATTTACCTGAGGTGACCAATCTTTTTCCAGCCCTTTTTGGATATGGTAACTATTAGATAATTTATTAATGTTAAAGAAGCCACTTTTAAATCATTTATGAATGTTGGAGAAGTAACGCTTAAATCATTGAAGAATAAACTCTTAAATATTTGTAAATGTTGAAGAAAGTAGATACCATTTAAATAGTAGATTGGTACATTCTTATAATCATGTTTTTTATATTCCTCAAAATTTAGTAGCTATTTAACAAATTCCTTCTATGGTATATTTTAATTTTGTCTACCAGCTCTGAGGTCTAGTGGTTAAAGTTCTTGGCTACGGATCCAGAAGTCCCAGGTTTGATCCCCGGCGCTTCCATAATTTATTAGTGAAGCAATAGGTCTAGAATGGGGTCAAACTCAGCCTCGCGAGAACCAATGAAGAGCTACTTGAATAAAAAAAAATGTGTGTATTGATTCATACAAAGCATAACACACATTATCTGTAGGTCCATATCTACCCCACCACAGCCGAGTGGCTTTTGTTAAATGTTACTTACTGTCTTAGGTCAAGTTAATTTATAAAGTCTAGTTTTAATATCGTAAATAAAAATTAAAAAAAGTAAATTGTGAAGGAAGACTCGTGGGTAAAAACTGTTAACTTAGCTCTACAATTCATCAATTCCAAAATTCCCCATAGATATAGATCAACTAACAAGAAGTCTAAGCTCCAAACTTTATATTCATTATGATATAACCTTGCATGAGTGTAATACATTTTAAAAAAAACGCATGAACTCGTAAGTTTTATGTAAACCTGCACCCTCATCCCTCCTAAATCCTCCACCAGACAAAATCTACCCCTCTTTTTTTTTTTACTGGTCGTCCCTCTACACCCATTTGCCGTTTCCATAAAATTTTACTGGAATGTCGAGTCGATATAGGACGAGGGAGTCGAAAATTTCTCGAGCAATAAGTCGCTTGCTCTAGGAGTTCCCATGTGTGCTTTTATACCGTTCACTAAGTACGGTACCGAACAAGTGTTAGAATTTGGTACTGGTTCGGCAAGACAGGGGGGGGGGGGGTTTAAGAATAAGATACAGTCATATTACTTTAAAGGTGAAAACTAGAAAGTGAAATGGCTGTAAAGTAGATATGTATATTTATATATTTTGGGCAAAAAAAAAAAAAATGAATCCGTTGTTGGGAGAAGGGTGTGAGGCTGAGATATTATTGTTAAATAATTAAATAAAACGCGTACTTATCGTTAAATGACCACAACAATATTAAAAAAGAACAAAAGATTCTATCTATTGAATTAATTTAAATTTCAAAAATAATTGTTGGTTTTAAGTTCCATAGACACTGTTTTACATTTTTCGATAGAATATTTTGAGCTGAGTTTAGTCTTAAAATATTCCATGGGGAAAAAAAGTTTATTTGATTTATATGGCTACAATGTATATTATTTTGAAAACATAACTATATAACTTTTTATTTATTTGTGTCAGGTGAGTTATACAACATTTTTCAATAAACCTGTAGGATATTGGTAAGTTTTAAAATGATATAATCTCTCTTGCATATTTAAATTAAGTTACCCATAAAGTACAAGATGTTAAAGTGTATCAATTTGCATGTTTGTATTATCGATAGCATTATATTAAATAACATTTTCATCATAGTAAGTGCTTCTGAAAGCATATGTCACCTTTAATAAAAGTAATTAATCTTTTACATCTCTGATGGTTGAGGTGCTATATTTATAATTATAATTCATTACATTATGACAATGTTGTTAAATATACTACCTAATTAATAATAAAAAAAAGCTAGATTGCCAGTGTATATGTCTTATAGATTTGCTTAGTATTTAGCTTAATAAATTATTGTTTTTTCTAACAAAAGGAACCTACACTTTTATTCAAAAAAATCTTAGCAAAATTAAAGTTCAAGTCTACAAATTATTTACATAAAATGTCTACAGAAGCTTCTAGATAGTTTTAATTTAAATAATAATTAAATTGCTTGCCATGGCTACAAAAGTGTTAGTCAGGTACATCTATTAAAAGTCGTTTTGCTTTAAAGACAAATATTCGAGTTATCATTCTTCTTCTTCGTTACAATCATCCATCCTATGAGGGAAGATAAAATAAATACAAAAATAACATTAATAATATTACTTGGTCTAGATTAAATCAATGTACTATTATATTAAGCTAGTTTTATTGCGGGATAGCAATATCCATAACAAAGTATCACACTAATATAGCCTATGTATCTATATTCCATTCCGCGGTAGGAATTATCTGAAAGGCCTTTTTTCCTACCAATATCCTACTATTTAATAGATTTATGGTAGGGAAAAAGGCCTTTCAGAAGTCAATTCCTACCGTGAACAGACATTACTAATAAAAATATAATACATACCTCTTTGAAAATTAGTAGGTAATTTGTATTAATATAATATGTGTATTTGCATGAAAATTAACATTTGTCATTAAAACAATTCATTTTATAATTTGAGACTTATATTTCTAGCTATGTGATAAAATAATAGGATAATACCAATCTGTCGAGGTATATTTTATTTATGAGTGTTGTGGCTATATTATGAGTAGTGATAAAGTTGTTGAAATTTTGGTCATACTCGAGATAGACAATTATGTCGATACCTCCAGCCACAAAACCTTCACTGTACATTTTAAAACCTGAATTTTTGTTTAATTCATTGATTATAATAGACACTTGTTCTGAATCTGGAAATAATCTGTACACTTGAGCACTGGAAAAAGAAAAAAAAAAACATAAAAATAATAAATTAAGCCAGAATATCTATATTACTAAATTTTTTAAAACTATCAAAGAAAAATTGTTAACGGGGAGAAATTTTGGTCACTAAGATTTTTCTTTAACAATATCAATGTTAATTTCTACAAAATAGTACCAACATATTTAGGGCGAACTTTTTTTTTTTCATATTGAACGGTGTCGTAATTACAATGACTGGCATCCTGTGTGTTGATATTCATTCTGGAATATTTTTTGTTACTTTTACATGAGTTGCATTTGGTTTAATAAGATTGATTAAAAAATAGTATAATTATTGAATGGCTACAATTTATATATATATATATATATATATATATATATATATATATATATATATATATATAAAATATTTCTTAAACAATTTCACATTGGTGACCTGACG
Source organism: Timema cristinae (assembly GCA_039000515.1). NCBI lineage: Eukaryota > Metazoa > Arthropoda > Insecta > Phasmatodea > Timematidae > Timema > Timema cristinae. The sequence continues at coordinate 32,484,708 of JBCFYV010000100.1, forward strand.
GCTTAGGGGTAAGGTGTCGGACTTCTATGCTAGGGGTCCGGGGTTCAATCCTCTGTCCCGGCACAGATTTATCTGATTGCCAAACCCTTTCTTCACCTCTGACAAGACGTGTATTAATCACAACTTATGAATTTGTGGCATACTAGGTCTCCACCGTGGTTCGGTTCCCACGTTAAGGACCGGTTACACGAATCCGCACCGCATTTTACCGGTAGAATGCTATTCCATGTTTTTAAATGTAAGTGGCTACACGAATCCGCACCACACTGGCGCGGACGAATTGGCGATGCGGGCGGTCTGGTGCGATGCGGACCGCGTAGCCCCACCTACCACCGGAAATAAATGTTCGGGAGCTTCCGAACTTTGTTTTCATGGTGAAACTAGGCATTTCTTTCACAGCCGTGTCACGTGTGACGCTGTAGTCATTGTTTCCAACATTACGTACAAGATAAACAATATTATATACAACTTATTGTACAACACACATGATTCTTCTTAATTATTATGACAAATGATCACATGTACTGAAGGAAACTTGAGAATGTGTATATAGCTTCTATGGTTTAGCTTTTACATATTGCACTTCTTACACTTTAGACGGCATGATCTCTGTCTAACACGATACACCGAGACCAAGAAAAATAGCAACTGAAACTTTACATAGACTTGCGTACTAAGGAAACCTTAGGGGTGTACCTCTGGGGTATTTAATTTAAATTAGTTGAAAAATGATACCTGGACATGGGAATTGAACCCAATACCTTTGACAAAGTGTGTCAATGCTCTCACTGAGATATTCAGAATTCATCCCTGATAGTTTACTGGTAGCTCATTGGCACACAAAGCCAAAAGGTCCCGGTTTGGATTCCTATATCCTGGTGTCATATTTAAACTAATGTAAATTAATTTAACTATGGCCCTCTTCAAACGAACGGTGTCGTAATTCAATGACTGGCATCCTGTGTGTTGATATTCATTCTGGAATATTTTTTTGTTACTTTTACATGTGTTGCGAGTTAGACGTTTTAACCCACACGAAGGATTAGGATTGGGATTGGGGAAAGATTTGAACTACCTAACCGTCTTCGTCATTGGCGTCCAATCTCATTTCGAGTCTGCACTACTAAACCACCCCAGCAGATGTGGAAATCTTCGCTAATGGAGTGATCCTAGCTCCAAATGAATTACTTAACCTTATCTTTGGTAGTGGGTGCACATGCCAAGGTGTCGGGTCTAATCTAGTTTTTTTTTTTACGCAGACTGGAAGAACATGGTTTGAATCCCAGCCGGATGTGCTGAGGTTTATTATTTCACAAATGGCTTTGCACTCTGCCTCTACGTGAATGCAGGTACAACTTATTTAAAATTTTCAGCTCCGTCGTCCTTATTCCATTAGTGTAACTACGCAGATATCCTGGATGGGTAGTAATACGTGCAAGTAGGAGAAATTACTTACTCCGGATACGTTTTGGGATGAAAGCAAGGCTCCTCCATTTTGTTGTAAGGTGAACTTCTCAAAAGATCTCTTCTGGGATACCTTAGTCGCATCGCCCCCATAGATACAGAAAAAACAAACATTAGTAAGCACTTCATGTTCTACAATTATGACTTTGATACTCCTTTAGTTGTATTTATACCAAGAAACAGCAGTACACTCTTTATGATAAGTTTTGATAATATAATAAACAATTAAGTACAAATGTCAATATAATTGGAGGTTACATCATGAGGAGTTGCATACTATGTACTCATCACAAGATATTGTTAGTATAATAGTGTCTCGTAGATTACTGTGGGCATGATATGCAGTGCGACTGGGAGAATCTATAACCGTGTTTAGAGTGTTGACTGGTGAACCCAATAGAAAGAGACCATGGGGTAGGCCTAGTCCCAGATGGGAGGATAGCATTAGAATGGACCTGGAAGAGAGAAGGTGTAGTGATGGAGACAGGATAGAACTAGCTCAACATAGGGATAGGGTATAATGAGGTTGACTGGATAGAATTAGCTCAATATAAAGATAGGATGTAATGAGGTGGATTGTATTGAACTAATTCAAGATAATGATAGGGTGTAATGAGGTGGACTGGATAAGTATAGCTCAAGATAGAGAAAGGTGACTTTCTTCTGTAAGTGCGGTGATGAACTATTGAGTTCCTAATGTCATAGAGTAAGTAAAGTGTCGATAAGTCTCTCTGATATAAAATAATGAACTAAAAAGATATATTTAGTTATACTCTATTTGGGTGCACTAAAAGTTCATTTGTCTTCTGCTCCATAAAACTCACCCTTCCTATCCTATTCCATTAGACTATTAATCTAAGCTGCTTACAGCCACTAATGATAAAGAATGTAATAAATAATACATTCTCTTACATGATTATCTCAACAGTTCTTGAATTAATATCTGTTGAGGATGTTATGGAATTTAATGACAACTTTTACTCTTCATTATTGGTGACCTGGTGGTCTAGGAGTAAGGTGTCAGACTTTTATTCTGGGGTCAAGGGTTCAAACCTTGGTCCAGGCACAGATTTATCCGATTACCAAACCCTTCCTTCACCTCTGACAAGACGTGTATTAATCATAACTTGTGAATGGGGGAATGCCAGGCCTCCGCTGTGGTTCGGATTCCACGTTAAAATGTAGGTTCTCCATTTCATCTCACAATCACCCTATCATTACACATTAGCGTATGTGCGTATAACCCGAACGGGTAGTAAGACGCGATGCTAATAATAATATTTTTTCTCTTCATTTAAAAAGCTTGGTATTTAATGCCGCTATTCTCATGACAGATATTATACAACGGTTGATATCACAATTTGATGAAAATTAAACTATGTACTGGAAAAATATTTGATTTATTTTGTAAAAAAAAAAGGTTTTTCTATGAGCACGACCTTTTCATACGTCCCTCCACACCCAACTTAATCGATCCTAAATTAAATATTCTTACGTGTACCTGCTTTAATTAAAAATGAGACGAGATACCCTAACTAGTTTTAATTGGACATATTGAACAATCTTAGTTTTAATTTCCACTACGTCTTGTTGTACATTTATATTATTAATTATGTTATGTGTTAGGGATGAGGATTTTATAGTTTTAGAGGAAATGTACTCTCATTTACATAGATGTATAGGTGAAAACCCTTTAGGGATAGACACCTTATATACTCGACTAGGATTCGAACCCTGATATTCCCATCACGGAAATATAATCAAATGCGAGACTGATGTATTAGACCATTTGACCATTGATGTGAGATACATTCTTTTAATATACCTTGGTACACACTTCTATGGCCGAATGATCTAAACTCTAAAACGTTACTCTTCTGTTAGACTGGACCGCTGATGACAGGAAGATCGGTTTTCAAATTCCGGTCTGATTTACTGACTTTATTTATATAAAAAAAAAAATTCACCACTCTCCTTACCTCTCCTTTCCAGCAAACGCGAATATATTACCTTTAAAATGCTTCCTTCCTCATCCGTACCTCTTTATAGAATGATTATCAATTATACACATCCTGAAAAGGTAGTAAGACGCAGTGATAAAATAAGTCTTTTTTTTTATCCAACTTTCATCAAGGAAGATTTTTTTTTTTTTTTTGTAATTATTACGCGCTTGTTTTCTTTGCAAGTGGATGTAAACTATGTAATTCCAGAGCCGTTTTTTGATAGGTCTTACCGCTTACCCTCAAGAGACCTCCAAGAAAGGTCCGTGACTTTAAATTTGCTCCGAAATTTTGAATTTTTTTCGGGGGTTAAATTTCTTATCTTTTTCAAATTTTCCCGCCGGATATAGGCTAGAAGCTATAAGTTTGCCAATTTTCAATTTTCTAGCTCATCTGGAATTGGGTAAACATTAATGTCAGTGAATCAGACATGTGGCTTTATAGCAGTATAAAATGTGTAACACAAGATAATTATTAATTATCTAATCTAAATTTATGGAGATTTAGAAGATAGCCTATATAAAATAAATCATAAACTACTTTATTACTGTGAATAAAGAATGATCATGGAGAAAATGGCTCCAGCACACCCAACAGGGATTTGAATCTTTCTGATTCCAACCTCCATAGGCCAGTCATTACCTTTACTTCTGGTGTGAGTGTAAGCCACAGTACAATTTTCATAAGAAGGGTCTTTTCAAATAGCTCTAAAGCTACTATATATAATTTTATGTGTTCCTTCTTCAGCTCATGTGATATTCAGCTGTCAATTTTGATAACCATTATCAATATATATAAAAAATACCAAAGTAAAAGGCTAATGATGCTGGCTAAAAATAAAAGTTTTGTAAAAGGTCCATTATATGAAAATTGGACTGTGCCTAAATGTAACAAATCTACCTTAGTATGCAAATCATCTCATGCTGTTAACGGAAAGGAATATAACCGTTTTTAAAGTTTTCCTTTTTCTTTAACGGAAACGAATTCAGTCAACTGATGATTCACTGCAGTGTTCAAACGGTTGATTTGAAGCCTAATAGCCTTGAGGGATTAGGAGATTGAAAGGGGGGGGGGAAGGTTTCCCGTGGACCCATAATGCAATGTTCCCCGTCGCGGGTGGCCCAGATCATATGACGAGTTACCCACATCCACCACTGACGCCGCGGGAATAGTCATCTAGCGGCCAACGGCAATGATTGAGCGTCGAGCAATCTGATTGGATTCCAGTTCCGGGGAGATGAGCTATAGCAAGAGAGAGAGAGAGAGCAATTGCGTACCGGATGTACCCAGGATTGCATTATGGTTCCCCCAGTTTATGGAAGGAAAGTGGGTTGGTGGTGGGGATTTCCCCCCTTCCCTTTCCGCTCTACGCTGGAGCATTGCGTACAATTACCTATTTCATCTCCTGGCGCGAGCGTAGGGTTTTGCGGTTTAACGATGTGTGGTTACAGGCGTGGGTGTTGTGGCTCGAAATGGTCGAGTTACGATAACTTAAAAAGGAGGGGAGGGGGGGCGGCTTGGACCCCTTGGGACTATACTGTTCCTCCCCCCTTACCACTAAGTCTAGTTATTCTAGCGTTTTATTGTTTTGAATTTAGTAAGTTTATTTACACAATCTACTTAAATTTATAACTATTCAACCCTTAAGTTTAGTCTATTCCACATCTTTCTAGTGAACTCAGGACCCTGGTACGATTATTAACCTGGCCTGAAAATAATTAACCAGAAGGTAATTTATTGCTTCCCCTCTCACAATGATGAATTAACTGGGTGTTTAATCTGTTCGATAAGCGAGTTTTATCATAACATGACTAATAATCAATTAAATATATCTAATATAAAGCGGTATTATTTACTCTAAGGCAATAGGAAATCGGAATATCGTTTTACACACTTACAAATGTATGCCATCTTTCCCTATCTATCCAGTCCACCTCATTACACTCTATTTCCTTCTGGTAAATTTTAATAAAAACTCTAATCTGCATCTAGGTCTTCCCATCGGGTTTACCAGGCAGGACCCTGAACACTGTTCTAGATTCTACTATTCATGCTACATGTCTTACCCATAATATACTAAAAGATTTACCACCCTAAAAAGTCTAGTGATGAGTTCAGGTATGTAAGTCATAATTTATAATCTCCTTCACTCCCAATACTTTCATCTTTTTTGGGGGGGCCAATTATCTTCCTAAGCATCTTGTTATCGGACACCCTAAATTTATTTTATAAATCTTTGTTTACTGAATAGATGCTTTAATTAGATTTAGCTGGAAAATGTCAAATGCATAAGGGAAATTAAGACGCACCTTTTACTTGGTAAGTCAATTTTCTACCACTGAGCTAATCAGAGATCTTCCCATACTCATGTCTTTCTTTAAACACCGCTTCTTAGGCCTACTAACCATTCGGTTCATACATTTCTATTGTTTTTTTTTAACACTTAATCTTACTAGTCATTCAAGTTATACGCTTATATATTAATTACGTTCTTGGTTTTATGGATTAGGAAAGTTATATTTTCAAAAAGTTTTACCTGCATTTGCGGGGAGGAAAAGTGTAAAACAATTAATTAAAACCCACCCTCAATACACCCAACCTAGATTATAACCTCGATCTCAGTCATCGGAAGTCTCTACTGTGAGAGTAGCGCCTTAGACCATTATGGCCAATACCACGAAAGCGGGTTTTTATATCATAGTTTAAGGCAGTCTAGGACGCACATTAAGGATTATCATTCCGGCTTTTCTTTATTGTGGAGAAGTTCTTCGAGCATGGGATGATTCCTAAGTAGCTCAGGGATAAGTGCATTGTCACACTAAGCCAAAATTCCCCAGGTTCAAATCCTGTGTACAGATTTAATTTTTTCGACCACTTTTTAATCCCATTAGGGTGACTTGTTGGTCTAGGGGTAAGGTGTTAGACTTCCGTGTTGGGGATCCAGGGTTCAATCCTAGATCCTGGCACAGATTTATCTGACTACCAAACCCTTCCTTCACCTTTGACAAGATGTGTATTACTCACAACTTGTAAATGTGTGGAATGCCAGGCCTCCACCGTGGTTCGGATACCACGTTAAACTGTAGGTCCTAAATTTCATCTCGCAATCACTCTACCATTACACGTTAGTTTAAGTGCATAAATGGATAGTAAGGCGCGGTGATAATAATAATAATAATAATAAAATAATGCCATTGAAATAAGCTGTATTTATCACTAAAGTGAATTTTATTCTTTGTGCATTAAACGAAAATAGTGTTAAGCTAGCTTTAGTCCATCGTCCTCTTTTGCCAATATCTTACCCATTCTACTTGAAATACCTTCTTAAAGAAAAGATTTTAAAAAAAATCCACCCTTTCATGCGGCTTTTCACCGCCCTGTAATCTGAGCCACCGGCGCAGCGTGTTGAGTGAGTGTGACCGACAAAGACGTGAGTAGAATTTCTACCGGCCAATCTCCACGAAGAAGGTTAAAAGTTATGAATAGATTTCTTAGACAACTTTCGGTTGTAGCGCGTGGGAAGGCTGACAACAGAATAGTTTTCACGCTCTCACGTTAAATATACGAGGACTTAGAAATTTCACTTTTAAGATAAACGTAGAAGTGAATAGACATAAGAGTGCAGTGTCTAGTAAATATTTTAGGTTTTTAGTGTCCATTGAGTTGGATTTAATCTGTTTTTTTTCTAGAAAATTCAAAAATAGGTTAAGGTAAACAATTGAATTAACAGTCCAAAGCCTTAAATTCTTAGAAATAGTGCTAAGTTAAAGTGTATCTTGTAGTTAGAACCATTAAATAAATTTCTAAATTTTAATTTAAAAAATTAATACTTTTAGAATCCCATACTAATATTCCTAATATTAACTTTAACATATGAAAAGTTAATATTTTGTTAATTATCCTTCAATGTTTATCAGATTTATCATCACTAACAACAAATCGTATTTTAACGGCTAAAGGTGACATCCATCACTTAAATTACAGTACATAAATACATTATAATTTTATTAAAGTATCCATATAGTATTGTTAAATGAACTAAAAATAAATTCTTGATTATGTATTTCAATAAAAGCCAAATTGGTGGGCATAAAAACTACACGTCAGGTTCATTTAGTCTGGCTTGCAGGTGATGTTGGGGTCAGGGCTCAGAGCCCGGTAGGTTGTACTTAAGGTAGTTTTTTCTTATATTATTTCTTCTTTTACATTCACACAGACGGGAGCACTTTATAAGTATTATTTATTATTATTATTATATTATTATTATTATTATTATTATTATTAGCACCACGTCTTACTACCCGTTCGGGTTATACGCACTTAAGCTAATGTGTAATGGTAGGGTGATTGTGAGATGAAATGGAGGACCTACAGTTTAACGTGGAATCCGAACCACGGCGGAGGCCTGGCATTCCCCACATTCACAATTTGTGATTAATACACGTCTTGTCAGAGGTGAAGGAAAGGTTTAGCAATCAGATAAAGCTGTGACAAGACCGAGGATTGAACCCCAGACCACCAGCACAGAAGTCTGGCACCTTACCTCTAGATCGACAGGTCACCGTTAAGCATAATTAAAATACTTATAGTCTGAATGGGGTGTGAAGAAAAATACTTGTTTAATACAATTATTTTGTCTTATTAGAATTTTCGAAAATACCCTTGTTTTTAGAATAACCAAGAAAACAAAACTGTTTTCATGCAAACGTTTTTGAAAAAAAAACAACTATAGTTATTAATTCATCGCGAGACAAGATTTCCCACAGTGCAACATTTAAAAAAATGTTTTATAGTTTTACTTTTTTTTCAGAGCTCTTCAAGTTTAGTTTTTAAAATAATTCAAGCTAACATTTTTTTTTTCAGGGATGAAAATATCACACAACACATTTTCTGTGTATAAAAAGAACCCCTTAACTAATAAGAAAGAGCAGTTAATTTACCAAGCTCATAAGCACAACCTGACAATAGCACCATTGTTAAGCCCAATATGGTCGTCTGGAGAGGAGGGGGTAGGGGAAGGAACAGCTTGGTTTTACGAAAAAGGGTGGGTAACATTTGCATGTTAAAAAATCTGTCGGAATAAACAAGAGAAAGAGAAAGTGGGGAAGTTTTTATAGCAGGGGTGGCTTTCAAAATGAAAGCTCAAGGATTATTAGTCTGAGACTCTTAGTGTTTGAATAAAAATATGAAGCTTAAGAGGGGAGAGAAAGGATATATTTTTTTTGTTCCTAACGTGAACGACTCTGGCTTAATTAAAACTCCTCATATTTATGTTTTGGGCCCCTTGCTTCCTTATGTCACCTTTAGTAGGCCCGTTGTTATTTGTAATGGGTTTCATGGTGTGCCAACATAGGCAGTGTAATATTACCCATTAAAAACACTTGTATAGACAAACTTCCACTCGCGTCTTTGATAATATGTTATTAGAAGTAGATCTCATAAATCATACACAGTGGGCTAACTTTAGTATAACATATTAATAATTGAAAGACATTTCAATTTAAAAGTGTTTAATCAAATACTGTGTAATTTTTTGGGGTGAAACGTTTAACCCGGGGGTCTACAACTCGTGACCCAAGGGTTATTTGCGGCCTGCTGGCTCACAAAAAAAAAAATTCAGAGAAAAAAAAAATTTAGAATACAGATTTTATATAATTAAATAATAAAATAAATATGTATTTAAATTAGCTTTGCTTTATCCGTGAAGAAAAATATTATGTTTTTATACAAATTTACCATGAACAGTCAAATGTTAATCTCTAGTAGACAAAAATATAGTACCATCTCGTGTGCTTTCGACATAGTTGGGAATAATTCACGTTCTTTGATCACCACTGAGACACTTGCGATACCAATACATAATACATTATATACAGGCTTATATAAAGTGTACAATCCTAATATTGTCGTTACAGTATCCTACAGCCAACAAAATATATTATATATTAGCACCGCGTTTTACTACCCGTTCGGGTTATACTCTTTAAGTACTAATTACGCTAATGGATTAGGAATTTGGAAGGTTGAATTAGAGGAAGTGAACCCACATTTGTGTGGAGGCAGAGTGGAAAACCATTTAGGAAAAACCACTCCCAGTTCACGCAACCGAGGTTCGAACCTCGATCTCTCCATCCTCGGTGGTCGAGCTCAACACGACAAGCGCGTTAGCCAACTACGCCACCGAGGCGGGTGCAGCAGCCAACAAAAGATCAAAACTTTGGCTCTTGTACCTTAAAAGGTTGGTGACCCCTGGTTTGACGGATTCTTGTGGCTGCTTTTTATGTTGCTTTATCCAATAAAGAAAGCGAGTGACTTTAAATAAATTCTATTTATTAAATAATATTTTCGTCGTGTCTTAATACCTGTTTGAGGATGCAAATATATCAATCATGCTAATTGGATATGGATGAGAAAGGTATAATTTACAAGAAATTACCAATATTTGCGTAGTGGGAAATATTTAGTCCGCCTTGCCGTTATTCTAACCCCAACTTTCCAGTCAAACCAGACTAAATGAGCTTGTTACTGAGATCACCTTTATCTCGGATATGGATGATGCCAAATTAAATCGTTTATTTCGCTACGTTTATATATTTTAATATTAATAATTATAATTTAGCGTATGGCCAGAACCGGCAGTAAGACGCGATACTAAATAATATAAATGCAAATTATAATTTAAAATACAATATGGTTGTAAGTAATCATAGATGATCAAAATAGATCAATATGAGAAATATTCACAATTTTAAATTTAAATAAATTTTAAAATGCATTGGTCTACTTGTGTACTTAAGATCAAATGTCCAAATTTATTATTAGCCTGATTCATATTTAGAATATGTTATCCTGAATTGAATTAACTATTATTATAATTACTTTACGTTCAAATGTAGTTGAATGCTTTAAAGCGTCTTTATCTTAATGTACTGGATTATTGGTTGAAGTGGAGGTCAGGGATTGAATTACAGTTGGGTGTAGATAGCGATTTTATATTTCAAAAACTGTTTTCAAGTTTCCCTCCATGACAAATGCGGGTATATTTTACTTTTAATTCTACCTTCCTCATGAATACCTCATTATTGTATTATGCGGACAAACTAAGTAGCAGTTCAGTTGTGTTCGGTGCTTCAAAAGAGAATGTAGTCAAAAACAGCATCATTGTATGGATTAGGAATATTGATTAGTAAGGTAAGTTACCCTTAGTCATTATTAGGCTCTCTCTCCATTTAATATTTTTTGTAATTAATTGGGTACTCCATTCTTTGTCATTAAGGTGGGAATGTAAGTGACAGATTTATAGCAACACTTTTTCTTTGACTTAAAGTTAAAGAATAAATATCCAGTAAAAACATAGTTTAATTTTCTTCCCGTTGTGATCTTGACAGTTTTTTAATATCTGTCAAGTGTGAACTAGAATTTCATGACAAACTTTTCTCTTCATTTAAAAAGTTTCTCGTCTAGTGACACTATGATCATGACAGAGATTCAACAACTTTAAAGGACTTGCTGAGCGTTCACACATTATCATCCCATTCTGACACTAAAATGTAAGATGGCGTGAGCTCTCATGTTCGAGTGAGGGTTATAAGCGAGAGATTCAAGAAAACACAATCACATCACATTGTTTGTTTATTTATCAAAGCAATCTGCTCACATACATTGCCTTCGAACTCCTGACACCTTCTGATGAGTCGTTCACATATCCCCGGTCAACATATCGCTTGAGATCAACAGTGTGATCACAACTCTCTAACCACTGTCTAATCAATGTCCTAATCAATGTTTAATCAATGTCTTAATCGTGGTTACACTCGTGACGCGTGAGGCACGCCATCTCTAAACGGACTCATCTTAATACACACTTGACAACTGTCTACATCAACTCCTGGAACTAACTGCCGAGGGCTCTGCTCTAGGATAATAGCTAGAATCTTCCAACTAGGAGATTCCAATGACGGCATTAAGCATCAATCAATGGGCCTAGATACACGTCATCCAAAACCACGTGATGCTTGAACATAGCTTCACAGAGTCAATGCTCTCCCAATGGAGTCAGCAGTTGTAGGCCTACGTGCGAATTGCACAGGAAATACCTCGCATTTCAGATGCCTGACCCTACAATTATTAGCTGACTGGCGATAGTTGAACTTACAATAGATACCAAACATGTTGAGAATAAATCACTAAATTGAGAACCTCACAAACTATCGACATCACCATGTGAAGAAAATTATGTTTGTACTGAAACAACTTTTTTTTTTTACCAAAAAAGGTTTAACTATAAAAGATATAAAAGAACAAAACATTTTCTCACGTTCCATACGCTCTCACTTTAAATGAGTCAATTATAGAACAGTACACATCCCTTGTGGCTATTAATTGTGTGCGTTTCTATACCTTTTTAATAGGTAACCTGACATAATATGCTTATAACCTGAACTGGAAGTAGTTAATGGTTTTAAAGAAAAATTTACGAGACTGGACAAAACAAGAACACAATAATTTAATACTTCGGAGTTTGACTCTGTCCATTGGACATAACTAATTTTTTGCAAGGTGTATATTTTCTCTCACTTAAACGTGTTGGTATAGACCATTGAAAGATATTTTTGACCTTTCTGACAGTTAAAAAAAACAAAACATAGCTCTGAATTCAGCCGCTTTGCGAATATGCCTTGTCACTTTGACTAGAGATATAACCTCCATGATGTAATGCCCGTTATTGAGCTATACTGACCTAGTGGCCGCCGTATGTTTGCGAAGATAGTATCAACAATTGCGGATAGTGTGCCATGGTGTCAGCCCAACAAACCCTCCAACAGTTAGTTTTCTAAACCGGAGTCGCTACCTATTCATTCAAGTGCTCCTCATTTATCCTCACAATACTGAGTTTGACAGCGTTCAAGACCCACTTCTTAACAAATAAATTCTTAAAGCACCGGCAATCGAATCCGGGACCTCTGGCTCTGTAACCAGGAATTCTGACCACTAGATTACAGCGGCGATCTGACATCAGATGTGAACTGACTTTAATTTGTAAAATTTATTAGACATATTTACTAAAGTGTCTAATGTAGAACCACTTTAGAGTTATCAGAAAAGGTCATATTTAGTAGGGACTTAATATAGCTGAACATTTATCACACATAAAACTAAACTTAAAATAGCCTCATATAAACAATTATTTAATAAAGATAGCTTGAAGCATATTTATAAAATATTTATCTTAAACTAAATTAAAATTAAAATAGTAATACGATTAATAAAATAAATAGCTACCTAATCTACAGTTTAGGAACAAAGAAGGTAATTTAGGAGAAATTAACCTGTACTAATTTGGAAAGCTTGGAGTTGTAACTGTACAAATAATAAGTGGGGGAAATGTCTACTAAGCCCGGATTGTATTCAAACCCTGATCTCCCTTCCACCAACTACTAAAGGCAATGTAAGTCTAACGACCTAGATTGTGGGGTCATTGTTGCAGATATAATTACAAAATTAACGTTGTATAGAGATTAACTTTCTTTCATATTGCTTATAATTTAGTCAGTGGCCTCATTCAATAATTTAGGACAGTTCTCTATTTAAGTAGGTAATTAAAATAAATAGTATTCTAATTTATTTTACAGCTTAGTTCAGTCGGTAGCGTGTCTGTCTACATAGCTAAGGGTCCCGGGTTCAATTCCAGACATAGCAAAAAAAAATCATTGGTGAAATGTGGGATTATCCTTTCACAGTGATGAATTAATAACTGGGGACTGGATGTTGTTACTGTCCTAGTCTTAAGTTATATTATAAGGCATATGAACCTACAACATGCCTAGCAAGCTGTTAGTGAAGAATATATATGGACTGAGAATAAAAAACTGACGGAGACCATAGGCTGGAAACAGTAGTGGCTGTAAAGTCTACTAATTTCCTAAATAACATAATTATTTCAAATGTTTTTTTAAGGACATGTCTGTTCAGTCAAGTTGTCCATTACTAATGATCGGGACACACATCGAAAGGTACGTGGAATAAATGTCTGACTAATATTATTATTATTATTATTATTATTATTATTATTAGCACTGCGTCTTACTATCCGTTTGGGTTATACGCACTTACGCTAATGTGTAATGGTAGGGTGAATGTGAGATGAAATGGAGGACCTACAGCTTAACGTGGAATCCGAACCACGGTGGAGGCCTGGCATTCTCCACATTCACAAGATGTCTTGTCAGAGGTGAAGGAAGGGTTTGGTAATCAGATAAATCTGTGCCGAGGCCGAGGAGTGAACCCCGGACCCCCAGCACAGAAGTCCGACACCTTACCCCTAGACCACCAGGTCACCCATCTGACTAAATAACTGTATCTTGAAGGAAGAGTTTCAAATCCTGGTTGGGTGTATTAAGGCTGTAATTAAATGCCTATATCCCACATGAGTAGTGATTTACGATCCAAAACGAAAAACCACTGGCATATTATTAAAATGGGTCACATTTAGTATTTTGCCAGTGATGTGCTAAAAGTATTAGATCGGACATGAATACAAATTTAATAAAAACGTAAAGACAATATATTGTTGAGTACACGCATTGATTGTCAAACAAATTATCCTAATGAAATCTAAACAAAGTGGATGTTATTATTTACCCTCTGGTCGTTTACTTTGCGTACAATTCAGTTTTATAATCTACGCTCCCTATTGAGCTTTGTGGTGCAACTGTTAAGTGCTTGTCCATGTTTGGTGTTACCCAGGTGTACATTGCAATAAAGCACTCACAAAATCCCAGAATATCACGGGAATTGTGGGAAATAAACCAAACAAGTCCATAAATCGGTTTCCTCTCGGAACTGTTTCACAATAAACAGAAAAACACATTTTTATTATATTTTTAATATTAAGGTGGGGGATGTAGGGGATGTGAGAAAAGGTAAGTGTTTTGCAGTTTTTAGAGCAAAATTTTTTTTTTTTATTAAAATACATCAAATATTGGTTAAGTAGGAATATAGATCTTAATTTTATTCATATGGTGATATCAACAGTTCTTTAATATCTGTAACGCGTGTCCTCGAATTTAATGACAACCTTTTCTCTTTTTTAACAAGTTTTTCATCTAATTCTACTATACTCTTGACAGATATTCAACAACTGTTGATATGACCATGGGTGACCTGGTGGTCTAGGGGTAAGGTGTCAGTCTTCTGCGCTGGCGGCCGGGGTTCAATCCTCGGTCCTGGCACAAATTTATCTGATTACCAAACCTTTCCTTCACCTCTGACAAGAAATCTTGTGAATGTGGGGAATGCCAGGCCTCCACCGTGGTTCGGATCCCACGTTAAACTGTAGGTCCTCCATTTCATCTCACAATCACCCTACCATTACACATTAGCGTAAATGCGTATAACCCGAACGGGTAGTAAGACGCGGTGCTAATAATAATAATAATTTAAAGCGTGTCCTCAAATTTAATGACAACTTTTTCTCTTCATTTAACACGTTTTCCATCCAATTCAACAACTGTTGATATGACCATGTGAAGAAAATTAAAACCTATGTTTGTGCAGAAGAATATTAAATTTATTTTGTCCAAAAAAAAATTTATTATAAAAACTGCAAAAACACTGTCATTTACTCGCTTTCCTTATATCCCTAAAGTGAAATATTACTATATTATCTGCATTGATAGACACGTGAATAAAATATATATACCTCGTTTAGTCTTGTGAAGATGTAATTATCTTATATAACGGATACAGCCGCCCCCGGCATATATTTCAATTAGTTGAAAAATGAAACACTGGTTCAAACTCGGGAACTTCTTGCGTTAAGCCAAAAGTAATGGTTGTTAAGGTGTATTTTTCGACTAATTTAAATAGTTAATTCACATTTTCTGGCGTTCAGATCTCAACTGGAAGTAGTTAGGTCAAGGTCGTAGCCAGCCAATAATTTCATCCCCCTATTGGCGAAGGCTAGAAATAAAATGTTTTTTATAGCAACATAACGCCCGAACTGCTGAAGGCTGGAAAAAAAATTCTAGATATTAAACACTTATAGAATCTCTCTGAAGTGCATTTTATGGTAACACAGCCCCCTAATTTGTACTTGTACCTTAATTTTTATATTGTTTGAACCATAAATAAAGACATATATAATTTATTCATATAATTTCAGGGGGGGTTGAACCCCCCCCCCCGATTACAGCCTTAATTAGGGTTGTTTATCCTAAAATAAATGTCTAGAAACGAAGGTATATTTCCTCAGTGATGGCTACATGTGAAAGCGCTGAAAATTGTTACAGGCATTTACAAATTCCGTATTATTTATGAAGATATAACTAGCCAAACTATTATATTTGTTAATAACGATTATAGACACATCTAAATATCATTATTCTTTCAACTAAACGATTCCTGGATAGCTCAGTGGTCAAAGTATTGGCGTAGTAAGCCATAGGTCCAGGATTCAATCCCCATTTCAAGGTGTTATTTTTCAATCCTATATATTTATGCTTCGACATCCTTTTTTCTAAACTAATACAAAGCCTACAGCGATTAATAAGGTATCAGTGGATATGATTTTTTACCAACTTATGATAGCATACTCAATTTATGTTAAACACATTGCTTGTTTATAATTTAAGTTAAAAGAAAAGTCTAACTATATTTTTGTATCAATTACCGAAAATAAACTTTCTTTAATATTTGTTGTGTACACTTCGCTGATTATTTAATTTCAACTACCCAACAAAAGACTCAATCTTTTTTTGGGGGGTTGGGGGGGGGGGTAAGAGGGGAAAGGTTGAATGTGCGAAAGTTTCGAAAGGGTTTACTGGTTTAAAGAATATTTATGAAGTAGCGTGCCATGTTTGGATATTGTTTTCACCAAAATGTAGGTGAATGTTCTGATCCATTAAAGATTTTAATTATATTTTAAATGGTTTTAAAAAATGTATTATAAATTACATAAAATCTATAAAACAACCCCTCATTGTATTGAAATTTTCTTTTGTACCCCATCGAAACATGACTTTATTTGATATGAGGAGGATAAATCTAGGTTTATAAGCCTTTCTTTAATCTCTGAATGTGAGGAACGCCAGGCCTCCACCATGGTTCGGATTCCACGTTAAACTGTAGGTCCTCCATTTAATCTCACAATCACCCTACCATTACACATTAGCCTAAGTGCGTACCACCTGAAAGGGTAGTAAGACGAGGTGCTAATAATAATAATAATAATTTAATCTCTGAAGAACAAAGTTTCGCGTTATTCTTCGCTAACATTTTTACTTTTTCGCTATCCTACAGGTAGGGTAATTATTGTGATCGTTCAAAATTTCCGAGTTCATTTTTTTTTATGAATGTTGACGCTTCATAACCCTGACCCCCACAACCCCCTATCCAAAAAAGGGTTTTTTGAATATCCGTGTGTATCTGTCTACCTCCAACTAGAGCCTAAACTGTTTTACCAATCTGGCTAAAACTTGGTATCAAGGATTTTCATAGGTTTGTCCCAAGGTGTTTTTGGAATTAGATATCTAACCCTAAAATTAAGAGTAGTTAACTGAAGGGTAAAAACCAGCTCCAACTAAAATGAATATATTTCATTTCAAAACATTTATAAGTATTCCAAACAAAATGTCTACTATCAATATTTCGGCAAAATGACTTTAAGGACTCCGGTCTGATGCGTAAATTATCATTTATTATCATATCTCCGAAAATATTTGAGATGTGAAAATACTTAACTTTGCAAATATGTAGAGTTATTTATAATACAAAGATTTTATTCGAAACATATTTTTTATAAAACCAATAAATTTCAAGCTATACGCAATATATATATATAATATTTATTTCAACTTTTAGAAAATTAAAGGTGAAGTATTGCGATCGTAAAGAAAAGTTTAGCCGTGATGTTTATGGATGTCTACGTCTCATGACCCCGAACATTAAATAGTAGTCTTTGCAATGCCATCTGTTTGAGATTTTTTAACTCCAAAATTAAGACTAGTTTAGTAAAAAGTGAAAAGAGAAAAAATAGATTTTCTCAAAATCAGTTTTAACCATTTTGATTAATATTATAATTAAACTGGCTATTTTCATTTTCCCATGAAAATTATTTTTAGGTTACTTTAGAGAAGTGGAAATTTCCATATCTCCACAATTGTTTGAGATACTAAATAAATCATCATTGCAAAATTTTACTATTAAAAAAAAAAATTTAAATGAAATATATTTTTATAAAACCAACAATTTCTGAGAGATTGGTGAGCTCTAGTTGTGAAGGATACTACTTAAGTTTAAACGCAATAATTCTCTGATGCTATAGATTAAGCAAATAAGTAAGTCTTTCAATAAGTTGAAGTAGTTTTTCCTTTAACCTCTTAGGGGAAGTGTGTATACAGCACAAGGGCGAATTCAGTATGTTCGTGAGGGAAGGATGCGTGTACTCCAATAGGGTCGTGGAGAGGGGTGAGAGGAAAATCAAGACTTTTTGACATACAAATATTTCAAAATTTGAGAGTTAAAGCACGTCATTTAAAAATTCATAATCAATTTTAATTTATTTATTAATCATTGAAATAGTAATAATAACAATTATAGAACAAATTTAAACCTAAACAAGGTTTGTGCTACAAGGTAGAGGGGTGCAACTTAAATTTGGATAATTTTATTAATGCCTATTTACACCATTTTAATACTTAATGTGACTGTCTTAAATATTTTAAATAATAATTAGCGCATATTAATCATTTAATAATATTACCTATAACAATTTAAAACATTTAATTTTGTTAGTAAATTAGTATTACGCGACGTTAAAACTAGTAGTGACTTTAACATTGATTTAATTTCTTGAAGGGGGCGTACGCCCCCCATGTCCCCATCCTGAATTCACCTCTGATATAACAATGATCTCTCTAATTCTAGACTCAATAGTCAATAATTAATTAATTTATTAGTAAAAATTTATAAAAGAGAAATTTAGTGACAATGATATAACCATAAGATGTGCATCGTCTTATAAAATGCCGAAAATTTTAACAGGAAATCAAAAATTTTAACACAGAGTTGACCCTTGGGGACCCATTATAAATATTTTTATTTTTCTTAATATACAAATGAAGACGTTAATTTTTAAAAATAAAATTATAATTTTTAAAACACTTTGTCAAAAAATTCTTGACTTATGTATAGCGAGATTTGTTCTCAGGTTCGCTAGTGTAGGCCTATATAATATTACGAATTTTTAGTAAATATCTCCATTTCTAAACAATAGAGCGAGAAGGTCTATGCGGAGATCCGTACCATTTATTTTAATAATCTAACTAAAACTTTTTTTACTTGTCAGAAGCATGTTGATAACGTTCGCCTATATTTTGCTAAAACATTATTAAAAAATATCAAATACTTTCTTAAATAATGTGAGATTTATAAATAATAATTAATAAATTCCGATAGCCTGGACGAGTAATGAGTTATTAGAAAGTAAAAAAAAGGTATGTTATTTTATTTTAAATGAATGCACATTATCAATTTGGGGTGGGGTTCTAAAATTTGGCCAAACAAATATTTAAATAATGTATTGATTTTTCACTTGTTTCCTAGCTTATACGCAGGATGCAATGTTTGTCTCATGTTGCGTTAAATTGTGTAAAAAAATATTATTTAGGTTTAGGAGTTTGCACTACATTAATGATTTGATTTTAAAATACTCATTTATATGTTAACATTTTAGTTTATATTATCATGTAAAATAGCCACACACTTTTTTTCATGCACGTATATAGCATCTTAATGTTCATGCATATTTACTAGGATGGAGTAGAAAAGAGGAAGGTAGAAGTCAGGTCAAAATGTATCTACATTTACATTTTGGGAGAGTGATATACCATTTAGGAAATATACTATACAACCAGAAAACCCATCTCTCTTCAATCCACTACCTACTCATCATCGATAACACAGCTTATTGTGAGATTCACGCCTTAAATCTACGACCACAAATGTGGGTTACAATAAATTTTGCTCAACTATATTTCATGACCCCAAAATGTGTTTCCCTTATCGCCCATAACAATGGCACACCACTAAAAAAAAACAAACAAACTAACAAACAAATACTAAACACACCACACAAAATGGTCTCACACCCAATAACCAGTAGAAGCTGTCCTGTGACATTCCTCCCGTATTTCCTGGGCTCTGTTTACACTCCCAACACGTGAAATGTGTTTTTGGGGGCTGGTGGAAAGAGAAGAGGTAATATCATTTAATTTAATTTCGGTATCGAACATTGTCAGAGTATCGATCTGTCGACAGTGAACAACCAAACCATAAAGGTTGGGTCACACGCGTGTATGTGTCTCAACTGTATGTTAGTGTGGTGTGTGTGTGTGTGTGTGTGTGTGTGTGTATGTATGTATGTATGTGTGTTAGGTAGCAAGCAGGGTTTATCTGCGGTGAATTCGGCCATTCGAGCGACCTTTAGCAACAAACAGCCAAGCGCCCGACAATAGCATCCTATCATTGAGGAGCAGAGTGAATTATTAAATTGTTTCTCTTAAAGGTATGCTATGACCAGTCGCCAGTTCGTTGAGAATAGGAGCACGCACACATTTAAATAAACATTAGATATGTACTATTCTATAACTGACTGATTTAATGACAAGGAATGATAATTAATTAAAAAATCCAATCAAACATGGTTAACTGTCTCAGGGTAAAAAACCTTTTCTCATAGATATTCCTAGACATACAAAAGTCCAATATTTAACTACATCCTCTGAGAATACCGGACACAAACTTTTTTGGGGGGCACCGCGTCTTATTATACGTTAGGATTATCCGCTTATGTACTAATTAAGCTAATGATTCCACAGATTATAAAGGTTATATCAATAGTAAGTGTACCAACATTTGCGTGGAGGGAGAGTGGAGAACCATCTTGGAAAACCACCCTCAGTACACCCGACCGAGATTCGAACCACGATCTCCCCATCATCGGAAGTCTAGTCTACTGCGAGGGTAGTGCGTTAGACAACGTGACCATCGAAGTGGGTTAGGGCGATAGGAGACGTTTTATCTTGGTGTGGGCCCTATATTATAGTTTATAAAGCAGTTTAACTACGACAAGGGAAACACTTTTACTATATTTTAGAAATCTGGACATAGATATTAAGACAAAATAACAACAACAATTAAACCGATTCCAATTGAATAAATCAGAAAACGACATTCCATTACGTTTTAAGGTTCGGGCGTAATCTTTTTTCTAATATTCAAGTAAATTGGTTGTGAGATGTGATCCTAAGATGAGAGTGTAGGGAACACGACTTAAGGGCAGTGTTTTTGAAGATTTTATAGCAAAGATATTTTGGTAAAAATAAATATAATATTGCTCAATAAAAAATTAGTTTTATTTTATTCTCATAGTTATATCAACAGTTCTTGAATATCTATCATGAGCATGGCGGCATTAGATGACCAACTTTTTAAATGAAGGGATACATTTGTAATTAATTTCAAGGACATTCTTGGCAGATATTCAATAACGTTTGAGGGTTTTTTTGTATAGAAAATTGAACTTTATATTTCTACTGGATAAATATTTTATTTATTTTGGTCATAAAGATGTTTATTCTAAAATATGTAAAAACACTTCCCTTTTCTAGTGTTCTCTACTCGACCACTTTAAAGCAGGCAGACACCTTGGTTAGCTAGAAAATTCCAATCACTGTCAGGTCACATGGCTTAAAATACATTGGTCTGATTAGTTTTATGTAACTACTCTTTTCAGTCTAAGCCTATAATTCCTTTCACCTGCAATTTCCATGTCGATAATAAAGAGAGAAAAGAAAAATACGAAACGAGTCTTAAGATAAAGAGTAAAGTTCATTGCTAGTTCTCAATATCTTAACATTTTATTTTGTGAGCTTAACCAAAAAGATACTGTATTTTTTTAGAGTAAGGCTAAATCTAAAGCCCTTTTTCATCAAGTCCAGTCTCATAACTCCGCTAATATTTTTAAGAAGTCGTTTAAAATGAGCTTAAGTCCTATTTTCACACATTTTACTATTAATAAAACTCAGGCTTTAGGCTTGTTAAGGAAAGAGAGGCCTGTCGGAATATTTGGATATTATTTTGTCATGAACCATATTTGGAAAGACGCATCGTAGGATTAAATATTGCATTACGTCTGAACGTCTGAGCCGTAATTTATCGCTTACCGAGGCGTCCAGCTCAAATGGGGTGGTGGGGTATCTTAGATAAATACTGTATTTGAGGTGGAATGGAAGTGAATGCGAGAAAAAGGCATCGTTTTTGGAGTTTTTATGGCAACACATTTTTTAGGACACAATTAATAAATGTTTCTCTAGTTCAAACAAAGAATTATAATTTTCTTTACATTGTGAACTCAAAATTTCTTGTATATATTATTATATCAAGGGTTTCCTGGAATTTAACAGCTCTTTCTTTTCATTTAAAATATTTTTCGCCTAATGCCACTGATCATGGTGGAAATTCACGAAATTTTAATATCAACATGTGAATAAAAATAATCTCTCTGTTTGTGCTAGAGCAATCGTTTTTTTTATCTTCGCCAAAAAAATTGTTTTGCCATATCGCGTTCACTTCCAACCCACCTTAAGATGGGTATTGACAAAATATGTATTCTGTTCATAAATGATCAAACGTTAAGCCTTTTTAAAAACAATATACCAAGAATTAAGACTGTAATTAAAATCTTGTGAATGTTAAGAGCGACAGCCGGTTAGATATCAAAGTAGAGGTGGGAGGTGGGATTGACTATGGTTGAGAGCATTGAGACTTTGCTACCAGACTATATTTTATATACTACGGTTCAAATACAGGATAGGACTTGAACATATTTATACTTATTTCAAGCACCACGTCTTACTACCTTTTCAGGCTATATGTAAGAGTATATACAATAATTACACTAACGACTTAAGGCTGAGTAAAGTTGAATTAGAAAGTGTACCGGCGTTTTCGTGAAGAAATAGTGGGAAACCATTTTGTAAAACCATCCTCAGTATACCCAACCCGAATTTAAACTCCGATCTCCCTGTCATCAATAGTCTTGTCTAATATGAGAGTGACACCTTAGCCCATGTGGCCACCAAAGCAGATAATACTACTACAGACTATAAGAGGAAATAAGGCAAAGATAATTTTTCAGAAAATATACAAATATTTTCGTGGAGAATGAGACTGAAAACATTGAAAAAACTTTACACACTGAAATGTGACTTAAACATTAAACTTCCTTCATCATTATAAGACTAGACTATAATAGATGGACGTCTTGGTCTGTGCACCCATCGATGTTTGCTCCAAACACTTTGAGTGGCTCTGTAAATACATATTTTAATCTCAATTTAGGACAGAGAGTGTTGATGAATTTACTTTGATAAGGAAGTTCAAAGAACTAGTAGTCAACTAGGGTCGAATAACAAAAATAGTGAAGACAGTAAAAAGGAGAATTTTAGGGAAACTAATAAGATTTTTTCAGGATAAAAAGGATGTAAGCCATGATTAAAATTAAAATATTGATGGTCACCCCTTATCGAGGCCGATTAAAATCAAAATATTGAAAATCAACCTCTATGGACCTAAATAAAATCAAAATATTGAAATAAACTCGCTCTGAACAATATTGAAATAAAAATATTGAAAACCACTTTATGGACTCAATTAAAATTGAAAGATTTAAATTAAAATATGAAATACCACCAATATGAACCCAATTAAAACCAGCCTATTAAAAACGTATCCTCTATTAACCAGATTAAAATCAAAATATTGAAAGCTGCCATCTATGAACTTGATTAAAATCAGAATGATGAAAATTACCTTTTCTAATACAGATTATAAATCAAGATATTGAAAACAAACAACATTCTGTGAACTCGACCAGTAATCAAAATATTCTCAACCTACTGGTTTATATTTTAAAAATCTAGCGGCTCTATCCCTATGGGTGAATTTAAAAAAAAATTGTTTATAATAAGCCACTTTAATACCACAATGGTCGATTCTAGTTTGTATTTAATTATAACTGATGTTGAGCTAAATGTATGATTAATACATAGGGATTAAGTGTGTGTTCTTAATTAATTTGGGTTTACAAGCTCACACAATTTATAAACTTAAGCTAGGCTTAGACAACAAAAACAACGCACAAGCAGTTTGGAGTTCAGGGGTTCGATGATAATTTATTCTTACTAAAATTAAATTATCATGTCTTTATTCTTTGTCAAAACCACACACAGATACTAGATTAGGTTGTCATAAACTTAGGTAAAAAAAATCATGTTTAAAACTGCAATAATTTCATACACCCCACAGGATAGGATAAATGGGTTTTAATGTCTATAGATGTTATTTTATAAATACCAATAGGGCTTTAATTCCACCTTTAAACTAAACATTAAAAAATTATCTAAAAGTACGCATTTACTAGTTTTTAAGCTTTTTAAAGACAACCAGACTATAACAATATTACGAAACATAACACATTTTAAACTTAAGTCGGTGGATTAATTTTCCACTAAAATATTCCTTTGTTCAGGTGAGCGTTCTTTAATAAGATATATTATACTTTATAGCTCAATTCTTAAAATTACTTTTGTCTTTTTGGAGTGTTTTGTTTTAATGCTTATTTCTGGCGTTTATGCTAAGCTGTAACAAACATTTTCTATCAGTTATTTCGTTTGAACGTTAATTTTAAGCAATTTTGTTGTTTATTAATCAACATATCTTTACATTCTCAATCTTTGTTTTTGCGTGTTTGACAAGTTTTAATAAACGTTCATTTCTTTTAGCAGTGGTTTATTTACAAGTTTGGATTTGGAGTGTTCACTAACTTTTAATAAACGTGACTTTCTATCCGATGCGGTTTCAGTTGCGCTGTTGTTTTTCCCCCGTTCAAAAGTTTTTTCTCTCAGGCGTGTTTCCATTTGCAAGCTTAGTTTAGACGTGTTTTTCTATCAAGTATGATTACAGCTGTGCGCTTACGGCATCCTCACTATTTTCATTCCATCTTAATAGTTTATCTGGTATAATTTTGGTCATACATTTGATTATGGGGTATTCACAATCACGTGACATCTATCTAGATTGTCATAATCTAGTTTCTTTCAAATCGCTCTGGATTTTTTTTTCACCAAGGGTTCTTTCCTCTTTCTCAAGTGATCTTTGAAAACATGATTATGTACTTCCTATTGTTTCTTTCCTTATCTTCCTTTCTTTTATTCCTAATGAAGAAAATAGCACGAAGGAAAAGGTTATAATTATTATAGCCTTTTTCTTCATGCCATTATTTATTATTCATGCAAAGTATTAGGATAAATAATGTATTTTTCTTAATTTGTTTATGATTTGAGAATGAACCAAGGTATTATGTGTAGGTACGTTGTTATTTGCTGACTTGCCCCCTTCCCCGTAAAAAAATATTGTAAAGAATCCTATAAAACAAAGCTTCAAATCATCCATCATGTCAATATAAAAACAAAACTTTTTTACTTTTTTTTAAAATACACTCCTACCATCACTGTATAGCTCCCTCCCTCTTTTTATCCTCACTCCTATTTTTATCTCATTCCTCTTTCCTCACCCTACCCCCCCACCTCCTTCACCAACCCCACTTTCCCTTAAACAACTTTTTTTTCCAAAGACTATATAATATACTATCTACATTTTTATGAGGAATAAATTAAATTTTCAAAATAAATTATAGCCTATGTTACTCGTTGATAATGTAGCTTTATATTGGTGAAAGAATTTTTAAAATCGGTCCAGAAGTTTTTGAGTTTATCCATTACAAACAAAAAAAACAAATCTTTCCTCTTTATAATATTAGTATCGATGAAGCGTCAAAGACAAAGGCCAAAAGGTCACAATGAATAATGTTTGAGGGTTGTTGTAGCCTTCCTTATAGAATAGGACATCGTGTGAGTAAAGACTATGCTATGTACTCGTCTTATTCAGAGAATAGTGCTACCGATTTAAAATTTCGTAAATATGGACAAATATGATGCCATAAAGAGAATACCCAATGAGTGTTCTGATCTGAAGCAACGGGACTGCTGTCCATATGTTCAATTGAAGGGTCCGACACTATTCTGACGAATTTTAGCGTAACATTAATAAGCCATTCTGAGGCTTGTAATTTAATGAGTCAACAATATTTGATTGGCTTTATTCAAGTGATTACTTGGTACTTATTAATTGACACATGTCAGACAAATAAACCCACTCGATTGATACTTATGTCCATATATTTCCGATAAATTTTACAACAAACAATTTTGATACGATAGTTTTTACTTATTTTCTCCGAGTTAAGCCAAAAAATGTCCATTCGCGTCCTCATTCATGTAAACATATGTTGAGATAGTATGTTTGTAATCTGCCTTCTAAGTATAATCATATTATGTTTCAATTTATTTGAGTGTAGCCTGAATTAATAAAAAACATTTATTGTAATTATAATAAAGTTTTTAAAATTACTAATCTCATAAATATTAAATTTAAGTTCCGGCAGAAGGGAGCACGAGTAGTTCTACAGTTTTTATAGCATTACACTTTTTTTTTTGACAAAAAAAATTTCTCCAGTAGTAACATAGTTTAGTGCACATGCTAATATCAACAGATTTTGACAATATTCCAGGACACCCTTGACAGATATTCAAAATCTCTTGATATAAGCATGTGCAGAAAATTAAACTCTATGTTGTTACTGAAGAAATATTTGATTTATTTTTGGCAAAAAACTTATATTCTGTAAAAACTGAAAATGACTTGCACTCTCTTCTGCCGCACCATAATTGAGCGCCGAAATTTGCATTCAACAGAGAAACACTTATTAACTACCTACTAATGTGTTAGCGAGCCAAATAAACTCTAAACCAGGTAAGATTCAAAGAGCCAAAGCTATTATTTATGCTTTTAGTGAGGTTTACTCCATCTAGATATCATATTCTGAAAATTGAAAAATTACACCTGGACACGGGAATTGAACCCCGGACCTTTTGGCTTAGTAGATTCCTGGATAGCTCAGTGGGTAGAGCATTGGCGTTAAAGGAAAAGGTCCCGGGTTCGATTCCCGTCTCCAGGTGTCCTTTTTCAATTTACAGAATATCTAAAGCAGGTAGTTTCATAATAATATCCTGTAATTTTTCCTTTGATTTGAAGTAACTTTCATTTTATTTTAGATATTTAGTGGTTCCTATACAACTTCACCCAATTTGATCTTTCAGATCATTGTTAATCATGAAAAATCTACATATCAGATATACATACATGTATACGTACATATACATATATACATCCATAGTGTACATATATACTGCACAAACATATATACACACATATGTACGTGTATACATATATACAATATGTATGTATACAGACAAATACCTGTAGAGATTTAATAACATAAATTGTTTTAGGGACGCTTGACCAGTTATTGCTCAGTGCCATCTATTCTGTGGTGTGCCACTGAAGAGTGGGGGTGGGCTGGATATACAGGGATACTACATGCATAACCTACATGTTGGGTACTCAGATACTAGCAACTAGCGTGCACTACGTCATGGTTAGTCTTTACTGTGGTATGGTTTGGTTAAGTTATGAGTCCACTCCAACCAGAGATAAACATGGAAACTTGGAATAGAACAAACATTTTGTGTTTTAGGCGATGAATTAATTAATCGGGTAATTTATGCTCCAGATGAATACAACGGTTGTAATTTTAAGTGACGTTTTATTGTACTGTAAGCCTACGTACTAAGTACCCAGAGCCTTAAACTACTTAGAGAGGTCTATGGCGTCATTCTCGTGTTGACGTGAACTGCTGATGACGGGGAGTTCGGGGTTCGAGTAACGGTCGAGTATGCTGAGGGTGTTTTTTTCTAAATAGTTTCCCACTCTCCTTCCACAAATGTGGATACATTATCTCTAAAATGCTTTCTTCCTCATTCCTACCCTATTAAAATAATTATTATAAATGTGTATAATCTGACCCGCCTCGGTGGCGTAGTTGGCTAACGCGCTTGTCGTGTTGAGCTCGACTGCTTAGGACTGGGAGATCGAGGTTAGAATATGTCAGGTGAACTGGGGTGGTTTTTCCTAAATGGTTTTCCACTCTCCTCCACGCAAATGCGGGTTCACTTCCTCTAATTCAACCTTCCCAATTCCTAATCCATTGGAGTAATAAGTACTTAAAGCGTATAACCCGAACGGGTAGTAAGACGTGGTGCTAAATCTATACTTATAAAATAACATGTCCTGATTGATTGATTGATTGATTGACTGACTGACTGACTGACTGACTGATTCATCATCGCCGAGCGCAAACTATCAAGGCTACAAGCATGAAATTCGGACTGTATATTCATTTTGTTATGTAGGCACCCACTAAGAAAGGATTTTAGAAAATTCCACCCCAAAGGGGTCAAAATAGGGGATGATAATATGTATGATAATATGTATGAAAGTCCGTCATTTTGAAAGTTACATAAACAAAATTTTGTATTTCGGTTATTGACGTAAAACAAATAAATACTGTTTCAGGAATTTTGGAAATTT
Source organism: Timema cristinae (assembly GCA_039000515.1). NCBI lineage: Eukaryota > Metazoa > Arthropoda > Insecta > Phasmatodea > Timematidae > Timema > Timema cristinae. The sequence continues at coordinate 32,512,781 of JBCFYV010000100.1, forward strand.
TATTTAATAAGGGATGAAAAAGGGGGTGAAAGTTTGTATCGGACTTGCATTATTTTTGATCTGAGGTCAAGTTATGGTCATCAACGTAACGTAATATTTAAATTAATCTGTAAATACATATGTATATTTTCGTATTTGTATATAATCAACTTCCACACGAGCAAAGCCGCGGGCAACAGCTAGCTAGTAATGTATAATCTGAACAAGTAGTAAGATGTGGTGAAAAATTAAAACAATTTAAACCGTCCAACTAACAATGCTACAATGCTATTAAAAATAAGTATATAGAGAGAGGAGAGTAAATCACAATAGATACTCCCATTCTCTCATTTGATTCAAATGGAATCGAACGATAGCCTGCTGATACATTTGTGTATTCAGATATTCTGGTATTATATGTTGGCTTTTATTAAATTATCAATTAAATATGCCATTATGATAAAATATTGCTGTAGTAAAATTTGAATAAATAAGAGAGCGAATATTCAAATTGGTATTTAATTGCCGCCATATTTTAATTTGTTAATTTTAAGTTATAACTATGACTGACTCAGATTAAGGAAGCTTAAGTTTTATATAATTTACCAGGTACACTGGACCTTTACTTTTAACAGCTCGGTACACAGAAATGGCATGGCTTTAAAATAAAAAAGACTTTGTCAAACTTTGCCTACGATGGTGTTTTTATATAAAAAAAAGAGATAGAATTAAAGGTATCTATTTAACTTAATTCATAATTAATAAATAAAAACCTTTAAGTTGAAAACATTTACTCGCTAAAATATTAAATCCATCTAATATATAATAAAAAATATACATAGTTGTAACTCACTTAAGAAACGGGTATGGAAAAGACAGAAAAAAGTGTTTAAAAAATAAGAAAACACAAGGAACTTCACAAAGCTATATAAAAAAAAGTATATACTTATGAGTTAGGAGCAGTTAATTTAAAGATTTTAATAGTAAGACATAGCATATAATAAAAGAAAATGAAATAATTAAGAAAGCTGTATGGCCTTCCTCCCTTTTCATGGGCCAGATCTATCAGGATAGCTTGCGGGAAAAGTTAATGTTGGTGGCAAGGTAGTTGGTTGGGTTCGAAATGATACTGGGGTTTCATATTTTGATTTAGTAGTAGCACTAAGAGATATGACAAAATGTGATATTAAAGGTGATATCAAAGAAATACAAGCGATTGTATTCTCACGATCGTGGAAGAACTGGCTTATTCATGAAAACTTAGGCTGATATTGTGACTTACATTGTGACCCCCTACAGAACTTGATCATGGGACCCTTGGCTAGATGGTTGCCTCCTAAGCACAAGCGTTTCCGAAGACCCGAAGATGCGGTATATTTGGTCCGGCGTCGAGCAAAGTAACTTTCTCCGAAATAAATGATAATGTGTAAGCCCCTATATATGTCAATATATCAAAGACTTTCATAGCGTGATCTGGCCTAGTTAGGCCACAACTAGTGCAAATTTGTTATGAGTAGTCAGCATTTCTATTTAATGTTTACTAATTCACTATACCAAGCTCGTTTAGCTAGCGCTTTCAGTCATGTAAGCCCAACAAGTTATGCAAATCAAAATAAACATCCCGGTCTAGCTCAGGGTTGTATAACTGATTCAAAACTTGTGTTCATCCGTCTGACGTGTGAACCAAGACCACCTTGTCACTGCATAACAAAACTAAATAATTTTGAATTTTTAGAGCACGTTATCACCAATGAAGGGTGAATTATTTCTATAAAATCTGACAATTACAGGGGAATTTGTGTTAAGAAAATATTGGCAGCCCCGAAAAATAATTCAACAGCTGCAGCGTGAGACGTTGAATTTTGGTGGCCGTTGAAATGTATATATCTCAACGACCACCAAGTTGTTACACATATATTATATTAAGTGGAGTGAAAATACAAGAATTCTTTTTCCCAAATATTATTTCTCTGACACTACAATAGTTATAAATGAACATAACAAACAATATAAACAAATATTGATTTATCAGAAGTAGTCTTGAGGTTGAGCAATTCACTTGAAGAACTGTTGCTTAGAATCGAATTTAGGAAGTTCCTTCCTGGGTTGAATCTGGGTTCTGATTAAACCAGATCTGGTTTCCTGGCCGAAAACAGTTGCTAAAGCTTCAGTCACTACTATAGTTTAATATGTCTTTCAACAGCCTGTGAATGACAAAGAAACTTTGCGATATTAATTTTGAAGCAAGTTTTGATGATTCCATGCAAGTTTATTCGGGCAGAGTAGAGTGGCTGCCAGCTCATGAACGTCATCCCAATTAATCAATATAAAATGTTCCTGTGAAGAAAGATTAATTTAGGAATGTGAAACGGGCGTTTACCACTGCTCCGAACGATGCCTCTAGCCTTGATTACCCGTCGCTATCAAAGTTGACGAATATGTTGCCTTTCATCCTGCAACATGGTTAGTAATACGTTTTCCGAGTGTGCAGAGTAGGCATTTCTCTGGATAACATCAAAGACAACCTTTTTGTATTTTTCTGGTAAGAAGGAGCTCTTTGCGATAATTCCATGTAGACGTTGGCTACCATGAGTGGCTTTGGAGTTTATTAAATTTCGAACCAAGCGGCGTAAACTCTCGTGACGAACTTGGCTAAAAGATTCAAGGCTCATTTCTTTCGCTGGTGGCTACATACAAACGTAAAATTATATTGGCTGTTGTTAACCACCTTGAATTAGCGATTTTACCTGGATCTCGAATTTCCAGACCAGAGGGAAAACCACCGGATGACACGTCATGACAAATTTCAAGAAGGTATTTTTGATAAGTACTCAGGTGATCGAAGATAACTTCTGTCAACAACGTTGGTTGGTATTGTAGCATTTATAGCCACTGGAAGCTGCTCGCACATTTTTAGGGCTTTTCCAGTCCATCCTGAAAATTGATTGGACCCAGACTTCTTTCCATCAACAGCTTGAAACAAATGACGAAGGGGCAACTCATTGGTGTGAGGGAGGCACACAAACCAATGTTATTTGTAACCAACAAATTTTTTAAGAAGAGCTATAACTACAGTCTTGTGCCCTGTGTTTACGTTAGTACCATAACATCGAATTGCTATTAGTTTGTAAATATTAAGCCTTCTTGTAGAACTCTGTCTAAAACTTAATAATTCTCTGAGAAATACTGGTGCTTTTACCAGTAACTGGCATGTTGTGTCCCAAATAAGTGGAGCCAGGCTCAGCCAGTAAGACAATATATTCTTCTGTTTCTTTAATGTGGTGTAACTTTTAACCTTTTGTGTCTAACTACATAGCTTTGTCTTTCCTTCCATCAAAATATAAACCTTGCAGTTCTACCTCTGATTCTCTTGCATTCGACTGGAGTTCTCACCGTACCTTCTAGCGTTATATTATTATTTTGTTTCTATCAATGACGTTAGCTGTATCTTTGGGTGATACAAGGCTCACGTCTTGAACAGATGTAGTAATAATGGTTGCTGAACTGTCTGATACATTGTTCTGTCACAAGCAGCAGCCAATCATTCGTAAGAAAAACTGCTTTTTACTTGAGCATGAGGTTTAAGTGAATGATAAATGCTGTTATCTGCCTCCACTTTATACCATTTAAAAGATCAGGTTAGGCCTCTTCTTCCTCCTCGTCAGTATCGCAATCACTCGTTTCAGTCACATCACAACCTACTGCTATGTCAAAAATAGATGAAGTCCTAAAGTAAGAACGGTTTCTTCATTAAACTTTCTTTTCACCTCGGTTTTAAATGTCATATTATTTGATGTTTCATTTTCTTTGTTGTTTGTATGTCAACACCACCAATCGCCATTTTACGCTCTTGTCTCTGATCTGCCAAGAAAGCGCGCCTCACCTCTCCCCCCCATAATTGGAATTTTAACAAAGCATTTGTATTGAAAAAAGTATATGCATGTACAGAAGGCAATATCAAAAAGAGTACATTTGGCATTCTCTAGAAAATCGTTTTACTTTCTCAACCCGTTTCCTATATGCAGGAGTCTTCTTAATGTTATTTTTGTAATTTCCAAGTTATTTTTAATCAAGCAGACAATTTCTTGATCACTTACCGTGGTTATCGAGACTTTCTGCCAAATAGTATTAAAGTCATGAGGAACGATGTCACTAATGTCTTGGGGTAGGTTCCTTATTATTTGCTTTCGATTTTAAATCTGTTTTCACCCAGAAGTAATGTTTCAATACATATGCACGAGTTGGGAACAAAGTTTCTTTGAATTTAATAAAGGCTCTAAGAAAAGAACAGGAATTTTCACTTAGAGCTAACGTTAATTTTGACTCTATTTCAACACACAGACACAGTGCTCGGTAAAAACAGTCAAAAGCGTTAGGACAAGAAAATATAGAATAAATGAACAATAAAACAGCAGCGATGGCTAACGCCAACACGCCACCCAACTGTCATGCGCTTGCGCGTAGCCTAGGTTTTGCCTCCAACCTCCGCGCCCCCCTAGAACCCACCCACCGACCCACCGTTCCGTCATCCCATATCACATTCTTACCTGTTCTTCATAGTCCAGTATTATCAGGCTACATTCAATGCAAAGCGTGTAATGAAGCTCATCTCAGGGCAGTGGGTCTTTTTTTCGATTAATTTAATATCATTGAAACTTTATATAAGATGCGCAACCTCAAGACAGTTGAATTTTGGTTAAATATTTTTAGAGAATAGGCAACTATTAGGAGGTCAGGCATATCAAAATTCAAAATTAAAATAATTCGCTCCACCTTAACAAATATATATATATAAATAAATATATCTAATATATATTCTGATCTGGTGTGTTGAGGTTGATTTTTGAGTATTTAATTATACTTATTATTATTCATACTATTTAAAGGTGTGTCAACACATCTAGTTTATTAGCGCAGTTTCCTCATGTAATTTTATATAGCCTATGTATGGTTTATTAATTCTCTATTCCACTAATGTGGATAATTTGCTCAAAGATACATTCTTCATATCCATAAAGCATAAAATAAATCGTTAATACAACTAAACTTTTTAATAGTTAAGCTAAGGTAAATTAAGATTGTGTGTTTGAATATCATTAATTTATGAGTCTATAATATATTAAGTAATCTTATTTGTAATTACAGTAGGAACTACGCATATCAGATTGAAACCAGAAGAAGAAGAAGTCAACTTTATTGCTCTCTCATACATATCCCTTGTGTAGTAAATCCCAGCGTATTTTGAGACGTGTTGTGTTTTTTGTGCAATTATATAGCTCAAGAACTTTTTATAGAGGTAATAACCACGTTTTCTTTCCTGACATCGGAAACCCTGTTTACTTCTTCTTCTCATTTTTATTTATCACCGTGTTTTACTACCCATTCAGGTTATACGTATATGTACTAGCTGCGCGAATGTGTTAGGGATGAGTAAGGTTGAATTTTATAGTAACTGTACACGTATTTACCTAGAGGAAGAGGGGAAACCACTTTATAAATCTGATCCTCAGTACACCCTACCGGGATTCGAACCCTGATTTCCCCATCATTGGCAATCTGTCCATCGCGAGAGTGATGCCTTAGAACCGTTTGACCACCGAAGTTGGTTAAACCCTGTCTCATTAGCGTCCATGCATTATCGATTAATTGAATAAAACCATGTATCTAAATATATGTAGGCACCTTTATTAATATTTTTTTAAATTTTGATACTACAGTCTTCAAATTAAAACCTTCATATTTTTCTTGACTCAAATAGAAATAGGTTTGGCACTACTCGACCCATTACTGTCAGAATAAGTTGTGTTTTTCTTGACTTGCAGCTTTTCTTTTATTTTTTTGAAATTTAAAAACTTTCAGTACATACTTGGGTTATACACCTTTATTTTTATAAACATAGAAAATAGTTAGGTTAAGGCTAAGAGAATTTATCGAAATGAATCGCTTTAGTTTTAAGTACCATATAGATAATTATATCCCATTTGGATGTGTGAGTACAAACGTGTACAAATTTGTGATTATTTTAGAAAATGAATTTGGGAATGCCAGGCCTCCACCGTGGTTCCGATTCCACATTAAACTGTAGATCTTCCATTTCATCTCACAATCCCTCTAACATTACACATTAGCGTAAGTGCGTATTACCCGAACAGGTAGTAAGACGTGGTGCAATAATAATAATATAATAATAATAATTTTAGGTAATGCCCATAGTTTTTATAAAAAATTATGTTAGAAATTTATAGTCACTACAAATATTTTATAAGCACTCAATATTTTATAATCAGTGAAGTAAAGAGTGTTTCTTCAATGGAGAGGGTCACGGATTACAAAATAAAGTCAATATAGATGGTTTTGGGGTAAAGGACCCCCGATCCCTCAGAGCCAGATATTTGTGGCTTACAACCCAGCCAAGGATGGTGGACTTTTCTTGAGCGATAAGAGAATAAGAGTGCCATCTTGTTTATAATGATAAACCGTGACTATATATAAATGCAATCACAATCGTTACAGCGAACTTTAAAAAAAATCTATTATTTCTCTTTTTCTCCTTCAGTAAACTACTCTTAAATTTAGGATTGATAATCTAATTACAAAATTCCCTTGGGTGAAACTTATCACACCCCAGATACCAAGTTTAAGCCTGATCAGTAAAATAGTTTCGGCTCTAGTCCAAAGTATAATCAGACAGACGGCATTGCGAAAACAATTTTTGTTTGTTACAGGGGGTCATGGAAGGTAGACATTTATCAAAATCTCAAAATCTCAAGTTCGATTTTTTTTTTACAACCACAATACTTTCTCCCAAAGGGTCAAGAGAAAGTAAAAATAGAAAATTAGAATTTGGATAGAAAATATTGTTTGATTTTGAGAGTAATCGTTTAGATCGTCGGTATGTTTTGAGAAAATGATTTTTTGAAAAATTAAATGGACAAATTTGAAATAATTTAAGATGAGGGTTTAAGGGCTCGTGAGTTAAGGCCAGTATTTTTGCAGTTTATATATATTTTATTTTTCCAAAATAAATAATTTATTGTTTTGGTGTATACGTTCATTTTAATTAGCTACACATAGTAAAATAAACAGTTCCTGAGTATTTTTCATGAGCACCCTTAAATTATTTGATGATAATTAATTGATAACGTTTTAAATTGAAAGGAAAAGGCCTCAGCAAACGACGCAATACACATGCCAGATATTAGAGAACACGTTATAGGCCTACTATGTGTATAGCTAGCACTATTTTATTTATTTTGTTTAAAAAATCTACCGTAAAAAAACAAATAAATTGGCCTCTTACGTTCCCTTACATCCCGCTTTGAGCGTCTAAACAACTCACTAAATATTAAAGAGTAGAAAAGTATATATTATTTTAAGTAAGTGTATGAATATTATTGAAGCTATTAAGATTATTTAAATGATCCATATTGTGTCTTACAATAACATTTTAAGGTGTTACTAGGAAATACTTTTTTTAAATCTAAAAATGACGGAAAGGTGGGGGAGTGGTGGGAAAACTAAGCTGTAAAACTTAACACTTGAGGTTATTTATTCATCATCTGTGCTTGTCAAACCAGTTACTATTAAGTTAATTCTAGGGTGAATTTAGGGATAACACTAATTAATTACAGAACTCTAACTGAACGACCATCCAATGTTGAAACAAATAGGGGCGATTTAATATCTAGATTTTAAATATTTGTGGAACTGAACATAGCAATTTAAACGTTCACATCCACACGTCCATTCTAGACTCTGACTTTAAATAATAAGAGAATAATGACCCTGAGATGAATCTTCATTTTATTAATATAAAATAAAAATCATGATTTTTCTTTGAGGTATGAGCATAATATAACATATTAAAATTGAACTAAATCTCTACAATGATTCATCTGTATCCTAAATCACAGACTTAATGTGGGGTGCTAGTGAGCGCGAGTTTAGTGCATTAATTTTGCAGTTTTTATAGCACAAACATTTTTTGGCCAAAATAAATCAAATATTTCTTCTATACAATCATAGAGTTTAGTTTTCTGCACACGCTAATCTCAAAAGTTGTTGAATATCAGTCATAAGCATGGCAACATATGATGACAAACTTTTTAAATAAAGAGAAATGTTTGTCACCAACTGCCACCATGCTCATGACAGATAGTCAACAATTGTTGAGATTAGCATGTGCAGAAAACAAAACTCTATATTTCTATAGAAGAAATATTTGATTTATTTTGGCCAAAAGATGTTTGTACTATAAAAACTGTAAAAATACTGCCCTAAACTCACGTTCACTAGCACTCTACCTTAAGAGATTTAGGGACAAACGTAATCTTAGCACCCTTTTTTTAATCTTAGGGGCCATAAAATGTCAAGATTCATCATACTCTAGATTATAGAGGCTAAAAGGTTTATTGGTGATCTTTCTTTGAGAAAATAAAAGGCATAGGCCTACACGTGAGGTTGTTCAATGAGACCACTGATAACTGATAAGTAAAACCAGAAAAAACAGGAATTGTGCTTTTATTTTATGCAATGGGTGGACACCCGGAAAAAGTGCTGACATTTGGTCTGATGGGAATATAAGGGCCAGGAACACTTTAAAACTTCTAGGGGCAGTTAAATTTTGAAAAATGTTTATGGGAGGATAACTCTTAATATATTAATAGAGGTACTTTTTAACCATATCGGCTCGAGTCCTAAAATTTAGTGGCATGTTCATAGGCCTAATAATTGGTTCAAAGTTTCACAACCGGAGTAAAAGCGTTTAGTAATATGGAAAATATTTTTGGTGGCCAGTAAAACCGGTAACTATGCTGTAATTGTATTATAAAATTTGAATAGCTCCCCTTTTATTTCAGCCACAGTCTGGTATCGAGTTTTTATCACCTAGACTTACACTCGGGCTCTTTATACTGTAGTCCTTGCTTTTTTTTTATTAGATCCCTCCAGCTGACGACGCTATGACGTGGTACCGATGGTCAAGAGTTAAACAAACAACTGGACTCTGGATAGAGCCAACAGGAGCCGCGCACCATATTCCCATCCTACATGGCAATATCCCCAAGGGAACATTCTGCCGGTGGTAATGTGTGAAATCTAATTAGCCATTCTGTGTTTTCATCTGAAAATGTAGTGTGACATGAGGTGAACACTCTTACATTCAACCTCTCTGGTGTGGCCAAACTGTTAAAACCGTCAACCACACGTATTAGGATCTTAATTTGATTCAAGGTGATGTTTTGAAGGGTATGGGAGTTATGCTCACCCATAACAGTGATCACGTGGTCAAAGACAGCAATATCTAACCTACGGTCTGTCACGAGCTTTGGATAGGGGTTGTAAATCACCGATCTATTGTATCAGACTTATAAATGTAGGTCGAGGTTCTAGTCACGACTCGTTAAGCGCAAATTCTGGTACATTGACTCTCAACTCTACCTTCCCATCTCTACCCTATTAGTGCGGCTAAATGTCTCTTTTCCGGATGGATAGTAAGCACCATTGGGATAAAAAAAAAACATACGTCGAACATCTTTTCCTTCCCGCTTGATCTATTTAAAAAGTTCTCCTTTTATGTGTGGGCGGGAGGGGGAAAAAAAGGCAAGCGCGGGCAGAAAGACGTGTGTAGGGAAATGTTCTCCTAGATTTGCTCAAGTTTCTGAAGCAGCAGAAAAGTAGGAGCAACGGGAGTAGGAGTGGTAGAAGTAAAGGGGCTAGGGGGGAACGAAAGTTCAATCGACCATGCTAACATCCTCCCCTCTAGAACGAAGAAATCCCACCTCTTTCTCTGTCTTCAACTACAGCGTATCAAAACTAACCAAGCGAAAAATGGTTTGCCTTTACAGGCTCTATATATATAGACCCCTTTACCCCTTCAAACCTCCTCCAACCTCATCCCTGCTTTCCCATTTTTGGGAGTGAAAAAAAAGTTTCGGCAAAAAGACGACTTAAATAGACTGTTTATTTCCTTTTGCACTAAGAAGGGGGGGGGATGGGGAAGTTATCGGCTGAAAATAACCTACGCATGACTCCACAGCCTTTTTCTTTTTCGTCTTCTGCCTTGGAAAAGTATTCCTATTACTTCTAGAAAGGCCTTCAAGAAAATAGTGAAGGCTGTCCGTTATTCACAACGACTGATGACTTTTAAGTGTTCTTTTTTTTTCCTTGCTTATTTCCTTTAGCGCCTTTTCCTAAAAGTCAAGATTGTTAAAATGTCTTTAAAAGCACTGGGAAGGTTTAAAGTGTTTTCCCTTCATACGTGATGACATTTGCTACTCCACGCTATTTCTATCATTTAAGACTCTCAAAGCCAAAATATAAGAGTAAATAAAAATGTAGGGCTAGCCTATAATAGAGCAAACTATCTTCCTTTGAAATGGTCTCGTTTTCAACCTCCTGGAGTTTGCCAGAAATGTTTGGAGAGGCCGCGAGCAAGTCAAGTGAGCTCTAATGGGACATAGTGATAAAAAAAAAAGACTACTTGAAAGTGTTTCACTAGATTTATGTGTGTAAAGGATATGGGTATATAATGGAGAGGGCGTAAATACACCCATATGATATCCCACTCGTTAAGTGTTTCAAAGCCTGGATCATTCAGAAGCCAAGTGGTAAAGGTCAATTTAAATTATATCTGCATCAGTGGGCAAGGATAAAATGTTTAACTCATTTAATAGGACTTCCTGTGATGGGAAGGTTTTCTATCTGGCTGCACTGGAGGTGGATCTTCCTAATAGCTTCCCACGCAAATACGAGTACATTTATTATAAATTCTCCTACATTCCTTATCTCAACCACAAATTAGCCTAATAATAATAATAAGTGCTCAGCCCAGGGCTAGTCCTGATCTGGGCAAGTACTCAGCCCCTCAACCGGATAGTGCTGCCCGCACCTTCTGGGAGAAAGTACATGTCCTAGGGAAGTCATGAAATTGGTAGCTTACCTTGCTTATGCATTGGATTTCTATGAGTGAACGACAAAGACCCTACACATTTTGCCAGAAAGGTATTTTTCCCCACACCTTTCAGGGATCTTTAACATGCCACATCGACGTGGGACCGACCGATTTACTTCCTCTCCAGAGGAAGTTGTGCTACGGATTTTCATCTCTCAGCTGAGGTGACCTGGTGGTCTAGGGGTAAGGTGTCAGACTCTCTGTGCGGGCGGCCGGGGTTCAATCCTCGATCCCGGCACAGATTTATCTGATTACCAAACCCTTCCTTCACCTCTGACAAGACGTGTATTAATCACAAATTGTGAATGTGAGGAATGCCAGGCCTCCACCGTGGTTCGGATTCCACGTTAATCTGTAGTCCTCCATTTCATCTCACATTCACCCTACCATTACACATTAGCGTAAGTGCGTATAACTCGAATGGGTAGTAAGACGGGGTGCTAATAGTAATATAATAATAATAATAATAATATAATAATTCATCTCTCAGTAAAAATCCCTTGACTTCGACTAGTGGACTGAGTGGTTCAAACTATATAAAACACTTATTTATAGGCTATATGAGAAAATAAAACTGCTCCGAGAATATTTTGTAAAAAAATATATATTTACAATGCATTGTAAAAGCTTTCTAATCTATTTATTTGAACTTACTTTATAGGATACTTTGTACAGCTATAGCCGTAACATAATGGTATAGTCGAGCTCTAAGCTTCGCTAGTTTTGTGCAATTAATTTGACAGGTGTATGTTTTCTTCCATATTTTATCGGAGTTTATAAAAATTCGTGCAATTCCTATTAATATTACTATTCTTTTTGTCTGATTCATAATTAATCAGACTTATTACGCCTCAGGTGCTTCTTGATACCAACCACAAGACGACATCTTCTTAGACTAATGGAATAGGCCAGTTCATTATGCAAAATTGGCTCTTTCCATTCTGGTCTAGGTAGGTATCGTCTTGTAGGGCTGTTTATGAAAATGGCCATATGAATCAGGCCCTTTATAACAAACAAGTGATCATTTAAAATATCTAACGTCGTATGAAAACTTTGATGGTGTTACCTATTTCAAAAACAAACATTTGCCTAACAGATTAAGCTTCTCTCTCCCCTCTAAGATTTATTTTTGGCCCCCTTTTCCAAGTCATCTAACACCTTAGTAAATGTTATAACAATAATTAATAGTCATAGAAAACTACTATTTTAGTAATCACAACTTATAATGAATATTTTAGTTTCGGTTTTGTGTTGAAAACGTCATCAGTCAGTCAGATTGACTGAATGAAGATAAAAAAAAAACCTGCATTACTTAAAACCAAAATAAATAATTGAAATAATGCTATAACTTAGTTATAATTTACAACACTTAACGATAAACATATTCAACTATTTAAATTGTGAATAATCAGGACATAAGTTATTTGACTGCAATTATTTCCACCAAATTTATAATAATGTAAGGTTCCCTTTCGTGGGCCCTCCTACACCACTGGGGCCCCCCGCATCACAGGCCCAGTGGGCCTGGGTGCTATGCCACTGCCGTCGAATGTGTTAAGGATACACACCATTATATCCAAGAAAGATAAGAGAAGCACAAGATGGTTAGTGATAATATTTGTGGTTTTCCTCTTATATCTGATTTTCATAAAAAAAACTTAGGAAAAAACGACAATGCCGCAGCATGCCGGCATTGAAGGTTGTACCAGCAGCGTGATATTTCCAAATGAGATCGTTCATTATCGTGGAAAAACCCACATAAAAATGTTATTTAAATTATTCCTATGTTATATATTGAGTAAACACGTGTTGATTAATCTTGCGGTGCTACCTATTTCTCAAATAAAATATCAATTGACAGTTGTTGTTTTACCTTTTTTATATAAGAAAATGCGCTCTGAAGAGCTATGAAACATTTCTAATAAGAACTTGTATATACTTATACGTAAATCTTTAAAATATGTAATACTAGCATATAAACAAATATGAAAGTGGGAATCAATTAATCCAAACCCAATATTTTACTAACTTGAATTATCTAAGACATTATTATAAAAAAATCTAACAAGTTGCCTTTTTTTTACCCTTTAAAATGTGAATATATATTTTGAACGATCAATTTTTTTTGTTTGTTTTGCAGTTAGGTTAGTACCAATATCAACCAAACTGATCGCCTTTCGATCTATATCCATAACTCACAACATGCAATTTCCGCCAAAAAAATGATACAGAAAAAAATATCAACAAGATCTTCCCTTTGGCATTTTGTAGATGTGTTTAGAATCGCTGAATTGGCGGGTTGCACCCTCCACGTGTAAAGAAATGCGATATTTATGGATTCTTGATAAGGGGGGGGGGGGGGGAAATGGACATTTTCTGTTTGACTGGGAATCGTAATATCGCTGTACGTATAGCTTTGGTCAAATCATATCACACGAATGCGTGGAGCGGAAAACTAGGAAAAGATGCTGGAGACGACGTAGCAAGCCCATGGCACACGAGGCGACATCATAGATTGGGTTTTAGATTTGTTATCGTTTTGAGTCATGTGTACTGGTTCTTTCACACACACACACACACACACATATATATATATATATATTGGTATTACACACACATATATATATGACAATGGTATTACACACACACACACACACATATTATATATACATATATATATATATATATAATATATAATATATATATATATATATAGGCAATGGTATTACTGTCATAATAGTAAACATAGATTCATCAATTAACGTAACTTGACTAGAGAGAAAGAGACACACACACATACATAATATATATATATATATGTGTGTGTGAGTCTGTGTGTGTTGTGTGTGTCTTTAGTCAAGTTACGTTAATTGATGAATCTATGTTTACTACTAAGACAGTGATACCAATGCCAAAAAAAAAGTTGAGGTGTCTACAAAAATGACCTTGAGCTGTAAGTATGCACAAAAATCACCACACTTCTGAATGGTCAATTCTTAATTACAATCGCTATGATTTGTACAATAAAGTTACAGGCATCTAGTATAGTATTATTACTAAGCTTTGAAGACGATTCGACTACCCATTACTGCCATAATTGCGAGTAACAAAATTAACCTAACTGCATATTATTCCTTAACCAGGCTACATGTATTTTAATCAACTAGGGCCGTGAAAGGTAAAAGGTATAGAAAATTTAGTTGCATTTGCGTGAAATGGGAAGACGCTTGGGTAAAAAATCATCCTCATTACACATGTTCGGGATTAGAGCCCTGACCTCATCACTTGCAAACCAAACTAGATGAATCGTGGTAAATTTAGTCCACGTGCGCATTGATCCAGATAATAGCAGTTTCACTAGTTTATTAAGGCAGCACACTTCCCTAGCGTTTGCAGGTTTAATTGCCAGTCGGGTATCTCGTATGCTAGACAGATGCTAGATCAAGGTAACGTACATTAGGTACTGCCATACACATGTATCGCAAATGCCAGCCACTCGGTCTTGCAGGAATCTCATACATACGAGACAAAACCTCAAACCTTTAAGAGATTTTGCCAGGTGTGAGACGCTCGTGCACGCAACTCCGTATGCGTCAAGCTTCGCAGACAGCCAACATATTCATTGTTGTAGTCAATGGTGTTCACGAGACGTGTCATTTATTTGTCAGTTACACTATCTTGACATACAAGTAAACTGTTAAAATTTTACTCGGGGCATCTAAATCACAGACAGTATTGGCCAAGATATTTGTAAAGTTCAGCAAATTGAAGGGATGACCTTATCACTGCCTAGGTCATCCTAGTCCTCTTTTTATTCTTTTCCACCGATAAACTGTGATCAACAACACATCTTCCCCTGAGGATAACCTGTCCGTGACTGGCGTATGACAGGTGGGTTTGCGGTGACCTCTCCAAATCGTAATTCGAGATCGCCAACTGGAATCTGATAGAAGCGATCATCTTGCAAATTCTAGATAAGCGTGCGCGGCCCACCTTCAGGTTAGATGAAGGAGAACGAGAGTTATTCATAATTTTTCTATTTATTTTAGGTAATTAACGTGCAATTTCTGAACCGACTTATTATATCAGCACACGATAATTTCTATGAGCGAGAGTGTGTAAAGGTCTACCAATTTTGCCGGGAAAAGAATTTTCACATATATTTAAGTTTTTTTTTTACATGACACAATCGATAAGGGACATATGGCTTTATTTACCCTCCAAATGGATTTGTGTTATTATCGCTCAATAAAAATCAGTTGACCACAGCTGGGTTTGAACCTAAGAACATTGGGTACTAATTCAAGCGCTTTACCCCAATATCATTGAGGTCTACAATATTTTTATAACTAATCAATTTCGTCCAAATTAAATCGAATATTAATTCACTAGCCAAGATTAGTTTAATTCTCTACACAGTAATATCAATAGCTCTTGGAGTATTTATGATGGGTAGAGCAAATTTTGGCAAACACTTTTTCCTCCCACTTAAAAGCTTCTCGTCAAATGTTTAGATGCTCCTGAAAAATATTCTAGATAGTTGAGAATGCAATGTGAAGAAAAATAAATCATGTTTAACTACTTAAGCAGCATTTTATTTAGTTTTGACAAAAAGAGTTTTGTTATAAAAACTGTATAAATACGAACGTTTAATCACGCGCCCTCTTCATCTAACCTTAAATCAACAAATACAAGAAAACAGGATAATAAAACATATTTTAAGCATTTACACGGGCTTTCACTTTCAGAGATGTACGGATACTATAAAATGGAGTCTCCTTTAGTCCTTATTATTTTCTTCATGTATACATTCCTAATATCACCTTAAACACTAAGTTCACTACATGTGGCTAAAACATATTTATATCATAAAATGTATATACTGCATTATTATTCTATATATTTTCTATTTCTTTTTATTTCAAAATATTAAATGAAAACTCTCAAATAATAGATGTATAAAAAAAAAGCAAGATTTTATAAAATCCTTGGATATTTCGTAAATATTACGACATTGAAAGTACTAACATTGTAAAATGTCTTAAATTGTGTAAGGAAAGTTATAATAAAAAAGGAGAGTTAAGTTTATTTTATTTGTTCATAAGTTATTTTTTATAGTCTTGCAGTAAAGGAATTTATCTCCATCCCTGTACTATAAAAGGAATCCTTTTCATCGTGTAACCCAACCTTTCAAACCACCACCATACCCTCTCCACCAACCAACAGCCCCTTTAAAGTACACGCCATACTCCCCTTTCCGACTCAAAATAAGAGGGTTTATATTCGAGAGATGCAAACATGTACAGGCAGATGGCAGTATAGCTGTACGCGCTTTGGGCCCCAAATTGAATACCGCAAATTGCATCTCCTCTCTCCTTTCGTTCCTGCAACGTCGACGACCGTCGACTAGGTCGCCGTCGCCGTAGTCTTGTGTCTTGGTACGGGCGCATGGAGCTGTAGGGGTTGGAGGGGGTGGGGGCGAAGGGTGAGGTTGCCAGAGGACTCGGCTCTAATTTCACAGTTGGCCTCTTCGGCCTCTTCCCGTGTCTAAAACCTCCCTACCCCCCCCCTCCAACCGATCCCTTTTCAAAGCTAGGAGTACCTCCCTTTTCATCCCCCCCCCCCCCCCCCCACAACCGTACAAACTCCTACCACATCACCGCACGTCCCCAGTAGACCTGGCATCTTGACTTGTGACTGATGTCAAGTCACATGCGAGATGCAAGCCAACATACAAATATAAAATACCTTCTCTATCATTTTTTTTTTTTCGTTTTAAAACGAAAACGTTATTTCTCGATATTCGTCAAAAAGCCATGCATATGATGTATTGGAAATTTCTAAGCAAATCGACATGACATCTTTTAAATAAAATAATTTTTAAAATATACATCTAGATGTGTGTTTTTTAACATTCTTGATCTAGATGTATATTTTTTAACATTCTAGATCTAGATGTATATTTTTTAACCTTCTAGATCTAGATGTATATGTTTATTATGCATACATACATATATATATAATTTAATTTTAAACATTTACACACATATATATTTATATATTACACACACAAAATACACATCAAAATATCCACATATACACCTTAATATCTTACAAACACATTCCTGTAGATAGAGAATACCAATCTGGACTAGTTATAAACCAAATGTGGGATATGGATGTGTAAGAGAAGCCTTAAGGAAGTCAATTTTTCATTTCAATTTTTCATTTTAGAATAGTTTTATATTTTCGATGGTTCAATGAGGTGTTATAGAATGTTGAAAGAGCCACACTTCATTGGAACTTTTGCATCCTAAGTGATTCAAGTGTTCGTTAGCGGCGCTAGAGGATGTGTCAACTGTGTTGGCACTGTGAAAGGAAAGGAAATTCCTGGTTGATCAGTGGAACGGACAGTTGTGTAGATATAATTCAAACAAATGGTACGACACAATGGCACGAAATTTCTCATATTGAGTATCATATCTTTGAAAAAAAAAAATTCAAATTACTTTTTAAGTAAAACTTAAACTACCCTTTAGATCATTCTACTCTCAAGATTTTATTGCACTATTTTAACAAGTGTATGGTTACAAGCTATAAATTGTGATTTCAAATCATATAGTTGACGAGTTTTAAGGGGTAAAACTTGATATTTTATGTTTTTTGCGTACATAGTTAATATAAAGTATGTGGCTGATATTTTTTATAACTATACATTCATATAAGATGTATAGAAGGAAATATAAACATTATTAATACATATTATTTTGTAAGATTTATATTCATAATTAATAATAATAATAGAAAGATTTATAATATTTCATCTCACTTTACTTTATTAAATTTCTAGTCAACAATTGAGTTCTCTAACAGGCTAACACTGAAAATACAGAAGAGCATATAGTTTAAAATTACAAAACAATAAATGTATCAAGTTTGTATACAGGTAATTATAATAAACCAATAGCTAAAACATGGTAAGGAGGAAAGCAAGAAATAAATATTTGCTTCACTAATAATAACCAGTAGCCCTTACGAAACTTTCGCACATTCAACCCTCCCTCCCCACCTCCCAAAAAATTGTTTAGTATTTTGTTGGGTTGTTGAAATTAAATACTCAGCGAAGTGTATTCACAAAATAGCAAACAAAGTTTATTTTCAGTAATCGATACAAATATTGTTAGATTTTATTAACTTAAATTTTAAGCAAACAATGTGTTTTAACGTAAACTGAGTATGCTATGTCAGAAATCGGTAAACAATCATATCCACTTATACTTTAGTCATCGCTGTAGGCTTTGTATTGGTTGATAAAACGGTATATTGAAAACATAGATAATGTATAGGAATACTATTTCCAGGGAACAGTTCACAATAAATCAACATATATTAATTAATTATACGGGTATTCCTTAAACAGCTCTCCATTTCTGGTTCTCCTTTTAAGGTAAAAATCAAATTCTGTGAGTTTAGAGTTAGCGTTGTTTAAACAATGTTAGAGACGGCTGGGTTTTTGAGAGTTGCTGATAGAAAATATTTTAGGATTTCTATAAGCATGAGATAGCACAATTATTATGCCCACATATTTGAGGACAAATAGGCCACAAATGTTACTATTAAACAATGTCATGTGCTGATGTAATCAGCCTGTTTAGAATTTTCAAGTTGGATGTATCAAATAAATGTAAAAAGAATGTATATATATATATATATATATATATATATATATATAAATCCAATATAAACATGTGAAATAACTAAACGTGGATCCACTGAAATGATATTGGTTTGGATCAATCTAAAATATATAAAAAGTCATGGATGAAGGTAATTTTTCTTTAAATTAATATATGTAGAGTATCTTTTTATAATTCATCTATGAAGAAACACGCGCTTCTCAGAAATAATGTGAAAAGGATTTTACCAGTAAAATATATTTTTGATACAATATTTCCTGTTAAAGGAACAACTACGCAGTATTTGGCAAAGACGCCACTTCTCTATACCAATAAGAAGCTAGCCTTCACAACACCTGTCACCAGGACTCTTTCTATTAGTTAGTTTTTACACGTTGATGAGGGGAGAAAGATGCAAGGGGTATGTCATTTATAAGCCGTTGTGCGTTGTTTAAGGCACCGCCTACAGTCTCCACACACACAGCCACACGCACAATCCGCGCATCCCCTACAGACACGCACAAGTCAGTCATAGCCACACACTGGAAGTCACAGTCTAACACAGTATAAAATAACTAAATTAATATCACAAGTGTAAATTGATATAAATCATTTAATTGGAGTATGTATAAGTAATTAACAGATGTCATTTAAATAAACCGTGTGAGAATCAACAGCCATCAACAGTTCTCTTTCTTTAATGTTATTAATATACCGATTTAATTAGTGCTCGACCACGGAGCTATGACAACCTAAACATCGCCACAACATTATTATATCAGGGAATTAATCCGTAGTGTTTCAATCGACGCCCGACGTGGCTCGATTTAATTCAATAGTGTTACACCACTAGCACTACTTACAGTCATAATGTAGGTCTATTGGCCAGTAATTGGTCGTAGCTTAAATCATCAAATAGATTACCATTTGGCCAAATGTTTCAAGGTAAGCCCTAGCATTTCAAATAATGGGTGAGCTATCACATCAAAGATTACAACCAATGCATCCATTCTTAGACACTGGAATTGACTATTGCGATCCATTGTAAGTCCTACCTGGTCGTCAACGTGGAAACACCACAGTAAAACCTGCATATCAGCCTTAATTTGCTTTACAACGAAGGCAGTTGATAAAATGTTAGTAACCTGATCACAGGAAGTTACCTTGGGGCCTAAAACTTCTGGCTCGTATTGGTAAATGTGCTCGGATATATTCAGTTAATGCAACAAATATTGTAGAGGCCAATCGTGAATTTCAAGAGAATCACAATGTGTTTACATCTGAGCTTCCTCAGCAGTAGGTAGTGAATTGATTAATTGTCAAGAAACAATATAAGTGGTATTTTATTACAATCGCAATCCCCTCATTTTGGAAGGCTATGTGAAATTGTTAAGTCAGTGAAGTACCATTTTATACGCACTGTGGGAGGTGTTGTGCTTAAACTTGTTTAACATTAATATAGGCTTATCTTAATTCCCATATCCATTGATCCAATAACTTGTTCCCCTTTAGGTGAGTTAGAAGGGAGCGTGAATAAAGGGCTTTTTTTTGTTTGTTTTTAAGTATTTATATAACACTTTTTTCGGCCAAATTACTCATCCATTAGAAACACACAAAGTTTTTTTTTTTTCACATGCTGACAGCTTTTTAGTATCCGTCGAGGAGTATTAGAATTTAAAAAGTTTCTCATCTAATGTCATTATGCTCATGACAGATATTCAACAACTGTTGATATCACCATGTGAAGAAAATCAGTCCACTCATATGTTTCTACTGGAGCAATATTTTATTTATTTTGGCTTAAAAAAGTTTTGCATAAAAACTGCAAAAAGAACTGCCATTATCTCACGTTTCCTAAACTCCCACCTTAACACCCGGATGGGATGCACTCATGACCACAGTGGAACCAATTTTACAACCAGCAATTATGAATAGACTTTCTATATATGTATATTATATTCAAATCTTAACATGTTCGAAATAGTGAAATTTCTTTACATATATCGAATTTAATCAGATAGTTTTTGTTACACTTTCCATATCCTTGATGACTAAATTCACAAAACTTATCCATGTATTTGTTATACTATAATTATTTGTCACACAAATTCTGACTTTGACCATTTGTAATTCATCAAACAAGAAGCTAATTTAAATATCCCTTCCTTCTAAATCCAGAAGAGAAGTTTTGTTTGGAAACACGATGCCATTTACATGATAGTGATCGTTGCGGGGTGTGAAATGAGACAAAGTAAGGAATATATTGTAGAATATTAAAATAGGGAGGGAGTTATTTTCTTTAAGATATAGGATGACATTATTGTTCAAATATAATATTGGAAGCAAACACAAAATATAAAAGGCTGTGATTAGTGAAAACATGACACAACATACAGTAGCTCCATGGCTTTTTTGGTGCTGACTGACAGCTCACAGCTGACTTCTGACAGTCAACATTTAGGTATATACCTAAATTTTGACTGTCAGAAGTAACAGCTGATAAACACATGTTTTTGCATAACATACGGTTCGTCGTAAGGATACATAATTTGGTCTAATAACTTTTCAAAGCCGTCAGCTCTCAGCTGTGAGCTGTCAGTCAGCACCAAAGAAGCATACTGTCCATGCACTAAATTATGTAAAGTTTAACTTTTTTGAGCAGCCCATTCAGGTTATACACTTAATTAAGCTAATGGTTTTAGGGGTTATACAGGTTATATTTATAGGAAGTGTTTCCGCGCAATTTCGTAAAGGATGAGTGGAAAGTCATTTGGGAAAAGCCACTCGGACTAAAGCTGACCTTGATTCGAAACTCATTATTTCCTCGTCATCAACAGTCCAGTCTACTAAGAGAGCAGCACGTTATACCAATGGTCACCGAAGCGGTTACAATTTAACACTCACTGGGTTTTATAATGTACAGCTTTTCTGGAGAATTTGGCTTGTGCATTGCCCTTTACCTTGACAATAATGGCGTCTCTGGCTACAGCAATTGGTAGCTCAGTTTGCGGAGAGATTAGTATGCACTAATCGTACATCATTTCCCTTGGAGGCTCTTTCCATCTCCCGATAAGGTGAGAGTAATCACGGTAGAGAATATGACGGGAAAAGCTAATTTTGACCTTACTTAAGCCTAATCAACCGAACCTTGGAGACCATATAAATTATTCCTCTTTCGATAAAATCGTCTGATAGCAAAAATCGGGAATTGGGCCCTGAACCTCTTGGCCAGCATTGAGGGGCTATGACCACTATACCACTATACCACTATACCACTATAACCAAACAAAAAATGATCAAGCTAACCACATAAACTTATACACAAACCTAACAGATGAATGTATGGAATACATAAAATAATAAATCCTTTTAAGTAATATTCACTAATAATGTGCAGCTCCAACAGAGTTCACACCTGCTTCGGTGGCTGCATCGTCTAAGCACTACTCTTGTGTTTGACTAAACTACTGCTGACACGGAGATTAATGTTTGAATCCTGGTCGGGTGTACTGAGATTAGTTTATTCGAAAATGGTTTTACACACTCCCTACATGCAAATGCGTGTACACTTCACTTGGATTAAATTTTATTCATCACTAACTCATTGACATAATTAGTGCATATGCGTATAAGCTAAACAGATAGTAAAACGTGATACTAAAAAAAATAGTTCCCAGAAATATCAAGTCATCTACGTCCCCCTCTGTCACTTATGTGGCTCCGACATTGGTCGCAAACGCAATAGTCCACATGCACCACATATCACTCCACACCTGGAATCACTGGTGAACTCACGCACACCTGGACTCACGCACATTTGATTTCCTCAGTCCCCTCAGTTCACTCACTGGTGGACAGGGGGCCTATATGTCAAGAACCAATCATGTGCGAGTGTGAGTGAAAAAATACACCCGAACACTGGAATCGAATCCACGATCTTCGACTTAATACACCAATGCTCTAAATACTGTGCATCCAGGAGTCACCCGTGCTCTGAATAATTCTTTACCTACATTTTAATGTAGTCTGTGATGGACGTGTGGAAATCATCGGCTACGTACAAATATGCATATAATGATGAAATAAAAATTTAAATAATTATTTAATCCATCATTATATGCGCACTCGTACATCTGTCGTCGTAAGTTTGACAGCATAAAGCCATTCCGATTCGAAAGAGGTCGCGTTATTTGATATCTCGTGATCTTAATTGATCACACAAATGTAGCTGACGATTTTCGCACGTCAATCACAGACTCTGCCTTAAAATATGAGTGAATAGTGACCATAAGCACCTGATGACTCCGGATAGCTCAGTGGTTAGAACATTGGCATATTAAGTCCTATGGACTTGGGTTCTATGCACCTTTTCTGGTGTAATTTTCCAATTTAAAGAATGTTATATTTAGATGCAGTTATAACCATTATTAACAAATATATATAATAGCTCATCTAATTAATCCATAATAAATAGTGGTCAAATTTCATAACACATTAGTATTTTATTAGTGAAAGTAGATTGAATAAATTTTCAAAGATATCAAATAAGGTTCAACCTATAAAAGGGAAACGTAGCTTTCGCGGTCATGCTCCAGAAGGTCTCGATTTTCAGAAAACTGGTTTCGAATAAATTTAAACCCTTCCTAAATGCACCGAGCTCCTCTCTAAAATACGCTCCCTAAACCCTTTAATCTCTACGTTCCCTACTGCTAGTCCAGCACTAAGGAGGACTAGGAGGGAAAACAAATGACAAACAAGCTAGACTTTCTCTCTGCCCCTATTCTTTTATACTATATATATTATAATCTCATGTAGTAACAATACCTTTCAAATGCACTTAAAAAGTGAATAACAGGTTAAAGGCCACCTTGCCTATAACATTAATTTAGAATAACCAGTTTTGGTGGCTGAATGGTCTAAGGCACCACCCTCGTGGTATTATAGACTACCGATGACAGGTAGATCAAGGTTCGAATCTCTGTCTAGTATACTGAAGTTTTTTTACAAAATGGTTTTCCGCTCTCCTCCACGCAAATGTGGATACACTTCCTCTAAATATATAACCTTCCTTATACAAAAAACTATTGGCGTAATTAGTAAACAATCATGTAACCTGAAAACTAAGTAAGACGTGATGATAACAATTAATACGTTAAATATTATATTGTCAATATAATCATTCCCAGTCAGTGTTTTCCCTTGAGCGATAATTCCAAGGTCTATTACTAGTTATAATTACAATGTAGTGTTATGTCTTTAGACAGGTTAGTTGCATTGTCCAAATTGAGTCCTTCATCATGCCCTATCAGCAAATTTAATTTTAGATCCTGAAATTTCATTATATTTCCTAATTTGAGTTTGGGCAAATATATTCCTCTTTTCCCTTGATCCCCCTCCCCCGGCCTTCCACTTTGCCTTTTACGACATAGCTCGGTAAGCTACAGGATGACCCACGGAAAAGTAGCCCGCCTCTTATATCCATCAGGCGCCTCACTCTGAATTGGAAGAGGTCAATCCCCTTCTACCTATATTGTGACATGAAGAATGAGTCAATAAAGCTTTAGACAAGCAGTTCACTTGCTCATTCTTCATGTCACAATATTGATGGAAGGGGATTGACCTCCTCCGATTCAGAGTGAGGCACCTGCTGGATATAGGAGGTAGGCTACTTTCCCGTGGGCCACCCTGTATTTCATATCATAATATGACCAATCCAGGTGAACTTTATTCTTAGAATCACCTGCAGGATGGTTCTATTTTCCTTGACTCTTCTTAGATCTTCATGAATCACCTAATCCACCCGGTTTATATTCTTTATTCTCCTCCATTATCATGTATCAAATATTATGAATATTTATTCTACTTTTTCCTCGAAATCCGTGTCTTAGCTCAATATAAAGGAAGGTTTCAGTAGTAACACTTCCCATTTTAAAATACTGATTGTCAATAGTTCGAACCGTACGGGGAAAAAATGTTACTACTTATAAAAATAACTACAGTGATATTATTAGTCATGGCCACGAAAAATGCACTTCAACCATTGTCAAAAAATAATTTGAAGACCTTATTTTATTACCTAATTATAATCCTACAGAATTTATTATATTTAGCAACAAAAAACAATACAAGTTCGTTGTTTAAATAAAGTGAAAATGTTTCTACCTTAACACTGTGTTTTCGTAAGTATCCACCCATGCTTATTTTAAAAATTTTGGTATAGGTAGTGTATTTTCGAAAAATTGTACAAATCAATAATATGGACTGGGTCGATCCCAATTAGTCTGAATTATCGACGTTTTAGTTTATAAACTAAACTCTTCATGACATTATGTCAACCATCTTTCCTCGTAGGACTGACTTGTGTACAACGTACAGTATGTCCTTATCATGTGTTTTAATCGAGCTCCATGTCATACTACCCCCCCTTGAGATAGCTTCATATTTACATTATAAGCTAGGGATAGTGACGACGGGGTTGCTGAATAGTAGGGGTTGGTAGTCCCAGCCTGCTCACTACGTATGTTAACACACGTGGCTCCACTCGTAGGGTATGTCCATGGTTGTTTTTATGTGCCCTGGGACGGGGTGGGGTGATTGTACCCCATCACAGGCGCCAGACGTTCTGCCGATTAGGACACATGGTGGCTTACCAGTCTCTGACTAAAGGTAAGTAGGCTGAATATGTAGCGTATCGACGTCACAGCCCGACGTGGGGATCCCCGTAAATTATATTATTTTTATTTTTCTAACACCGCGTTTTACTACCCGTTCGGGTTATACGCCTATGTACTAATTATACTATTGATTTTAGGGATTAGTAAGGTTATATATATATGAAGTGTATCCGCATTTACGTGGAAAATTATTTTGGAAAAACCACCGTTGGTATACCTGGCAGAGAGTTGAACCTAGAACTCCCCGTCATCGGCAGTCTAGTCTACCGTGAGAGTAGCGCGTTAGATCACGCGGCCACCCAAGGGGGTATGCCCTTATAGAGTAGAGAGAATTTAGAGGGGGCTTATCCACATTTGAGTGTTAATTCTTGGAGGAGGAACTATCTCGGTATATAGGGCTGAAATTACAATCACTACCACAACGTTACCAACGAATCAGACGAGACGAGACAGATGCCTCTTTCGGCATTCCCCTTGGTGCGGTAATCTCCATAATTAGACACGAACTTAACAACCCTTAACTGGCATCGATAAACGAATTGGCTAAGGCCTCAACCTTTCAATAGACTGGCTGGTTGATGACATGCAGATCTAGGTTTGAATCCCAGTTGGGTGTACTGAGGATGGTTTATTTTCTAAATGGTTTTCCTCTATCCCTCTACGCACATGTGGTTTCATTTCCTCTAAGATTAAACCTTTGTTATCCCTATCGTATTAGCGTGAGTAGTACATAATCGATTACTAGAAAAATAAAGTTTAATTTACAATTGTGTTGTGTACCGACCTCGAAATTTGCGCTAGAGCTTTAAAACACTGGGTGACCTGGTGGTCTAGGGGTAAGGTGTTGGACTTCTGTGCTGGGGTTTGGGGTTCAATCCTCGGTCCTGGCACAGATTTTTCTGATTTCCAACCAATCACAACTTGTGAATGTGGGGAATGCCAGGCCTCCACCGTGGTTCGGATTCCACGTTAAACTGTAGGTCCTTCATTTCATCTCACAATCACCCTACCATTACACATTAGCGTAAGTGCGTATAACCCGAACGAGTATTAAAACGTGGTAATAATACTAATAATAATAATAATTTAAACACTGTTTTAGTTTATGGACGATCGTCCCCAGAAAAATCGTGACCAACAAAGATTTAGAATTCTTGTCACAAATCCTTAGAGGGTATACCGGCATTGGAGCTAATTATTAAGAACGGGGAATAAATCATTTTCAACACGTATTCTCACATTCCCAAACCTTTACCTAAGTAAATACAAATTATTAAGACATTTTATTTATGTTGTGATATTTTTAGTTTATGCTGTCAAGAAGATCATCTTATAAAAGAACAAAAAATACTCAAATATTTGATATTAGGTAGTTTTTATATTTTAGATAATTGTATTAATTATATGACTATACGCAATATGATATTAACAACATTGGTTCACTGCAAGCTTCATATTTTATACAAACAAAATACTATTTGCTGAAGTATATTACACTCCAAATATCTCATTCAAACATAGAATCCTAAAGCTTTGTAGAAAAAAAAAATTAGCAATGAATCTATAAAATCTACGTTTATTAGAGTTTATAACCATATGAATGGCCATACTGGCTGGGGCTACTTATACTTAGAACCACGTATTACTACCCGTTATGGATAAACGCTTAAGTATTAATTACGCTAATGCGTTAGGAATTGGGAAGGTTGAATATAAAAGAAGTGATCCCACATTTTCATGTAGGGAAAGTGGAAAACCACCCCAGTTCACCCGAGCGAGATTTTAACCTTGATCTCCCCATCCTCAGCAGCTTAGCTCATCAAGAAACAAGCATGTTATTCAACTACGCCATCAAGGTGGGCCTAGCGGCATCAAATTAGAAATAGATAGACTAGTTGAGGTCAGGTTTAAAGTATCGTCCAAGTGTATTGGCGAATAGATGGTGGGGGAGGGGGGGGGCGGCTTGTTCCATAATTGTTTTCCATAGTCGTTTTTCAATCTCTTCAACACGTAAATGCAGGTGCACTTCATCTAAAATTATATTTATAGTAACTACCTGTTAACTAAAGCCATTAATAAGCATGGTGTACAAAAAGTAATTAATAAATTAATACAATTTTTAATAATCCAATTTAAAACACAAATGTTTACTGTGGTGTGCTCATATCAGAAATAATATAATAAAATATTTTAAAATAATTTAATTTTAAATGTTAGTGCTCTTGTCATACAAGTAGCTTTTTTATTAATTGAATGAAAGTATGATAGAAAAAAAGATGAACTGTTAGAAGACCCCTTACAATTAACACACTTTTTATAGCTTTAGTGGTGACCTGGTGGTCTAGGGGTAAGGTGTCAGACTTCTATGCTGGCGGCCGGGGTTCAATCCTCGGTCCCGGCAAAGATTTATCTGATTGCCAAACCCTTCCTTCACCTCTGACAAGACATCTTGTGAATGTGGGGAATGCCAGGTCTCCACCGTGGTTCGGATTCCACGTTAAACTGTAGGTCCTTCATTTCATCTCACAATCACCCTACCATTACACATTAGCGTAAGTGCGTATAACCCGAACGGGTAGTAAGACGCGGTGCTAATAATAATAATAATATAGCTTTAGTATTTCATATACACACTTTTCGCTAGTGTTAAAATAAATAGTTTCCTATTGCTTTTTCCTAGTATTGGGTATCAATTTGTACTATCTAGTATGAAACAAAACTCATGAATTCATTAATATATATATATATATTTCTACATATTCTAGGTATCAAAATAAAACAAAACTCAGGAAAGCAATTAAAATACTCGGTGTCACTACCAACGTTCTAGGTATTAAGTTACTAATTTCATCTAGTAAACAAAACTATTTCTGCGTTCAGAGAGACCCTATTCTATTCTAGTTAAGTTATAACTATCCGATATTAAACACAACGCGATGTATTTTAAAAATCCTTAAGTTTCATTTCTCATATCATAGGTATCAAGTAACTACTAATATATATATGGCTTGTAGCGGCATTCGATAACGCCTCTAAGCGCAATCTCTCATGTTCTAGGTAACAAGTTGCTTCTATGGGCTTTAAAACCAAACTTGTGACGGCACTCGAGAAAGCCCCCAAGAGCCATTTTCTGTGTTCAAGGTAATAAGCTACTACTAGCATCCTCTGTAATCTAAACAACTAAACCATGACTTAAGCTCTAAAACACTTAAATGCTCATGAACACAGGATGGATAGTAACGAGATTTACTGCCAACTTTTATGAAGATACCTTTAGCTTAGTTTTATTCTTCTTAAATCGACAACTCGAATGTTGATTGATGTGATTCTATCCAACCGGAGTTGGACATTCACTCAATCCTTCATCTGGTTAGTGCAGCCTGCACCATCTGGTATACATCCCATGTAAGTAATTCGAAAGTTTATGCCTTTCAACCCTATCCTGAGACACTTCTATACTACCGCAAGCATGAGATACAGCCTACTTTTCACATTATCCTCCAAATGACGTCTTGGTCTACCGGATTAAGGAAAATTTCACCTTGGAAAAAGGGGGAAATTGCGCCTTCCTATCAATCAACACCCAATTAGGTGGGAAAAGTGCTACTCACACACTGTTTTACACACTTACAAAACAGGTACACTCAAGGACCTAGCATAGTGTTTGAAGAGTCTAGCATAGATTAAAAAAATTTAGTAAAAGGTCGTCAATAATTAGTTGGATAGCTTCAATTTTTACGTTTTCATCAAATACTTACACACTAATATTTATTTCATTGAAAAACCTAACCCAAACTAACCTAACCTAAATAACAGGCAAAGAGACAGGTACGATGAATCGATGTACTTTGATATCCTCAAGACCTCATTATGTGCGATGAGTCAATTTGAAATACCCACCCTCATAAAAAAAAAGGATGCAATGAACCGATCTACGCAGGTGAAAATGGTAAAGTCGTGAGGAAAGTGAGAAAAGTGTGCACACATGACCTTGTTAAAATAATTTCGGTGAGACAGACAAGGTCGTGTGGGTGCACTTTCCCCACCTATTAGTGTAACGATTCATGCGAGGATGCAGTTCTGGAAAGGTGCAGATTTCCTGGGCACAATTTTACCGACAGCGGTCTACCAAGGGGTTTTGTATCTTCGGGTTTCTCATCGAAAATATTGTGTACACGCCTGTAGTCACCCATTCATGACCTACCTCAGCCTGCGCACCTTGATTATATTTAATACTAGCTTCTACCCGTCGCGGCTTCGCCCGCAATAATTGATAAAATCTTTTAAATGTTAACCAAACTTAAAAAAAAAAGATTAAATCAATAATTAATAACATAAATAATATATACTTCTCTTACTACGAAATAT
This sequence comes from Timema cristinae, assembly GCA_039000515.1. Taxonomy (NCBI): domain Eukaryota; kingdom Metazoa; phylum Arthropoda; class Insecta; order Phasmatodea; family Timematidae; genus Timema; species Timema cristinae. The sequence continues at coordinate 32,542,429 of JBCFYV010000100.1, forward strand.
TATATATGATATTATATACTATATATATATATATACATACGAAAAGTTTAAACATTAGTATTGTAAAATAAATGTAAAATCAAAGGTTGAGAATAATCCTCTATGTTATTCCAGTACATACTCTACCAGCGTACAAAGTTTCATTCGAATTCGTTCAGCAGTTTTGGCGTGATTGAGTTACAAACATCCAAACACACAAACTTTCGCATTTATAATATTAGTAATATGTTTGTAGAGGCATGCAAGCCATAAAATTCATTGTTATATAACTTACTACACTTTTTGGTTTGTCCACCCCTCTTAGGTCAAATAATATTTCTCGATACTCTGTTTCTAAAACTCTGAATTTATTCTCTAGGTACAAAGTAAAATAGCATTTTAGTTCTGTTAAGGACAACGTGTACCGTTCACCAACTCTAACCATTAGAGGCCACACTAGCCAGGAAGAGGGTGGGAAGTAGTTATAAGGAATTTAATGTAACAAAAATAGGAAAATTGACAAGTCTAAGAGAATATTGAATTATTTATCCAAGGTAAAACAACAAGAGGTAAATAAATAATGCATGGCCTCACAAAGCAAACTGGAGTGTTGAAAAACATTCAAATACGGCAGAGACTGGGCTTGCGCAGTAAATTTGAGGATATATTTCACAATATCAAAGTAATAGTATTCCTTGAAGAATACTACGTTTGAAACAAAAAAGTTATAACATAACATATTGTGTCATTATGAGCACGATTTTTGTACATTATCAATTCAAATAAGGGCTTCTTCCTTATTTGACATGTTAAAAAATATTCTAATTTATTCTTTTAATAAATGATAAATTCTATAGTCTTCTCGATTTATGCTACCTTCCTATTACTTGACAATTCAATTTGGCATGAAAGTAAATTCAAATTAAGGCCAGTATTTTTTTGCCGGTTTTATCAAATAAATTATTTATTTTCAAAATAAATTAAATATTACTTCAGTTAAAACGTTTATAATTTTTTTTTACATCACCATCATTTCTTAAATATTTGTTTTAAACACAATTTAATTTGATGATTTTATAAAAAAATTAAAGATCAAAAGTTCTCATCAAATTCCAGGATTCTAAAGATAAATATTCAGGAACTGATGATATTGATGCTTACCAAATTAAGGTGGGAGTATAAGAGACGCAAGAAAAGGTAAGGGTTTTTGCAGTTTTTATAGAAAAACATCCTTTTTAATCAAAATAAATAAAATATATTTTTCATCTATACTTATAAAATAACATGTCCTGATGACTGACTGACTGACTGATTCATCATCGCCGAGCGCAAACTATCAAGGCTAAAAGCATGAAATTCGGACTGTATATTCATTTTGTTATGTAGGCACCCACTAAGAAAGGATTTTAGACAATTCCACCCCAAAGGGGTCAAAATAGGGGATGATAATATGTATGATAATATGTATGAAAGTCCGTCATTTTGAAAGTTACATAAACAAAATTTTGTATTTCGGTTACTGACGTAAAACAAATAAATACGTGTTTCAGGAATTTTGGAAATTTTATTTAATAAGGGATGAAAAGGGGGGTGAAGTTTGTATCGGACTTGCATTATTTTTATCGAGGTCAAGTTATGGTCATCAACGTAACGTAATATTTTAAATTAATCTGTAAATACATATGTATAATTTCGTATTTGTATATAATCAACTTCCACGTGAGCAAAGCCGCGGGCAACAGCTATCTAGTTAGAAATATAGAGTTTAATTTTTTCTCATAGTGGATTATAAGTTATTTTATTATTATTATTATTATTATTATTATTATTTTTGGTATTGTTATTGTTATTATTGTTGTTATTGTTTATTTTATTGTTATTGTTATTATTTATTATTATTTTATTATTATATTATTATTGTTATTATTATTATTATTATTATTATTATTATTATTATTATTATTATTATTAGCACCGCATCTTACTACCCGTTCAGGTTATATGCACTTAAGCTAATGTTAGGTGTAATGGTAGGGTGATTGTGAGATGAAATGGAGGACCTACAGTTTAACGTGGAATCCGAGCCACGGTGGAGGCCTGGCATTCGCCAAATTTACAAGCTGTGATTAATATACGTCCTGTCAGAGGTGAAGGAAGGTTTGGCAATCAGATAAATCTGTGCCGAGACTGAGGATTAAAAGTTATTGAATATATTTCAAGGGTGTCTTGTAACTTCATAAAAAAATTCTCCTCGTTTAAATAATAGATATACTTAGCCCCCGGGTCTTACTACACTTTCGGGTTGTACGCTTCATCATTTGAAAATTTCTGATCTGATGGTGCTAAGCTCATGACACCTATACAAGAATGGTTGACACTAACATGTGTTGAAAATTAAGCTCGGTTTCTACAGGAACACATACTTGATTAATTTTTTTAGCAAAGAAAAATTTTGTATACAAAAACTGAAAAAAAAAAACACCATTTCTCGTGGCGCTGCTATCCCACCTTAAATTTAACGTACTAACCGAAGCAATAGTTTATTAATTTTATAACCAAATGAATAAATGTTGTTATAAAAACTTCAAAAATACTCACTTTAGCTTTAATTCCCTTTCATTCAAACTTAACCCTGTCAGATTATGGTTCCTACTCCCTTCATGTTCTGATGATATCCCATACAGCAGTGGGGGTGAGTAATCCCGGCTCCGAAAAGCCTTTGGCATCAATCACCGGCGCAGCTTGTTCCAATATCAATGCTGAGCAGTCTTCTTAATACGAGGTTAATGAGGAGCTATTCTCATCCACGGGAAGGGTGTGGGTGGGTCAATAGCCAGTGTCATAGCTGGAATTAGTGAGTCCTATTTCGTCGGCTCCAAGTTTATCTCTTCATTGGACCGACTATTCTATCGATTTCATATAGAAGGAATTAATGGCGGGTTGAACAAACATTTTAGTAAATCCTGTGTGACCTCGTAGAGTGAAAGATTTTTATTTTTTTTACTACAGATTATAGATAAATTTATATTTCAAACAAACAAATAAAAATCTACCAAAGCTTTTTATCCAACATTTCATCTTTCACATCTCCCTCTTTTATATAATGTGAAAGTTTGATTCGGGTTCTTTTTTTTTATTCTACTAGCTTTTAATAATGTTAAAAACAAGATAAATCAAATAGAAAATATTTGAAATGTAATCTAAAATATATTGAATTAGCGCAACAAAATATTTAAATCAAACGTTATAGAAACTATTTTAATTTGAGTAATAGGCCTACTATAACTTTAAATATAATCGAATCGTAATTTTCACTCCACTATTTACTATCCGTCCAATTTATTTATATGTTTATAATAAATAATCAATAATTAGGAAGGTATAGTTTTTAAAATGTAGCCTCCTTTGCGTGGAGGAATAGTTGTAAAAAATTTAGGATAAGTCTATGAACATCCGACCGGGATTTAAATTCCAACCTCCCTGTATCCGGAAAAAAAAGACTAGATGAACTTATATTTTGTACGAGCTCCAAACTTAAAATGTGGGATGCAATTTTATTATTATAACAAGTATTCATTTGTGTCGATCATATAATTGATCGTTAATTACATGTATATAAATTAGTTTCAATCTAAAATTTTTTGTTATATTATCTCCATCTGTTTGAAGATTTCCCTCACTTTAAGACAAAATAGAGGATCAAAGATGAAAATGAAACCATAATGAATGTATTAAATATTATAATTCAACACAATTAATAAAAATAATAATAAAATTATTTCTAAATTATATTAATGTACAATTAAGACACATTTTAAGCACGCTAACTCACTTCAGTGGTGGCATGGTCTAAGGCATCAATCTCGAATTAGACTGGACTGTCAATGAAAGGGAGATCAGGGTTCGAGTTCCGGTTGGCTATACTGATGGTGGTTTTACTAATTGGTTTTCCACGCTCATCCACGTACGCGTGGTACATTTCCTCTAGATTTAACCTTCTGCATCCCTGACATAATTGCATAATTAGTACAAAGGCGTATATAACGAACGGCTAGTATAATAGGTTAAAAAATCAAATGCGTTTTTTTAAACCAACAAACGTTTAATTAATTAATAGCTTATAGTTTAGTTATTAAATTAGTCATCGTCCCACCAGAATTTAGTGAGTGCAATTTTTTAGTCATTTAATTCTCTTTAAATTTAGTTTCATCCTCTAAATATGATATAATTATGATAGCATACTTTTCCATCTACCATATTAAATGGTACGATTGTGATAAAACTTTAGAAAATGAATGAGTAACAATATTTGTCAGTAACAATAACACAAAATTAACTACTTTCTTAAAAGTATTACAATTTTGGAAGATACTTTAAACATACAAGATTAAAATATTTATATAATAATTGTAAAATGAAGTATTATTTTCAACCATTTTAAGGTGGATTCACTATTAACATATAGCTGCTACCTCATGACATAAAAACAATTTAATTATTTAAATCGATCTGGCCTATATTAGATATAATTAAATTCGTAAAATAGATATGCTATTACTTGAAACCATTTATAAAAAAAGAGGTTCACGGCATATAAGTTAGTAAAAATAAATTCACTGCATTTGAAAATATGATCAAGCTATCAAATGGATTCGAATCTATAGTATTTACATTCTTGAAGTAGGAATTAAAGGGTGTTTTTTTTACAAAAGAAATCTATGTTGAAAATATGCTCCAAAAGGAGCCCAAATTTCTGAAAAAACTAAGAGCTATAATAACAGTTTGTTGGTGATTCCAAAATAGTAATCATATTAAATTTATAAAAAAGTTTTATGTTTCTACAAAAATAACCATATAATAAAGGAGAAAAATTAATAATTGTGATTAAATTTACAATATGTTTCTACAAAACAAACCAAAATATTGAAAAGAAACGAATTTTTAACGTAAGTAAAAGTGTTTAGACATTGTGTTCGTCACCATCAATTTATTCAGGGCTATACACGTTGTTCCTCTGGTCCAATAGGTTGCTCAGGATTGTTTTATTACTGATAACAGAGGATAATAAAAAACATACATAGGTATCTTGGTGAGTCCTGTCTGTATACCAATCAGATAAATTATATATTTTGTTGTTGATTTTTAATTTTTATTTTGGATTGTTTTTTCCATTTTTTATCATTTTTTATTATTAAGTAAGATTATTCCAAATAATTATGCGTAGTGGTGTCTCCATATGTTGTAATTAATAAAAAATATATAAATGGAGTATTGCAAATGGCACGTTGGGGTATAAACGGCTGGGTAAATGGGATCTGAAACCAAGCACTAAAATAATAGAACCAATATCGTAACCGTCAAGAATTTAGAATCATCCCATCAATATTAATATAAATATTTTATTTTACTTGCTACCGAATAGCATCAGGTGAATTCCATCCCTCTACGAAGCAGCTGTAATTATTTTAAGTACCATAATGATGAGGCATAGCTCTGTGATCAATCATCTTCACATTGCCCATAAATCACAGTCCCTCGAAACCTTAGCCTCACGCGCGACCCCCTGTTATGTACTGATAGACACAGCGTGAAAGAATCTGAAGTTACCGTGTCTGTTAAATTGAAATATATCGTCTGTGTGAAATTAACAGTGACAGTTAATAAATCACTTTGTGTACGGAGGACCACTACTTTAATTTGGGATACAGAAGGGGGGGAAAAAAGGAAAAGTAGGTTTTATATAAATAATACTAGCGGAAGTGATAGTAACTCTTCTTCTTTGTGTGTGAACACGGAAAACTGTGATTCTTTTGTTTATTTGATTTTAACGCCCTTTAAAAAAAAAGTCCCTTGAAAATGGATGACAAATGGTTACATTGATATGAAATATTCTTTAGGTTTAGATTTTCTATTTTTATTTTTCACCCTCCTCTGCACTGATGAGGTTGGATGAGTAAGGTATAAATTAGAGGAAATTTAGCCTCATTTAGGTATGGAGTGAGTGGAGGGCTATTTAAGATAAAATACTCACATAACCTCCAGGCAGAATTTGAACCCCAACCTCTCCATCACCGGTAAACTATCATTCATGATCATGACTTTTATTTTGTGATCTCACCCGAGTGAGTCAAATTTATTTTGCATCTATAAAAATTAATAAAAGCCCATTTTCACAAAAACTCTTTTGTGACGATACTAATGGCGAATTATATTGGTCCTGTTCCAACTAATACCATAATTTAAAGAAGATTATTTGAATACCCAAATAGGAATAAATTTTCAATATAAATGTGAAAAAACTTAGCCTTAAAATGGAAATTAAATTATTGGATAAAATTCTACTAAAAAAATCTAAAATAAACGGAAAATTTTAGTTTTAATAACTAATTTACTCGTATAATTGTATTAAAATTGTTGTTTCTACATTATTTAAACTCCATATTCTGAAAAGTGAAGAACTGACACCTGTACACGGGAATCGAACCTGGGACCGTTGACTCAGTACGCCAATACTCTTACCACTGGGATATCCAGGATTCGTCCCGTTCCCAGGGTAATTCTTCACTCATATTTTGAGGCAGAGTCTGTGATGGAAGTGTGGATATCATCCTCAACTAAGAGAGATCATTAATATAGGTTGTGGCTTTATGTTGCCAGTATTATTATTATTATTTATTATTATTTATTATTATTATTTATTATTATTATTATTATTATTATTATTATTATTATTATTATTATTATTATTATTAGCACCGCCTCTTACTGCCCGTTCGTGTTGCATGCAATTACGTTAATGTGTAATGGCAGGGTGACTGTGAGATGAAATGGAGGATCTACAATTTAACGTGGTATCCGAACCACGGTGGAGGCCTGGCATTCCCCACATTCACAAGATGTCTTGTCAGAGGTGAAGGAAGGGTTTGGTAATAAGATAAATCTATGCTGGGACCAAGGATTTAACCCCAGACCCCCAGTACAGAAGTCTGACACCTTACCCCCTAAACCGCTAGGCCACCTCTAGCAATAGTATAAATGCATTGTATGTTACAAACGAATCGAGCTGGCAGACAGCAACGATATACAATTAAGTACTATGTATGAAAGGCACCGGATGACTCCTGGTTAGCTCAGTGGTAGAGAGAGCATTGGCCACCAAGCCTAATGTCCCGTGTTCGATTTTCATGTCCAAGTGTCGTTCTTCAATTTATTCAAAACGGGGTTTGTTAAATCAGACCAATACCTGTTAATGCTTGTGATTGTCAACCATTAGACCTAGTCAACTTACCCGGACTGGTGGGAATATGGGGAAAATGTCAGGCTAATCTAGTCAAGTTTGCCTTTGATGGTGAAGTCAGTGTCGGTTGTCTTGGTCAGTCGTAAAGAGGGTGATTCCCTCTACGCAAATTCGGATACTTTACCTATAAATTATCCCTTCTTGATCCCTAAATTATTAGCGTAATTAAACTGCATATTGCCTGAATGTTCTCACTTAAACAAGGCGAGAAATTGTTTTAGTCAATTTAAAGTAACTAAAAACATTATCTTGATTATCAAACTTTAAGGCGGGAGAGTAATAAACTGGAGTTAAGGAAAGGTTTTTTTTAGTTCTTATAGCAAAACATTTTTTTTTGCCAAAATAAATCAAATATTGCTGTAGTAAATACACAGTTTAATTTTATTTACATGGTGGTATCAACAGTTGTTGAGTATTTGTCATAAGCATGGCGTTATTAGATGAGAAACTTTTTAATTTAAGATAAAATGCTGTAATTAGATTCCAGCACACCCACTTTGGTGGCCGCATGGTCTAACGCGCTACTTTCCCAGTAGAATAGACTGCCGATAAGAGGGATATAAAGGTTCGAATCTCAGTCGGGTGTACATGTAGTGGATTTAAAAAATTGTTCTCCACTCTCTCTCCACGCAAATGTGGTTACACTTCCTATACATACCTCTCTAATCCCTAACACCATTAGCGTAATTAGTACATAAGCATATAGCCCAAACTGGTATTAGGAGAAAAGCTAGAAAAAAATTCCTGGACATCCTCGAAATGCTAGGATCATCAAATGAAGACAATTAAACTTTGTGTTTCTACTGTATATATACAGGTAGTTGATTTATTTTGAACAAAAATAAGTTTTGACAAAAATTGAAAAAAATACCGTCATTTTTTCGCTTCCCCTAATTTAATCAACAACAAATTTCAATTATCAAATAGCACATTTCAATGCGATCTACTTTATATTCATTCCACTACTATCAATTGATTCTTCTTTCATTTCAGTATGTAAACACAGTCACATCGCCTTTAAATCTCTCCCTTGGCTCAAAAAATACAAGCTCTTTTATCCCCATTTAATTTACTTGAGTACTCCCATGTTACCGTCCATGTTTCGCGGAATCATTTGTTCCCGCATCGTTCATGAAACTACTTAAGGGAGCTACTCTCACTAATGTGTGTTGTCATTATAGTGAATTGACTGAGCTTACTAGAGTTTCACGAATACGTAAAAGAAAGAACTCTTGCATAGCTATGAAACAAAGAATCCATTCCATGTTACGTTTTGTTTTTAAAAGCTTTGTGAGAGTAACTTTGAATGGTACAGTATTCTAAAAATATTATAATGGTCATAAATGGTCACTATTTTACTTTTTTTCGATTATGAATATTTATTATAGAAATAAAAAACGCTGTTAATATTTTAGAACAGTTTCTCAATAGACAAAATAATAATTATTATAAGTTAATTTTCATTTTATATTATTATTAATTATTATTACTACCCGTTCGTGCAATACTCTTATATACTAATTACGCTAATGGTTTTAGGGATTAGGAAGGTTATATTTAGAGGGAGTGCACCCGCATAAGTGTGGAAAATCATTTAGGGGAAAACCTTCCTCAGTACATCCAACCACGATTCTAACCTCGATCTCATCATCGGCAGTCTACTCTAACACGAGAGTGGTGCGCTAGACCACGTGGCTACCGAGGTGAGTTGTAATATTATTGTTATTAAAACAGTTTTTTCATTTTCATTATTTCTCTCATTTTTAAACCATAAATAGAGGATAAAAGATGAATATAATACTATTATGACTGTATTATATAATAATTTAACACAAATAATACAAATCATATTAATATTAAAATTATTAAGGCGTCACTGTTGAAATAGACCGGCTTATCAATGACGGGAGATAAGGGTTCCAATCCCAGTCGGGTGTACTGAAGGTGGATTTGCTAAAAAAAAATCAAAAATTATATTCAAAATAAGCTTAGATTACTCAGAAAAATATTGCACTATCGTTGGATAGAAAGTATTAGGTAGAATTGACATAGTATAAAACTTAAAACGAAAACAATTTGAGAGCAAAATCAAGATTTACTTAAAAACATTTTAGATAAATTAGAAACGTGTTTAGATAAATTATCATATTTCCCGGAAGTTACTAGCTACCAACCGCTTAGTGTGTGGCGAGTAAAGGGAGGGGGGCACCACCCAGCTACATTCACTCCTACATAAACATCGACAGAGATTTAGCCACCCTTTGGGTTAAACCCTCCGTACATTGCCCGGGCCACCTCTAGAAGGCCCTCGGCCTGGATTTTCTGACAAGGAACAACCCCCAAACAGAGAGAGGAAGCCTCCTGTCCTGTTTGGGTCAGGGCAGTCGCCAAGAGGGCGAGCTTGATTCGACCCAATGAGCTTACAACGCCAAACCCGATGCTACCCTGTTGGGTTTAATTTCGAACGATACTCTGTTGTTTCTGGTGAACATTCCTAAAACACCAGCGTCTGGCTTGTCCATGGTTACTGAACCCACGCCACCGATCAATAACAATTCCATTCCTTAAAAAATAAAAAAATACTCTCAAAAGATTGTCAATCCTACTGAAAGTCGACCATCTTTCCTATACCCTCGGCAAACAACCCTTTCAATAGTTCAAATTCTACTTTCGTAAGTCTACAACATATATATGTTACAGAAAGAGTAGATTGTTAGGGAGAGTTGACTCGGCCTAGGTAAAGTCGACTCTTACTAAAAGTATCAGTAAAAGTTAATTGAGAATAAACAGAGAATAAACAGATTAACTTTTCCTAGGAAGAGCTAACTATGCCTGCTGTGGTTTAGTAAAAGTTGATTTCGCACTGTTGCTCTCCACATGCAACTGTTTTGAATATCCCAGCTCTATTTGTTTACTGTTGTTTTCTTTGATCACTCGTCCATTTGTTGTAATTTTCAACAGTGACCAAGTATTCAGTGTGTGTTTTATGAATTAGTTTCAGTGTTTTTTTTAGGTTAGGTTATGTTAGGTTAGTCAACTTTACTAACTCAAGGTGGTAAGAGTATATACTTTCCCTAGGTACAGTCAACTCTGACTAGTAAATGTTGATCGAAACTCATTACTTTTCGCTTTTAATCAACTTTTACTAAAAAAAGACCAGTAAGAGTCGATTTTACCTAGGCCGAGTCGACTCTTACTGGAGAATCTACTTTTCCTTAACATATACATAATATTAATAATTATTAAGGCTACTTCAAGCGTATGGATTAACCTTTCATACAAATTTAATAAATTAATAGTTTTTATTTTTATTTTAGGATATAAATTGAACATAGAAAATCTGATTAGCGATACATAAAACATCTGTCACGAGGATTATTTATAAATTATAGATAAAAAAAAGTAATTCAAAATGAACGATAAGGTACGGTTCATGAATAACAAGGTTAAGTGTCAATTTAAAAAAATCAATGGCATCTCAAGAAAATTGTGTTAGAAAACAACCTGGAGAATCACAAATATTTTCGAGTTCTTCCATAATAATAAATAATATTTATGATGATTTAAAAGTGTAAGTTAATAACAATATCCGAAAAACATACTTAAGAAAACCACATTATTAGGGGGGTGACTAGCATGAGCTAGTTTACCATAGTGTGATATCTCATAAACAATAATAGTATTTAGACACTTAATACCTCCTTTATTTGTTAATCAGATAATCACCTAATATGATAATAATAAACCCCCATCAAAGAAAGGTGTAAAAAGATTACAAATGATAAAAAGATGCTTGTTCGATGGTATAATTAATATGAAGAAACAGATACAGTACATAGAATGATTTACAAAAAAACATATTTTTTATTGCTTTCACTTAGTGTTGATTGAAGTTATATTTTATTTATAAAAATTGAATATCAAAGATTTTGGTATGTTTTTTGAACTCACCATCCAAAAATTATATTTATAGTGAATTTTTTTTTTATTATATCAACCAAAAATATAATCAATAAAAAACGTGTTTTGGTTGATTGAATACATATATTTTTATGATGGTATTTTAAAAAGATGTGGGTTATGGTCTAGAGGAACAAAATAGTCACTCTTTTCATTAGACTGGTCTGCCGATGACCGGCAGGTTGGGTTTTGGATCCCAGTCGTGTGTACATTAACTGCATCATTGATAGTTTGTCGCTGTAGGAGGGATCGAGTTCAATCCGGTGGAGAACTGGGTGGTTTCCTAATGTTTCCACTCTCCTCACGCAGATCTCATTCTTTAATGCACTTCAATTCCTAACCTTACGTAATTAGTACTAAAGCGTATAACCGAAGGTGTAAGCGTGCTAAAAAAAAAAAATTTTTGTGACATAACTGGCGTGTCGTATTAAATGCATATTGACCTCTTAGTGTATCACTAATAATGTGTTCGTGATAGAGGATATCCGCAGTTACGTAGATGGAGATGTAACTAACTTTGTTTGTACAGATGTGTAATCATTTCAACTGAATATGCGAATTCTATACTAATCAAGTAACTCCTTTAATGACCTTCTAACAACCAGAAGGTGGTAACCAAAACTCCGCACGGGATGAGGTCAACAGTTCATATCTGCAATTCACTTGATTAAACTTTGGTGAGAAGGAAGTCGTAGGAGGGTGGTCTAAACGAGCACGCAAAGCTCGCATCAACCATTTTCGAATACCCGCCGGACTTATATGTGTCCAAAACAGGTTCCTTTCGGTAAGACTATCTTAGGAATGGGAACTTCGCACGGAATCTTTTGAGGCGTTACAGGAGAAGTTTCAGAACTAACTCTAAGGGAATCAGTTTTTGTTAATATAAGTTGAGGGTCTTCTTTTTTTTGTTTACACTTTACAAATTTAACCATATACATTTTGGATTAAATAACAACGGGTGACCTTGTGGTCTAGGGGTAAGGTGTCAGACGTCTGTGTTGGAGGTCCGGGGTTCAATCCTCGGTCCCGGCACAGATTTATTTGATTACCAAACCGTTCCTTCACCTCTGACAAGACGTGTGTTAATCAAAACTTGTGAATGTGTGGAATGCCAGGCCTACACCGTGGTTCGGATTCCACGTTAAACTGTAGGTCCTCCATTTCATCTCACAATCACCCTACCATTACACATTAGCGTAAGAGCGTACAACCCGAACGGTTAGTAAGACGCGGTGCTATTAATAATAATAATAATAATAATAATAATAATAAAAATAAATAACTATAGCTAAGTACGAATGTAGCCACATATAAATATCATATTCTTTAAATTAATAAAACACACCGGGACACTGGTATTTAACACCGAAACCTTTGACTTAGTGCGCCGATGCTCTGACTACTGAGCTATTTTGGAGCTATCCCGTGCACTGGGTTATTCATATTTTGAGACAGAGAGTGTGAGTCTTAACTGATCACTCAAATGTAGCCAACGATTTCTTCACTAACATCACAGACTGCCTTAAAATATGAGTGAAGAATGACCCTGGGCATTGGAAGACTCAAGGATAGCTCAGAGATTAAAGCATTGGCATACTAAGCCAAAGGTCTCGGGTTCAACCCCCCCCCCCCTCCTTCCCCATGTCCAGGTGACATTTTTCAATCTAAGGAACTTTACATTATCCCGCACTCCTGCTACAGAAAAGTCTAGAGTCACCTTATGATTTTAATCTTGGCCCTTATGACTAAAGTTTCTTCCGCTGAGGCCAGGTTTAATGAAACATTGTATTCGATCACTAACACGTTGACTGTGATTTTCAAATGATTTCCTTTATTGCAGCTCGCACTAAGGAACGAGTTTACAATCCTCCGTACACAAAGTATCCTCGATCCAAGCTTGATCACGGGTCATCCGCTCTTTCCAGAGCGAGTCCGGGAATCGAAACGTCTGCCTCCTAGTCACGGTGCCATGAGGATAAGGTTCTCTAGGGGTGACGTCACGACCCCTCAATTTAAAATGGAATGGAAGAAGATGTGAGAAAAAGTTGGCGTTTTTTTTTTGCAGTTTTTATGGCGACTCTTTTTTTTTTTTGCCAAAATAAATAAAATATTGCTCTAGTACAAACATAGAAGTTAATTTTCTACTACATATGGTGACCTTAAAATTTCTTGAATATTTGTCAAGGATGTCTGGAATTTAGTGAAAACTCTTTTCATTTAAAAAGTATGTCATCTAATGCCGCAATGCTCATGATGGATATTCAGAAACTGTTGATATCAACATGTGTAGAAGTTTAAACTCTCTGTTTGTACTGGAGGAATGTTTTAATTATTTTAGTAAAAAAAAATTTTTTGTTGCCATAAAAACTGCAAAAAAACACTGGCCTCTTCTCTCGTTCCCCTCCATCCTACCTTAAGACGAATAAGTACTGCTAACAAGGGTTGTACAGCATTACCAAATATTTTGCACGATTCCATTGGTATGCTTTCAGATTTTCAAATATATTATGAGATACGACAGGTTTTCTAATATTTCACCAGTCGCTTATCCCTTTCAAGGCCAAGGCCCTAGCCAACGCATTTCTTTCTGATATTCACAGAAATTAAAGCAATAAATACCTGCTTTTTTGTAAAGTATTAACAATTGTTTCAAATTTGAATGGAGCTGTATTGGTAAACAAAACAAATTCAATACAAAGTGAAATAAAGTCTTATAAAATTAACTACATTACGTCAATTTGCTTAAAAAAACCTACTTTTATCAAACAAATTATGTCATTAATAAAACTTAGTGGTAGGTAACACACTTCCTTATATGCCTCGTATATGCCTTGGGTTATGCGTATCACAGTTTGGGAAACACTGATCTACAATATTATACAGAAAAAAATAAGGTTAATTTTAAAATTCGAGGATCAAGCTTATGGTCAAGTTGGTGGTCAAGAACGTATACCAACATCACAAGCCGGATACACCAACTCTGGTTGTAAGTAAGTTGTGTGGATAAATAAGGTTTTTTTATAAAAAGGCCCATTTGACTTGACAACTAACATATATTTTAAAAGAAATTAGAAAGGTCAATAACAAGTTTTGTAAAATCTTACCAGAACTTAAATTATTTTATATTTAGTAGAAGATATTTAAATTATACTTTTGAACTGACAGATTGTATCAGTACGCAACTTACAAATTAGCATATATCTACAAAAGACACCACACAAAGTCCCACAGTTGTTTATTACATCAACATGGAAGGAGAAGTCTATATTTCACCACTTTTTTTTCCAGCCATGCTAGGGATCTAAAAGGAGACTTAGAGCGGTAATTTTTTTTAGCACTACGTCTTAATATATAGGCATATAATCCAAAGGTGTACTAATTGCGCTAATGTGTTAGGGATTAGGAAGGTTTATATTATGGAATGTGCACCCGCATTTGCGTGGGGAAGTGTAAAACAACCTGACCGGAATAAAACACCGATCTCCCCGTCCTTGGCAGTCTAGTCCAACCCGAGAGTAACGCGTTATAGCCTGTTGCCACCGAAGTGGGTTGGAGCCATAATGATAAGCCATACATATCTATTTGCCATATTCAACGTTTACCTACCCTATTCCAATTATATGGAATAGCTAAATGTATATATAATTTAATTCCAGTGTCCAGGTTTCATTTTTCAACTATTTTGAATTAATTGAATTGCGGTCTCTTCCATACGATAATTTGCATGGTTACAGTGGTTTGCAGCCTGTGTGTTTTTATTCATTTGAATATATTTATTCACTTACAACCAGTGGCGTGTCGTGTCCAGGTTTTTCACCAGAGTAAGCTGAGTTTGATTAAAACTTACCTAAAAATTTTAGTCATCAATCATTACAGCATTCCTAGCCAGGAATTAAAGGGCTTATCCCACTCGGGTACAATGAGGTTTTTTTCCCAAATGGTTTTCTACTCTCCCTCCATGTAAATGTGGGTGCACTTTCTCTCGATTAAACCTTTCTAATCCATAACTCATTATTGTAATTAATACATAGTTGTATAACCTGAATGGGTAGTAATACTCGGTGCTAAAAAAAATACTTTCCCTTGTATTATTGGTCAAATAGGGACATAGAGGGTGATAACATATTACAAGTACAATTTTAACAAGAATTATTTCTCCTGGCAACTTTTACCACGCCACTATGCACTACCCATATTAGTGGTCACATGGTCAAAGGCGTCAGTCTAATTTTGACTGGTTCTCTGGTGATGGGGATGTCGGGGTTCGAACCTTAACTGTGTTTACTGTAGTAATATAGCTTAAATCGTGATACTTTCTACTTCCACTATTTCTTGATTCTACTATCCTCATCCCTACTATATTAGTGTCAATATGAGATATCCCGGACGGGTAGTAAGACGTGGTGCACCGAAAACTGTAGCATATTAATGCATACTATCTCCTCACCCCTTTTCCCGGGAATGGTTGCCGAGATCACCGCCAGGCGCCGTGAGTGAAGAAAAAAGGGTTGCGCCGTTACCTGGCGGTGGGACAGTTCACTTGTATCAGAATAATGTGACCTGGCATTCATATTATTAATAACCTAGAGGTAACTTATAATCTTCCCGATGAGGCTTCACCCAGTTTATAATGTTTTTATATGTGTTTAATTAAATGGTTTATGTTTAAAAGTGTGTTTCAGTATACTTTATTATAATATCGGCGCCAGTTTTTTGTCCTAAATGGCATGGGTGGAACCAAAAAGATTCAAATGGTGGCACGCTTCTACACCCAAAAGCAACACATAGTAACAGAACGTTACATAGTAACAAGAAGGCGTTGCAGACTAAAAGAGCGTTAGGTAAGTCAACAACAACAAAAACAAAAGCGTTACCAAGCCAAACACACATTAGAGTTTAGACACCCCTGGTGTCGATGCTAATATGTGGTCTTGTTAGAGAGCCACCGAGTATTTGGAACAAATTAATTATCGCTGTTTTCAAGTGTGGTAAGGTAGAACTGTCGGCTGCTCGTCTCTTATTACACCATAGATCAGGTCATCAGTCACTGTCTTCGCGCCAGGAGAGTGGGGGAGTTTGAGAGAGACGGGGGTGCAGGCATCATGATGAGGGGTTCCTCGGCAGGAAATGAGAGGAGGTGGGGGAACTTTTACTAATATGTAAATGGAAATATTAGACGAGGGAACGTTACATGGGAAGGTTGTTAGCATGGGGTAACATAAGGGCTTGCGTTGAACACAAAAAATCTTAATTAAAAAAATGTTTTTCTTGATTATAAGTATAAATAATTCATTAGCGAATTAAATATCTCAAAAATGTTGTGGTCCTTCATAATGTTTGTACCACGTGTCTACTTTCGTGATAAGGGGTAAAATATTTTAGTTAAAATACTTATTAGGGCGGCCTGGTGGTCTAGGGGTAAGGTGTCAGACTTCTGTGCTGGCGGCCGGGGTTCAATCCTCGGTCCCGGCACCGATTTATCTGATTGCCAAACCCTTCCTTCACCTCTGACAAGACATCTTGTGAATGTGGGGAATGCCAGGCCGCCACCGTGGTTTGGATTCCACGTTAAACTGTAGGTCCTTCATTTCATCTCACAATCACCCTACCATTACACATTAGCGTAAGTGCGTATAACCCGAACGGGTAGTAAGACGTGGAGCTAATAATAATAATAAATACTTATTTTAAAAGCACATAACACGATTAGGGACAGTAGCGAATAAATGGCCAATTATAGGGAACAATAAATCATTATTTGGTTTTCACTATATATCAGGAATAATTTTATACTGAACTGAGTTTGGAACCAAAGAACCACGGGTTAGTTTGTCATAATTTGAAGGCTTCAAAGTATGATAAATTGACGCACGTCTCAATGGTCTCGTCTATGAATGACTTAGTTAATCTATGACATTAGGAACTCAAAATTTCATTACCGCACTCACAAAAGTATGCCACCTATCCCTATCTTGAGCTAGTTCTACCCAGTCTATCACATTACATCTTATATCTCTCAGATCTATCAAAATGTTATCCTCCCGTCTGCGCCAGGGTCTCCCCAGTGGTATTTTCCCATTGGGTTTGCCATTGAATACCTTGAGCTCGGGTTCTAGGTACGCCCATTCGCGCTGCATGACCTTTCCACCGTAACCTGAGAGATTGTATTACCTAATAATGTCTGGATGACTGCAGGGTATGCAACTCATAATTATGTAGCCTCCTTCACCCCCCAATATATTCATCAATTTTTTGATCAAATATCTTCCTAAGCACGTGTCTACGACTGAGGTCGAAATTAATCCTATCTCTTAGAAGGAAAAAAAAACCTATTTTTGTACAGGAAGAGATTAATTCAATCAAAAATCCTAGTGATTTTACGATTATTCATTGAGACATTACACACTGTGTAGTTTTTTATTTTTTTTCACCCCAAATGCCACGTATTATTACCCGTCCCATTGTAAGATGAAGAGGCATCTAGAAAGAGTGACCATGTCAGGAGGTTAAAGAAAGGTGCCATTAGCTTGAGATAAAGAGGTCATAGGTGGAAGAACATTTGAGGTACAGAATGAATCTACTGCTTATAGTTCTATCCAGCTACACCTGTAAGCGGTGGAGATAATAGAGACCGAATGGCTCTACTACTTATATCCGGCGTCTCTAATAATTCAATCACACTAATGGGGTAGGGACGAGTAAAGTATAATTTGTAGGAAATATACCCATATTACATGAGAGAAAGAGTGGGAAATCAATTAAGAAACACCATCTTTAGTGAACCTGGCTGAGATTCAAAACCCGTCTTTCCTTCAGCATCAGCATACTAATTGATCTTGTCATTTTATCTATGAGCTCACCAATGTGTGTGGCACAAAGGAAAGGTACAATCTAGGGGTAGGGATGGGGAACTTAGATTAGTGGATCTCTACCTATTTTGGAGTGGACAAAAGGTGAGAAATCCTTTACAATAATTGGAATTTAGAAAATAAATACTGTGGACCCGGTTGTGGGTTGATCAACGATTTCCATCAATTGAAACGTCTTAGATAACATGGCCACCACTGTGGATTAGGTAGTTTATCCTTGTCATGGACCATAATTCTGACCTTATCTAGATGAATGTGCTGTCTGATTATACAGGTTTTTAAAAGTCACGCAACGTACGTCAGCTATTTTTGTTCCACGTCAACTAAATTGAATGTTTTATGAAGTGTTGTGAGATATACAGTAATTGAATAAGAATGGAGGCGTTAAAATGGACTACTGCTTTTATATAAGCGTGTTACTTCACAGTTTTCTTAGGTTAACAATTTATTTAGTAGGTAGTTTTTTTTTAATAGAGTGGAATAAGAAGGCTTCCTACAGGTATTTTAATTGCTCATGGGGTGACCTGGTGGTCTAGGGGTAAGGTGTCAGACTTCTGTGCTGGTGGCCGGGGTTCAATCCTCGGTCCCGGCACAGATTTATCTGATTTCCAAACCCTTCCTTCACCTCTGACAAGACATCTTGTGAATGTGGGGAATGCCAGGTCTCCACCGTGGTTCGGATTCCACGTTAAACGGTAGGTCCTTCATTTCATCTCACAATCACCCTACCATTACACATTAGCGTAAGTGCGTAAACCCGAACGGGTAGTAAGACGCGGTGCTAATAATAATAATAATAATTGCTCATGGCTAGATTAATAGATGATATAAAAGTACGTACCATGATGATTTCCTCCTCTTCTGGATATTGAGATATTACTCAAAACAACGCCATATTTATCCACTTGAAAAAATTGTCTCGTAACTTTGACAATTGATATAATCTAGCTAATTTGGGAAATTATCAAAACACATTTACGGGGTAGATGGTTACGAGGGACTTTAGAACTGGCAGAAAAGAATAAAAGCGGTGTGAACCGATTATATAATACAGGGGTTTTTCAAACTACGGCCCGCGGGCCTGATTTGACCCACAGTATGGGTTTGTTTTCTGATAAAAAATTATGGATGGGTCGTAGTTCTAACCACGGTTGGATGTACTAAGTGTTATTAATTTTTCTACATTACACTCTTTCTCCGTGCAAATGTGGGTGCAATTCCAACAAATTCTCTTATTTGTCAGGGCTGAATTAAGTATAAGTTAGTATATAAAAGTATAAGCCGAACTAGTAGTAAGATGCAGTGCTAAATAAAGCATTAGAAAATATTTATTCTTTGAAGAATTTCCAAAATTTTATTAATTAGATCCTCATGCTTCTATCTCTTTTAAATCTCAAGAAAAATGTTCAAACGAATGATATAGAGAGAATTACATGACTTTGCAATGCGTCTCTTGGCTCAAAAGTATATAGATAATAATTTAAAATAAAACTTTTTAAGACCCATTTAAAGTAAGAACGTATGAAACTTGCTTAGTTTTTCATTTCTTAATATGTAAGCCCTGCTGCGAATAAGTTTCCTGGTAGTGTGTAATGAGGGTGGTTTTATCACAAAAAAAAAATTCCACTCTTCCTCCACACAAAGGCAGCCACACCTCCTCGAAATTCAACCTTCCTCATCCCTAGATCATTAACTTAATTAGTATATATGCGTATAGCCTGAACATATAGTTAGATGCTGTGTTAAAAAAAATAGAATTACCCTCATTGAGTAAATAATAAATTGAGTAAATAATTTAAGATAAATATATCTAATAAACTCAGCTGTTATCTGAACCCAGACCTCTTTGTCATAATAGAACTATACTAGACAACGTGACTTTATTCCACGTGCCCACCAATACGGCTATGAGCTGGAATTGTATTTTTTATCCCTCCCTTTAATTCTATATCAATACTAGACCTACTGTTAATACACCTAGCTAAAAATATCCTATAGGAAATGAATAATCGACCATTGAGTTCCTGTTGACATGTCATTGCAATAAAAAGGGGTAAGGGATATTTTTTTTTTTTAGAAAAAGGCTAAAGTATCGTCAGTTTTGTGTCCAGTTTCCCGTCTTCTAAAAATACGTCACCTACAGTATTTATAAACGCTTTTGGGTTGTATAGTGTGTTCGTGGAACGAGGTAGCTCCTGTACATTCTTTCCTGGGATATTTTTGTCAAGACACGGACAAACCACTTCTGAAAGATTTAACTTTAAATATTGATTGTATGGGCGTAGAAGTGGGAGAGGATTTATGGGTTAATTTGCACTACAAATAGAGTTAGTGGCATTTAATTTTCGAAATTTTATAGGTGAATATCACTTTAAATTGCTTCTATAGGCACCAATTTTTTAAAATAAATAGGCCTATCTGTTGGAGCCATTCCCAATAACTTATATATGCATAGAGGCCTATTATTTAAAAAAAATCATAGTGAGTATCACTACAATAAGCTTTTAAAATCCTTTAATTTTTTTTTAAATTTGTTGGAAGAAAACCACTTTCAATATCTTCTAAAGGCATCTAACTAAAAAGAAATACAGGCGAGTACAATTTCAAATAGTTTCTAAGGGCATCTAATTTTTTTTAAAAAAATTGCTGGTTGAAGACTATTTAAATAAGTTACAGAAACATCTGAATTTTTGAAGGAAAAAAATTGGTTGAAGGACATTCTAAACATCTTCTAGGGCATTCTAAATTTCAATAAAATTTTAGCTAAGGATTATTTCAATAAATTATATATATATATAAAATAGATACTACAGCACCGCGCAGTGAGTAACTTGCTAGTGTGTCCACACAATGGAGGTGAGGAGATAACAAGCAATGGTAGCATATATTACACCGAAAGATACAACAAAGAAAACTAAAACAAATATGATTTTAAGCTCACCCACTGAACAGTGCGCGATTGATTGGGGATACGTTCCATCTGCTATTTAAATAAATTAAGCCGGCATCCACCCAAATCTTTTGCGTCCCACAAAACTGGGCGTGTATCATCTTTACAAATCAAAACTTCTGTATCAATTTCCCTTCTTCCAGCCAACAAGGCCTGGCTTGGGATGGGAACAAGAGGACAAAGACTCGGATATGACCTTGAAACTCAATACAGTGAAACTAAAACTGAAAACTGTGCTGGGGTCCGGGGTTCAATCTTAGGTCCCGGCACAAATTTATCTGATTACCAAACCTTTCCTTCACCTCTGACAAGACATCTTGTGAATGTGTGGAATGCCAGGACTCCACCGTGGTTCGGATTCCTCGTTAAACTGTAGGTCCTTCATTTCATCTCACAAACATCCTACCATTACACATTAGCGTAAGTGCGTATACTCCATAATCTAAACGGGTAGTAAGACGTGGTGCTAATAATAATACTACCACCATCAACCGCATAGAAAACGTTAAAGAAGGAGGGTTGGGTCCAGACGTCGCGCGTTGACCGTGTGAGAGGACCCACTTGGACCAATGGATCTTGAACAAACGCGCGGTAGACCTGACGTGACGGTAGGAGACACGCGCGACAAGGAAACGCTCGTGTGAAACGGTCTTTTTGACAGGGATCTTTGCTCCAGCGGGCATTAAGGCTGTTTGCTGTCTAGAATAAAGTTTGAAGACACCTCTTTTGACAATAATTCCCAGGATTATAACTTGTCACTTTTATTATCTCATTTATTATTATGTCAAATGTAAGCTTTAACCCCAAGAATGTGACCAAAAATTAAAATTTCCCAAATATTTAAATCTGAAACAATATTTTTCTAGGAAAAGATAGCCGAGAGTTTTTTTTAAGCAAATTTCTTTTTTTTTTCTAAATAAATAAATAAAGATTGCTTCAGTAGAACCATATAGATTAATTTTCTCCACATGGTTATGTTGAATATCTGTCAAGAATTTAATGACTACTTTTACTCTTAATTAGAAAAATTTGTCACCTAATGTTGGTATACTTAGGACAGATATTCAACAACTATTGATATTACCATGTTAAGAAAATTAAACTCTACGTTTGTAATATTTTATTTATTTTGGCAAAAAAAAAAAACACAAGTTTTGACATAAAATTTGCAAAATAAACTGGTCTTTTCTCACGTCCCCTACATACCAACCTTAATGTTAAAGACTTGTGTTTTTTTTTTTTTTGTTTTTGTCGGGCTGGGAAGCCTGAAAAGACTGTGGACCGCAGCGTGTTTCCTCTACCCTCGAGGTTCTAAACCACACTAATCTTCCTCCCTGTCTGAAATACTATGGAGCACACATTAAGTCAAGACAGAGGATATAAAGTGGGGGGGGGGGGGGGGGAGGAACTCTGAGACAAACTTCTGGTGCCTTCACAAGCAACTGGCACCCACGGATAGGGGTGAAAGGGGGGGGGGGGGATATCGCACCTGACTAACTAGTGCATGACACGTTACCTCACTTGGTTACGTCGGCTGGGAGTCCTCCACATTTCTTCCGTGCACCGCATCTTACCACCCATCCGGGTAGGGATGAGGAAGGTGGGAATGATATGAATCGAGCGACAGCCTTCCCGTTACTGCCGCCTTTGTACACGTATCCACGTGTCAGCTTCTAAAAGTCCTCTATACCCGCTTCAGAGGTTTCATAGTCTAAGGCGTCACTCTCACAATATACTGGACTGCCGGTGACTAGGAGATTGGAGATCGATCCCGGTCAGGTGTACTGAGGATGTTTTTCCCTAAATAGTTTTCTACTCTCCCTCCACGAAAATGTGAGTGCACTTCCTGTAAATCTAAATTACCTAATCACCTAACACATTCGAGTGATGAGAACATAGGTGTATAACCCAAACGAATAGTAAGACGTGGTGCTAAAATAAATCCATCATATGTTTTATTTATACTTGAGGAGGGTAGAGGGTTGGTAGGCTGTAAGTTAGAGTAGCTAATAGTTAAATAACCCGTATTGACGTCGGGAAGTTGCGAGGAACCCATTTAAGTAAATCCACGTCCGTATAACTGGCCTGAATTTCGTCGGTAAAACCATATTATAACAGACTGACACCTTTCCCCACGTATTCAGCCGGTACAGTTTCAAAGATCAATTACATAATTTTCTTTACAATCGGGAGGTAGTAGGGATTGGTCGATACAATCCAGCTCTTGTAAAAGATTTGTAAAAATAAAGTTTACTAAATCAAAACGAATTCATTGGAATTAGTTTAAATATACCTGCGTTTTATGAAGTGTGTACATATTAAAACTATTTTAAATTTGCAAGATGGTAAAATAAATTATGTAATGAATATAAATGAAGACTTGAATATCACTTAACTTAGACAAATTTAAATTTAATAATATAATTCAATGTAGAACAGATTATGAAATTTGGAGTTTAATATAAAGTCCAAATATCAATAGTATAAAAGACATGAAGACCTTAGATTAAGTAGAAATTAGAATCGATTGAAAATTTAGGGAACTTCACTATATTTCCATCATAATATGAAGGAGTTAAGAACACATTAAATAATATAATATAAACTTATAAGTGTAGGTCAAGTGTGAAGTTAAGAAAGAAACAGACGGATTTGATATAGGTTCGAATAATAGAATTTTGTAAATGAGCAAATATTGAAAAGTGAAGTTGAATATAAATTGAAATAAATTGAATTCTGTTCTTTAATTCCCTTGTTCCTTGTTCCTTAAATTCTGGAAGTTGTTTCCTTACTACATTTCATTATATTGCGGGTTCACTTCCTCTAATTCAACCTTACAAATTCCTAATTCATTAGCGTAATTAGTACTTAAAATGTATAACCCAAACGGGTAGTAAGACGTCGTGCTAAATATAATACATTTCAATATGTTTTTCACAAATTTAAATTGTTAAAATGGATGTAATTTTGGGGTTTATAATACAATAATTTGTATCTATTTATTTTTAATTTGTCCAAAATAATTAATAATGTTAAACCTGAAAGTAGAAATCTAAAGGAACTACTAATAAATTTATTTTAAATACTAGGTTAGGGTCGGGTATAGTTTTTTTCCCCATTTAACTGAGGTTTTTGTAACGATATTTCTCTCGAAATATTGGTACAAATGCCCGGCTGACTACAGGATGAGTTGAGGGTGAGTTGGAGTTTGCGATAACTAATGAGGTGTAGTGAAGGGACAAAACTGAAGTACACGAAACATCGGGGGGAGGGGGGGAACCTGACGCAATGGGCGCCACTTTATTTTATCTAATTTGGGAACCAAGACCCATTAAACCTAAACTAAAGTTAAATTTAAATTCGGCCGCCAGGTACGGTGACCTCAAGAAAAATCCATTTTAACTCCCTACAACTCGTTAGTCATCCTGGAAATAAAATGTTGAATACATAGGTTTACTTTAAAGTTTTAATATAAATATGACCTTGGTTAGAAAGTTTCACAAAATGGTTTACACAAGGGAAATTTTGTAGGTACATAAAGTTGATCGAAAAAAGGGAAAAGAGATTGGTTTGACAACAAAAATTAAGTGTAAGTTAAGCTAAATTTAAACAATAGTAAAAACCTCTTAAACATAATTTCAGGGAAAGACCTAAATCAAATTAGGTGCACTTTATAAATCAAAAGCATCAACTAAACTTTCGAACTCCTGAATAGGCTTAAGCAACATTATAAGTATAAACTAAACTTTCTAATTCCAGAATAGGCTCAAGCAACATCATATGTTTAAACTAAACCTTCTAATTCTGAATAGGCTTAAGCGACATTAAAATTACACCACAGAGGATTATATATATATATATAATATATAATATATATATATATATATATATATATATATATACACACACACACACACACATACATCTACAATTATTCGAGGATTTATCCACTAGCCAAGCTGAAAGCTGATGAAATAAATGTCATCACAGTTTAACGGCCACTTTCTGAACTGACTGATTATATCAACACACTTATTATAAACTAATTTAATCTAGAACACACACAACATCCAACCCCCAGCCGTAAATTAATCTAAAGATTTATGATTCTGCACTTTTTTTGGTCAATGTTATTCAGGTGCATACAAATGTGTTTCATAAGAATCTAAGCTTATTTAAGTAGTTTTTTAGGGCATATTTTAGCATATTTCCATGTTTTTATGCGATATGGCATATTTTCAGCTTTTTCAGTAGACCTAATTTTAAGGATTTTTTTTTGTTATTTTTGAGTTATTATTTTGCATATTTGGGTATTTTCAATACAAAGCGACCTTTCCCTGAAAGCCAGAAGCATGTCAAGAAAAATGGGTGAGTGCTTAAGTTTAGAACATCTGTACACGCATCATAGCAAATGGTGGTGCCACCATGGTGGTAGGAATACTTTCACCCCTCCCCTGTTTTCTTTTATAAGTCATATTTTTTGTTTAAAAACTTTCAGTTTGTCACAGAAACAGTAAAAAAAATTATTGCTTTTTTCTTGGTTATTCTTTTTTTGTTTTATAGGTAAAGTTAGTATATTAAAGAATTTCTGTTGACACAGAAACAAATTCCATTATATTTTTTAGATTATTTTAGTTTTGTTTCATACACCTATTATATTATTAATTAATTTTTTAAGGAAATAAAAATAAATACTGCAAACTTAATTGGTAATTTTTTCATTTTAAAGGGCATATTTTTAGTTTTTTGGTAATTAATGTATATTTTATAAAGCAATTTCTAGCAATTTTTAGGGTATAAAAATCCTAGCCATATTTATCACTATTAAAGGGTAGAACCACATTTCCCCAATGATAAATTTTTTGGCCATGTCAGAAATCGAACCCGTGAAACTTAGCTCGATAGACAGATACGCTACCGACTGAGTTGGGTTTAGTAATTATTTAATCTTCTAATATCAGATATTAAAAATTAAATAATGTATTTTTCCTGATATTGATAATTGATTCTAATTAATTAAAATTACATGGTGCACAAAATCTGTGTGAAAAAAATTTTTTTTTTTCAGATAGTATCTTCATTTAACAAAAAATACTGTTCTAAAAACATAAACGGTTTTTAACCAACTAGTTTTTTTGGAGCTTTCTTTTAAGGGACTAACTTTTACTAACCTCTTCAGCTCATTAGCAAGAAAAACACAAGCATTATCTATCTTACCTTTTAGCTAATTTATAAGGTAGTAAAGGCTTTACCATCTTCATATTAAACTATAAAATATATCATATAAGATTATTATAATGTAATTTTTTTTTTCTTGAATCCTCCGTTGGTAATATTATCTAAAATAAAAATGTAGTCAAACCTACATCCCACATTTTGTTATGTTTTGGTCCACTAATCTAAAATAGCTTTCAAACAAATAATATAAAAAGCTGTAAACCAAATTTAAATTATTGAAAAACGTAAAAAAAAAAAAAAATCGGTAAATTAAAAATAACTTAGTATTATTGTTTATTTACATTAGCAATCAATTTTTATTTTGCTTTCAGTCCGCTATGTTTGCTGGAATATGCAGACTGAATCGGTAGTCGAGAAAGGCCTGACAACATTACTCTAAAATATGAACGTATAGTCGCAAACAAAATGTAGCTAGGGTACTTTTTTTTTTTAGAACAGCATCTTACTACCCGTCCAGGTTATACGATTGTGTACTAATTACGCTAATGGCTATGTGGATTGGGAAGGTAATATTTAGAGGAACAGCATCCATATTTGCGTGGAGGGAGAATGGAAAAACATTTTTGGGTAAAAATCTCTGTGCACCTGACGGAGATTCAAACCTTGATTCCCCATCATTGGCAGTCTAGTCTACTGCGATACAACGCAGTAGACCGTGCGGTCACCGAAGCAGGCTAAAATTGAACCGTTTTATTGGATGTGTACTTGTGTGTTTGCCTTCTGCTCCAACATAAAATGTCACAACACGTAGCTTCAGATAACAAGAATTAAACTTTGAAGATCATTCATATTTGGTACTGATTGGGTGAAATCAATTGAATGTAGCTACATGCGCGTGTGAGTTTCCAGTGTAAGCAGTGCTTGATAAAACCACAACTATGAATTGCTCTCACACACTCCATCCTAATTTGACCTATCACCAATTAATAAATAGTTTCTAAAATATAATATATAATATATATATATATATATAGCATAGGCCAGTATTTCAGTTTATACCTGTACAATTATTGTTATACTGTTTTACGAGAACATGTCATATTTAGGGTTTAAACTCACAACACTTTCACTTCGTATACTTAAAAAAGGTGGGAGTGAGTAAAGATCAGTGTTATGTCAGTTTTTTTTTATAAAAACGTGTTTGATCCAAAGAAATCAAATATCATTCCAATAGAAACACGTAGTTTAACTTTCTTTGCATTCGCCTCGATGGCGTAGTTAGCTAACGCGCTAGTCGTGTTGAGCTAGACTGCCGAGGAGGGGAGATCGAGGTTCTAATCAACCTTAGGTAAACTGGGGTGATTTTTCCTAAATGGTTTTCCACTTTCCCTCCACACAAATTGTGTTCAATTCCTCTAAACACAGCCTTCTCAATTCCTAACCCAGTTAGCGTAATTAGTACTTAAAGCGTATAGCCAGAACGTGTAGTAAGACGCAGTGCTAAATAAATTTAAAAAAAACTTTCTTAGCGTGGGGATATCAACATTCGTTGAATAGGGTGCCTAGGATTTTAATAAAATTTTCTCTTCATTTGAAAAGTTTATCATCTAATACCGCTATACTCATTACAGATATTAAAGAATTGTTGATATCATCATGTGAAGAAAATTAAAAGCTTATATTTGTACTGAAGTAATAATTTATTTATTTTAGTCAAACCCAAGTATTGCTATAAATACTGAAAATACTTATATTTCCTTGTAATTCTCACACGCTCAACTTAAGCTGAATGATGACGAGATAAGTGGAGTACTCTAAAGGCTGCTTGGCAGGCCGTGTAGTGTTCCTAGAGCAATATTAAACTGTACCTACGTACCTGTAATATTGTTTATTTAAAACAGTTAACTCAAATGCCTTGGAATGGAATATTGCTATGATATGCAGAACTAATTAAAACTGTGCCTTGTATAATTATGTTTTCGCCCACTTTGTACATATATCGCTTACTACAAACATCACGTGAGAAATGTACTGTAATCCCATTTATTTCTGACCTACAAGTGCCTTACTGAGTGTTGAGAACCTTATCACAAGTTAATGACTAAGTGTAAATTGTCATAAACCTATTAAATAAGTTGGATATACTAGGACTAGGAAGTGGCTGATAAATGTGGTGATGTCTCTAGAAGATGGAGAAGGGGGGGGGGGGGCGGAGAAACAAATCACCTTCCCCTTCCCCTTCCCCTTCCTTTCTTGTTGACCTATCTCCTCACTCGTATCTCTCTTCGGCTTGTTTGCACAGCGGTGGTAGAAAGCCGAGACACATTTGTCAGCCGAGTTATTGACGTGTGTTGCTGAAGATTTGTAACACTATGTGTAGAAGGTGTTACGACAAATGCTTTTGATCAACTGCCTCATCGACTATTTAATATTTGGAAGAATGGAGCTAGAGTAAGGGATATTTATTGTTTTTTCTATAAAAAATAAAAATGCAAATCATAAAATAATTCGTATAGGTCTTAATAAATACATAATTAGCGGTCCGACTCCTTATCTCAGTCGGTAGAACATGTGTACAGTCAACTAAGATTCCAATACTTGATTATCACTATTATCAATAAATTTCTAATTAATGTTTCCCTTTTCACGGATATAAATTGATGGCTAGAAGATTAGGTGTTATATTTGTTCTATAGTTAAGTTAGTTTGTAAATCATGTGCTGATAAATTTCATTAAGTTCACGTAAACAATTATTATGTTTTTTACCACCGCATCTTACCAGATTTTTAGACTATACACTTACAGAAGATGATAATTAATCTAATGGTTAAGGGATAAAGAAGGAAGCATTTTAAAGATATTCTACACGTACTTGAGTGGAAGAAAGGTGGAAAGCTATTTGAGGGGTGGTGGGGGGGGGGGGGAGGGGAAAACACCTTCAGTAGACACGACCGGTATTTGAACCCCGACCTCCCCATCATGAGCAGGCCAGTCTAACAGGAGTGTGACACTATATATCGTTCAGCCACTGAAGTGGGTGTGAACAGATAAACAAACAACATAAAAGTGATATTACTTGACTGTGTGATCCACCATGATTATCACGTGGTATAAAGCGTCAAACTTACTATGGACAGGATGGATTGTGTCCAGCCTCAAATATTATTGTGAGATTTATTCGTGGTTCTTTTACCATCTTTCCAAGCAAGTTGTGTGTGTGTGTGTGTGTGTGTGTGTGTGTGAATCCTCTGTAAGCTACCATTTACACCCTTACCACTTAAATATATGATAATTTTTTATTTCATTATTACCTGGTTGATCTCTCTGTTAATTACAATATCTACAGGATAGGGTGGATACAGTTGTAAAGCTATGCTACAATTACCTGCAAAGATATAAAGTGGGGGGGGGGGTGTTAATGTGGGAAACCAATTTCTAATTCACCCGGCCAAAGTTCAAACTGCAGGTTCTGGCGAGAACCAAGCACTTTAATATATATCATAGGTTACCAACACTTTTTGTCTCATTATGATTGAGTTGGGAATGTAGGGGACGCGGGATAAGGTGAGTGTTACAATGGTAACCTCAACAGTTCTTGAATATCTGTCGAGGGTGTCCTGAAATATACAAAGTTTGTCATATAATGCCGCTATCCTGAATACAGATATTCAACAACTGTTGATATCACCATGTGAATAAAATTAAAGTCCTATGTTTTTATTGGAGAAATATTTTATTTATTTTAGCTAAACGAAACATGTTTTGCTATAAAAACTACAAAAACACTTTAACCTTTTCTTGAGTTTCCTGCAGTCCTACCTAAAAGATTTATCATTCTATTTCAGGGAACATGCAATTAGGTTCGGCCTCTCAGCTCATTTGATATCGCGATCTTATAGCTGGATAAAGTCACTAGTATGATTCTTGGTATAGCAGAAAAGTTTTAATTCTGGAAATACCTAAAAGTTTTTTCCCTTCTAACGGTGAATATTTTATGTCCGTAGGTGAGAAATTTTAGAAATCTCAGTTTAACTAACATAATTAAAATAAAACTGTTTTATTGACAGTTCTCTACTAATTAAAAAAACTAAAAATATTCATTAAAGTTTATTTGGAGTAGTAAGCTAATAGTTGGTTTCAACATTCTCGCTGTCATAGATTAGATGTCTACTTATCTGGTAGAATTATGAAATTAAATTTTAAATAATTTAGGGATATTGTGTAATTGAGAAGTCAAATTAAAAAAAAGTGTCATATCTTGTAATGTTACTTCCAGAAATGTATATTGACGTAAATTCTCTCCTTTTTTTTATTTTACAAGAAAATAACTGATTCTTTAAATTATATTTGCATAAAGAGAGAAGATAAAATAATTGTAATGGATAAAATAGCAAACTATTATACTTTTAATCGGTCGTTACGGTTATATCCCCATCTAAATATCATGTTCTGAAAATTTAAAAATGATACCTGGGCACGGGAATCGGACCCCGGGACCATTTGCTTAGTACGCCAATGTTCTACGTCTGAGCTATCCAGTAATCATCCCATGTCCAGGGTCATTCTCCACTCATATTTTAAGACAGAGTCTGTGATGGACGTGTGGAAATCTTCAGCTACAGATGAGTGCCAATTAAGATTTACGAGCTATCATATAACGCAGCTACCTTCTACTTCGGAGGGGGAGTTTGACCTTAAACTAATGATGTGAAGAATAACACCTTATTTAGAACGATTAGGGAAAATAATAATATAGTAATTCCTTTAATCAATCTAAAAGTATTTATATCTTGTTTCAGCTATGTTAGTAAGTTTTGAAGGCTCTTGTTTATTTAAGTATATGTTTTTTGTCATACTTGTATTTTTTTACCAAAGTTATTCCATTA
Organism: Timema cristinae; assembly: GCA_039000515.1. Classification (NCBI taxonomy): domain Eukaryota; kingdom Metazoa; phylum Arthropoda; class Insecta; order Phasmatodea; family Timematidae; genus Timema; species Timema cristinae. The sequence goes on from JBCFYV010000100.1 coordinate 32,573,549, forward strand.
AATATATTATTATTATTTTATCATAAAAGAGGTATCACTAGTAGAGGTTTATTTAAGCAACATCAGTATCATTAAATCCTATCTGTTTTGTTATTGTGAACTGTTCCTAAAATTAATTATAATTACTGAACAATTAATTTATTTTTATATTTTTTGCTTTCCCCTCTATTATGTTGCGCTATTAATTTGTTTTACTGTAATCACCTGTATACAAAAATAATGTATTTATTAGTTTTAGTTTGCAAACCATTTGCTTTTCTGTATTTTCAGTGATAGCCCGTTAAAGGCCTCAACTGTTGGCTAGCACATTAATTAAATAAAATTTGAAAAGAATTAATACTATTAATATTATTTACCTCGTTTCAGAACTAATATCAACCTATTTTATAAGTTTAAATTTACAAATGAAGACTTTATTAGAAATTTATGGACCAGAAGATATGCAACTGCTATTAAAATTATAACAATTCTCACCGGAAGTCGAAAAGTTCACCCCCTCCACCCTTCTCCTCCCAGACGCATATGTGGGACCACTGTGGTTATGTAACCCATCTTTGGGACCTTACCCAAAATATTTACTCACCTAAGCCCTCTGGCCTCCAGCCTCTCCCTAAACTATCTACCCCAATATTGATTATATTAAGGTAATGTGAAGGCAAGTCAATACACAAATTTAAGCAGTTAAGTATATATAAGTAACATGTAAGAAAGCTATTATAAAATAACTTTTTATTTGCACCATTGTGTACTCTAATTTTACTAAACTGATGGGGTGGTAATGAGTAAGATAATAGTTTGGATAAAATATAGCTACATTTGTGTTAAGATGGGGAAAATATCTTTAAAACCACGTTAAGTATTTCCTACCGGGAATCAAACCCTGATATTAGAGTCAATATTGATTCAGACTAGACGATCTCTACGTTTAATTTCCGTACCCAACGATAAGAGCTAGATATTGTTAATTAAATATTTAGAAGTTGTAAATTAAATAATCTGCATTTTATGTTTAACATACATTTTGCTCACGTTTTAGGTACACCTGTGTATAGTATACAATTTACAGGTCACAATAGTAATATTGTATTTTAAAACTAATATGCTATTAATATACATAATATAAATAATATGTTATTAATATACATACATATGTACCGTATTTTATGTTGAATATGTAACTTTGGTGATAAAAGCTACAAATAATTATTTATAAGCATATGTAAGGAAAAATAATGATATATTATACAATACATTTTATGTATATGGTAGCGATGGTTACATGTAAATTTCCATATTAAATATAGAAACTTTTATTCAATCTTGTTTAAATAGATATAAACTATATATTTTTTTTTTTCAGTACTAATTACTTAGAATAGCGCTCATTATCCGGCCTATTTACAGGTATAATTAGATTATTAGTAACAATGACTTTAAGCTGAGAGTCTGACAATCAAACATCTGAAAAATTCATTTTCATTCTTAAAACATTTTTTTCTATTTCCAGGAAAATGTAGTTTGATTTGAAAATTCGCCATCTACTGTTATTTTAATTATGACCATTTTATTTTATGGCAAGTAGTAATTCTATTTTAGAATACAAATAAAATAAATACTTACGTTTACTAGGACTATGACATGAGTAAGGATAAAGACATTACTTGAATGAGAAGTGAGAAAAATATGTTAAATTCTATTTCTTTTATTCAGAGAGAACGGTATTCATGGCAAACGCCTTGAGAATTAATAAGTAGTCAATATTTCTGTCAGGGCTGTATGACAGGTTGCATTTACAAGAAATACGGGCGAACAGGAGTACAGCCTTTCGTAACAGGCTCCTAAGTCTGTCTGTTCCCATGGTAACGTAATAAAGTTGAATCTCTATAGATCTAGATGAACAGTAACTATTCCCTCTCGAACTAGAGAAAACTAACGACACAGAATAGCTAAAAAATAAAGATATATATCTATGCGTAAAATGTATTTTATATAAATTTTCAAATTATAAAATATAAAAAAATATATTTAAATATAAACACATGTACGTGTTATTGGAATTTTAAAACAACTATTAATTGTATTCTTGCACGTTTTAAAAATAAAATTTTAATTTCTGTGTTCTGCGTAACCACACATCGTTCATCCCATGTAAAAGAACGAGCACAAGGTATATTCCTGTCTCGAAATATAAAGAACCTCGAGCTATACGAAACCTCGAACTAAACAAATATTGAAATGATTTTCAATGAATATACAGAAAAAACCTGCAGTGCTGCCACACCGATTTCAGAAAAAAAAAAACATTAATTGTTTAAATATTTCTGAAAATATTATTACTATGATTATGATTCGATTTTACATTGTTAGTCTCCAAATAATTTATGTACTACTGGAAGGGCTAAAAAGTAGTGCTAAAATGTAGTGTTTTATAGCCACCACTTTCTTTAAAGATGGTCATCATGTCTGTTCTATATCTAAGAACCTTTCAAAGTCTGTCCAGTAAAATCCCAAGAAGCAGGAGCTGGGGAAAAAAAAGGCCAGGGTTTTGTAGCTGCCATCTTGAAATAAAATATTAGCCGTCAAATTTAACTAGCCAACAATGTTAACTGGACGTTCGATCTATGTCCATGTTAAATTTCAACACAATCGATGAATTAGTTTTTGCGTGAAAGAGTAAAAGACACCAACTCATTTTTATATTTTTATTAAAAAAAAACAAATAATTACAAGTAATATTAAAAATGACACATACTCTGTGAAGCCGTATTTCTTAAGATACAAATATTACATAATTCAGACCTAAAAAGTTGTTAAACCTTTCTAAAATTTAATGTTTCACTAAAAGTGTAAGAAATGGTGAGCAGATGTTTCACTAATATAAAGTTTCGTTACTCCGACGTATTTACAAAGTAGTAGGTAAAGTTATGTCCCTGCGAAGGGAATAGTTTGTTGGGTTTTTTCCTTCACCTTGATAAGCGTCCTAGAAGTTGGCTGGCTGGCAGGCAGGGGGAGGGGTGCGGGAGCGGGAAGTGTCCTTCTCTTGGTTGGCTTAGATGCGTTTGCTTCGCGATTTAACATGGGCTACATTTCCTCGTGGACCCAAGCTGAACTCCAGTTCAACTTTTTCAAGAGACCTTACCCGCCCTTGCCCTTATTTTCCGTCTCTCCCCTTAGCCCTACTATTCACATTAACTTCCTTCTCTCTCTCTCATTCACACACACATCTACCCACACTACCGTTCTGTTCACACTTGACTGATTTCTCCGGCTAGGCTTTATCTCCCGTCTCTTTTTTTTTTTTCATGAATTTCTCTTAAGGGTTGAAGTATTTTCTTTCTCTTCTCTTCCTTTTTTTATTATTATTTTCTCTCCCTTAGGACTTTGTTTCCTGTATCGAGATTAACGGAGAAAGTAACACACACAATAACAATGCTTCGATTGACAAAGCAAGGAATTGACACGAAGTAGCTTAGCAGTTTGGATCTTTTAGTAGGAATGAAAAAAAAAAACTGTGACGTAACTCAATATAAATTAATTCATTAATTTTAGTTTGATAACATTTAGTTTTATTCAAATTATTTTCCATTGATTACGTGACTTTAGTGTTTAGCATTACGATTTATAGATTTGTCCAACTCCATGGCATCAACAAGCAATCAAATCAATTTCTACATTCCACCATATAGCGATGCTATTGTAATCCCTCAAGCAATATTTTCCTCTCTCTCCCTCCCCCCATGCCTGGGATTTCCTTGGTGACGTCATCCCTCCTCTCCCCCTCCCTAAGGCTATTGACCTACTGTGTTTTCCCTACTGACATATTCCACCCTCCCTTTACCTCGGGTCATTGACCCTAGACTTTTCAATTACTATGCCCTTTTTATTTGTAGCCCCATTTGATTAGCTTTAATTAAAACAAATGTGTTATTATCACGTCTAAAACACGATATTAATTATGTTAAATAACAGGTTGATATTAAAAGGGTATATTATAATAAATGCAACCACATAAGCCTTAAGTGACAACTATAAAACTACAAGGAAAATTCGGGAATGTAAAACCACTGCGTGTGTAGTTGGTTGAGATTGAAGTCCCAACCTATCTGTCAACAATAAACATATTCATTGTGAGTTTAGAGTTCTAAGCCCTTGAACCCTTATATAAAACTATCAACATCCAGATTTTCACCGCCATTGGTGGAGCATCAGGTTATAACATACGTCTTAGGAAGAATTGTTTAACTTCAGGTCCAGACAATGTTGGTGAGATTTAGATAATTGGGATCTTATTTGTGTTTGTTTGGTAGAAAATGAACAATATCATTTTAGCGTGTTACTTTTTCTTTATTTTTATCCACGACAAGACTTGCTGATCATTCAGGCTACTCGCTTATAGGCCTATACTAATTACATTATTGTGTTCGGGGTGAGGAAGATTTAATTTACAGGAAGTGTACCAATATTTGGTTAAAAGGAGAGTGTAAAGTGATTTAGTTAAAAACAACCCAAAAAAACGCCAATACACCCGACCGGGATTTTAACCCAGATCTCCCCATCATGGGCAGTTGAAGCAAAGCTACCCCAATGGATACGTCAAAATGTTTTTAATGTACCCCAAGGGGTACGCAAATCTGTTTTAATATACCCCAAGGGGTACGTCAAAATGTTTTTAATCTACCCCAAAGGGTACGCCAAAATGTTTTTAATTTTCGTACAAACCCTCTGAACGCTATTATGCTGTGTGTATACTTGATGTGTCATGACTGTTTGGCAGTCACAGACTTACAGTGGGGCTGTGACGTTGGCAGCAAAAAATCCTCCCTCCTTCTCCCACCCCCCACTAGTCGTTCGGCCAACCAGCCAGTCAGCCAATACACGGCAGGTTCCAAGGGTTTTATAAAAAAGTTTTGTTTTGTATTAATTGTGTTAGGAATGGAAATATTGCAATTTTCTCTACTATTCATTGAATATAATGAAGTTTCAGTGAAATCATTAAGTGCTACTTGCTCAGCTTCAGTAAAACATTTCTGAAATAATTTTCACACATTAAGAAAGAGGACAAAACACATGTTTTGAAAGCAAATCCTTTTGATACCACAACAGTCACTTCTTCTGAACTTTCCATCAAATTTAAAGAAGATTTAATTTTTTGTATTTATTTATTTATTTATCACCACGTCCTACTACCGTTTGGGATATGCGTTAAAATTTAATTGAAATTTCTACTGATAGCATTCTAAGAATAACATTCAAGAATACGTAAACTTGCGATTTCAGTGTACCCCCCCCTTTCTCTATTTAGTTACGGCCACAATAGACTAAGAAAAGAGGGGGTGATAGCTAAAGAAAAACATTATATAAGAAAGTAAACATTTGCAGGTTAATGAAATATTTGAATTTTATTCAAAGTAACAAACTGTATTAAAACAACAGGTTTCATGGCTTTACAGGCCTTTTCTGAAGTGTGTTGAAAAAAAAAATATCTTAGCAATTTATTACATGCGCAGTTAGTTTCAAAAAGTTTAAGGAATAAAGTTATATAATATAAACATTTTAAAGAAGAGACTAATGAGAAACAAAATAGATGATATTATTTAAAAAATTTTCTAATATATATATATATACACAAGCTTCTAATTCAGCACAGTGAATTAAGATCAAATAAAATCAAAAGGGCCAAAAGTTTAAATTACTAAATATTACAAAAATTACAAAGAGCTTAATGAGCTTCTTTTAAATGGTTCACAACGCGTCAGATTCACACCAGTAAATACAGACAAAATAATTTTAAATTTATTTCATAAATTTAAATTAAAAATCCACCAGATATTTATGTTAAGCACAAAGGTTTGACTTCCCGACTAAACTCAAACCTTCGTGGGACAATTACCCTCATGACTTTTAAAGAATTAAACAAAATTCCCACATTAAAATATTTAATATAAAACTAGAAAAAGTTATGTTACAGAACCTGTAATTTTACCTAAATGAATCAGCGAATATTAAAGTCAAAACCATATTAAACAACAAAATAAAGTTACATTAACATTAACGCAAAGAAGTCTTCAAAATAAACAACACAAGAAACATGATCAATTTAAAGGATTTAAATTACTGATAACCACAAAAGTAAAAATGTAATATTTAACCAAATATTGAAAAACCTAAAAAGAACCAAAAAATCAGGCTATCTCTTTAAATCCAAGAAAATACAAAGATACTAGCGCCCAAGCAGCAACAGGAAACATTAAGTGCTCTATAACAAAATTTACGTTTAAAATTGAAGTTTTTAGCAAAACATAACCGATGCCTACAATGACAGATTTCCATAACAAACTAAACCAAAGTATTTCAAATAAATTCAAACCCATCAGAGCAATCTAAATTTTATAGATTTTAAACATACATATTATACGCCATCCTGGCTAGATAACGTCCTAGTCCTGAACAGGACTTCTCGAGGGAGTGCTAAAATTAATTGTCTTCGAGATTGTCTGTGTTCCCTCGTTAAATAGGTCTAGTTGCAGGGTGGAAGGTGGAAGTTCTACTTTATTACGTCATCTGCAAACATCTAGTGGAAAGGCTTCGTTTTATTCATCATGTAGGCCGGGTTCTTGTTATATTGACCATCTGCCGCTGCATTCAACTAGTTTCCAAACATTAACTCCAAGACTAGCAGGTGTAGAGCTATGCTTGTTAAGTCACGTACGCCAATACAGGTGTCCAACATATGAGTGGTATTCTAATAGCACAGTACTGGCCAATCAGAGCATTACTGGCTTTCTCCATTGGAACATCAGGGTGCCGCACACAATAGTAGCGTGTTCTGGACTTCTCTTCATTCTAGCATTCGTGGTGAGCAGGCTGGACTTGTATGTCAGTCTACACCAGGCCGATATACACGTGAGTAGAAACCTATGTATGACAAAGTAAGATCATAATGTTTAATAATGCTGGAAGTCTATGAGTATATGATTATTTGGGGTAGTATTTTAAACTGGCTGGTTCTATTGGTAGTTCGATTGATGTCTATGAATACTAGCTTGTTTACGGGTGGGTAGTAACGTTGTAATATTAGCAGTCCACGCTAATGTTACATCTAGACAGCAGCTTGTCATGAGTTCAAGTAGTTAAGTGACATGCTATTTCAAAGCTTCTTGCATTTCTATCCACCTATTTGTGTGAATAAGGCTTCTCTGCGATTACACCAATAAAAACTAAGGGGAGGAATCGTACGAATCCAAACCAGGTCTCATCTTTGCACTCACTCACTCACTCACTCAATCACTCACTAGCGCTCGTCCCCGGATTGAACTACTAGCTTCATTAAAACAGGACTATGCATGTCGTTGAATAGCTATTTGTAATAATTAAATAAATATTGGCAGTCTTTATGTTTTTAATATTATTAAAAGTACCATATAATATGTTATCGATCAAAACCGAGCAATAAATCCACCAAATTATTGTATTATTAATTTATTTAGTCCCTGATAGACTATACTTATTGGGTATATTTTATTATTATTATTATTATTATTATTATTATTATTATTATTATTTGCACGGCGTCTTACTACCCTTCCGGGTTGTACTCACTCTAATGTGTAATGGTAGGGTGATTGTGAGATGAAATTGAGGACCTACAGTTTAACGTGGAATCCAAACCACGGTGGAGGCCTGGCATTCCTCCCATTCACAAGTTGTGATTAATAAACGTCTTGTAGGAGGTAAAGGGAGGGTTTGGTAATCAGAGAAATCTGTGCTGGGACCAAGGATTGAACCCCGAACCCCTAGCATAGAAGTAAGACACCTTACCTCTAGACCTCCAAGTCGCCCATGGGTATATTGTAAACTCCACAAAGTATAAAGTTATAAAAATTTTTTTGGGAGTACGTGAGCAAAAAAAAAAAAAAGTGAATACCACTGATTTAGACTGTAGTAACGATAAGAACATGGAGGGAATAGGTATATTGTTCACAAAAATACTAATTTATATTAAACTTCACTAGAGTTTAGCTGTATTTTAATATAATTTCTAGTGTTTAAGTGGTAGCTGTAAAATGTTATCCCATTTTTCTCTGATATCTTTTACTAACCACTTTCCCTAAAGAATTTACTTATATCATTCAACAATAGCTGAAACGTTGACCTTATTCATCTCCTTTGCTTGTGGTTGCTATGGTAACCATTTCCTCTCCCATCTGCTAGAATGCGCTAGTGAAGTACCTCTCTAATTCCATTACACGTTTTCGCCAACAAGCATCTCTCGTGTAGAGCAAATAATAACGAACTAGGAAAACTCTTGTCCAGTTTACGTTCGTTTTGTTCCCCCCAGCCCCCACCACTTTTGCTTGTCTCATTTGTTTACTTAAGCCTATGTTTGTACCATTGCTGACTCAGGAATCCAATGCCATTTCTTTTCAAAAAAATTGAATATTATTTGTTAAAATTTATTACGCTTTAGTAACAGTTATGTCTATTCATTAATTACACTAATTAAAAAATAATGAGGAATGAGGAAAGTGTAATTTTATAGGGAATATACCCGCAATTTCAAGGAGGAGAAGTAGAAAACCATTTAGAAAAACCCACCCTCAGCACACACGACCGAGATTCGAAACCTGATCTCCTCGTCACCGAAATTTAGTGTAATATGAAAGGGACCATGTCAGACTATGCAACCACTGATTCGGGTATTAATGTCAGGTATATAAATAAGATTTATTAGAAATTTTATAAAACAAAAATAATCTAAAATTTTTAAAGTCCAAAAATTTTACTATTTAATTTAGGAGAAAAGAAAGTTTTTTTTAAACATATAAAGCTATATCCTTTGTGGGATCTGACCACATTTACATCATCTAAAAATCTCTGTGTGAAAGCTTTTTTTTTTTTTTTTTTTTATTTCCAGATTAACTTAAACACGCCTTAAAAAGTTATTTCTGAGAAAATAGCTAAAATATGTTATTCTGATATTAACATTTAGTATCCGACACCTTATTTCAGTCGGTAACTTGTCTATCTTCTGAGTTAATGGTCCCGGGTTCGATTCCCGGCAAGGCCGAAAAATTCATAATTGGTGAAATGCGGGTTTACACTTTCACAGTGATGAATTAATGACCGGGGACTGGATGTTGTACCTGTCCTAGTTTTAAGTTAGATTCTAAGACATATGAAGCTATGACAGACCTTGCAGACCGGAAGTGGAAAATATATGGCTTGAGTAAAACGAAACTGGCCCAGGTTAGAGGCTGGAAACAGTAATGGATGTAGAATATGAAGTAATAAGTAGTGGTAATTTTAGAATATTGGAATATTCTGTACCAGTGGCGTGTTATTTATTGTTGTCAGGGAAATCAGTTGGTTTAAACTTTACCGATCGTGTTCTAATCGGTCAGTTTTGCTATCGATGGAAATACATTTACCGTGTGATATGTTACGTACCAAGCCTATGTATGATTAGTCAAACAGGCCACCAAAGATAGGGTAACTATTTATAACTAACAGTTGAAACAGACTTTACTCCTCGCGAACTTGCCTCGGTGGCGTATTGGCTAACGCACTACTCGTGTTGAGCTCGACTGCTGAGGACGGGGAGATCGAGGTTCGAATCTTGGTCGGGTAAACTGGGGGTTGCTTTTCCTAAATGGTTTTCCACTCCCCCTCCACGCAAATTCGGGTTCACTTCCTCTAATTCAACCTTACCAATTCCTAATTCATTAGCGTAATTAGTACTTAAAGCGTATAACCCGAACGGGTAGTAAGACGCGGTGCTAAATAATAATAATTTACGCCTCGTAACACTTCACGCCGTACATTCATTCTTTCGCCGCATCTTACTACCCATTCTGGTTGTAAATATATTAAAGTAAATGTGTTAAGAATAAGGCAGGTTGAATTTATAGGAAATGTACCATCATTTATGTGGAGGGAGAGTAGAAAAGCCTTTGTAGGAAAAACACCTGAGTACAACCAACTGGGATTCGATCCCAGATCTCCCCTTTACCGGCTGTTTAGTCTCTTGAAAGAGTGACGCCTTAGGGCTTAGACCATGCGTCCACCAAAGTGGGGTTTCACACGTTATCAATTTCCCCTCCATCCCCTCTCCTTCCAGGAATGCTGGGGATAGAAAAATGGTTCAACCTTGACCAATATTATCTTTATTTATGTATTGCATCTATTAAAAAAGAGCATAAGTTTCGGTCTGATACGCAAGTAATATCTCAAACTAGATTAGTTTATTTACATCTATGAAAGGAGCATTAGAAGTCTTGTAGGTTCTTTAGTCATCTATACCGTCTTGTCTGTTTTACCGGTTAATGTAGTGTTTTATCAGTTTTTATATCAAAACATTTTTGGTTGAAATAAAAAAAAATTGCTCCAGTAGAAACATTGTTTAGTTTTATTCACATAGTGATATCAACAGTTGTAAAATATTTCTCATTAAGATAGTGGCATTAGATGAGAATCTTTTAAACGAAGATGAAAAGTTGTCTTTAGAACCCAGCATACCCTTGCCCAATATTCAACAATTATTGTTGGGAAGAAAACTAAACTCTTAGTATCTCCTGAAGAAATTTTTTATTTATTTTTGTCTCCTCCCCCCCTCTAACCCCCCCCCCAAAAAGTATTTCTACAAAAACACTGATTTTCTCTCGTTCCCTATAAACCCACCTTAATGTAGATATTATGACTGAAATGAGGACTATTTTACTTGAGTTGGGTTTTTTTTCTCCCTCCACGTACGTGTGGTCACATTTCCTCTAAATTATGACTTATCATACTTACCACATTATTGAAAATTTAAGGAAAGTTTATACTGGTGGTGACACTCGATGTACAAACGCCAAAATTAGTACTAAAATTGAAATGCAGGATAGGTAAACCTGACATATATTATTATCGCCATTTTTAAATATATTTTTAAAAATATTAAAAGGATATTATTGGTCACCTTAAAATATTTTATGTTCCAAAATTGAGCAATTTATTAAAACCAATTATCTTCCCCCACCCCCACCACTTCTTTTAAAGTAAAGAATACACTTTTTATAAAAGATTAAAATACCGGTAGTGTTCTGTTCTCTAAAACAATATGCTTAAAGATTATATTACTTATCTAAAAAACGGAGATTAACTTTGCGAGATGAGAATATTTCACTGAATACCAAACACTTTTTTATTCACCCAAGAATACTGGTAAGCCCATTGGAATTCCTTATGTCTACGGGTAAGCTTTACAAGAGGCTTCCTTGGAAGGAGTTTAGGAGAGGGGGGGGGAGAGAAATCCCACCAGGATCTTGCTAAGGATTCCTCTCCACGCTCCACCCCTCTTTATCCACTGACAAACTTTCCTCTCTCTAAACTTCCCTCTCCCTTCGTTCCTCACAGCTCCTAATTACCTCATTAGTCTCAAGAGTATTCATTTAAAAGATTTCTCAAAATATAAACTTCTGGTTTTACTCCACCGGGAGAATGAAAATGAAATGGAGGCTTCTCATTTCATAATTTTACTTCACTTGGCTTTAAAGAGGAACAGAAAAGAGTTGTTGACATAATGAAAGGAAGGAAGTTTCATTATTTACTGCTAAGCTGTTTGGGGAAAATCTGTATGCATTTTGTTTTGGATAAATAATAATGTATAGTAATAACCAAAAATTATTAATAATAATAAGTTATAGTAAGAAATTATTATACAGTATATTAATAATAAATAATAATAGACCTAATTAATAATAATCTAGTGTTTCATATTATAAGAATAAAAACTATCTCAGTGGAAAAACGGACTAATGTCAGGATCATATAGACTAATATGTCAGTGATGGGGAGGTTGGGGTTTGAAACCCAGAAGGGTGAATTGAGGTGTTTTTAATTGCAGGGTAGTTTCAAACTATTTCTCTAAATGAGTGTGGGTAAATTTATTCTAAAGTCTACCTAATTCATCCCTCAATCATTGTAATTTAATAATAATAATATTTAGCACCGCGTCATACTAACCGTTCGGGTTATACGCTTTAAGTACTAATTACGCTAATGGATTAGGAATTGGGAAGGTTGAATTAGAAGAAGTGAACCCGCATTTGCGTGGAGGGAGAGTGGAAAACCATTTAGGAAAAACCACCCTCAGTTCACCCGACCGAGATTCGAACCTCGATCTCCCCGTCCTCAGCAGTCGAGCTCAACACGACAAGCGCGTTAGCCAACTACGCCACCGAGGCGGGTCATTGTAATTTAAAGTTAGCATATTCCAGATGGGTGATAAAATGTAGGGTAAAAGATAATTTAAATATTTTATGTGATTATAATATTATATAAATTTATTATAAAAAAATGCACCCATTCTGTAAATTTATGGATGATACATATTAACTGAAATGTATGTAAATTTATATATAGTTGATTCGTTATTTCATAGAAAATCTTTTGACATTGGAAGCTATGTCAGCATTAAGCTGGCATGCAGCATGGAAGCATAATGGAAGCATTAAGCTACAACTACATTAGGCCAGTCCGCACCGCACAGGCGTAGACGAATCTCGAGAGATCATCAGTAATTTCGTGGTGCGTTATAGAACGGGCCGGCGTAGTGTAGCCACTTGCTCCCGAATTTCTTGGACGTCGGGTGTTTCCGTAAATGTTCGGTAATTCCGAACTGTGTCGTCATAACTACCGTGAAATGAGGCACGTTGGATCGTTTAAAGAGATGGATGACGAGATACTTTTTATATTATATATAAGAGTACAAATAGCTCTATGAGCAATCAGACTCGAGGTATATGAACAATGTGCAGAGATTAAACATTTGGGAAGAAATAGGAAAAAAATTCATTTTTCGGTAAGTGCTATATTTGAATGTGTGGTAACATTATTATAAATACAATAGAGAAGAATTCTTCAATTCAATTAAAACTTAGTGAGATTATTAAAACTAAAATAACAATAATGGCAATAATTGAACGGTGAATAGAAAAATCAAGAATTGTGTAGTTTCCTTAAAACTTTCAAACAAACTCTCCACCATAATATGAGTGGTTTCAATCAAGATTATTATTTGATAAAGAGATGCCCTTTAACTAGGTTTCATGGTGGAAGTATGTTATATCTCCATAGACAGATTATTTTAATTACAAAAACTTCACTTTAACTTGTGAAAGACTAGCTTTACACTTCCTGGAGTCCTGATAAAGCCGCATACTTCATGTTTGTAAATTTTGCCAAAATTATAAAGAAATGTAAATATAAGTCAATGTCTTTTAAGGAACCCATAAGGAACGAATGGTTTTTTTTAGTTTACTTTTTTAATTTTTATTACTTTTTATTCAACGAGAACCATTTTTTTTCATCTATTTATTATAACAGGAAAACTTATAAAAAACTTATGAGTAAATTATAATATTTGACAGAAACAGTTTTTTCTACTTTTATCAAGTTTGCTCACGGATCTTGGTTTATTTTCAAATTCAACTGAAGATATATATTGTACAAACATCCTTACAAATATATATAATGTAATAGTTAATAGAAAATATAATAGAAAATCTTTCAAGAATAGAGTCCCACAAACAAAAAATTCAACAGTTAATAAAACATTTAATTTTATTATATTGTAAGCATACAATTTGAGTTAAAGGATGAATAGTTTATGAACGATGAAAAATATAATTGACAGAATAAGAGAAAAGGCCGCACCAAACAACCCAAGGTCACTGGCTCCCCATTCTTGCTCTAGTATTTACCTTAAGGTAGTGTGACCTACAATTAAAATTTAGTCACATGTAAATTTTATTATTTTATGAGAATTCCTCTGAGCGAGAGCAAAAGGGATTATTATTATTATTATTAGCACCGCGTCTTACTACCCATTCGGGTTATACGCACTTACGCTAATGTGTAATGGTAGGGTGATTGTGAGATGAAATGAAGGACCTACAGTTTAACGTGGAATCCGAACCACGGTGGAGGCCTGGCATTCCCAAAAAGGGATTATCAATATCGCCGGAAAGGGTGTTTTCACAAACCTTCCAGGTTTCTTCTTTTACATGCCAAAATTGAACCGGGACCGACATATTTACTTCCCCTCTAAGGAAGTTGTGCTACGGGATAAACCCGTTTACCATAAATGGGTTAGAACCCACAGCATCGGGTCGAGAACACTTTACACCAAGACCACTGAGGTACATTACATGTAAATGAAATGTTATGAGATTATGTACTCATACGATCACATGTCGTTTATTCACGTCTTGATTTATTATTTCACATTTCATTAATGACTAGTGGATATTAATTTAACAGATCTATAACTGAGCTCTTGCGAACATTAACGTGTCTGGTTCAGTTTGCTAATAGCATAAACCAAATAAACAATTAGACTTGTTACAAATGATATACATAAAATATGTCTCTCTCTTGATTAAAATATGTTAACAAGTCACTCCATTAAACCCACTAAGGATGTCAATAATGTTTGTTTCAATGGATTTATTTTTAATATTGTCAAATTTATATATATATTTATATATATATAGCGCCTTAAAACAAAAATAGGGACACAATTTTTTCACTCAAATTACATTTAATATGCGTACGCTATTGTTTTTATTTTTTATAATTTGTTTGTGATGGGTGTATAGTTTACTATTGAAAATTATGTACAATCCCTTTACCATTAAAGGCAACAAGTTACCTTAAACAGTTCTAATATGGCATAACATATAATATAAAGCAATAGTATAATCAATCGGGGTAATACTTTTTATTAACTCTCATGGTAGTAAACCTATTGAATTGTGCGTGAATATGGACATTAAAAACAAGCTCTACATATAGAGAAACCATGTAAGGTAGTGTCTTTCCTTCAAATTAAACGAACAATACGTAGATTCATGATATGAAAAAATGTGACATAAATGTCAATTAATAAACATTGTACATAGAGTTAATCTCATGCATTTAATTTAACATGAGAACGGTGAAATTTATCATCGAAATATTTGTGTTCCTGTAAATAAAACAAGCTCATATTATCTTAATACTCATGTTCACTGTATTTATGTTAAAAAAATTTAAATGGCTTGAGTAGAATGAATTTATATAAAACATTATAAAATGTTAAACCATTTGTATTTAGTAAATATAATTACATATGTAATGTCACTACCATTGTTTTTAACCAACCTAACCAAAAACCATTTATAGTATGATTTTTGATGGTATTTACTTTCTTGTATTTATTTCAAAGTTATCATCATATACCTGCTTCGGTGGCCGCTTGGTCTAAGGCGTGACTCTCACAATAGACTAGACTGAAGATGACAGGGAGAATGGGGTTTGAATCAATCTAGGTTGGGTTTCCTAAATCTTTTTCCACTCTCCCTCCACCCAAGTTTCGAAAACACTTCCTCCAAATTTAACCCTTCCTCATACCTAACTCACAAGCGCAATTAGTACATAAACGTATAACCTGAACAGGTTATGTGGTGCTAAGAAAAAAAATCTATTGTGATGCCTTTAAGACTTTACCAAATGTATTGACAATAGTGTTTTTAATTAAATCTTAAAATGGTTTCAACTTCTCTTTTATCAAATATCACTACTCTCGTCCTTTATTGAAGGAAACTAAGAAGTAAATAGTTGGTATTAAAAGATTATGTTAATTCTAATTACAGTTAACGTCAGATAATCCGGCACTTGATATTCCAACACACACACACACACACCCTTCTCTACCCCACTCCTCGTTTTTTGGCTTTGCACCACCACCATTTGTATATCAGTCAGCCTTTGTTTAAATTTGCAAGTGTGTGCGATATTCTGTATTTATTTATCACCGCGTCTTACTACCCATTCGGGTTATAAGCTTATGTACTAGTAGTGATAATGGATTAGGAATTGGGAAGGTTGAATTTAGATGAAGTGAACCCACATTTGCGTGGAGGAAGAGTGGAAAACCATTAAGGGAAAACACCCCAGTTCACCCAACCGAGATTAGAACCTCAATTTTCCCGTCCTCAGCAGTCTAGCTCAACACTAAACTAGTGCATTAGCTAACTACGCCAACGAGGTGGGTCATTCTGTATTATATAATTTGTTCATAATTTGTGGTTCTAGTTCATTAAAATGTGTTCTAAAAAATGTGAAATGGTCAAATATGATATTATAAATGCAGCAAAGTTTATGATAGGTCCTTGCAAAAAAAAATAGGGAAAACCATGGTTTGACGAGGAATGTTCAAATTTAATAAAGAGAGGGCGGACGCAAGATTACATTTTTAGAAAGTCAAAGTAAATTGAGCATAAACTGATTTAGTAATGCAAGAAAAAAGCCAGTGTAATATTAATAAACAAAAAGAGAAATCATTTCAAGAATAAATTTAACCAGTTAGAACTAAATAGCAAAATAATATCAGAACTTTTTTTAGGTAGCAGTATTGATGGTATTATTATTATTACTATTATTATTATTATTATTATTATTATTATTATTATTATTAGCACCGCGTCTTACTACCCATTCGGGTTATACGCACTTACGCTATTGTGTAATGGTAGGGTGATTGTGAGATGAAATGAAGGACCTACAGTTTAACGTGGAATCCGAACCACGGTGGCGGCCTGGCATTCCCCACATTCACAAGATGTCTTGTCAGAGGTGAAGGAAGGGTTTGGTAATCAGATAAATATGTGCCGGGACCGAGGATTTAACCCCGGCCGCCAGCACAGAAGTCTGACACCTTGCCCTTAGACCACCAGGTCACCCAATATTGATGGTATTAAAAAAATGTATCACACTAGGAAAATTTTAGTTAAAGATAATAATGGTAATCTGATGGCAAACACGAACGATGTTTTAAATAGTTTAAAGGGCCACTTTAGGTTTATTTTGAATGTTCATATAGAATCCGAATTAAACTAAGTATAAAAAGCCATACTGCTGAACCTCTAGTCTTAGAGTCAAGTATTAGCCAAGTCAAATAAGCAATTAAGACGTTAAAAAACCATAAATCTCCAGGTTTGGATTCTATTCCACCAGAGTTAATAAAGGGAGGTGTTTAAAATGTTAGTGAGAAAAATTCATAAACTTTTAGGTTTCATATTGAATCGTGAGGCATTATCACAAGGAAGGTAATATGATACCCATTTACGAAAAGGGAGATAAGAAAACGTAATAAATATAAATGTATCTCACTACTACCGTCATGTTATAAAATTATTGTATCTAACATAACTCTAATCAGATTTATTCCATATTCAGTAGAAATAATTGAGATCATGAGTGTGGATTTCTATGAAATGGATTAAAAACTGAAATAATTTTACTATTCGGCAAATATTAGAAAAGAGTGTGTACACAACATGATGGTTTATCATTTATACATAAATTTTAAAAAGGCCTATAATTCAGGTAAAAGAAAAAAAGTTGTATGAAATTATATATTTGTAGAAAGGGGACATATTTCTTGTAAAAGAATTGAATAGTTAACAAAAATATATTGGTGACCCGGTGGTCAGGGGTAAGGTGTCAGACTTCTATGCTGGCGGCCGGGGTTCAATCCTCGGTCCCGGCAAAGATTTATCTGATTACCAAACCCTTCCTTCACCTCTGACAAGACATCTTGTGAATGTGGGGAATGCCAGGCCTCCACCGTGGTTCGGATTCCACGTTAAACTGTAGGTCCTTCATTTCATCTCACAATCACCCTACCATTACACATTAGCGTAAGTGCGTATAACCCGAATGGGTAGTAAGACGTGGTGCTAATAATAATAATAATAATAATAATAATAATAAATATATTTATTCTACAAATAATAAAAATTGTGATAAGGGGTTCTAACAGTTCACGATAGGACTGAACAACTCCAAAAACATAGGAATTACCCATATCACGGGAAAAGAACGTGTCCAAGGCGACACGGCAACAGTCAAATGGGAGTTAAGTTGATAGTGGATATAGGATTGCAAGACAGCCGGGCTAGCGCCAGACTACCACCATAATGGTCTAAAAAGAGAACACGGAGAGTTAGCAACATATAAAGCAAAACGGCTAATCCTATAGTTTTAGAGTTACCAAGTTACATGTCGGACAAGCTACCTAGCTTGGCTAAACAAAGGAATGACACCCAAAATAATAAACGGTAATATGACCGTAGTTAAGTTACACTAGTCGATGACTAGCAAACGTGTCTTCGTACAACATTGTACTATGGTCGGTCTATTCCCAGAGGATACTGCCAGAGCACTCAATAGTAATTTTATGCTATTACCCACTCCTGGGGTATACATAAAATCTAGTACACACTAACGTTAAATACTTGGACAAATGCGGCGCCAACAAGGGGCAAACGAAAATACTATCTGTGCGGGCATTTATACAAAACTAGTCGTGTTCCACACTTTGCACACCCAAAATAGTAACACAGAAAAGGGGTGCCAACAAGAATGCTGTGAGATACTGACCTAACTAGGTCCTCAAATAAAGGCGTTAGACAACTTGCGTGTAGTCATACAAAATTTGAACAAGTGAACATGACGTTCACGGCATAATGACATACAATGAAGTCATGAGGACTTAAAACGAAATAAAGAACTCATGGAGAAGAGGAGGCTTAAAGTAAGCTCCTAAGAAAACATTCATATAGACTAAACAAGTCTGAGGACTTAGTCCTTAATTGTCGTTCCAACAAATTAAACTATGTCCTTTGGACTTTGAAATTTAATGAATATTTGGATCAATAAAGAAGATTCCCTCGGCGTAGAGGTGATGACACCCACGTCTCACCCATCGCATCCTTCGAGGATATCCAAAGATGAACTATAATTTTTGAACTTAGGGATCGCCCATTACATACTCTTTTTCTGACAAGCAAATTGGGCATGTAAACAAGGAAAAAAGAGAAGGCAAGGGGGTGGGGGGAGGGGGGGGGGGAGTTTGGAGCAGTGGAGAAAGTAGGTGTCAACGAATTCCGCTAGGGGAGTGGTGTCCATAGCTCGCGGCATCATGCAATGTTGAGTTCAAGGGGTTAGACGTCTGTTGAAACTGTCATGTCTTATAGTCTGCCATATTTGCAGAATAGTTGGTGAAATCATGGTAATCGAATCCGGGAACATCCATGTAATGTGAGTAGATAACAATTAATATTATTGCAGAATGTATCCATTTTAATTCTCTTTTTCGGATACCTTTATATTATTTTAGCATTTGGTGCAGATTATAATTTGTAGATGTCATTTGAATTAAGTGACATGCTACAGTTAAGTTTGGCTTACCCAAAAAACTTATCAATCTAATTGATGTATGTTTGGCTTATACGCGTAGCAAGGCATTGGATATAGCTAGCTCCAGATAGGGTTAGGATGTAATGAGGTGGATTGGGTGCAATTAGCTCAAGATAGCCTTCTTAACATGAGCTAGTTTGTTTTACTAATGGCTATCAACGATCTACACGTTTAAATATAAATAGTCCTATTTATTTGACCTTAGCTTACATAATAAAATAAATCATATTTAAACGTAAAAAAAACTAGTTTAAACAAGTTTGAATAACTGTAATTAAACCGCTATCAATGCAATATATTATTTCTGTCGTCAAAATCCCTTTTCTCAACTAATACAAAGCCGACAGTGATGAATAAGGTTTCAGTGGATAGGATTTTTACCGACTTCTGAAATAGCATACTCAGTTTACGTTAAAACACATTGTTTGTTTAAAATAAGTTAAAAGAAAAACCTATATATTATTTATGTTGTCAACATCCTTTTTTCTCAACTGATACAAAATCTACAGCGATCGTAAAGCCGAGTATTTAATTTCAACAACCCAACCAAAGAATAAATTATTTAGGGGGAGGGGGGAATGGAAGGTTGGGTTCACTGGTAGTTATTTACTATAGCAAATTATTTCAAGTGTATCCATCTTAATAGCTTCATTATTAAGTGAAATCTTGTAGTTCACTTAAAACAAGTGAAAATAAAAGTGCAAGAAGCACAATAGAGAATGGACTGCATAAATTGACCTGTAATATAATTTTATTTGATTTTCGCTGCTGTTAAAAAGTATTGTATATATTTATCTTTTTCAAGTAAATTTTTGTGGGTTTTTGGCGCCAATGTCTTACCAAACATCTGGTCTATCAGCATTTTATTCATGAATTGGGTAGGGCAAAGTAAGGAGGAAATTTAAAGGAAATTGGGTAGTACTTGCATGAAGAGTTAGGCACAAATCATTTATGATAAAACAACCCTCAACACGCAGGTTTGGGTCTTGAACCCAGATACACCCATCAAAATAAAACAAGACCAGATGATCTTGATGCCTTGTGTGTTAAACTATTGTGTATGGATTAGAAGGATTTATTTTAAAGAATACATCTACACTTATTAGCGTGTAGGTAAGAGGGTAGACCCCCAAATTACACCCAGAAAACCAGCCTCGGTTTATCCAGGTGTTCTTTGAACCTTGATCTCCTCATCACTGGCAATCCTCTATACTGGCTTCATATCCCTGAGCATGTACTTCCTATTTAGGTGTGTTTTATTTTAGCACCACACTTTACTGCCCTGTCGGGCAATACGCATATGTACTTATTACCTTAAGGTGTTGGGGATGAGGAAGTTTTAATTTATAGAAAGTTCACCCACATTTGCTTGGCAGTAAAGTGGGGAAAACGTTTAGGAAAATATACCTTCACCACGCCCTACCGGGATTTGAATCCCAATATTTCTGTCACCAGTAGTCTAGTCTGTTTCGAAAAGTAAGCCTTAAACCATGTGGCCACCGGAGCGAGTGTGATAGTTTTAGTCAGTAGGCCCTAATGCTCAGGTATCATCATAAATTCATTCAACTGGGTTCAGGTGTTACATAGATTACCTTATTCCTGCGTTATTCATAAAAATAAAGTAGGATTTAAGTTACGTAAGATGTTATAAAATTAAAATGTTCATCCGCTACTTCATTTTTCTTATTTAAGAATGTAAAAAGTATAATACGAGCACTTATAGCTAAGGCGTAATCATGTAGGCAGTTTAATTAATATGAGCTAAATTATTTTTAAATGGTATTCACCACTAAATGTTAAATATACGTCTAGACACCCCTGATGTAATTCACAAGCCTTCTCTGCCCTTACTCTCGGTTCACTCTCCTAATTAGTGTTTTGAACACAAGGAGAGCCTTAGTAAACGATGGGTAATGAAACCTATTGTTCAGGTATTATTAGCATGGCCTCCTTTAATAACACTGGACAGTGATTAGTTCGAGAATTTTCAGATACCGCACTCACCAGTTTGGAATATGATAGCTATTCAGTATTCACCATCCTTACATTGGGGTACAATAATATTCTCTTAAAGTGGAAAACAAATTTATTGAGGTACACTTGAACTCTGATGGTCTAAAATTGGGGATGGGGTTAAGTAGACTTGTGGGCTTTAGACGCTTAGAGCCAATCCGTACACGCGTGAATAAACATGTTCAAACTGTGAAAACATTCTTTTAAGAAGAGAAAAACTGGTTTAGTAAAGTTATATCTTGCTAATAAATAAGAATATAACGTTCCAATTATGAGTTTCTACATTTCAGAATATTACAATATTGTTTCTTCCAGTGAATTAGGGATGGAAGGGGGTAAGAGAAAAATTTTGTGTGTTTGTGGTTTTTATGGCAAAACATTTGTTTGGCCAAAATAAATAAAATATTGCTCCAGTTCAAACATATAATTTAATTTTATTCATATGGTGACCTTAATTTTTTTTTAATATCTGTTAAGGGTGTTCTGGAATTTAATGACAACTCTTTCTCTTCATTAAAAAATTTGTTTAGACTATGCCACCATGCTCTTTATAGATATTCAGGAACAATTATCGCCAGGTGAAGAAAAATTAACTCTACGTTTGTACTGAGCAATATTTTATTTATTTTGGCCAAAAAAAGTTTCGCCATAAAAACTGCAAATACATTGGCCTTTTCTCGCCTCACTTTACTACTCTTAAATTAAGTTTTAAGCCTGCCGGGATTCGAGCCAGAGACTAGAATTCATTTGAAGCTCAAAGTTCTTGATCGCGAATGATTTAAGAAGCATACACAAATATTAGTTTATTTTGACTAATCTTCTAAAAAAGTCTTATTTAATTTAACTAATGACATTTTGTACTATCTGTGTTGTTTTAAAGATATGACTTCTGAAATGTTAAAGCTATGGTGTAACAAGAGATTTATTGGTACTTATGAATAATATTAGAGATTATTGAATATATTTAATTTCAGTTGCAGTTCAGTGGTTAAGTTTTATAATTTTATTTTCCCAAGTTAGTTTGAAAAAAATCAATATATTTATTATAATATAACTCGCCTCGGTGAAGTAGTTAGCTAATGTGCTAGTTTCGTGTTGAACTAGACTGCCGATGATGCAGAGATCGAGATTCGAATCTAGGTCGCGTGAAATGGGGAGAGAGGAATTTCCTAAATGGTTTTTCACGCAAATGCGGCTTCACTTCCGTTAAAAACTATTCAACCTTCCCAATTCATAACCCATTAGCGTAATTAGCACTTAAGCGTATAGCTCAAACTGATTAAGATGCGGTGCTAAGTATTAATAATAATATTAATAATAATAATAACTAACAGTAACCGTGAACTAATACTCATTAAGTTGCTGACATTACCCTGATATTGTGCATTTATATTCAGTTCCGAAGAATCGTTGCTTTCCTTAAAGAAAACAAAACACTAACAAGTTTGAAGGACAATCTCATGAAGATCAAGGCAACAAAAAAAAAGCTACTAGAATATACAAGTGTGCCAACTTTGATTATTTACTTTACAGTGAAGTGGGCATAGTATTTTCTGTTGCCTGGAGTTATTTTCAACTAAATCTTCAAAGGGGTCAAATTATTACAATTTCATCTACAAACATCCCAAGTTGTCTTTCACATTACAATTTAGAAAATATTATTTCAGCATGAAGCCTAAACAGAGCAAGATTGACGATAACAAAACACAGGCTGGATATAATAGAAAGGAACGTTACATTTATTTAAATTTTATCACATTTCAAATCAAACTTAAAAACAATTATAATATAATTTTATCAAATGAATAAAATTATATTATAAAGTTTTGTTTGATAATATCATATAAAAATATAAAAGTTTTGTTTGATTATATAATATAAAATAAAGTTTTGTTTGATAATAAGTTATTAAATGAATAAAATAATAATATTAATATATTATTTTTAATTTCATCATTGTTGATAACCTTTTCAATTTTAGTCTGTATATAGTTTAGACGTTTTTATTTGGGGAAGAGCAACATAATAACAATATAAATTAATACAAAATCCCAAGGTTTTTATTATTTTGGGAGGCATTTCAATTATTTGTTTTAAGGGTCTCCCTAATCTCAAGGGTCTTGCTTTTAAGGGTTTTACTTGTGTTATTGCTTACTAAGTAACCGGGAAAATATTGGTTAAATTTGGTATTTAATAATGAATCTGCCTCCCAGGGCGTATTGATGGTGGTTGATAGCTCTTCACAGTGGTGTTTAAGGGGAGAGATTTTGGGGAAATTGTTTATATACGAGTGATTTTAGGTTAGTAATTATTTATTTAAGTTTTTTTCATCTACACAATCTAACGGTTTATTATATAGTTAGCTTGTCAATTAACCTATTAAGGTTTGACCTTTAACTAACTTATTTTTTAATCTAACAGGGTTATTAAATTCAGCCATACATTCCCAAGGTACGCTCAACACCTGTTTCCATATGTAATTGTATAATTGTTTTCATCAAATAAACACGATAGCAACTCGACTAATTAAAATTATAGACATATAGTTTATCAATTTCTTTCATTTATGCCAATTACTATATAATAATAATGGAGCTCAATGAAAGTATCCATTTTCATAAATGGTCCACTTAGTGAAATACAAGCATTCAATTTAGTAATTATTTATAGCAATCATGTGTGTTTGAATTTACAATAATAATTATATTAATAAGAAACATATTGGTTGAAGAAATTTATATGGTTTACTATAAATACATACTGACAAAAATATCGAAATAAAATTTTAACTTTAAATTAGGAGAAACAAAAGAATGTTCAGGCATCTAGGAACCAAACTTTACACAATTTATTGGCCCTTTGGGCTAAGACCACACTCTCATAAAAGACTGTATTTCTGGTATTAGGAGATCCAAGCCTTATTGAATGTACTGAAAGGTTTTTATTATATTTATTACCACTTTTTTTCACAATAAACTAGTATACATTTCCTCAAAATTATATCTGCTAAATACATATACCCTAAATGTAAATATACAGGTAGCTCTAACGCGGGATTAAATATTCAACGCATGAAAAAACTATCCTCAAACCATAATCACTAATCAATTGTTGTCTTTAATAAAGTTTTAATAGTTAATTATGTATCAAGATTTCACAAAATTTGAATGTTACTATCATCTTACTTACTCTATGGCATTAGGAACAATTAAGTGTATCACTGCACTTACGCCCCCTATCCCTATCTTAAACTAGTTATATCCAGTCCATCTCACTTAACCCTATATCTTTCAGGTCAATTCTAATCCTATTTTCCCCATCTGCGCCTACTTCTTTCCAATGGTGTCTTACCATTGGATTTGCCAGTCAATACTTTTTAACAAGGTTTTTAGATTATTACACTGATGTTATTGTCGTTATAGCAAATTACTTTTTACACCAAACCGGTTTGACTTTGTTTTGTATCGTAAAGGCTGTTTGTTTATTCATTTGGAAGGGACACTGCTTTCTAAGTTTTCTCTCAAAATCCAAAATGTATATTTTGTGTCTAATTGTGAACTCGATTAATATCAATGATAGCAGTAATTTTTTTTGTGTGTTTATGATAACCAGAGTTTGAACTCTGGTGGCCTAAGATTGCTAAAGGAATATCCATTACATGATATAAAAATTCTAAAATATTACTTCAAATTTACAAAAAATGACCTAAAAATGTAATCAAAAGTAGTGAAGAATTCATTCACACGACTAGATCGAAACTGCACTTAACAAATTAAAATTAAAAACAATCAATCTAAGCAATGAAAGGCCTTAGCAACTATACTCTTGCATTATGTTAGAAAATAATATTGATCTAGGCCTACAGATATCCACCTTAGAAAAAGAGCTATCCCCTCCCAACGCAATCTTTTTCAGTTTAGTTGCAGAGTTTCAGAAGAAATGTGTATTTTTCCAAACATATTAATAAAAAGGATAAAAATATAATCACCTACATGACTCATTCATTACCTGAATGATTTAAAAAATGTATGATGTGTACAATACAAACGCTAAGAACGACGCAAACTTTTTTAAATGTTTTATTATGTTAAGGTATTTATGAATAATATAAAACATTGAAAATATTTAAAAAAAATATGATTATTATGTAATTATTTAATATAAATGACCAAAAACGAATCAAAAATGCCTAAATATGGCCAATATTTACTCAAAATTACTAAAAATGTACACATCAAGAATATTTTACATAAAAATAAAAAATAATCAAAACTTGCTTATAAAACTGTGTTCACGACCAGGGATGATAAACAGAATGTATGTGAGCTTTGTATGTGACGTAACAAAATAAAGATAACATGTCATAAAAATCCGGAACATGATTATAAACAAAAATGTAACGATAAAGAAAAAAGTTTCTAAAGGAACCCACAGTAAACATTGTATTAATGGAAAATTAAATTAAAAGAGAATTTAAGGTCTAAAATATTTTATTAATTTTGAACTAATAAACAAATTGGGTAAGATTTTTTTAAATTGTCAATTCTTCTCTCAAACCTGATATTTGAAAATATTTATGTACATTGGGAAACATAGTTTCCTGAAGATAAAGATTGGAAGAAGTGATTAATAAGTGTATAGCCCCTATATTTATACAACATGTGGTTGTAGGGTGGTTGTTTTTGAACTTCAAACTATGATTGAAAAACTAATAAGATGAATGAACGTCTGCGTTCTTACCTCATTGATATCAATGACTGGTTTATTAATATATATAACAGAAAAACCTGCGTTTTTACAAGCGACCACTCATTTTTACTGTTAGGAGTCCAAGATGTTGGGAAAAATAGTACTCTTTCACGAAAATCCGATTTTCACAGAGAATGTTCAGTTTTTCATTCTTTGTTTAAACACCAGGGAAACCGTTATTTGCTGCATGGCTGAAAATCTCTAAATAAAATATATCTCTTTGGCTAAAAATTAATAGCTCAATATTCATTAATTGCTGTGCTTTGGATGCAGGTCATAACACAGCTAAGTTGAGATACCTAAAGTGGGGAAACATGTATTTTTTATTGGAATGTTGTTATCGTCAATTCGAATTTAATTAATAATATTGCGAGTTATTCGAAATTTAAGAGGTTTATTTAAGTTCATGAATATAATGTATCTCTATATATCACTCTCAATCTCTCTATTTCAAGCTCACTTTCTTGATCTTTATCTCAAACTCATATTCTCAATTTATCTCTCTAACTCTCTTCATCACGCCCTCTAACTTTCTCTCTAAGACACTCTTTCACACAATATCCCTCCTAAAATTTTACACTATCCTTTTTTCATATATATATATATATATATATATATATACACACACATACACACACACTTTATTACGTATTCTCCCTCACATATTCTCATCTCTCTCACACACGCTCTCTCACTTTCTCTCATACATACTATTTATCTCTCACATATTCTTTACTCACACTCACTCACACACACACACACACACACACATACACACACATACACACACACACAAACATTATTTTATTATTATATACTGCTATAAAGCCACATGGCTGACTCACTGACGTTAATGTTTACCCACTTCCAGATGAGCTAGAAACTTGAAATTTGACAAACTCATAGCTTCTAGCCTGTAAATGACGGCAAAATTCCAAAAGTTAATCATTTTAATTTTTAACCACCGAAAAAAATTCAAAATGGTGGAGCAACTTTAAAGTCGGTGCGGAGCTTTCTTTGGAGGTCTCTTGTGGCTAAACGGTAAGACCTATCAAAAAACTGTTCTGGAATTACATAAGTTTACACTCCCTTGCAAATAAAACTCACTGGATATTTGGGGCGGAGCCCTCAACGAGCAAAGCGAGTTTTTATACATAATTCAACAAGCCCATTTTTGGTAGTTAAAATTAAGAGTAAAAGTAATTTTAACGTAATTTTAAAGTAATTTTAAGAGTAAGAGTAATTTTAACCAACAAAGTCATTTTAAAGATTAAAGGGTCCATGATGCTGGCAAAAATATTTAACACTAAATTTTCCTTACGAATTTTCCATATTTTCATTCTGTGTGGGCAGCGACTAAACTCTAAAATCATTCTTTGTTTATATCCCCATAAAAACTATTATTTGTGATTATTGTGTATCAGTAAATAAAATATTTCTCTTTGGTTTAAAATAATAACAGCTTAATGTTTCTTACGTGAGGGTTTTGGTGCAACGAATAGATAGAGATCTGGGAGAGGGGTCGTTTTAAAGTTATCATCGTGGACGGAAGAGGGAAACTATAAGTTTTGATTCTAATTAAACGACGAAAGCTAAATATCTATGTAATTTGATAGTCTAGTAAACTTTTAATTATAAAGTCAAGTGAGGTCTATATATATATATATATATATATATATAATTTCCTGATAAAAAGCATAGAATACATTTTAGTGCAATAATATGCAGGCATCACTGCAACGATCCACTAGTGTATATATACATATATACACTATTTGTCCCTTTTGTTTTAGCCAGTTACCTGATGCATTAATTTTCGCCTTGATTTTGACCACCATTTCTTGCGGCTCACAGACTTGCCGCCACATATTATATTATGGAATTGGCGTTTTACTTTTTGGACTGACCATTACAAGTACTAGGAATTACATTAATTCAACTAGCTAAACTCACCTGCTTAAAGACAGTAACCGATCTTTTTATTAGATTTAATCTCATGTTTTATCACCACCATGAACAGTATTAGTTGGTTATAAAAAGGGTTTAGCTTAGAGAAGAACTTAAAACAAGAAGCACGCCGCTTTATTATGAATGGCACTGAGTAGTATGCTCTTAGGCATAGGTCTCAGGTAGCCTAGGAACCATCTTCTTATATCATATTAATAGTTCGGATAATGCTGGAGATAAAGTGGAGAATCACTCGCTGATTGACCTTAATGGAAAATATAGAATTAATTCTGGTAAAGGAAGCCCAAGAAATTATGTTTTTAAATAATTAACTGAGGTGTAAATTAGGTTCCGTTAAAACAAACTGTCTTTAACCGTCACTAAAAGAAATCAATACATACTTACATAGTAGATTAAATTTTGAAGGTCCAGAAAATTGATAAATGTTATTATTTTAAGAAACGTTAAGCAAACACTTGACAAAATGTTTGCTAATTATTTCCATGCTGAGTGATACATTATTTATTAACCACCAATTTAAAGATTAACTTTTCCATTGATGCGTTTTAAAGAGTAAATACCTTCAATAAAAAAAAAAGTTACTGTCATGGAGTTGATTCAAGGGTACACTAACGTAGTTAAACCTGTACCTATGGGGAAAACGGGGGTTGTTTTCATGTCTACTTCACGTCATCAGGCCGAACTAGGAAGAGAAGGGTACATAGGGGGTAAAAAACAAGAAATGCTTCGTTAGTCTGCTATCGCAGTGGTTCGTTAGTCATTATCCGGCTGTTTGCCCATCAAGTCTCTTCTCATCCAACTAAACTTTACGAGATTACGGTTTGTTTTGTTCTTTGTCCCTGCATCTATCTCGTTTTGTCTCGCTCCCCTGTTTTTCACATGTACCTTTTATTCACATATTGTAAGTACACTAACTCTCTTTTTAGTTTTGTTCCCTAGAATCACATGTTTGACCAATATTTGATTTGAAGGATTGTTGCTTACTTTTGCAATTCTTACCTTTGGGTTTGGCTTTAATAAAGACAGTTCAAAATCTCTTAAAGCTTTTCAATTTGTTTCTATTGATACAGTTTTAATCCTTGGATTTGAATGTTTTCGTAATGTGATAGGAATGGTACTCGTAAATTTCAACGTGAGATTCAGATAAGTGTATTATTTTCAATTCAACTTGTAAACATGCTTGACATTAACAACAGTTTTTCCAGTAAGATGGGAAACAAAATATTTATCAAGTTGTTCAACCTAATTGGTGATCTTTGTTGAAAACATTGTCATTAATTTGCAAACAGTTGACAACATTCTATCTCGTTAAAAAAATGAGCTTCTCTTCTCAAATGCTATTCGTGAAGTGGTGCTTCATTTGTTTGCAATGGAAAAGGAGGGGAAGAGGCTGGAGGGGGGAGGTTAGCGAGAGATAACAAGGCGTATGAGATAGAAAAAAAAACTAGAGAGGGGAAAAAGTAATTAAATAGAACACACTGGTAGATGTTTTTGTTTCCTCTTTATCTTTCTTTCTTTTGCTAGTGTGTTCCTCTCTCGAAGATCTGGATGGTGCAGACTGTTTGATGCGATCAACAGTGCCACTTTGTTATAAATAAAGATATAAATACACAAAAGCTTCTAATATTAGAGCTATCATAAAGGGAAGACTTAATTTATTCATATTTTGTTACGTAAAATATATGGTATTTGTTAGAGCCTCCTTGTGATAGATTAGGAATAATATTCCAACGTGAAATGTTACTAAAGAAGCAAAGTAAAATACGTTTATATTTTACAATTTCATTTATATTATGTTCGCAAGTAAAAACATAGGGTTTGGTAATTAATTACAAATCAATAATTTACAATAGATAATATAAACTTGTTTAAAGGATTTTTTTTAAACCTACATATCTGTTGTACAATATTTTGTTAAAATATTTCTAATACATCTATTTTTGGTGAATAGATTAATTTATCTTAAATTAGTATTTGCTTTTTAAATAAAAATAAACTATAACATATATTTATTTTATCTCATTAAACACTTGAATGTTTGGGGTTAGTAAGTTAGCTTGGAGAAAATGTACCGACAATAAATTGCAACATGACTACCGTGGGTAGATGATGGAAAACCATAATGACAATCATATGAGATCTCTTCGTCCAAAAGCACACTAGGACCAGCTTCGGTGGCGCTATTATTGCAATAGACTATACTTCTGATTACGAGGAGATCGAGGTTCAAATCTCGGTTGGGTTTTTATAAAATTGTTTTCCGCTTTACCTCCACGCAAATGCGGGCACACTTCCTCTAATTACAACCTGATTCATCCCTAATCCGTTAGCATAGTTAGTACATACGCGTATAACCTGAATGGGTAGTAAGACGTGGTGGTAAAAAAAAGTATACTTGGCTTGAATTATGGCCCCTATTTTTCATATGACCAAGTGTAGTTCTATTTTAACTGCATAAACAAGTTGGCCACTGGTTTTTATAAAATAATTATATGTATGACACTACATTGCTGACACTTGACATTACTAAATTTTTATTTCCACGCATAGAATACTCTAAACACAAAGTGAAACATTGTAACTAAAAAGAAAACGGTGAGAGTAAAGTGATATTAATTATGTATATAAACTCAAATATGCACTTGTAAACACACAGCTTACATTAAATTTTTATTGTTTTAAGTAAAATGCTTTTTGTGAACATACACCGTAATTGAAAAGTTCTCTGAAGAAAGAGACTCATTTAAACAAAAGTAGTTTCCATAAATCTTTGCAAGTCTGAATACTGACTGAAGCACTTCCTGCAGGGAAATTTGGAAACAACTTTTGTTTGACCGAGTCCTTTCTGCAACAAGCGATTCAATTAATAATCTGGTCTAGTTTTGTTTACGATCACCATTTTTTACGGGCTACCTGCAATTTTGTATGATCCCAATGAATAACAACAATAATACAAAAAGTATCCCGCTTCAGTGGCTGAATGGTCTAAGTTGTCACTCTCGCGCTAGATTGGCCTGCTGAAAACTGGGAGATTGGGGTTTGAATCCCGGTCGGGTCCACTGAAGATAGTTTTTCTTTATTGGTTTCCCACACACCTTCCATAGAACTGTGGATAGATTATCACTAGTATGCTTCCTTCATCATTCTTACCTCATCAGAGTAATTATCATATATAATAGTCTATATATCATAATCTGAACGTGGTGATTACAGACATTTACGGGGTGTTTGTAAACTCATAGCCCAAACTGCACATATAGCTTGTTGTAACCAAAAGTAATACAAAATCCCTATACTCTTACATCTGACAAACTATGCTAATGCCATTTAATTGTGTTCTAAGTTTTGGCGTATAGTGCCGGGATAGCAAAGCTGTGCAAGCACGAGTGTACAACAAGTTGCATAGACGTTAGGCGCACGGTACTGCACACGTAATGACGGCAAGGACTTTCTGTGATGTAAGAACGTTAATGATGACCCTCAAAACGTTTTCTCATTTCTAGATGGATTGGTGTGTTGTTTACTATTAATTGTGGTATGTTCTGCTGCCGTGCTCCAAGATGTCAAGGTGTGTATTGCCGTGCGCCTAGCTTCTATGCTACCTGTTGTACATGCATGTATGATTGAACAGCTTTGATATCTCAGCACTATACGCCGAAACTTTGAACACAATTTAGTGATATTATCATAGTTTTCCAGATGTAAGTGTACGGGGATTTTGTATTAATTTTTGTTCAAATAATTTATATGTGCAGTTTGGGCTATGTGTTTCCGAGCAGTCCATATTTTAAGTCGTATTTGTAAATTAAGCCCACACTTTAGATAATTTTGTACTGTACTAATTAAAAAAAGGGGATAAGTTCTACAGTCTTTCAACGTCAAACTGAACTTGTTTCTATTGAAGGATTATGGTGTGAAATTTTTAACTTAGGGCTATATAAGACCGTTAGTTAAAAATTAGCTTAGCTTTGAAAGCTAGGACATTAATTGCTCTTACTGAGATACTCAACATTATAGTTAACCCGGTGTAGTGGACACAGACTAACGCGATACTTTCGTGTTGGACTAGACTACTGATGACGGGGAGATAGAGGTTCGAATCTTGGTTGGGTTTACTGAGAGTTATTTTTTCCAAAATAGTTTTCCACAATAGTTTTCACACTTTTCAAGCAAATGCACGTAGATTAACGTTAAATATAGCCTTCCTAATCCCTTAAATCTTTAGCGTAATCAGTACATAGCATACAACCTGAACGGTTAGAAGGACGCAGTGTTAAAAAAAAAAAACATCTCATGACTTTTTTTTAGTAAACTACCATAGCTTATTCAATATTTTAGTAATATTTTTAAATGTATTACAAAATAACTTATTTATTATGGTTTATAGTGGGGTAATGATGTATGGACACCCTATATAATATTATATACACGTTTTTGTGTCAATTCCTGTAGCTATTATTTCGTTATCTTACGTTTCAGAATTAATACTCTATTAATACATTATTTTAGTTTAAATAAACCTATGTCGAAATATTTAAATATGATCTAAATCTTTTAAAATAATCTCAAATTTAATTTGAAGTGTTGATAGACATATTTTCTAATCGAATTAAATCGAAGACTATTATTATTATTATTAGCACCGCGTCTTACTACCCGTTCGGGTTATACGCACTTACGCTAATGTGAAATGGTAGGGTGATTGTGAGATGAAATGAAGGACCTACAGTTTAACGTGGAATCCGAACCACGGTGGAGACCTGGCATTCCTCACATTCACAAGATGTCTTGTCAGAGGTGAAGGAAGGGTTTGGTAATCAGATAAATTTATG
The DNA here is from genome assembly GCA_039000515.1 of Timema cristinae. NCBI lineage: Eukaryota > Metazoa > Arthropoda > Insecta > Phasmatodea > Timematidae > Timema > Timema cristinae. The sequence goes on from JBCFYV010000100.1 coordinate 32,606,395, forward strand.
CCTGGACCGAGGATTGAACCCCGGACGCCAGCATAGAAGTCTGACACCTTACCCCTAGACCACCAGGTCACCCGTGAAGACTATTAAATAACGGAGATTAAGCTCTCAATATGAAATAAAATAAGCTTGAAAAATTTCATATATTTATATTTAAAATCAAAATCTCAAATCTTAATATTACTTTGAACAACACGTTTGTACGTTGATTTTTCCTTAAAATGTGTAGGCCATGTAAATAAAGTGTGTTTAAATTTTAGACAACAATAGTTACTCACGGGGATAGTAACATTTTATCTTAGATTTAATATTTTTAATTAAATAAAAGGCATTAGGGCCTTTTAAGGAATTTCATTATGATGGGAAAATTGGATTGCTTATTACATTGTTTTGTGAACCAAAACGTATCTCGGTTGATAAATTTACCAAAGCGTAAGAAAACACTAGGGCTATCAATAAGAACATTTAAATAAATATTTAGGAGCTAGGTCCAATCCCCCATCGGTGGTAGTACTTTAAGGCGAACTTACTTAGAGAAGAATAAAATTAAATTTAAAAAAAAAGCCCAGAAAAGAGAGTTATTTATTATATTCTCTTGGAAATTCATTAAAAAAGTTATAAACAGACATAATAGATTGACATGAATAAGTTTAAATACAATGAGAATGCAAAATAATCAAAAATACCTTACTGGTTTAATATGTTTTTGAGTTACATAAGAAAATGAGCTTCTAGCATTTTTTCATAAACTAGCTTAAACTAACTGGAAGTGATTCTCGAAACAGAAGAAATCCTAATCAATAAGTCTGGGATAAAACGTTATGGGCTGGGAAAAAACATTTCCTAAGTGTTATTGTTTAAAACACTTGTTCGTATGAATATGACAATTCAAACATTGCCTTATCTTTTGCGCATGACTTACCAAGTTTGAAAATGTGGAATTTTGGAATGGTTTTATAAAAATCCAGTGGTTTTTTGGTGTGTTTGAGGGTTGATTAAATATGTAGGTTTTTATAATCTATAGGCACAGTTTCTTGCCTACCTCGTAAGGAAACGGCGTGATTAGGTATGTGTGTGGAAAAAAACTGCTTCACCAGGCAACACATTTTAATGATTTATTAAAGGGCCGGATTTAACCCACCAATTGGCCGTATTTTGCCCATCCCTGATCTAAGATGTCAGTTTCGTATTAAAAATGAATTACTGATGAGGGAGTGGTCTCAAATTTTGGCCAGGTATACTGAGGTTTGTTTTTCCCAAATGGTTCCCCATTCTCCCTCTCTGAGCTGTACAAACGCAGCTCCTCTATGTTCTACCTTCCTCATCCTTATAAATAAAATGGGGTAGAGGGGAAGGGTAAACAACTCTTTTTTTTATATATCCACAAATTTGCTTTATCCTAGCACCGCTGGGCATATCTAAAATGTATTATTATTCCTCCAAGGAAGAAACCTATTTGCATATTGACATAGAAACCATATATTGTTTCCATTGGTCCTTCCAAGGCTAAGATCATAGATAAAAGATTACTGTTTTCTAAATCATTACAGACAAATTTTTTAAATTGAGAGTAACCAGGCGCACAAAGCGTTAAAATATAAATATATATATATATATATATATATATATATATAATTTAGTGTGTTTACCCTTTTAAGTAAAATAGCTTATTTTGAACGAAAAAAAACCAAAAGAATAAATGCATTGATTTATTTTGAATTTGTGCATACATACATACAAACATACACATACTTTTATCACGCCACGCCGTTCCCTTACGGGCTGAGCAATAAACTTTGCATGTAGCTCACAAAACAACTACTCCGTACTTAATTCATCCTCACTAACGTTATACACACTTCCCTATCCTTGCATACTCCCTTCAACAACATCCATACACCAAATCATTCATGCTCTTTTATTCTTAAAACTCTTAATGTTTATTTTTTTTCACACATTTATCTACAACATTTAGCCGCGTCTTACATGGTCCACCCCTTACTTTTGATCCCCACACTAACTACCATCACTCGATCCACACTTGATGTGCCCTGGATTGTCGGTGCGCTCCCTCACTTCCTAGTGGTAATGAGTGACAAGAGCAGGGAATGGTATACTGGTTACAAGGAATAGACCAAACGCGCTCAGGGTAGAGGTCGATTCACACAGAGCGCGAAGCTAAGATTTTCTCTGCTAACTCTTTAGAAAAATAGCGGACCCTGTATTTAAATGTGTTGGTTCACACAGAACGCCAAGTTAAGCTATGCCTCGCTACGCTGCGCAATGTTTTTTCCGATTGCTGGCCGGGTTAATTTTTACATCTCCCATCTTGAGCCATCTTACATTGTGCACGCACAAAACGCAGCTTGGGCTCCATGTTGAACAGACGCAATGCTGGTTTGGTGAAAATAACTAAAGAAGTGTTGAAGTTTTGTTTTCAGTTTGTTTCACATATATTTAAGTAATATTTAATTTATGTTTTATATTTAATAAATATGCTTGTATAAAAATGGAAACGTTAATTTAACAAATCAAATCTCCACCTCCTAAATTTTCTTCATCTTTCAAAACAGCAGCTTACAGCAGCATCTTTTCTTCCTCGGTATTATCATCTGAACTTAAACAAGACAGTTTTGAGAACACCATCATAACTAAGCTTCACTGGAGCAGACCAAAACGAAACATCACTGAATTATGGAGGGAAAAGAGGGATTATTGCTTAGCTTAGCAATGAGTGTGAAACCTAATCGACAGCAGAGAACAGCACAGCCCAGTTTAGCTTAGCATTATGTTTTTATCAGCCTTAAGACTAAGCAACAGCTATACTTGTAGTATACTGACTAAAATGTGCCAACAGTTTGTTACATTACGCGTTCCGGCAAGTGTTAATAGTTGCATATTAACCCCCACGTTGTGTCGCCATTTGCTATGTTTCGAGTCTTGGCGAGTGTTAATGGTTGCATATTAACCCCCACGTTGTGTCGCCATTTGCTATACTTCTCTTTTTATTGACGTATAATAGCCCCGTTATTGGAAGTCATTTGTTATATTACATAACAGAATCATTTAAGAGTCACTCCGTAAATCATCTTTTCTATTACGCAACTATGTGCTTTACTTATAATGCCTCGTTTCTTATCATTAGACTTTAATAAATGATAATATATCACATAAAGTTTGATATCTATTTATTCCTTAAATTGAAAACATATTGTTATTAATATTCTAATCGAAACACGATCATGTCGAGGGCCTAGCAACTTATAATCACCGATCGCTTAAAGCACGTCCATTCAAGACCACGACTGATTGCACAGTAAAATACGAAGTTTCAAAAAGTCACATATATCTGAGTTCAATAGAAGCTTCTCGAAGGAACCTTTCAAACGGTAAATTACACACCTACAAACCCAGAACAAAAATACCTATTGCGTTTGGAAGCTTCTCGAAGAGGAAATACTTTAAAAGATCTTAACTTGTCTGGATTACGTTAAAAGACGTTAACATTTCTTAAGTTTAGCTCCAGTAGATGCTGCCATCGTACCACGAGGCGCGAACTAACTAGTAAATAATTTAGAGGAAGACGTGATTTAAGCGCCACGTAATAGGTTGTAAAATTTAAATAAAGTAAAATATGTTTAATTATATGTAAAATATTTTTGAATATATGAATAATTAGAATGATAAATGGTCAATGCTTTCAAATACTCCTTAGGGTCAAATCTATTGCATTACAAGTTATTGTTACAGCATCCTTAAACTTGAATTGTAAAATGAATAAAAGAATAGGATATTCTTTTTCTTACCCTAAACTAAAATTACCAAATGCTAACCTATCCGTACTACGATCTAATATAACAAGACAGCCGTCTAATAATTATAATGTAAACCAGTCTCTGTGACAATCATGAATTATAAACAATTAGGATTATAAAAGAGGTTGTATAAACTTTATATAGCATTACTTCACAAGCGAGTTCAACTAAGTGGCCGCTGTATATTGACGAAGATATTGCCAACATTTGCGGATATAAAGTGTAATTTAGTTAGTGCAACGAACCCTTCCGGCCACCTTCGACTCGCGTTATCTGATAGTTGGGGATCTTAACGCTTACTTATATGTAACTGACTATTTCCACACGTTCATCACAGACTCTGCCTTAAAATACGAGTGAATAAATAACCTGGCCACGGACAGCTCCTGGATAGCTCAGTGGTAGAGCATTGGCCTACTAAGTCAATGGTCTCTGGTTCTATTCCTGTGTCCAGGTGCCAATTTTCAATTTAAAGAATATATTTAGATGCAGCTATTACCGTAACTAACAAATATAATAGCTTGTATATTTAATCCGTCATGTTTTACAAGAGTTGGAAATTAGCTGAGGTTTACGGATACAACCCTGAACTGGGATTATTATAACTCTATCAAAATTAAAACAATTTAAAGATGACACCTGTACGTTGACTTCTACTTTAGATTTTCGTGTACATAGGCTATTCTTAACTAATTTCGTTTAAAATGATTTTAATAACAATATTATTTACAACCGATCGTTTATGATCCATAGATAACCATAAAGATGCATATAATTAGTTTAATATAGTGTAGAAATAAACAATATATATAATCTCTGACCCATTTATTGCTAATATGAATACGAACAACTTTGCTCAGCGAACTTTTGTCACAGTCCGTATTTTCAGAAGAGTAAACAATGACCCAATGTAACACCACCAACCTTACAACTACCACGGACTCTTCTTTCAGAATATAGTCCCCTTACATTATCCCTACCAACCTCAAAACAAATGCTGTCCCACATTTTAAGAGTTGGTTTGGGGAGAGGGGTTAGGTACCCTCCTCCCACCCAACCACTAAAACAAAACTTGGAACAGTACGGTGCCAGGTTGCGCTGTGTGGTTCCGACTCTCTCCCCAGAATCTGGATCAATATGGCCTTGGACAGCGCAACAACAAGGCCAGTTGGAGGGTTTTGTAGACCACTGGGATCAATAATAACAAAAGCAGCCAAACAAAACCGGCTCCACAACTTGTAAGACTGGCCCTTGTAATCATCTTAACTGTTATCCCTTTCACTTTAACCTCTCCCTTCATGATATCCTTTTCTTATCGTGCCTCTCCTTCTCGGCAAACACGGTCAAAGATATGCATCGAAGAGCTTGAGAACCCCCCCCCCCCCTCCCTCCCTGACCAAAAGGACGCCCGAGGAAATTTTCCAATTTAGAATTGAGCCACAAAATTCTACCAGGTTCGTAAATATAGGCTTTGTCCAAACTGAACTATGGGAAGGGGGGATTACAGGGAAGGAATTCTTGTGATTAAATTGTTCTTATCGATTGGTCGTTTGACCGCGGGCACTATTTGTCAAAGTTGGTTTTCGGGAACAATGGAATCATAAGATATAGGACTTAATATTTAGTTACAACTATTTTGCTCATTAATAACATTGGACAAACCCTCCCATAACCGGACAAATTTGAAATGAACACACAAGTCATGATAACATATTTTTACTATTTAAAGACTAGTTTCAAATTACAACAACAATTAAAATGTAATTTACGATAAATCATATAAAACCACAAAAGAACCCATTTTAAAAGATTCTAAAAATAAAATATTGGATGACTAAAGCAGTCTTTTGATATAATTTTTTTTTTTTTTTTTTTGTGGACAGGTAGGAAGATGTGGTGCTAAGATCTAAACAAACATTTCCTTCGCCATAGTAAATATCTTTAAAATAAGCCACTTACCACTCACGGCCTAGTGGCCGTCTGATGGAAATGAACTCAAATGTAAGGAAGGCGATACTTAGAGATAAGTATCAACAACAGCTCTAACAAATATCGATATCCAACAAATAGGTGAGTGACTGTATAATGGGTGTCAACGTGTTATTTTGCTAGCTTTCTAAACTACCTACTTACAAAGAAGTAGTCAATATCCATGAAAATAATTACTTTTCTTGCACCACGTTTAATTAACCCTTTCGGTTTGTACGCATAGTATATATTAATGAAGTTAAGGTGTTAGGGATGATAAATGTTTTATTTCAAAGAAAATGCAGACACATTTGCACGGTGAAAGAGTAGAAAACTATTTAGGAAAATCTACCCTCAGAAGATCAGACTGACATACGAAACGTGACCCATCAATTTTTTTGGCAGTTCAAATTATTGCAAGAGTGATTTCTTCTTAGACTATGCGGTCACGAGGTAGACTGATACATTTATTAATCTTCTTACACTAATATTAATTGGACCATATACTGTATATTTTTAGCTAGAATAATTGTTTATGTTGTTCACAAATCACGATAAAATTAGTTTGAAAATATTTTGTAAAATTAATAAAGAAGATTTATATTGAAATTGAAATAACAGCGTTTTAAGAGACAGTCGTAGGTGACCTGGTGTCTAGGGATAAGGTGTCGAATTTCTGTGCCGGGGTCCGGGGTTCAATCCTTGGTCCCGGCACAGATTTATCTGATAACCAAACCTTTCCTTCACCTCTGCAAGACATCTTGTGAATGTGGGAATGACAGGCCTCCAACATGGTTCGGATTCCTCATTAAACTGTAGGTCCTCAATTTCATTTCACAATCACCCTACCATTACACATTGGCGTAAGTGCGTATAAACCGAGCGATTATTAAGACGCGGTGCTAATAAAAATAAGAGACAGTATTTTTTGCATTATTGAGTCAAGCAACGTAATATTGGTTTGCATCCTCGAGAGAAATATCGGAACTATTCAACATAGTGGGGGAAGTTTGTTGGCGCTAAGATTTTAATTTGAACATTAATTGTTTTCCATTGTTTAATTTATATAGATATTGTAAAAATTGGCGTTATTTTAAGGCTATTACTTCAGGCTTTTGTACTAAATTGCAATAATCACGCAATATTATTATTATTGTTAGATAGTGCACCAGATATACATCCAAAGGAACTTTATTTTTTTACCTGAAACATAATTTTCTCAAATTACGCATGTTGCCTACCTGTGACGTAACGACAGTTCAAGATAGAATCCCTCATGTTAGTGAATTTACGATTTATTCAGCGAGTTTTAAAAATATAAAGTTGAAACAAAAGCCGTGTATTCTTGAATACTTCTTAAAATTGTCCTACAGTGTTACTTACAAAACTATCATTTTTATCTTGAAGTAGTTTTTATGTAAACGTATTTTTTTATCAATCTTGTACAACTTAGGCTATTTGGCTTGGCCCCAAAAATTACCTAAAGGAAGCTTCCTGCCAAGATGTTGATTAATAAAGTTCATCTAAGCATGTGTCAATCTAGAATCGGAAACAAATAAAGTTCAATGTTAAGAAGCAAGTCAATGTTTTCAAGGCACACATAGTATAGTGAGTGTGTAAACTGGTAAAAGGAAGAGGGGAAGTTTTATCAACCGGCCCTGCAGGGTGAGATGTGGATTTTCTTCCCTCTGTATTTTATTTCATTTATTGGCGTCTAAGTATGATATTGCTTAGAGTGTTTAGGTACGTCAAGTTAATATGCAACCCCTCTTCGCCAAATAGCTTTCAGATCTCTAGGTAAGCAACGTTGTGAAGTCACTGCTCAAAAGTGCTATTCGTAGAGTCAGACACATGTATAGTGGCTAGAATACGCAGGGGCTCTCTAGTATCAAAAGTATGCGCAGCTGCATTGGTTCAAATGGCGTCACATCTTTAATCTTCGTTGACATGACCCCAAGTATACTTGGACAAAGCAAACTTAGACGATGCACGCCCATCATTTGGACACTACTTTGATCGTGTCAACATTCATCCCAGCCCACTTGTGTGGGGAGACTATATCCGAGTAGGGCTGTGGTCAACTTACTTGGAACTAAGTCCAACTTTGATTTGATTCAAAATGACCTCGTCTCAAAAAACGGAGAGTGAAAAGGAATGTTATAAAAATAATCAAATGGACGGATAGGGAAAATGTAAGGTTCTTGGAACTGAATGAGGCAAAGGGAGTGTTCTAGATTGTAACGGAGAGCAGATATTGCAGATCTTCTCTTGGTATCAATTTTTATTTTTTCGTTGCGTATTAACAACTGTTCAGGTTATACGCACTCAAGTTCTTGATTTATTAGTTTTATAGATCCTAGCAACTTGCACAGTAGTTAATTGTAAATGAAAGTGTCATCTTCAACTGCTACTTCGCAAAAGGAATTTTAGGAAGCTTCAAGAGCCTCAATTATCCAGTTCCATGTACAAACTTTTATTTTCTGAACTTTTTTTTTTTAATGGATTTCAACTTCCTGTATGAGCATATCAGTGACCTCTCCGATACCCCCAAAACAAAATCCGCCATCTTTTTGATGTCTAAATGATTGTCCAAGTGGATAAACGTGTAAACTAACTTCGACAAAGTGCACTTGTACAAGAACACTTGGTCCAAGTTGTGATCCAAGTATACTTAAACCACGTCAACGCGGCTTAATAAGAAGAAGGTTGATTGCATTTAACGCAAGTCTAGAAGTAATAAGTCTGTGACCAGCTAAATTAGCGATGTAGGTAGAAAATGTTATGTTTTGTGTGTGTGAGAGCACTCACCTCCTTTATAATATAAAGAAAGTTTTGCAATCGTTAACAATTAATACTTTGAGATTATGATGAAGCTCTACGATTTATTCTCCCACGAGTTTATAAAGTAGGTACTGGAATGTGCCTGTACCCAAAATATGTATATCTGTTCCTCTAAGTGTTTGTCTATATCCGGCTCTAAAGCTGAATCGGTGTGATGGATTTCCTTAAAATTTGATATTTACATATTATATGGTAGAGGCCAAATCATGATTTTTATTCTCGCCCCTAAACCAATAGTAGTTTGCTGATGATTATTTTAAAAATTATAAAGCATTTGGTTCAAAATATACATCTATGGTGGGTTTTAAATGGTAAATAACCCTGAAGGGTGGTTTACTGATGACTGGTTTTTGAAAAAAAAAAGTTAAATTTTTTTTACTTGATGAATGTTTAATTTAATCATAAAAATATATATTTTTTAAAATCTAATCATTAACTTAACTATAATAGGCTGATAAAGTATTTACGACATTTGTACCATTTATACAGTGATAAAACACGAATTTCTTCAAGAATTATTATAATATGAGAAGCATAAGAAAGGTAAAAAAAAAGGGATTTTACAAAAAGCACTAACCTAGAATATAAAACATTTAAATCTGATAACGAGTTTAGATATCAGCTTGAACATTTTTTTTTAGAATATACATGATAATTTTTTCAGGTACCCCATAATTAATTTTAAATACACTCAGTAGATTAATTAGATTAGCATTTTTAAGCAATATTCAAGGTTAGTTATTTGCAATTCAGATACCAGACTATAATATTGCTAGTTTTTACTTCATATGTATCTGAATCCTCAAATGAGTAGTAGTATACATTGTCAGAGTAGGTGGCGTTAGTTAACATTACGTGATGCATTAAAAGAATGTTTCTGATGCAATCAAATTATACTCGTACCTTTGAGATTTCAGCTTATATAAACGTAATTTATTCAATTATGCTTCCTGGTGAACAACATTACTTCAGATGCAATGGCTTCATGCGCATCATGTCACCGCATATTTAAATTACTACATTTACATACTGTATTCTCGAGTCGGGGGTAACTTTGTTATATAGACCTAAGCCAAACTTTTCCAAATGTGATTGTACTTTTGAAAAGTTTTCTTGTGGAAATAAAAGAAAATTTCTTCTAGTTTTTGTTTGTATTTGTTTTTACTTGTGTATGTTCCCTGCTAAGTGAATGGATCCAAACTTAAGGGAGAAAAAAACATTATCTAAGTTAGTTGACCTAGAGATTTTATTTTTTGTCAAAATAAATCAAATATTACTAAAATAGAAAAACAGTTTAATTTTTTCCCATAATGACCTCAACAGTTGTTTAATCTCTGTCAAGGGTGTCTTAAAATTTAATCACAAGTTTCTCTCCTCATTTAAAAGTTTATATCCGATCCTTAGCTCAGTCAGTAGCGTGTCATTTTACTGGGCTAAGGGTTCCGGGTTCGATTTCTGGCATGGCAGAAAAATTTATCGTTGGTGAAATGTGGGATTACCCTTTTACAGTGATGAATTATCGGCTGGGGACTGGATGTTGTGCTTGTCCTAGTCTTCAGTCAGATTATAAAGTGAAAGAAGCAATAACAGGCCAATCAAGCTGGTAGTATTTCAATCTGTACGCCTCATATGAATGTCTAGTTTAATTAAATTTCAGCCTCATATATTAATTATTATATTAGCACCACGTCTTACTACCGTTTGGGTTTTACGCACTTACGCTAATGTGTAATGGTAGGGTGATTGTGAGATGAAATGGAGGACCTACAGTTTAACGTGTAATCCGAAGCACGGTGAAGGCCTGGCATTCCTCACAATCACAAGGTGTGATTGATACACGTCTTGTCAGAGGTGAAGGAAGGGTTTTACAATCGATAAATCTGTGCCGGGACCTAGGATTGAACCTCGGACCCCCAGACAAGAATCTGAAAACTTACGCGTAGACCATCATGTCACCCTTTATTAATCTAATATGAAATATTTTCCTTACTAAATATAGTATAAATTGTTTTCTAAACCCACCCTCATGAAGATAGTACCGCTCGAATTATCGCATTGTGGTGCGTTTTTCTGTAAATTCCATTAATAGACCGTTTAATTTAGACCAATGAAAACTTGTATTTTGATTTTTTGCTAATTTTTTTAGTACATCAAATTTGAAACATAAGTTTTATATTTTTACAATAAAGGTGTAGCCAATTTTCCAGTTAAGCTGCTTTGAGAACATTACGAAGTAAGCTTAGAAAGTGCTCAGTATTGTCAATGCTCTAATCATTCACCTGTCCAATCTCTCTCTGACCCAATTAACAATGGTAATTGACATTAATGCCATTAGTGTGGTCCCGCCACTCCTAGAAAATTAATCATTCCAAGGTTTTTTGTTTGTTTTTTCCGTTCATTAATTCGCCCGCTTCCATCGACCATCGATAGTGATTAGATTTGTAAGAGCTTTTCGAGAAGGTTTATTACTTTTAACCGCTCGCACTGGAAACTGAGTAGGTTTCTGATCCATATCTGATCAATTTTTTTAATGTTTTTTAAACTTATGCTCATGAATAATTAATACAAAATTGTTTGATATTTATTTTTTTCATATATTTTTACATCAAATGTTTGCTAATGGTTTTGGTTAATAAATACAGGATGTCCATATATTCACTCAATTATAACCATTTGTGAATTTGATACTTTTATAGGTATGTTAAGTGGGTGTTTATTAATTCTAACACGCTACTCTCGCGGTATACTAGACAGCCGATGGTAGGGAGATAAACGTTCGAATCTCGATCGAGTGTAATAAGGGTGTTTTTTCCAATATAGTTTTTCACTCTTTTCAAGCAAATATGGGTACACTACCTCAAAATATAAACTTCCTTATTCCTAAGACCATCAGCGTAATCAGTACATGAGTGTAAAATTCGAACGGGTAGTAAGACGTGGCGCTAAAGAAAAAATTAATAGTTCAAGACTCTTTTTTTTTAGACTACCATAGTTTATGCAATACTTGAGTAATATTTCTTAAATATAATAAAATTACTTATTTATTAAGGTTTATAATGAGGGAATAATGTATAGACGGCTTGTATATTATATAGTACAAGTTTTTTTAAATATAATTTTAGTAAAATGTTGCATTCAATATTTCTTTATGAAAGTCAACGAAAATTATTTTCTTTGAAACTATTATATTTATTTTGTCTTAGTTATTCTACATAAAAAACTTGATTTGTTTTTTTAGCCCCATGTCTTACTACCTGTTTGGGTTATTCGCTTGTGTACTAACTACACTAATGATTTTAGGGATTTTAAAGGTTATATTTAGAGGAAGTGTACCCTCATTTGCGTGGAGGAAAAGTTTGAAACTATTTAAAAAAACTGTGTACATCTGACAGAGATTCTAACCTCGATCTCCCCATCATCGGCAGGAGAAAGTAGCGCCTTAGACTACGCGGCCACCGAAGAGGGTAAAAGTTGAAAGTGGTTTATTAAAAAGAACAAAAAGAATAATAAACTGGCAAAGTTGTCTGCCTCAATATCTAAATCCACTACACTTGGGGAAATAATATATTCGAGATTATATGGTGGGAGGGTTGGTAATCTAACTGTATACTCTTTATTTCTCCACAAATACACACAAAGCTACTCATATCTTCTTTTCGCCAGAACATCGTGAGTTGCATTCATTTAACCACGTACTGTGTCATCTATTTAAATTGATGCATATTTAATTATTTTTTTAGGTATTATAAATTAATGGTTTTTCTTATGCATAAAGTCTTACCAACCGTTCGGGCTGTACGCCTATGTACTAATTACACTAATGTGTTAGGAATTAGGAAGGTTTAATTTAGGGAAAGTGCATCCAAACTTACGTGGAGGGAGAGTGAATACGATTTAGTAAAACATCATCTTAAGTGCACCCGACTGGGATTGAACCCCGATCTCCCCGCAATCTATTCCATCATGAGAGTAGTGCGTTAGACCATGTGGCCAAAGAAACTGGTCTAAGGAACTGTTGTTCTAAATAGAAAACAACCACAATTTAAAAGTATTTTAATAAAATATTTTGCTAATTTTAACATTCTGGGAATCTACCTAATTTTTACACTATTAATAATTTTTTAGGCAAATTTAAATTCTAGCACTAATAAGAAGTCTGATGACAACTTAAAGCGTATATAGAAAAATCTCCTACTTCTGTGTTACTATCGTCAGGTTAGACGTATTGGATACAGACACTGGTGGTCACATTGTATAAGGCATAATTATAGCAAATAGACTGTATTGAAATCAATGAGAAGATGTAGGTTTGTATCTCGAGAATGTGTATTATGACAATCCCGGGTTGCAGTATTGGAAAAGGGTGGGTCCATGAATTCCTCATTATAGCTCATGTTCAATGCCACCAACGAAGTGGCGCCCAACCATCGAAGCTCTCCTGGGTTGACCTTAAGTGTGGCCATTGCAAAAAGATTCCCGAAGAAAAGAGACCACCCCACCCCCCTTCCCACTGGTTGAATCAAGTTCCATGCTTTGTCCCCATATCAAACAACCGTGACGCATGTTTACTACTTAAGCACGGGTTTTTCATTCGTTGATGAAATAGCGTGATATTATGTGTCTTAACCTATTCCCAGAAAAATAAATAGTTCAACAGAAAAAGTCGTTAACGTAAGTGGTCTTGGGGTAAAGTTCTCGCCTCAAGACCCGACACTCGTGAGTTCAAACCTAGCCAGGATCGACGAATGAGTTGTGAGCTGTTAAAGTCCACAGCACAAATTCCTTCGGAGGAGAAACAAAGTTGTCGGTCCCGTGTCGATTGTGGCATGTAAAAGAACCCTAGAAGGTATGTGAAAATACCTTTCCTGGCAAAGTTGTTAGATCCTTTCGGTCTAGCTTATAGACATGTTTGTGGGTGTTGATGTAATCAATCTGTTCAGAAAGTGCACGTTAAATACCTTAAGCGAATTAAATAAAAAACAGAATAGGCCCCTTCTCGATTTGATGAGTACTTTTTGAATTCACTGTTAATAAACAGACAGAAAATTAAATTTACAGGCAAAGTTGTATTATAATGAATAGGTGATAATGTTTATATTGCTTAAAAACTAATGCTGTTATCATATTATTCGTATTATTCATTTGATACAGATAATATATATATTTTTTATTTCCTAATTTAAAATGAAAATGATTGGTTTTGTCCCCCATGGTAATAACTGGTGGCGCCTATGAATTTAGGTTTATGTAAAGTTTTTTCTAGTAAAGTATGTTTAAGGTTCATTTAAATATTGGAATAATAGCTTCGTTAAAAACATTGAAATTTAATTTTATCTTTAACAATCACATACGTAACTTTGTTAGCTTTCACTTCAATGCCAGCATTGGATTTTTTATTGTGACATGCCGCAAGCCAAATTTGAAATGAATATATACGTGTTTTTTTTCTTCCAAATATCTTAAGTAATAAACGTAAAAGGAACATTGGTGGAAACATTTGTTAAAAAGTATAATAGCTAATTCATTTTTCTAACAAAAGTTTGTTTGAGAATTTGACTTTACTTTGTTATTAACATTTCAATTTGAGCCAAATTATGACCTTTCTCTTGATTGCATTACAAACTTTGCTGCAGCTCTGGAAACTCTACACAGTTTCAAGTTTTTAATTGGGATGTAATTGTATTACTGCAACTGCAAATAGGTACAGACGTGTTGTTAACCTTTCATGATTTAATTAATAAAATACATTGGATTAGAAAAAGTTAGGGATTTATTAAATTCTAGGTGGAAAAATACATTACCTGAATTAGGTTTTTTGAGGTGTTTGTTTGTTGAAAAATGTCTGAAATATGTGTGTATAAATATACTTTTTCCTAGGTTGTTAATTATTTTAATAATATGTTTAATAATAACTTATATGTTAATACTTTTATTAATGTAATAAACTCTTTTTGATAGGAGTGTTTTTCAATTATTTCTACATTTTTAATATGTATCAATATATAACACAAAAACAAATATGCAAAGTAAATTAATCAATTTTGTAGTACTCTCAAAATTTATATATATATATATATATATATATATTATATATATATATATATATATATATATATATATATATATATATATATATATAATACCCACACTATTTATTCGCGTATATTTAAGTGGATACTAGTGGTATTCATACAAAATACATTACTTAGTTCTGTCCTCAATAATTAGATATATATTTTAATTTTAATCCAGAAACCAGCTCACATTAGATAACAAAAATAAAGTAATAAAAATAATTATTGTCTGGATGCTTGGAATCTGACGTATTTCTATTTTAAGCTTCATTTAAAATTCAACAGGATATACATTTTTGGAGGTGGGCTGATAGTATAATTAGTTTTTACTTTGCATATTTATTAATTTTATAATTTCAAGACATTTAAACCAAATCTGAAGATTTTTCAAAAATATATTTTTAGTTCAAAGAAAAAAATACTTCATACAAAATAATATTACTATTAAAGACAATCCCAATCAGTTTTTAATTCCTTTACTAAAGTGCTGACCAACAGTCACAAGACCTATAATTGGTCAGCACTGGAAATGTAAGCAAAACTACATAAATTATAGTCAATCATAGCTAATTAATGACATTATAACAATAGATAGTTAAAAAAAAAATTGGTGACCTGGCGGTCTAGGGGTAAGTTGTCTATAGTGGCGTCCGGGGTTCAATCCTCGGTCCCGGCACAGATTTATCTGATTACCAAACCCTTCCTTCACCTCTGACAAGACATCTTGTGAATGTGAGGAATGCCAGGTCTCCACCGTGGTTCGGATTCCACGTTAAACTGTAGGTCCTCCATTTCATCTCACATTCACCCTACCATTGCACATTAGCGTAAGTGCGTATAACCCGAACGGGTAGTAAGACGCGGTGCTAATAATAATAATAATAATACAAAGAAAATAAGAAAATGTATAGTGTTTGTGTATAGTGTATGTATAGTCCATTGATAAGAGATTTTGTAAAAATGATTAAGAACTGACATAATTTTAAAAATAACAGTGATCAGAATAATGTAAGTTTAAATATTTGAGGTATAAAATGTAGTGAGTAATTTAATGATACGACAGTTCCTTGAATAGTTCTAAGAGTTTGGCTCTTCTCTTACGATAAATATCAAACAAGACGAAACTATAATTTGTGCTATGGATAAAATTGCTAACCATGTAGTAGTTGTTGAAATAAATCAATATTGGATTACAAGAGTCCTGAGATGGGACAGGAATAACTTTGTGACCAAGGGCAATAATATTTTTTTTTAAATGTTATCATAAAAAATTATGATTAATGAGTAGATGGTTTTTTATTTCAGTACAAACAATATTCATAAACCTGATTTTTTTTTTTTTTTTACAATTTAAGCGTTGCTTTATTCAATCTTGATTCATTTGTAATGTAAACTATATTTGTACTTTTGACAACATAAAGCCACAACCGAGTCGCCGGTGGCTGTAATATTAATTATAACTTTTAGTGCTGATAATGTACACACGTCCATCATAGACTCTGCCTTAAACTATGAGAGAAGAATAACCCTTGGCACGAGACAATCCCTAGATGGTTCAGGAGTAAAGAATTGTCTTGATAAATCAAAGGTCACGGGTTCGATATCATTGTCCAGGTGTCATTTTTAATATTTATTCAAAAATATATTTAGTTTCCATGGTAATTATAATAATCCATCCACCATTATTATTTTTTATATCTACTTAATTGTACAGCGATGCTTTCTTCCAAAATAGTAAGATGTTTAAACTATATATCCGAAATTTTCAGGCAAAATAACGCAATGTAAAGAATATTTAAAATAGCCATAGCTATGTTTTAAAGAAATTATTTAATTTCCGAGCATTTTTATAACCTTTTTAAGGGGAAATATTTGTATGAAATGTTCACTAGCTTTTAAGAAATAAATTTAATTATCATGTTTCTAATTTTAATAATAATCATCCTAATGTATATTTGTCTTCATATTATCTTTCAGCGGAAGTGAAACGCGATCACTGTAACAAGACTGTCGACATCTACGAGGATGTGTCCAGTCCTGAAGTTACACAGGAGACCTTTGGGAAGCCCATGACGTGCTGGTACCGTTTCCGTTCTTTCCGTGGTACACCCCGGGATTGGATCCTTAGAATACGGTTCAAGAAATTCAAGGTTGGGACTTTGGTGAACGCCACCTACTGCAACCTTGGATACATGCAGGTAAGAACTATAAATTTTGCATCTGTGATTTTTATTTTTTATATTTATCTTAAAATTATATTTCATATCCCTGATTTAACTTTGACTTTATCCTGAACTTTTTTTTTAAATACCACGCTTGCACAATAACAATACTTATACCAAATATACACATACGTTCATTTTATTCTTAATTTTCTATTGCTAGAGATCGACCGTAGGAAGGTCATGTTTTAACTTTACTATTCGGTTTTTTGTCTATCCGTTCGGATTTTAGTTCTACGATAGTGGTCAAATTCGTGAACTATTTTAACGATATTTGGCTGGGATACTCTTTAAACTTAGTCCAAACATAGTGTGTACATAATTTTACGATGTATTAATTCATTCCAAAAAATGGCGGTCATCCAAATATCTATGTGTTTGTTTATCCCGTGATAACTTCCAAATATGTGTAACAATTTTAATGGAATTTAGCATAGACATTATTTGAACCTAGGCAAAACGATGTTTGAACATATTTTTTTAATCTAGTTTTTTTTTCGATATGGTAATCACTCTAACCGTGTTTAATTTAATAGCTCCTTTCAAGTGATTTTAATATACAATTTTAAATATTCACTTGAGCACCTCAGGCGTAATCTTGTTTAAATGTTGATATAAATTGTGAGAAGGACGTCTTTAACCACACGAACAATGCATGTTATCTATTAATATAATATATTACTAGTACATATTCATTTGTTTTCTTTCACTTGATACTAAGTATCAACTTAATATCCAAGAAGAAATCAGTTTATTTATTAACTTGAAATCCAAAGAAAAATCTTAAGACTGTAATAAAAATAACACGATTATAATTATTCTCAAAATGATATGCTTATCATTTTACGCTAATTTTAAAAAAAAGTGTTGTAATCATGAACATTTTTGACCTCTATATTTTGATAAATCTTTGTGTGTTTCTGAGGCACATAAAACAAATTTGGGATTCCTGACACAGATGTTGAGCGGTTTGATGGATTTGGTTCAATATTAATATTTATATATTTAATTTTTAGCCTAACCCTTAAGTTAAGGATAGTTTATCAATGAGTAAACCACTTTTAAACATTTGGAATTAAAAAATATTCAAATTATTTTGATTTATATGGATATCTAGGGAGTATTTGACCATCCAAATAATACTATTCTCTGTTTTGGTACACAAATTCGTTTAAGGATAGTTTAATGATGGGTGTTATTTGAAAATTGGAATTATTGTAAAAATGGATTTAAAGATTTTGTTTAAAATGTATGTCTTGGGAGCGTTTTACATGACAAATAAAACAGTGTACTATACTTGTTTTACGGGGAAAAAATTGTTCAAGATTGGTTTAGTGATAATTTTTATTCGAGTTTGGAATGAATTTCTTTTTTAAATATAGGCACTTTAAAAATATTTTCCAGTATAGTGACGACTGGTTTTTATAAAATATTTTTGCTAAAAATTAGCTAAGACTTTTTTTTTAAACTGGTATATGGGTCTATTTTACAGTGTAAGTAATAATGTTTATTTTTCTAAAACGTATTAATTAAAAGATAGTTTATTCATATTTTTTTTAAATTTTGATTTTTTTGAAATTGACTTAATAATAAAGTTCAAAATAGATATCTAGGAAGTTTATTCATGATAAATAGGAATATTTTTTTTATTTTTACACATAAAAAGTAATTTGAAGGTAGTTTACAAATAAGTGATTTTTGACATTTAAATTTCTAGAATTATTTCAAAGAAGTTGTTTATAATTTATTTATGAAGAGTGTTTATTGTGATTAGCAAGAGTTTTTCTGAGGAAAACTTAATTAAGGGTAGTTTTTTGAAAAGATAGTTTCGATTATTTTTTAACAAACTATAATACAATATATAAACGTGTGTGCGATTTTATCTTGCCATTTATTTTAAGTGGAAAAAGGGAAGTTTACTGCTCACAGAACTATTTATTTTTTTATCACCTCGTCTTATTACACATTCGTGTTATACACTTGTACTACTATTGTACCCGTTTTTGCCCCAAAAGGTAGCGAGGTTGCCTTGCAGGGTTGCTAGCTTGTAAGGTAGTGACATAGTGAAATCCATTAAAACTAGACGGATGCCTTTCAGGGTGAACTTGTTGATCGTGACAAAAAAATGGAGTAATTGATTATACGTATATAGTGTAACCTCAGGCCTAAATTGGGAGGCGTGTTTGTATAATATTGTAGCGTTTTGAATTGTGAATGACAAGACTAGTATTTAATGGTGTTATGATTAGCTAGTAAACAAATAGAGGCTCTGACCACATACACAGTGCCAGCATTCCAGAGGGGGAAACCAAATCAAGTGGCAGAATAAAGAGTGGTGTGTCCATCTTTCAAGGCTGACTATTCACCATCGAGTCAGGGGGCACTCTGACCGTTTTGGGGGATACGTGGGCTAGTACGCCAGCACATCAGTACTTGTATTTGAGGACTACCGCTCGAGCCCAGGGTATCGGGGTTCGGAGACTATGTAGGACCACCTAAAAGTCACACAGGCCATTGGTTATCCTTTGCAATACTTCGTTCTGTCACAAGCTTCCAAGTAATCTTTCAAGTTATTTTATATTTACAGTATCAGTATCATCTTTACATTTTTAATAGATATAGTTGTACTAATAAAACCCATAAAATCCAAGTCGAACGTAAATCACGAACCCACTCAATTATTAAACAAATCAACTCACCCCCCTCCCCTATCTTCGGCCGTAACGCATTCTGACAAGACTTAGGCCCACAAACTGTAACACGTTGAGAAAGAGGGAAGGTGGGGACAGTAGCATATATATGGCAAAAAAAGTAGTAATTAAATATAGCAACCAACTTTATATATCATTTTTGGACTAAATCTTACATTTTTGAAATAAAAAAAAATATGTTTACATCAAACTTATCGTCATAAACTATCTAAATATAAACCGTAAGATTTTCTTTAATATAAAATAATTTTTAATTTATATTTAAACTTCGATTTGTCTTCAGGAATATTTCATAAATTAGTTTCGATTTCGCTTCAAATTGACAAAGTGGACTTGGCATGCTCTTAATTTACTTTATTTCTTTGTGTGTTCTCATTTGTTAAAATGCATATCTTTTGGGTTATTTCGTAAGATATTTAATTGAAAATACTTAGATAGTAAAGTGTGTATACTTTAGAGTCCATCTTAAAGCCTATTAGCTAAACGAAGTCGTTCGAACCATAAATAGTATTGAATAGTATATTTTTGTTCTGTATTCGTCACTAGAAAACAGTTAAATTGTTCGCATCGGTGGTCTTGGGGTTAAATTCTTACCTCAGTACCTGATGTTCAGGGGTTCAAACCCAGCCGGGGTTTGATGGATTTGTCTTGAGCGATAAGAATCTTTAGACCAGATTCCTTTAAAAGGGAAACAAATTTGTCGCTCCCGTGTCGATTGTGGCATGTAAAAGAAGAACCCTAGAAGGTTTGTGAAAACACCTGTCTTGGCAAAATTGGGTATCTTTTACTTGCGCTCATAGAAATTATTGTGTGCTCATATAATCGGTCTGTTCAGAAAGTTAACGTTCAATACCTTCATTTTATTGTTTTTTTTTTTTTTTTAGTCGGGTACTGTTTTAAGCTCGTCTCTATTCCAATGTTTTCCGATTAATACTCCATGTTAACGTAATGCAATGCGACGCTTTGTTATAGCTTTAACCTAATAAAACTTTCTTTTTTATCATCGCCCCTCTCCACTGACTTCAGTCCGCTTCCTAAGCTCGATCTCATCGTGTCCTACCACCCTTCGGAGTAAGTTTTTCTTTTTCTTTCTTTTTCAATTTTAGTCCAATTTACTTCATAAAAATTTTTCTCACGTCCCTACTTAACATTGCTTTTATATATTTTATAGCAAGTCTTTCAATTTTAATTTCAGCTCCATGATTATGGTGCGTCTAATTGTTAGCACCGAAACATGTCGGTAAAATAGAACTTCTGTAGTCATCATCATTACAGGAATATCAATAACAAAGGAGTAAGGGAAGTCAATCCCAACAACAAGACTGTGATAATTTTTACATTTATTTATATTCATTTCATGTTATTAATGTTTTTATGAACTTAGATTTAGATATTTTAAATTAAATGAGTTTAAAGTTTCTACTTCTATTAAACTAATTTTAAGTGTATTTTAATTAGTCAACACTTATATGTATTTCCTATTAACTATATTTATTTATACTTTTTATACTTTTAATTTGACCTGCATTTCATTTAAATATGCCAACTATGTTTGTACATAGTATTTTTAGTCCACTTTCTATCCCATATCATTGTTTACTTTAGTATATTGCTCAATCTCTGGTATTAAACTGATTACATTATTATTATTATTATTATTATTATTATTATTATTATTATTATTTAGCACCGCGTCTTACTACCCGTTTGGGTTATACGCTCTTACGCTAATGTGTAATGGGTAGGGTGATTGTGAGATGAAATGAAGGACCTACAGTTTAACGTGGAATCCGAACCACGGTGGAGGCCTGGCATTCCCCACATTCACAAGATGTCTTGTCAGAGGTGAAGGAAGGGTTTGGTAATCAGATAAATCTTTGCCGGAACTGAGGATTGAACCCCGGCCGCCAAACTGATTACACATTTACATCATTTTCGTCTATTCAACTTTTAGTATTCATTTCAATTCTTATTGTAGTCTTTGTTATTATAACTAATAATACTAGCTATTCATTGAGGTAGAGACACTCTTAATCTAAGATGTTTTCCTTATCGTCACCTATCAGCCAAAAAAAAAGAAAAAAAAAAAAGCTACAACTCCCTTTTTTAATAAATTTCGCTCGGAGTTTTTTTCATTGTAACAGTGAAACCGATGACATGCATTTCTGAACAATTCTGTGAATATTTTTTTTACAAATCTCACATATTAATTTATATTTCTAAATCTTTTTCACAGCTCCAGATATTTTTCTATGAATTAGAGAAATATATGTTTTCAAAGCTTAGGCATAAAACAACATAATACTGTTTATAGAGTTTGTCCTTTCACAAAATTAATTTTGGTTTGGCGCTAATTTTGGTAGTGCATCTGAGATAGTTTCGTTATAGTTTTTATGTACCAACTTCAATGGTCTCGTAGTCTTAAGGCAGTGGTTGGAAACTTACGGACCACGGACCGGATCTCGCCCACAGATATTTTATTTGTCTTGCAAAAGATTAAGATAACAAACAATTACGTTTATAAAAATGGACTAATAACTAGTTACTATATGATAAATATAAAGTTGAAATATTTCGCTCGATATTTTTTTTTCAAACAAGACCAATTTTTTTTAACCCTCTACTACCCACGATATCAAAAATGTTTTCAAACTCCAATCTAAAGCGTCACTTTCGCAATATACTGGAAATAAAATGTCGGTGATATCAGGGTTTGATTTCTTGTTGGGTGTACTAAAAGGGGCTTATACAAAATGGTTTCCTACTCCTTCTCTAAACAAACTCGAGTACATTTTCTCTAAAAATAACCTTTATCATTCTTAATCCCTTAGTGTAAATATGTGGATTGCTTCAATGGGTAATAAGACGTAGTGTGGATAAAATAATATTGGTAAAAAATATTTTTACTGTTTTTAAAGGGCCTAAAATTGTCATCATCCATCTAAGGTTAAAAGCTTCATAACACATGTATTGGCGTATGAGTACATAAAGGTAGATTTGTTATATTTTTAGTGGTCGTTCGAAGTTATTTCTGTCACAATCTGACTAAACTAGATCAAAAACACATTTCATATTCTTTCTACAGTGTAGAAACTAGCGTTTTTTCTGTGTTTTTTTTTAACCTGATTCAGTATTGTTGACCTTATTTTAACTACCAACGTCATCAATTTTACTGATGGTCATTTCGAAGGACAGAATTGAGGGGGGGGGGGAAGGGGTCAGGTACCCCTCTGACCAAGTTTATGTACGTATTTGGTCAGAGCAGAAGAGCACATCACACAACCCAATAACTTGCTACTGGTTTTACGACGCTAAGACTTGTGACGTGGTATACAAAGGGGGATGTTGAGGAAGTTGCCTATTCACCCTTATTCTTCTTCTACATATTCTCTCTCTCTCTCTTTCTCTCTCTACCACACACCACTCTTCGGCCGTCGTATTGTTTTACTGCGCAAACATACGATACGTCGAGGGTCAACGCAGAAACAGAAATGAATAAAACAAGTAATGAGACCGGGCCCCAAGTGTGTGAAATGGCTTTACCTCAAGTCGTTCCCATGCAATGGGGGGGATATTCTATCGTCTGTACGCTTGAGAGTAGAAATAGAAGGGAGAGAGAGAGAGAGAGAGGAAAAGAGAGGTAGAGGCTGCGATACTCTTGTTTTCCATTGAGCGTAAACATATGTTAAGGTAAGATTTCTTATATTCAGGAACACCTTTTGCTTGAGGAAATAAATATCAAACAACCTCGATAAATTATTTTCCTCCACATAAAACATACAAATGAGTTTGTTCACTATAATTTTATACCAACATTTATATATTTATCACTAATACTTTAAATAAACCTTATCGGGTGTTTAGCCACAAGCTTATGTACTTCTAGTTTAACTATAGTTGAAAGGTACAGGGGAAATATGAATCAAGTCCAACTTTAACAATAGTAGATTTAGTGCCACCATCTGTTAGACCAACCCGAGACCTTTCTAGTGCACTTTAGATTATAGTTAAAAGGGGTATATTATCATATTTAAATTATTAAAATAAAAGTATTTTCTGGGGTACTTATGAGTTTTTAGATATTAAAGTTGTTGTCCTTGGAAAATGTGTGTAGTGTGACCTTCCCCTTTTTTCTCATACCACTGAATTGAAAATAACGAAAATATTTATTTACTAATTTTATTCTAATTTGACCTTTTATCTATCCATTAAATAACTAAGTGTAAGATCTTGTATACGTAGTATTAGGCGTACCTATTTTAGGCTAAGCAAGTTTTAAGACGTGTATTTATAAAATCTTTGCGTTTAGAAACCATTTGGGGAAAACCATCCCCAGTTCACCTGACCGAGATTCGAACCTCAATCTCCTCGCTCTCAGAAGCCCAGCTCAACATACAACTAGCACGTTAGCTAAAAATAAAACTCCATCGAGGAGAATGATACTGCAAGTGATGACCTAATTTGGGGTCAGTAAAACCGCTTGTGGAAGTAGGTAGCTCTATAATATAAACCTTAAGTGATTACCTACTTTAGGTCTTCTACCCCGAGTTTTGAAAATAGGTCAATCTAAAATTATATGCCGTGAGTAATGGCCTACTTTTAGGTAAAGGAACCAGCATATGAAAGTAGGTTTATCTAAAAATAGATATTTTAAGTGATGACCTACTTTCAGATCATTGAACCCGGATTTGAAATTATTTCTAAAATAATTGCCGAAAGTGATGACCTGGTTTTGTGTCATTAAAATGAATGTGAAGTTAGATACAGTGTTCCGATATATATTTTGAGGTATTCTTTAAATTGAAAAATTACACCTGGACACGTGAATCAAACCTATAACCTTTTGACTTCCCGTGTCCAGGTGTAATTTTTTAATACAAATATCATATTTAAATGTTGCTATAATTGTACATAGCAACTATAAAAGCTTGGCTATTTATTTCCTAAAATGTTTATAGAGGCCAAACCAACTGAAGTAACATACTTAATATGATGCAACACGTCTTGAAGTCGAACCTCAAAATTGAACCAAACTCCCTGATCCTTACTCATCTAACCCTACAAATGGATCCCAAATACTATGTATTTGGATTTTAGACTAGTTAATAACATATAATTTAAGTATTATTAATAATTTTAAAAAAGAATGATGCAATATTGAAGTTGCTTAGTTTTATGACATAATAGAAAAACACCATCGATATTAGGGAAATGATTTTTTTAAATAAATTGTTGATACATTAAAATTGGTAAAATTAATATACTAAAACAATAAAAAGCTTAAGTGGACGGTAAATAAATTGCAAAATGGAATGTTATGGTAAAGAAATAATATAAGATTTACAAATTTAATAAATTGATAGATATTTGAATTTGATTAAGTGGTGTAAAAGTTTAAACCATTTAAAATATATATAAAAAAGTTATCACAATGTAACACAAGATTAATTTTATATTGATAACAAGTTATGCTGGGTAACAGGTAGATTGATAAGGAGTAGAGAACTTTAAAGTCATAACGCAAATGTGTAGTCTCTAAAAGAAGTAATAAATTAAGTAATTTAGTACAAAACTTTTTTAATCTTTTTAATCTGTAGAGTAGATAGGTCCCTCTAGTTATTTTAAGGTTGACTAATATTTTGTTTGACAAAGTAGTCAATCTTCAAAATAATCCTCAAGACTAACATACTTATCAATCCAAATCTGAGGACATTTTGACAGGGGCGTCATTTTTGTCTTGTCTAAAATGTAGTAACAAAAAAAGAAAAAATGTATTACAATGCATGCTATTTTTTGTTCTAATTCTGGTAACTTTAGTTGAATTCCCAAAAGTAGAAATATATTTTAATTTTCTGTGTTTAATTAAGGTCAAACTAAGAGATGTGTGAACATTTGAGCCCTTGTAGTGCAAATAAATAGAATTGCATATTCCAATAAATTGATAAAATAAATTGCAACAAGTATGTATTACCTAACAGGACTATCCACAATTAGTAGCTCTACTAGGTTATAAATGAGGAAGGTACAGTTTGTATGAAATCTACTGACATTTGAGTAAAGGGACAGAGCTCAGAGTTTAGTTTATTGTTTAGTAAATAGAAAATACATTTAATATAGTACATATTTTTTATCATAACCTACTTGCCCCAATACCTAGAATGCAATTTGGGGCGTATTCACCTGCTAACTTAAACATATTTCACATCCATCTCTCATCCATTTTAAACAACAACTAATTATGATATAGTACCTAACCTAATGTCCTTATAAACCCTGCACATTATTCTTTAACCCTAATAGTTGGTCCGCCCGGGTAATTAACGCCCCCGGTACCCCCCGCCAAAGCCTTGCCCCACGGCCGCCTGGGACCATGTTTTCAGAGCCGTGGCCCAAGGGACAAAAGGAAATTTTTGCACTAGACCCACCCTTAGTACACCTGCCCGAAATTTAAACCCCAACCTCCCCTGATGTTTTCTAGTACCGCGTCTTACTACGCGTTCACGCTTTCGGGTTAGGTGTACACTATGTGTACTAATTAAGCTAATGTGATAGGTATTATGAGTGTTTGATTTAGAGGAAGTGCACCTGAATTTGCGTGGAAGACAAGTAAAAAAACTATTTAGGAAAACGAACTGGGATAAAACCCCAATCTCTCTGTTTTCAGCTGTCTAGTCTAACATGATATTAGTGATTTAGACCACGTGGTTACCGAAGTGGGTTTTCTCACATATCAATCTAATCTATTGAAAGTTGCGAGAGAGATTTCTTAGACCTAGAGATCACTCAAGTGAGTGAAAATTTTATATCAATACTTCATTTTATTCAGATTGAATTTTCAATTTTTCTGATTATTGCCCTGTTTGAAAGATATATTTATTTTATTTTTAACCTATCTCAGTTTTTTATTTTTTACAAATGTTAACCATTTGTACGCTAACAACAATGGATATTCAAGAATACTTTTCTTTCTCCTAAAAAATAATATGGTTTCCATTGGTTTGGTTTCAGAATGGCCTTCTTATGAGGCCGTCTTGAGCCATGAAGAATCTCTTCTATCTATTATCTGGCTGTTCCAGGCATCTTGTTCTTCTTTTTTACCTCCTCCAAAGCCCTTATTCCCTTCCTCATTCTGTCTTCTCTCAATTCTTTATCTACCCAAGTCTTGAAGTAGTTTTTTGAAAACTTCAGTTTCTTCTTTTCTTGAGTTGCGGGCCCAGCTCGAAGGAAGACAAGCCCATGTTGGAATAAAGGGTTTGAGGGAGAGGTTTTGGTGATGAGGGGACAGAAGAGGGGGGGGGGGTACAACCCTCAAGGGTGACATTAGATCTTCGACCCATGGGATTTGAAAGAGGGATGTCTCAGAGCAAACTTTCAAAACCTCCACCAAACTACTCTCGTTGCCCCCTTTTTTTTTCACGTTTACTCGACTCATTCTAACCGTGGTCAAGCCGACAACGTCGGATGGTGACAGCTTCAATTTTAGGTGATATGGTGAGGAGTCCCGTCAAATAAATAATTTAATATCCACGAGGATACATCCAACATGTATTTTTAAATTTGTAGACTTACGCACAGGATGCATAAAAAAAGGGAATACTTAAATAAAATGGAATTTAAAATAATTGAATAACTTGTAGCCACGTTTTTTTAACTATGATTTTTGCATATGTTTCTAGGTAGGACAATAATTGTAAATTTCTCCCTTTTTTTACTGTTAATCCCCTTAAATATATATACCCTTTATATATTTATTTATTAAAACTTAATTAAATAATTGATGTTTCAGTTAATTTGTCTTCAAGATAGGGTTATCATGATGATATCTGATCAATATCAGGAAATCATGATTTAAGAGAAAGGGAAGTTATGGAGTCTAAATATATAAAATATTGGATTTAGCATTAGAATAATGGTGACTGGGTTTAATTTCACACAAATGTTATTGATCTTTTTAACGTTGTTTCATACCAAACGTATGTTTCCGATAATCTGATTAGCCTTTTAATGAACCGACTATCGGTCGAACGAATTATATATGCATTCACCTCACTCACTGTATCAACATACGTTAGTGGTTTTCAACGCTGTAAACATCTATATAGCTTTTTAATTGTTATTTACCCCCTGTTTCTGACTAATCACTTCAATATATTAGTGTACATCTTATGTCAATGGATTTAAGAACTTTTTTTAGTTTTTTTTATGGGCATTGAGTGTCAAAACTATTTCATTCGCGAGATATCGGGACGTATGCCATCTCGAAATCATACTTTGTGTCACGGGAATCTTCTAAAAAAGGGAAAATTTAAAACATATAATTTTAAGAAATTAATATATTTTGTATAGTTGCTATTTTGTTATCTATACATACATAGTGCAAATAATTTAGTAATACATGCAATTCATAATTTGCAAAAAAAAAATCGTTTGTTTATTGAATGTAATTATTGCCAGGGGAATGATAATTATTATATTAAGTAATCCTAATGAGCTCATGCATGGCAAGCACATTTTTCAATTTGGCATGACTCATATATATATACACACTTTGCTATAAGGGATATTTTATGTTTAGTCAAAATATCATTGAATGAAGACTTTAATAAATCAATCATGGTAGTGATGTTGAATAAAATATTCTTAAGGAAAGCTCCGTATTAAAATCTGTAGTAAACTCACAATTACCCATAGGCCAAATATCATTCCATTTCATCATACACTATCCCGACCCCCTTCTTCGTCTTTAAAAAATTTAAATTACTGTTAGTACGTCCTATATAGGCCTATATTCAATAGTAATGCCTTAATGTACTAAATAAAATGACCAGAGGAGTTATTATAAAACCATTAGACAGCTTTTGAA
Organism: Timema cristinae; assembly: GCA_039000515.1. NCBI lineage: Eukaryota > Metazoa > Arthropoda > Insecta > Phasmatodea > Timematidae > Timema > Timema cristinae. The sequence goes on from JBCFYV010000100.1 coordinate 32,634,886, forward strand.
CATTAATGTATTAAATATTTTCCATTAATGACAATACAATCACACACAATCTAGGTTTTGTAATATAATGCTAATATTGTATTGAATTTAAAATTTTATTTGTTGGAAAAGGTGGTTGGGGACAGCAAGAGGAATGAGATTTTAGCAGTACTTGAATTTTTTTATAAATTTTGTATACATATAAATATGTATATAAATGTATATATATAAATATGTAAATGTATATAAAATGTTATATATATATAAATGTATATATAAGTGTATATATATATATATATATATGAATTTTGTTTACATAACTTAATGGAGAATAATTGAGAAGATCAGGTAGGCAAACAGGGTGATAAATGAATAATTCCTAAAAATGGTTGAAAAGAGAACCATTTTGGATGCGATTCTAAGGTAAAAAGCACACTTGATCGGACACATCCTTAGGAGGAACTGATTTCTGCACGACGTCATAGAAAGAGATGTTAAGGGAAAGTGGAGCTTAGGAAAATGGAGGATTTTAAATATTGGATGACTTGAAGAAAATAAGAAAATTATTGTAGTTGAAGGAGAAGGCAGAAGACAGGGCAGGGCGCATTGGAGGTCTAAGTTTCACTAACAAAAGAAATTTACCTGTCGTAATACGGAACACCTAGTAATAATAGTAATAATAATAACTAGCTGAATACATATTAAACTTTGAAATAATGCCATTATTAACCTAAATTTAGTTATATTTTTCCTAATATTTGAAAAAGACCCAACATTTATCCTTTAGCTGAAAAATGATAATTTAAACCTTTCTTTATGCACCTATATACCTTTCTTTTATATTTTATTTGTGGATGGTCCAATCCATACTCCGCATCTTACTATTCATCCAAGCTATTTGTATATCCACATTGATGAGGTAGAGGGGAGGAATGTTGAATTTAGATTGAAAGTACACGAATTTCCGTGGAGAAGGAATACACAAACAGTTTTAGATAAACCCTCTCAGTACACCTGGCTGGAATTCGAACACCAATCCCCCCCGTAATCAGCAGACATGTCCAACAGGAGAGTGACGCCTTAAGCCATTTGGCCAGTGAAGTAGATGAATGTAGTCTAATGCTTGAATAATACTGGAAATCGATGGATTCTGTATGATAAACAGGATCTGGGCCATAGGTCATTCAATTATTTAAAAGCACTGTTTTATTAATAGCTCTTTATACCACCATTTCCTCCATTGAAATGTTTCTAACAGACAAAAATAATCAGCTAACGTTGCCGGGTCAACTACAGATTCAGAGTACAATGGATCGACCTCTGGCATTATCTAAATACGTTTAGTATTTGTCTGTGGAGATTTTTCTAGTATTTATATTCCAATTGCTTGTGATCGGATTGTGTGTGTAGTGTTATTTTTAAGTACATTCATACGAACTGTTTAAAAGTTAATAAACGGGATAGGTACAAGGAGAATATTTTAGAAGAAGTGTACTTTAATAGTCGACCTCACTGGTCTTGGGGTAAGATGCTCGCATCAAGACCCGATGCTCTTAGGTTCAAACCCAGTCGAAGTCGTTTCCTTGAGTAATAAAAATCCGTAGCACAACTTCCTTCTGAAGGGAAGTAAAGCCGTTTGTTCCAAGTATGTTTAAATACTTTTCTAGAAAAATTGGTAGGCTCTTTCGATCTCGCTTATTTACATTCAGTTTGGAAGACAACGGTAAGCAACCACACTTCCTAAACAACCCTAGTGTATTGGATTTCTACCAGAAGGCGTAGGCAACACTAACCAGTTGAAGGGATGAGTGCGTGCCCAGATCCGGATGGATATAAAAAACATCAAACAAACCTTCGGAGCGTTGACTTAAGAAGAATAAACACTTTAATAATATGGAAGTAGAAAATAACGTGTGAAAATCCACCCTGTAATGTTATAAAGACCACCCCCCTCCCCATCACTATAAAACGAGTTTATTGTGAGGCTCATGACATATCCTATGATTTTATTGAAAATAAGCTTTTAGAAAGTGTAATTATAATTTATTTGTGGTCAAGAAAGATTAAATTTTAATCTATTTTAAGTAATATTGAATAAATATTCATACCACCTAGTTGCAGATCACATGTACTTACGTATAAATACATGAAAATCTGTAATTTTGTAACTATCGAAAGATTTTTCCATATTTAAATCATAAAATATAATAAACTAAGTAACACTAGGTTTGGGGTGTATACCATGTTATGATGGTTTGTAAGTCATATCTTGATTAAGAAAATATCATTAAATATACTAATTACCACGATAACTAGTTATAATAATATTCTGAAAATATCCATTAAGAATTTATTAGGTAATATACCTACAAAAATATGTAGTTAAAAAGCTAAAGAAAGTGAGAACACGTCGGCTTTAGTAAGAGTAAGAATGGAAAATGACTGTTTTTATAAATACAGTACATACTTTTGTGTAAGGGATTTATATTGACACTAGTTGACCAGTTTTCATAACATGTGTAAATTTTTTAATGAAACTTCTCAACCTAATCAAAGTACCGTATATATCAAAGGCTAAGTTGGGCGATGAATCATTATAGTTACGGACATGAGCCATATCTCGAATATAATCGAATAAATTGCAAAATGACACCTGGACACGGAAATCAAACCCGGGACCTTACAAATCTTACAAATACTCTACCGTTGAGCTATCCAGGGATCTTTCCGTGATCAGGGTCACTCTTCACTCATATTTTAAGGCGGAGTCTGTGAAGGACTTGTAAATATCAATGAACTATCAGGTGCTATTATTGATATCTAAATATAAGTCAAAGGTCCCGATTTTGATTCCCATGCACAGATGTCTTTTTCAATTTATTCGAGTTTAGGCTTTAGTTTTGTAGATTGAATATTCGATTAATCTAGGTACTATACCATATATTCTTTGTCTAGTTTGAATCTCAAATTAAAAAGTAACCCCTTTGATTATATTTTAGATGTAAATATTTTGGGTACATCCTTGTTGTAGTATGAGCTTTCATTTTTCAAAATAATAGTGAAAATCTGATGGAATCATTGTTGAAAGGGATCGCTCTAGTGAAAATCTGATGGAATCATTGTTGAAAGGGAACGCTTTAAGGTTAAAATTTCCTCCTCTGAACTTTTTTTTTTTTTTTAGTTTAACATATTTGAGAATACCCTTGGTGTATGAGCTTTAAGACTTTTTTGAAAAATCAGTAAAGTGGTTGGGTAAATCCCCTGAGATCGTGGTAAAAAGTAATCCCTTTTATGTGTGTCTGTGTGCCCTATTTTGAACTTGACAAAGAAACAAAAGAAAACAGTCGAGCCAATGTATTTCATACAGAGCCCTAGCCTAATGGTCGATGTCATTTCCGGTTGCGAAATGCGTTCCAATCCATCACTTCAAGTGGTTATTGTGGAAAACCATTACATTCCTTCTTTTTTTTTTATCAAAATGCTATAAAAATAAAGTAAGAAAGAGAGAACTGTTCGCCATTGTGTAAAGAGTTGATGGGCCACAGATAAAAAAAGTTGTTATTCTTGTAATCTATATCAGTAGTCGATCTAGGTTTAACGGTAGGGATGATGGGCTCAAGAAGTACTTACATTTGTTTACCATCTTATTTATTTAACGAACCAAGGTTCGTAATAATCAGAAGTAGTAGTTTTATTGATAATAAAATCTTGACAATATTTTATTTTTTATTTATTAATCTCTACTTTGAAACGAATAAGACTAACAAAATAAAAACAAAAATTAAATAAATAAATATAAATATATTACTTCCTTTTAACCAGTATCGTTCACAAATATGAGGGTTTTAAACAAATAAATGTAATAAATTTGCTGTTTGTTGTTGTTTTACACTCATTTTACCTTGAAAGGTACCTTTAAAGTTTTCTTTGACGGATATGGCCCTTCTCATAAGCTTCACCACAATATAATTTGTCAAGGTAAGCATTATCACGCTCGGGATAAACGAGGTGTATATCTTCCGATATAATATTTTTCTTCTGGTACTAATTCTCGACAGTGAAATAAAGCAAAAGATAAAATTTTACTACCATTGAACTTCTCATTACTTTTTAAGTGATAGCTCATTATTTATGTCTTCTAAACTCACCAATGATCAGCATAAAAGGTGTGTTTTTTTTCGGTGAGGGCAATATGATTGAGTTTCATCCTGTTATATTGATGGTTGTTTTTCTAAAATTGTCTCCTAATCTACATCCACGAAAAATGAGGCTACATTTCTTCTCAATCAATCTTCTCTATCACTATTCTTCTAGAGTAAATTTTCAGAAAGGGCTAATGAGAGAAAGACTGCCACTGCACAATATATTAGCTTTATTAGTTCAAACTGTACAAGATAATACGATTTTATGTTAAAAACTGCAGAATTTTCTATAGTTATCTCTTTAAATATGAAAATATTTTAAAACTAGATAGTCAAAAAAAAAAACTACTATTCCATGTAAAGTTAAAATATTGTATTCGTGGGGATTTTCAAAATAAGGATTATGATGGATCTTTACGTTTCGTGTATCCCTTAACTCAAAAACGTGATTCATATAATTATACCTGTTTGTATCTGGGATTATAGCCGAAACGAAATGATATTTATATTGGTGTTTATCGTCTTATCTACAGACAAACATCAAGATTTTTAGTCTAGCCCTAAAATTAAAGTTAACTTACTGATTAGGGATTTTTTAAACTAAAAATATTGCAAAAATGTAATAACATTTGTTCAAAGTTTGTGTCTTAAGAGTGTTTCATAAGATTATAAAAATTATATATATATATTCAAAGGTGCCGTGATCCTAAAAAAAAATCTACACTCTGATATATTTCGAAGTTCTAAGACCCCCTGAGTCCAAAGATCTGGTGCCTTTTATTTGTCTGCCTGTCAGTATGTATGTCTGAGTGTTACTATGTTACTCTCGGCCTAGAACCAATTTTTTTAAATCGTCTGGATACAATTCTATAACTATGGTTTTCTTAAGGTCACCCATAGGGTATTTTAGAAATTATCATTCCTACCCTAAAATTAAGGGTAGTTTACTTTAGGCTGAAAAGACAACAAATAGATTTCCTCGAAATATGCTCTAAAGGTTTTGATAAAAATGTATGTTCAACGGTTGAACATTACAAAAAACAAAAACAAATTGTGAATCTCATTTTCTGTAAAAATGAATCGGAGGGTAGTTAACACTTGCTGATATCTCTCATTTTAATTAAAGCTCCACAACTATTTGAGACACTAAATAACTTATCGTAATAAAGTTGTAGGATCATTAAATATGACAATTTTATTTGGATTAATTTTTCATAAACAAAATTACCCTAGATATGTTTTTAAATATAAGTTCAAGAAAGGGAATTTAAAAATGCACAGAACAATTAATATGCCTCCGGAACATTGTATATTCTTGGGTGAAATGTGAATATCACCTCTCCCCCCATCCCACCCTTCCCCCATTATGTGACTGTGACAATGTCTAATAATTCTTTTCACTTATCTTATGATCTTTCTTAGGCAGAAATTGTTTTTAGGCCTTATTTATGTATCAATTTGTCGTCAAACACAAGGCCTAGCTAATGTTTTGTCTCAATTTTTTAATTTATTGATTGCCATAATTGCTTTAGGATTTTTTTTTTCCTTTTCTTTTACATCTATTGTAAATAGTCTTTTCCTACATGGGAACATGGAAGGCTTCTACCAATTTCCAAGTTATAAGTGAATATCTCCATTTTTAATACAAAGGAGTGAGAAATTCAGTACTTTGTGTCATATCATTTATTTATTGGCAAAATGATTTAAAGTTAGTGAATCAACCAGTTTCTTTAATGTTGTTCCTGATTACAATAGACTAAACGAGAAAGTTACAGCTCATAAATTATTGGTTTTTAATATATTTCAAATGAAAGATGTTGATCTTTAATAGTACTACAGCCTTAGTATAGTGAGTTATTCTGTATCTCAAATAGCTGCGGAGAAATGAAGAAAATTGTACGAGTTACCGCCATTTTAAGTACTTACAGCCAGTCATTTTTTATGAGAAAATAGAGCCACCATCTTGTTTATAATATTAAACAGTGCTTATATATAGAATTTAATCAAAATCTTTGTAGTGAATTCCTATAAATTATATTTTTTCTCTTATTGCTCTTCAAGTAAACTACCCTTAGATTTAGGGTATTATATGTAACTCCAAAAATCCCTCTAGGGTTTCTTATGAAAACCCTAAATACCAAGTTTTAGTCCAATCGGTAAAATAGTTTAGGCTCTAACCCGAGGTACAGATTGACGGTTTTGCGAAAACCACTTTTTGGTTCCAGGGGTTTATGAAACGTCGATATTTATCAAAATTTTGAGTTAGATTTTTTTGACTATCATAATCCTTCTCTCTTCGAGAAAAAGTAATTAGAATAATTAAAACTTTTTGAAAACTAGACATAACTTTTTTTTTATTTTGGTTCAATATTGTGTTTGTTATTTTCAGGCTGACCTATTTTTTCACCCTCCTCTTTATATTTTTTTTTTCTCTCTTAGCTGTTTCAAAAGCCATTATAGAAACTTTTTGCATCCCTGATAGTTTGCCAAACTTTAAACACTAACAAGAGAAAAACTTAGAACAACTTTTCCTGCGTTTCCCTGTTTAGTAAATAACTTCGAGCTATCCCCATCTACTAGCCTCTTTTGACAGCACACTACAGGTAATGATTGATAGTGCTGACTAGTTTCAAACTTTCTTAACTGCTATTTTATTTGTAAATGTTTTTTGTGCCATGTTTCTCTATCCGCTCAGTATAAAATAAATGTAACTACAATAATGAGGTAAGGAGTAGAGAGGTAAATGTAACTACAATAATGAGGTAAGGAGTAGAGAGGTAAATGTAACTACAATAATGAGGTAAGGAGTAGAGAGGTAAATGTAACTACAATAATGAGGTAAGGAGTAGAGAGGTAAATGTAAAGTAAAGTTGTCAAACATATGATTGGAAGTAAAATAGCGAACCATTTGGGAAAATAAAGCCCTATATACGACCAGCCAGGATTTGAACCCTTGCCTCTACGTCGTGGATTAACCAGATTATATGAGCCTTAATTCTAGTCCACGTGACTATTTGTGTGACCGAGTCCTGCTCAACCCTACCGCGTAAAGAAAATTATATCATGATGTAATAAAACTAATTAGCTATATATGATTAGTGTGTATATAGTCTAACACCAATATATATATATATATATATATATATTATAATATATAAATTATATATATAGGTGCCCATTACTTTTTACTATGCATTTGTACCCACAAGCAATGGCAACACAGTCTTAGGCATCCGTCAATTAATACATCGCATTTCAGTTATCGGGATCTAGAGTTCTAAGATAATTATATATGGTTTCTCCCACATTATTCATTACTATGGTTTCCACATCTCCACTGAACGTAAACGCAGGTGCAATACTTCTAAACCCCATTCCAACTGAGCTTAAAGGTAGGTGCACTAAATCTAAGCCCCCCTCCCAGCCACACTGAATGGTGCACCACTTCATAACCCCATCCCATTTTAACTACATACTATACTAACGCAAGTCCACTTATTCTAAACTTCTTTCATCATCCTTTCTCTTTCCCTTAAACCGTTGGTGATCATGCGGTAAAAACATTATATATTAAAATACAAGTATTTTGTTCGTTTATCATTTCAATAAGTAGAGATTTTATCATACTTAAGGTACATCATTGTAATTATAAAGCATAAATATTTATTTTATATGTCTGCTACTTGGGTTTATATTTATTTTGGTGTTTTCTGACTTATAGTTTCAAGATTCCTGAATTTAGTTTGGTTAATATATATTTAAAAAACAATTAAAATCCTAGATTTTAAAGGCAGCATTGATTGCTGGTAAATGTAAGATAATATATTAGTAATCTGATTGAAAACTTAAAACAATGGTGGGTGGATCTAAGTTTTCTTCTAGCAGTCGGATGGAGAAATTTATTTCTATGAAAATTATATTGTAATTTTAAACACATCATTTTATCATAGCAGCCAACTTTGAAACACGAATTTTATTTTTTACCATCACCAAACACACTAGCTTTCCATGAAAATACGCAAGCGTCATTCTACGTGAAGGCGACATGGCATCTTTTCTTTATTTGCCGACTTATTTATTTTGTGTCAACAAAGAGAAGGTAAACACTCTGGAGTTTTAGGAGTGTCGTGTCAGCTTGCTTTCGAGTTAGTGACAAGAGAGTGCACCAACCCATACAGAGCCTTCTGCTTCCTGTTCGTCACGAGTTTCATTTGTTATCAAACTGCTGCCTCCTTTTCAAGCTCCCCTCACCCTAAAGCCTCTGGTAACCCACCTCTTCTTCACCCATCAACCTAATTCTTGTCCGTCCCCTTATAACGACATTGGACCGACGAACCCAAACAACAACCACAAATACAGATGGTCCACTCTCTGTGTCACCTTCATGTCGTCTTATACGAGGCTGTGTGTTATATGTCATGGTATTCTCTTTATAGGAACAATAGACCATCTTGGGTCCTCCATTTTGTTTCGTTGTTCATCCGTTTTGAAACACCAACATTAATGTTTGTATAATATCTCATATGTGTCATATGTGTGTATTTATTTTCAAAAAGAGTATCCTTAAAGCAAAATTAATGTGAATAAAATTTGAAACATTTATAAAAAATATCAAATTTAATCATTGTTTTTATTTAATAAATGTGTATCGTAAAATTATACGTAATGGCTGTCCACAGGACCAGTCCAGATATTTTAATTAAATTCAAAGTGGAAAATGACAACCTGAACAGAGGAATGAACACACGAGTGTTTACTTTACATACTAATGCTGCATTTCAACATTTAAGTCCGCTGTAATTGTGGATAGCTTTGTCAGTCATTGGCTGTAATTGTGGATAGATTTGTCGGTCCTTGGCTGTAGTCGTGGATAGATTTTTCGGTCCTTGGCTGTAGTTGTGGATAGCTTTTTTGTCAGACCTTGGCTGTAATTGTGGGTAGTTCTATCAGTTATTGGTTGTGATTGTAGATAGCTTTTTAAGTTATTGTTTGTAATTGTGGATAGTTGTGTCAGGTATTGGTTGTGATTGTGGATTGCTTTTTAAGATATTGGTTATGATTTTGGATAGCTGTGTCAGGTCTTGGTTGTGATTGTGCATAGCTGTGTCTGGTATTAGCTGGGATTGTGGGTAGCTGTGTCAGGTATTGTGGGTAGCTATGTGAGTTTTTGACTGTGATTTTTGATAGGTATCAATGGTTGATGGTGATTTTTAGATAGCTATGGGTGGCGAATACTTTAACCAGCTATATCAATGAGACTTAATACCCCAACAACTTAAAAATGGTTCTGGACATTAAATTAAAAAGAATGGCTCAGTGGCAGAACATTATTAGACCAAGCTTATGTTCTAGGGTATAATATCCCTTAACACATTGCCATTTTTCATTCAATTGAACCAATTTCTGTTTTACAAGGACTTTAATAACTGTTTTGTAAGGATTTTTTTTTTGCCCTACTACTGTGATAAAAATTAGTTTATATAAATTTAAAGTAAATAAGCATGTATGGATTGTGGGATATAATTTACAAAAATAAGTTTCAGAACACTCGTTCGGGATTCAACCCTGACCTCCGCATCCTTGACAAAAATGTTTGATGAGTTTATCATTTAGTCCATGTGACCACCAATGCAAGTGGGTATGAATAAAAATGGTATTTTTAAATAAATTCATTTTTCATAGCGTAGACAAGGATGGTGTCATAACGGTCCAATTTTCACTAACAGCTTTTATCTCTCTGCATATTTGCTAGTGTGTGTGTGTGTGTGTTTGTTTTTCTGCACCCTACAGAAGCCTTTAGACGACCTAGAAAGCTGAAACTTTACACACTTAGAGTAGAGTATGAGGGTAATTTAATGACGGGGAAAAAATACAATTTTTCCCAATTTCACTTTTACGATTTTGATTAAAACGCGTAGCTTATTTGGATAATATTTAGCATTATAAACAAAACGGATATTTTCATTTTCCTATGAAAATGAATTGAAGGTACTTAAACTAGCAAATATTTTCAATTTTGTTCATATATTTGCGACTATTTGAGATACTAAATAACTCACCAATGTTAAGTTGCAATACTTACTATTAAGAATAAAATGATTGTATCTGAAATATATATTTTTATCAAATAAATATTTTCAGAGATGTAATAAATTATATGTATATATTGTTTTAATTGAGATAGTTTGAAAACGATGAATTGATTAGTTTACTCTTTTTGTTGGACAGACTTGTTCCTTTTTCTCAAAGTTTTCCAAAAAAGTGTGTATTATTTCATTTATACTTTTTGGTAGAATGTGATGTTCTAATTTTCCATTATATTTGATGCTGAAACTTTGCACACTCATAGAGATCACGTGACAGAACCTAGCAGATATAGATTATCGATTATTTTTCTATTGAATGGTGATCTAAATTTCTCATTGGGGCCTCGCGAAATTGGGGAGTTTCCAAAAAATAAGGTCAAAAAAATATCGAATCCCAAAAACCCCAGCAAGCTTAAATATTGCGTGCAGGTAACCCCTAACCAAAAAAATGGTACAGGAATGTTTGGTGAACCAAAATTCCCATGGCTTGTCCCAAAATTGGAGGGTACCCAAATAAACAAAATTAATAAAGTTCAAAATAGCTAGGAAACTCAGGTTTTTCAGGCAAGCCTAAAGACAAATTAACCCTTTATCGATTTTGTAACCAGATAGGGCAAACTCGGGTAATTTCGCAGTACGGCTAATTTCGCAATATTTTGTATTTATTTTATTGCGAAGTTAGCTGAATAGTTTGAGCTCAGAAAAAAAATCTACTAGATCGCAGCTCCTGTCAGAACAACTCAAATTTTTCGCACTAATTTTGGTGTATTCTAGCGGTTGTTCTTGAAACTAATTAGTTTAATGTTATGAAATTGTGTGTTTTGTTCGTTTGCTAAACAGTGTTGTGGTTTTTGAACAATCTAAACATTATTTTGTTGAATGTAAGTACCACTGTTTATATCATTCTATTACTTACAACACACTGGTTATTTTAAGCTATAGTTTGCATTGTTTTCTAAAGAATTCAGTCTGTCAATCCTTGTTGCCGGTTAGGCTTTTCTTACGGTTTTTTTTCGCAACCAACAGAGTTGCAAGTGCTTTCAACGTCTTGTAATTTTTTATAAATGTATTTATTAAAAGTAAATTTTTAAATCTTGTTTATAGGAGTAGATTCATTGCTTACAAAACAAAAACCAAAAATAGAAAATATAGATTTTCTAGCCAATAAGCCTATAAACGGGATTATGGTCAACATTACAAGAAATATTTTAATGTTACAGATGTCAAAACCAAGAGGACAGTACGGAAAAGGTTATAATGATAGTGATATGAGAGAAGCTTTAAATAAAGTTTTAAAAGAGGGTTGGTCTCTTTATAAATGTAGCAAATAGTTCAAAATATAAAATGCTGAAATATTTGCACAGTGGTATAGATCACGGGTCAGAACCTAAAGGAGTAGGATTTTCAATTTTTGTATTTGATAAAATGAGAAATAATTTAGTGGACTCTCTCTCTCATTTTATCTATTCTTAATTAATAACTGACAGAAAAATAAATTTTCCTACAAACAATTCGTGACCTTACGGTAATATATTATATAAAGAGTGACAGCTGTAACTCGTATGACTTGACTTAAGAATAAGTGAAAGTAGATTTAGTAACTTTTCCAGTTGTCAGATAAGGTCTTTCCCATGAAAACTGGACTATAGATTTTACTTGGTAAAATACTCTTCTCATTTACGTGCATCTCGTCTTATTGTCCGGACCTTCCGCAAAGTTAGCCAGACTTTTGAAACTTCTTTCCGACTATTGGATATCAGTATATTAAAAAAAATATATCCCGTTAAATATTAACCTACTGATTATATCAACACACCAATTATTAACTAACGTCAACCTACAACAGACACAACCTCTAGCCCCCCGGTCGTTAATTCATCACTGTGAAAGGAATAACCCGCACTCCACAAGTGATAAATTTTTTGGTCATTCCAGAATCAAACCCGAGACTCTAGTTCACCAGGCAGACTAACTAAAATAGTGTGTTAGATATTAGAACTTTTAACTACACCATTGTCATTACTTTAGTATTATTTTAGTAGATTATGTCACAAATACAGTGATGTTTATAATTACAGATGTCCCATGTCCATGTGTTATCTATACTTATAAAATATGTCCTGATTGATTGACTGACTGACTGACTGACTGACTTATTCATCATCGCCGAGCGCAAACTATCAAGGCTACAAGCATGAATGCGTATAACCCGAATGGGTAGTAAGACGCGGTGCTAATAATAATAATACAAGCATGAAATTTGGACTGTATATTCATTTTGTTATGTAGGCACCCACTAAGAAAGGATTTTAGAAAATTCCACCCCAAAGGGGTCAAAATAGGGGTTGATAATATGTATGAAAGTCCGTCATTTTGAAAGTTACATAAATCAAATTTTGTATTTCGGTTATTGACGTAAAACAAATAAATACGTGTTTCAGGAATTTTGGAAATTTTATTTAATAAGGGATGAAAAAGGGGGTGAAAGTTTGTATCGGACTTGCATTATTTTGATCTGAGGTCAAGTTACGGTCATCAACGTAACGTAATATTTTTAATTAATCTGTAAATACATATGTTATATTTCGTATTTGTATATAATCAACTTCCACGCGAGCAAAGCCACGGGCAACAGCTATCTAGTTTCCCATAATTATAAATAATTGTTATAATTTCCCTAATTATTAGTTTGTTTATTCGTTAGTATATTTATTTATTGTAGTGTACTCTTCAACCACCTGCACAAGCATTTTGTTTTATTTTGTTGGTACCTTTTTGATATAAATGATAAAGCTGTGTGTTAGTATATTGATTGCATCATTTCACGGTAAATTTGAGCTGAACTGATATCTAATAATATGAGATGTAAAATTTTCCCGGAAAATGTTCTGTTTAGGAAAATGATTATTTATTTTATCTGAAAAAAAAATCCTGCGATTTGAATGGAAAAAACGCAAACCTGATAGCCCAAGTTTTTTTTTCTATCCTGAGGATGTTAACACCAGGAAATTTAATAAATTAGTTAATATAAAGCAATAGTAGTTATTATAATTATCTATTAACACTCACGTATCGACTACAGTGCTTGGGGGTTGAATCTGTCACTAACGTCGGGGATACTGTAAACCTAATGTACTACTGTTTCAATATTATATTATATAATCAAAGCCTTAGCGAATACAGCCCATGGGATTAAATTAATTAAAATGTTTACAGAATAATGTTTACTTCTCCTCCACATACATACTCGTCCTCCAACACACTATTTTATTGATTTTTATATATTTATATAGGTGCATAGGTCACGAAGGTATCTACTTACCATCTCCATCAACCAAGTCTACTTAGCAGGTCTCAAGCCACCACTGTGGCGCAACTGATAGTGGAAAAATTAAAACAGACCAGCAAGCATCCGTAGAACAAACACAGTCCAACTTTCGTATAAAGAGCTTTATTTTACTGCTAAAATTATTAGCCGATTTTCTTTCAAGTATTCTTATCTTTACCTCAAGTAATGTGATCTAAAGTTGTTAGCCTTGACACAAAGTAATCAACGGCTACAAAATGACACGACTAATACTAAATTTAATCAATTTCATCCGCAAAAATATATATTTTTCAAAAGTCTTTCTTATGAGAATTAGACATTTCATTTTAGTCTCTTTAATGAGTGGTAATGATCGTCTTCACTTGTCAAAGTGATTGATCATTATTTGCTATGAATATAAAACCGATATTTTTCCGTTAATTTTCTACAATAATAATAATTAACAATAACTAACTATATTCATCCACTGCTGCTGGGGAACAATAATAAAGAAAAGATTTAATATATCAGGTACATTTATTTAAACCTATTATTATTATGTTAAGTACATGTTTGTAAAATCTGACACCTTATCTCCGTCGATAGCGTGTCTGTCTACTGAGTTAAGTGTCCCAGATTCTATTCCCAGCACGACCTAAAAATGTATCATTGGTGAACAATATGACAAATTAACGGCTGGAGACTTTAAGTTGTGCCTGTTATAGTGATAAGTAGATTATAAGTTGAATGAAGCAAAGACAGGCCAAAGCAAGCCAGTGATAGAAAATACATAACTTGAATAAAAAAAATAGACTGGAAACAGTGATGGATGTAAAAAGAAAAAAATCTTGAAAATCATAACTTGTTTATTTATATTTTGTTGATGCAAAATAGAACAGCTGAACAATTAAGCAACAATATGTTGATTTCACACGCTTTCAATTTTAGAATGAACCCCAGTTGAAACACATCAACCAATTTCCGATACTTTTTCAAATGTAGGTTATTCGATAAATCTCCCTCTCTCTCTCTGTCTCTCCTTACCCCCACACCCACTCTTGTTTCCCTCTTTGTCACTCACTAGTGTCTAAAACAACAACAACAACAATAAAAGAGGTCTTTTGTTGCGGTTAAGTGGATTGTTCGGAAGGGCTCTGCCATTTCTTGTCAGCACACATCCAAATGAATCTTCCCTCTAGGCAGTTTGTCGAGTTATCGGAGGGTGTGAAAGCTCGATACAAAGTCACTTCCTGTAACATCCGGTAGACAGCGTTACAGTAGCCTGAAAAGTTGGCACGAGCAAACAATAACCTCGCAGACTTTACTACTAAATAAGACTAGGGAGGAAGGTTTGAGAGTAAGGGGTGTTGAAGGAGGGATGTGTGGGGGTAGATTCGGGGGAAGGAAGAAAGAGGCTAAGACAAACACATGCTGTATTTTTTAATATGTTGTTGTTTGATTATTCGGTCTGATACATTGTTTAAAAATGTAAGCTTAGATACTTAAATATTGCGTTAACTGGAATATTAATTTTTATAAAAAAAATATAGCTTAGCAGGAAATTTAAAATACGGTCAAACTGTTTAAAATAATATATTATATAGTATCATATCAACGTATGTAGTTAAAAAGAATCATCGAATAATAATTGGGATAACCTTCCCCCTAAAGAGATATTTTTATAGCAAAAATGTAATTCTGTATGCTAAAAATCTCTACATATTACAAAACATTCATTTTATTATGTTTAAGTTTTAGTGTGGAATGTCTCTATTTTCATAGTTACCAATTTAGGTGTTTTTTCACAATCTTAGCAACTATGAAATTATTTTACTCTAAGAGCTATAATTGAGTTATAAAAATTATATTATCTTCATAGCCTTGAACATTAAAAATAGTTTTTTAAATCAACAAAATCATTTTGTTTTACTTTCTTAACGTTTATTTTCTTAATTATTATGGCTCTACAAAAAGTGTTTAACTGTGTTTGTCACCCATCTCGGTGGTGTTAGCTAACGCACTAGATTCGTGTTAAGCTTGACTGCCGAGAGTGGGGAGGTCGAGGTTTGAATCTTGGTTGGGACAACTGGGGTGGTTTTTCTAAATGGTTTTCCATTCTACCTTAAGAAAAATGTGGGTCACATCCTCAAAATTCAACCTTTCCAATTACTAACCCAGTAGTATAATTAATACTTTAACGTACAAGCCGAACTCTTAGTAAGACGCATTGCTAAATAAAAAAATTGCCAAATTAAAGCTTTTATAAATTGGTATTTCATATTACTAGAAATCGTTTTTTACGCAAGTAAAAACATAAATATTTCATAAAATATTATAAAAGCCTAAATTGTGAAAAATCGAGAAATTTATTTTATCAATTAAACCATACGCTAAATATAAAAAAATAATTTTCCGGAGCTTTGGTTTTAAAAATATTTTATTAAATATATATGTTTTTACTGAAGTAATATAAGATTTTGTAATTTGTTTTAGTATTAAAATACTAGCAGTCTGTCCCACTCTCCACACGGTTGAGCAATACCAAAACTGTAGAACGTTCAACATCCAGCTGCCCACTTTTTTTTATAGTTTCTCGTTGTATGTAGGTACACTCCTGAGCTAACTATGTAAATCACAAACCAACAATGAGTAGTTAATAAATAAAGTAAATTAACTATTTTACTACCCACACATGTTATAGGATAGTGATTACACTAATGTAGCAGAGATAATTATGGTGAACTTAAAGGAAATATACAAACATTTGAGTTTAGAGAGACTTTAAAACAGTTTAGAAAACACCTTCCTCAGTACATCAGATTGAAACCTCAATCTCCCCGGCATGGACATTTCAATACATCGCAACAATGATGTTTTAGGCCAAACGATCACCTAAATCTATACTTATAAAATAACATGTCCTGATTATGATCTGACTGACTGACTGACTGACTGATTCATCATCGCCGAGCGCAAACTATCAAGGTTACAAGCATGAAATTCGGACTGTATATTCATTTTGTTATGTAGGCACCCACTAAGAAAGGATTTTAGAAAATTCCACCCCAAAGGGGTCAAAATAGGGGATGATAATATGTATGATAATATGTATGAAAGTCCGTCATTTTGAAAGTTACATAAATGAAAATTTGTATTTCGGTTATTGACGTAAAACAAATAAATACGTGTTTCAGGAATTTTGGAAATTTTATTTAATAAGGGATGTAAAAGGGGGTGAAAGTTTGTATCGGACTGACTACTGATTCATCATCGCCGAGCGCAAACTATCAAGGCTACAAGCATGAAATTCGGACTGTATATTCATTTTGTTATGTAGGCACCCACTAAGAAAGGATTTTAGAAAATTCCACCCCAAAGGGGTAAAATTTGGGGATGATAATATGTATGAAAGTCCGTCATTTTGAAAGTTACATAAATCAAAATTTTGTATTTCGGTTATTGACGTAAAACAAATAAATACGTGTTTCAGGAATTTTGGAAATTTTATTTAATAAGGGATAAAAAAGGGGTGAAAGTTTGTATCGGACTTGCATTATTTTTGATCTGAGGTCAAGTTATGGTCATAAACGTAACGTAATATTTTCAATTAATCTGTAAATACATATGTATATTTTCGTATTTGTATATAATCAACTTCCACGCGAGCAAAGCCGCGGGCAACAGCTATCTAGTTATTATATGAAATACCGTTCCTCAAATCTAGAAAAAAAATAACAGGCTTATTGGCCAATCAAATTAAATTACAAACCACCCTCTGATGGTCAAATTGTAAGATTTACACCATCCTCTCCTAGCCCTGATTTTATAATAATGAATCAAATCAAGTGCCTAAGTGTTTTCAAAGAGGGTTGGATTGTTCCTTAAATAAAACAAAGCCCGTGGTGCGCTATTGGCCGTCTTTATAACCATTTTACAGCTTGCTCTAATTAATTTGTCCGTAATCGCGTTTCGCCCCCCCTCAAGGCGAGTCAATATTTGCTCTACCTCCACGCGCAGAAGTGAGAAGAGTACTGTGGGGTTCTGAAAGAGCAGAAGGATAACGGGTTAGATGGGTGGGGTGGTATATAATATGACTCTCTAACGTGCCCCCCCCCTTCTCCCTTAACTTCCCCCATCTCCCGTTTCTTCAAACATTTGCATTACCCCCAGTGCCCCAGCTTCACTCTATAGGTACCCCTTTTCATCCTCCCCGCTTTTATCTCCCGCTAGACCCTGTTTTTGCAACTCCCTTAATTTCCCCCGTACCCCACCATCACCTACTTTTTTTTTGTTTTTTGTTGGAACAATGCGTCTGTGTAGTGTGAAGCAGACGTTTTAAAAAATATAATGATATAAAAACATTTAAAATTACTAACAAACTTGCTATATTATTTTTCGAAAACATTTTTGTATTGGGAATTTGTTCATGTAATTGCTACTGAAAAGCTATATTATTTATATTTAACCAGCTAAATAGAGGTTTAGTTAAAATTAATGTTTCCTGGCTAATAGTCCATAAATTGAATGTATTCTAAATGTATGTTATTTTAAGGTGGGGATTTAGGGTACGCAAAAAAAAGGTCAACGATTTTGCAGTTTTTATATCAAAACCTTTTTTTGTTAAAATAATACAAATATTTCTTCAGTAAAAATATAGTTTAATTTTCTTCACACGTAGATTTCAAAACTTCTTGAACACATCAAAGATGTCCTGAAATTTAACGACTTTTACTCTTCATAACTATAGTTTGTCATCTAATGTACCTGTGCTCATGACAGATATTCAATAAATGTTGATATCACCATGTGAAGAAAATAAATCGCTTAGTGTTTTTTTATTGAAACAATACCTTTTTATTTTTGCCAAAAATGTTTTGCTATAAAAACTACAAAAAACACTTGCCGTTTCTCGCATCCATTAGATCCCCACCTTAATACATTATTCTTTAGTGGACTTAATATTTTTATTTAAGGTGGGATGTAAATGAACCTGAGTCAAAAAGTCTTATGTGTTTTCAGTTTTTTTTACCATAACTCATTTTGGTGAAAATAAATCAAATATTTATACAGTTAATTAATATATTTTTCATGCGTTTATTAATCTCAACAGTTTCTGAATAGCTTTCATAGCCATAGTATTTGACTGGGATATTTTTCTCTCATTTAAAAGACATCTAGAACATTTGTCACTAGCATCACGGAATATGACTAGAACAGTTGAGACTAAAGAATACTAAACTAAATATAACTACTAAAACCAAATATGTATTTTATTAGAAAAACTATAAACATATATATCCTACCTAGCAGTCGATTCCATCCAGCCTTAAAAAGGATTCATTAATAAATACATTTTAATATATCAAAAAATATGACCACTCGTTGTATTTATTCAAAATATTTTAACATAATTTAATATTTCTACTTTTATCGGTTAGTCATTTTGTAAGTAAATTATTTAATACTATATTTATTCAACGCTGGCCTTTTAACTGTACCATCATAATGTACTTTTTTTTACATATATGATAGTAAAAATTTGTATTTTTTTTATTTAAGGGCCAATTGTAAATTAATTATTTGAAAATTATTTATGTATATTATGAAATTGACTTTATCTTACCTTAGATTTGGGTAAGGTCAAAGATTTATTAACAGTTTATTTTAATACAAATACAACCATTTGGATGGGAAGGGGGGGGGGGAACACCTCGGTACTAATGAGCATTTTGGAAGTTTAATGGAGCAAACGGGGTTGAAGTTAAATGGGTAAATGAGATGATTGCCGTCCTTGTGAAATGTGAAGAGAGATGAAGAAGTGAACCCCCCCCCCATCCCCCTTCATCTTCCCCTCGCCTTAAACGGCAGCATCTGGGTCTATCCTAGGGGTTGATAAAGCCACTAGGGAAGAGACCCCAGAGAGGGTGGTAAGTTTTCTCCCAAATGGGTCTACAACCCTTCCAACCAGCAGCTATGGAAGGAGTATATTAACATATAAGGTCCCACGTGTGTCACCTGTAGCCAATACCCTCGCGAATGAGGGCATTTCTACCTGCGTGGGGCAATCTTCTTTCCACTTTTATGGCATAATATTTGAATGCCTTACCGTAAGAGAATTCTCCATTTATATACACCACACGACAAGCATCTATACCCTGTTCACGGTAGGAATTGACTTCTGAAAGGCTTTTTCCCTACCATAAAGCTATTATATAGTAGGATATTGGTAGGAAAAAAGACCTTTCAGAGAGTAATTCCTACCGTGAATGGAGTAGAAGGTCGATTTGACGTCATTGACTACAGAACTCCCCAGCTACAGGTAAAAGTAGTCGCCCACTTAGTTTCGAGTCAGTTATGGTTTAACCTGAGTGGGCAAAGAAACAAAATTTGAAGTCAAATTAAATATTGGTTTTTAAATAATGTGTATGGTTAATAAATGATCAATAAACATCTATGAGATGTATATTTCTAAAATATCATTAAATTATATAGATTATAATAGACATACATTTTATCAAACTATTATTATTATTATTATTATTATTATTATTACTATTAGCACCGCGTCTTACTACCCGTTCGGATTAAACGCACTTACGCTAATATGTAATGGTAGGGTCGTTGTGAGATGAAATGGAGGACCTACAACTTAACGTGGGATCCGAACCACGGTAGAGACCTGGCATTCCACACATTCACAATTTGTGATTAATACACGTCTTGTTAGAGGTGAAGAAAGGGTTTGGGCAATCAGATAAATCTGTACCGGGACCGAGGATTGAGCCCCGGACCCTCAACACAGAAGTCAGACACCTTACCCCTAGAACTTCAGGTCACATTTTTAAGAAACTAAAAGTAGTATTCAAAATCGCTAGCTCAGATTATGTTTATATCTCTATTTGGTAAAAAAAACGCTCTTGAAATCTATTTGTATAATTGTATTAGTGTACATAGTAAACTAATACTTATTTAATAATTTTTTATGTTTGTAGTAGACTTGCTAACTTAATACAATAATAGTTTATTGTTTGAAGCTTTAAATATGTATTTTAACAATAATCCTGTATTATGCTCAAAATAGTTGTATTTAGTAGTGAATGTATTTTGTATTTTTACTTTATCTAGTCCCCTTGGAAAGAGAAGTATTGTGATCATAAAAAAATACTCGAAATTTATATAAATGTTGACGTTTCATGATCATCTAAAAGTGGTTTAAGTGATGCCGTCTGTTTGAGTGCCTGTGCCTGGATCCAAAATCATTTTACGGAACGGGTTTAAACTTTGTATCTAGAAGTTTTTTAAGTTCTACTTAGGAATATAATTTGTAATTAGAAATATAACACTACAAATTAATGGTAGTTTACTTAAGAACCAAAAGAGAGAAATACCAATTTTCTCTAAATCGGTTCAAACAATTTTAATTAAAATTCGTATCTATGGCATTTTTTAACATTACAATCAAAATGGTACATCGCATTTTTTCGGAAAAACTACTTAAAGGATACTTTATACAAGCGGATACCTCCAACTCTGATCATATCTTTGAGATACTTTGAGATACTTGAAGAAAAAATAGCTTATCATTGAAAAGCTTTAGTATTATTAAAAATTAAAATCTTTATTTTAAATATATTTTTTATAGAAAAACTAGTTTCTAGGCGATGGCCAAAATATTAGTTTTTAAATTGAATCCTGTGAAATAGGAAGTTGTATGTTATTCTTTTTGGTGGAATGTTTCTTCAACAATGAATATTATTTCGTTCCCCGTATTTTACGAGATTTAGTAAATATCTTCATTAATTTTAGTTAAAGAATGAAAGAAAATTTTGCGTTTCACTGTGCCATTTGTTTTAATTAAGTTAAATCCTAGTTTCACTGTGGTTTAACTATTGATGATCAACATCCTAAAGAAAAGAAAGTTTGATAAAATTATTGATGGCTGCCGTAAAAAAAAAAAAGTGTTTTATAGAAAAATCTTGAAGTAACCAGATGCTTTCAGTGCTGTCAAGCTATCACACCATTAAATAAAGTTTAACCTTAACGGTTACCGTCAATAAGGCACGATAGCTGAATGGGGTTGTTCAAACGAATGATACATTGTCCAGCTTCTCTATTTTCCTTTCTTTCTGTTTTTTCTCAAAACTTTTTGTAAGTTTATTTCTTATATTTATTTATCTTCCTAGTAAGAATTTTCGTGTAACTCAATTTTTTTTTTAATTTAAAATAAATTTTTCAACCTCGGTGGTCATTGGGGTAAAGTTATCATCTTATCACACTATGTTCATTGGTTCAAACCCAACCGAGGTTGATGTATTTTGTATAGGATAAAAATCTGTTACACAATTTGCTTTGGAGCGGATATACAATATTCGGTCCCATGTCAAATCTGGTATGTAAGGAGGTCCTGGAAGATATGTGAAAATACCTTTCCCAGGAAAATTGGTAAGCCCTTTCTCTCTCGCTCATAGAAATTCTCGTGTGCTTATATAATCAGTTTGTTCAGAAAGTGCACGTTAAATATCGCCAATAAATGAAATGAAAATATACTTGACTTGTTTTTTTATTTGTATTGCTGGTTTTATTAGACATAGAAAAAATACATATTTAATTTCAGATAAATTATGTTATTACTATCTTCTTCCAAAACTAAAATAAATATCGCTATATACCTTAACCATTGGTGTAAAGTATGTATGTATGTATGTGATGTATATATGCTATTTTTTCAACTAATTTAGCAAACTTCATATTACCAGACAACCCTTAGTTCTAAAGTATTTGCTTTTTTTATTTTATTTAGTTTAGTTATTTACTTCTTTAAATTGTTATAATATATAATTAAATTAAAATACATTTTTCATAGCCATCTTTATCAGAAAATTTATGCTCACAGGACAAGGAGTTAGAAGAAAGTGTTTAAAGGTATTGGGATTTTGGTTTAAGTATAGCAAGTGTAATTATTTTATTATATTAGGCGTACAAGTTAATGAAATAACTGAAAATATCAACAAACACTGTACAAACTATTTTGATATTAGATAAAAAAACTCATTCACTCTAGCGTTAATTTTTTTTTAGCACCAAGTCTTACTAACCGTGCGGGTTATAAACTTATGTACTAATAACGATGATATATTTAGGGATGAGGAAGGTTATATTTATATAAAGTGTACCCGCATTTGGGTACAGGTAAAGTGGAAAACCTTTTTTTTTAACTAGCCTCAGTACACCCGACCAAGATTCGAATCTTGATCTCCCCGTCATTGGCAGTCGAGTCTACTGCGAGCGTAGCGAATTAGACCATGTGGATCCTGAAGCAGATAATCTAATATTTAATTTTTAAATATGATACTAGTGACTAGTGCTTTTTTTTTTTTTTTAAATTAACCAACGGGTCCTACACAGCCGGTCTATAAGCATTTTAACGGCTCAAGTGGGGGAAGAAGTAAGATAGAGTTTAGAAGAAATTTACCAAAATTTTATTGAAATAAGAGATTTAATCCATTTATAACTGCACAGGATTCAAGCCCAGACATAACTGTCGCTAGTAAACCAAATTATATGAGCCTGACGTCTGGTCAGCGTGCCCACCAATGCGAGGGTTTAGTGTTAAGTCAACTTTCCTAGATTTGTGATTCGCGTGATTGTAAAAATATATGTTTTGAAAGTGTACGTTAAATAACATAGTTACCCTCTTCGGTGGCCACATGGTCTAAGGCACTTCTCTCTCAGTATACTAGATTTCTGAGGACGGGAAGATCGAGGTTTGAAACTCGGTCAGGTGTACTGAAGAGGGTTTGTACAAAATGGTTTTCCACTCTCTCTTCACGCAAAAGCTGTTACGCTTTCTATAAAAATAACCTTACTCATCCGTAAAAACTATTAACTCAATTAGTATAAAAGTGTGTAACATAAATAGGTAGTAAAACCGGTGCTATAAAAAAAAAATAGCAGAGCTAAACTCCAATCAAAATAAAATTTAGTATGAATGTTAAAAATATATTATTTTTTCCTCTTTCAAAACATTCGAGTTATGAAAATCTTCTAGTCCATTTTATATCAACATGAACATATTTTGACGATACTCTTGTTAGATTCCCGACCACCTTAAGAATCCCTCCTTGACTTTCGAGCACGGTGGTTCGGGGTTCGGGGAGGAGGGGGCGGGCGTAGAGGAAACTAAAATACATAGTGAGGAGTCGCATGCACAAAGCATCGTTGAGACTCCCAGACTAATGGTCAACTTCAAACAGGATTACAACACACACACACACACACACACACACACACACACAATGGCTCTCTCTCGCGTGCTCACGAAACTTACTCTACATCAACCTGATGTCATGTAGTCTCTCTCAAACAAACCTTTTATCCTTCGAGAAAGGTCTTTTGTGACCGCGACTCTTTATAACATTCGACCAAGAAGACTCTACTTGGCCGTAATTGGATCCGAGCAGCTTTTTATGTAGGTACTTATTGTCCTTTTAGACGAAAAGAGGGAATTTAAAGTAAACATAAATAGCCGTAACCTTGATTTGATCATATAAATAATATAGGGAAAAAAATGATCTAATTATTCATATAACAGAGAATAATTGTTTTAACTCCACATCATCTCGCTATCAATTCAGGCTATACGCGTGTGACCTATTTCGGTGGCCGTATGGTATAAGGTGTCAATCTTTCAATAGACCAGACTGAAAATAGCAAGGGAGAATGGAGCTCGAATCCCGGTTGGGTCTACTGACGGTTGTTTTTCCTAAATGGTTTTACACTCTCCTGCCACGCGAATTCTTCAGGTGTATTTAGGTAGGATTTTTCCTAAATGATTTTACACTCTACTTCCACGCAAATTTGGCTACAATTCCTAACAATTAAACCCTTCCTCATCCCTAACACTTTAGCGTAATTAGTTCTTATGCGAATAACCCGAACGGATAAAAAGACACGGTGCTAAGTATGTATTTGCGGTTAGTTTTGTTCGAATCTAGTTTATGTTTCTTTTTACCCGCCTCGGTGGCGTAGTTGGCTAACGCACTTGTCGTGTTGAGCTCGACTGCTGAGGACGGGGAGAGCGAGGTTCGAATCTTGGTCGGGTAAACTGGGGGTGGTTTAATAAATGGTTTTCCACTCTCCCTCCACGCAAATCCGGGTTCACTTCCTCTAATTCAACCTTCCCAATTCCTAATCCATTAGCGTAATTAGTACTTAAAGCTTATAACCCGAACAGGTAGTAAGACGCGGTGCTAAATAAAAAAAAATGTTGCTTTTTTTTGTTTATATCTTGATTTTTTTGTTTGTTTTTTGTATATTGTCGAAAATGACCAAAGAGTATTGGGGCTTTGCGATAGGCGCATCGTATGACGACGTTCGCCAATTTGACGCTTCGTTGGGTCCCCTCTGGTCTGTTCACCTCGTTTGTTGTGTGTTGTCGCACGTCTCCGACAGACAGAGCCACTGAGCTATTCACCCGATCGGTTCCACTCGGATCCATCCGGTATCGCTGGTCGGATTACTCCCTTGTTTGCTCAAACACAAGCCTTCTAAAAACAAAACTACTACCAAGCATAGAGGACAAAGAAGTAAATAATACGGCGTTTCAGCAATTGCATTTTAAATTAGTTTAGTTTTATGGATCATTATTTTTTAATAGCCAAGTTTATAATGAATTAAGAACCTTTCTCATGGCCGATTAATCGGGAAATTAAATAGGTCCAATACGATTGCACTTAAACACGAAAATTCGTCAAAGTAGGTTTATTTTCTAAATTGTTTACTTGATAACAGTGGAGTTGGGATATTCTTAACAGCTTTTTAATTTTAAAATAATGATGATACCCGCTTCGTTGGCCACGTGATTTAACGCGCTAATCTAGTGTTGGACTAGACTCCCAAAGACTGGGATATCAGGGTAAGATTCCGGTCGAGTGCACTGAGGGTGGTTTTTCCTAAATGGTTTTCCACTCTCATTCCAACGTAGATGTGGTTTCATTTACTCTAAATCAAGCCTTCCTAATCCCTAAACTATTAGTGTAATTAGTACATAGGCGTATAATCCGAACGGCTAGTAAGACGTGGTGCTAATATTAATAATAATAATCTAAAGTAGGATTCATAAAATCGTATCACGATGCTACATCTGGTTAAAGTCGTGTTATCTACCTAAGTTAGGTCTTATCCATGGGGCGGGACGGGCTCTTAAGAAGGCTGCGCGTTAGTGCACTGAGAAGAGTTTCAGACGTTGACAATTTCCACATTATTTATTAAGTGGTTTGATAATTTTTTAAATATTCTTTTCACCAAACTATAGGTGAAAGTTCTAACCATTTAGAAATTTTAAAATGTTTTTAAAAATTTGTGAAAACTTATCTTAAACTTTTTTGTTTTGTGAAACCATGAAAACTTGACTTTATTTGATATAGGAAGGCTATAAATAGATTTCTAAACGTTTTCCAATGAACCCAGAAGTACAAATTTACGCGTAAATCGTAATTTTTTTAATAACTTTGAACTCAACATTTTAACTTGTTTAGCTATCAGAAACCATCTGATAATTTTTGTCAACATTTTTCCCGGTGGCTTCTAGCTCGGAGGCATCACTCCCATAATATATTGGATTGCGGGTGACTATGAGGTTGTTGTTAGAATTTCAGTGAAAGTTATTGTAAAACCCGTTTTACTAAATAGTTTCACACTCTCCTTCCACGCAAAACTATGGTACATTTCCCTAAATTATATATTTCCCATTGCTATCCTTTAGTGTAAATATGTGGATATCCTGTATGGGTAGTTAGACACTTATGAAAAAGCGTTTTAAGATAAGTTTTATTGGTGAGTAGGTGAATCTAAATGAAGGGAAGTAGCATTTGCCTCATTAAAGAGTGGAAGGACTATATTTTTAAAGCCTTCATTCCATTCCTCCAACCCCAGTACGAAACTAGCGATACCTACCTACCTACCTACCTACCTGAAGTCGGGTTACATGGATCTCCGGAAGAGTTCCAGCCCTGGTCTCCCGCCAACATTAATAAAGATAGACCCGCCTCGGTGGCGTAGTTGGCTAACGCGCTAGTCGTGTTGATTTTGACTGCTGTGGACGGGGAGATCGAGGTTCGAATCTCAGTCGGGTGAACTTGAGGTGGTTTTTTTATAAATGGTTTTCCACTCTACCTCCACTCAAATGCGGGTTCACTTCCTCTAATTCAACCTTCCCAATTCCTAATCCATTAGCGTAATTAGTACTTAAAGCGTATAACCCGAACGGGTAGTAAGACGTGGTGCTAAATAATAAAATAAATAAATAAATAAATATAGGTCTAAATATTAGACCACTTAGTCAACATTGTGGGTTACAAAAAAAAAATGAAAAATCTAAATCTTAACGATGTTGTCTGCAAGTGAAGTTGAAAAACTTGTTCCTAAACAAGTTTTCCCCGGTTTAGAATGCTTATCTCTATGAATGTTAACATATTCATACCCCTTAATCTATCCTTGTCTTCAAAATGTAAATTCCCACTCCTCTTACCTGTTTTATCAACGATAAAGTCTTGTAAATTATGCATTATGAATATGGAGTGCTATTTAGGTTACGGTTCCATCCGTCACTGACAATATCTTTCAATAATTTAAAACAATTACACAGGATACAAACCTAAGACCCTTGTAATAATTTGCCAATGATCTACTCCTAAGGCCTCAGATATTAAGGATTCATCCCTTGATCGTGGTCATTCTTTCACTCAAATTAAGTCAGTCTGTAGTAAACTAAAATAGGATTTTAGCTAATACTCCTTGTTTTACTTAATGACGTTGCCTACGTGGAGATTTCAAAGATGTTTTGCAAAGCGGGCTGTATCTTAACTTGAAGCACCTAAGTAGTCTGAGCACTGTCACACTTAAGATACCAGTATACGATATATAGATAGAGGGAATAAAATGAGAAAGTCAAACCTGTGAGGCCTCTAGTTTACTTGCTGATAACACTTACCCTCTTCCTCTGACGAGTTTACACAGTCACTATACTATTTGCACCTTGAAAACATTTACTTGCTTTTTAAAAGTTATTATTTCCTTTTCTAGATAGGCGTACACTTCCACAGAAATTTTTAATCCACATCCTTACAGGAAGACTCCTCCTACATGATCAAGCCAAATAGCCTATTTTTTTAGATTATTTATTAAAAAATGGATTTACAAAAAACTACATAAGGATT
Organism: Timema cristinae; assembly: GCA_039000515.1. Classification (NCBI taxonomy): domain Eukaryota; kingdom Metazoa; phylum Arthropoda; class Insecta; order Phasmatodea; family Timematidae; genus Timema; species Timema cristinae. Next base: position 32,662,616 of record JBCFYV010000100.1, read on the forward strand.
TAAAAAATATTGACATTTAGGACCATTCATCGAATTATTCAACAGTGTATAGTTTTTGTTTCAACATTATATCTTTAAAAATAACTTAATAAGACGTAAATTTATTAACATGAGAAATCCTAACTTGATTTGTCGTTACGTCATTGTTAGGTAATATCCTTAAATAGTTCCCAAACACGTTTCATATTCAACACGCTCTTAAGTGTGACTCACAGTTTGTATCGTTAAAACATACGTAAATATGGGTTATTTTTTCTTGAGTGCATGATTGTAGTTTTTATATGCCAACTGGGGAACTAATTTGTTTTAAAAACCATCTCTAGTTACCAACTGGGTATATGATTTCCATGGTCTATTCTTAGAGTATTAATTTCCTCGCTTTGTTAGCTCAAAGCTAATAAGCTTACTTGGGAAATAGAACCTCTTTCTTAGATTGTAATAATATGCTCTATAACAGGAATAAGCAATATTTCTATGACCTGGAGTCATGTGGACTTTTTACAATATGGCAAACTTTCCGGAGCCATAATAATAAATTTAGTAATATAATTCATTACCCACATTGGTGTGTAACAGATTAAATGTCAAGATCATCTAGACAAGTTTTTCACTGATTGCTTATGAAAATTGTACAGATTTATTGTGTAGGCTTTTATCTTGAAATACATCCCCTTTTCCCACCACCTTAATTCGGCACCCCCTAAATTCAGGTTCATTTACCCTAAATTAAACACCACCCCATTATTGTGGTTATATTTTGTTAGTAATAATACGTGACACAATATATATCAACAACACAGTATTTATAGTTATTACGTCCAAAATAAGAATGATTATTGACTCATTCTAGGGAATATTAAAGTGTAATTGAAAAAGACTACCCATATTAACTTGCAAATTATGAGAAAGCTACAGTGAAATTCATGTCATGAAAACACATTTAATGCACCTGGATTAAATTCGAACTCCAATCCCTCCAAAGACTGATCTGATATATGAGCAATAATTCAATGTCAATTTTTCTAGCAAACAGCTCTGGTACAATTCCTTGTTTTTCTCTTGAAGGAAGTGTAAAATAAAACTATAGTTATGGCTTTGGTCTGTTATAAGCTTCATAGTTGGAAGTTTAATACTTATATTATAACCATTACTCAAGATTTTCTGAATTTGACTTTTATCATAAAATAAGAACCAAATTGGGTGTGTTATTTAATAATCAAGGAACTCCCTTAAAATTAATCAGACTATTTGTATTAATTAAATTATTTTTAAATGGCTTTTATTTTAATTGGTTCTATATAAATAGCCCCAAAGGTTCGAATTTTAACCACTACACTTCACTGTATCAACTGAGTGTCTCAATTTGCCAGTTTGAATTAATGTTTAGCTATAATTATTCTTTTCCTATGCAATTATGATATATGTGTTCATATTCCTGTGACTGTTGGGCGGCTTTTTAATAAAGGAAGTTGAAAATTAAATTAATACTATACAATTTATGTGATATTAACAAAGTAAAACAAAATATAGTGTATTAATTTCAAAACAATAGGAGCTTACAAATAATAATAATTATCATATATCCTGGGGGATGAGGGTTTTCCTAACACACTTTAAAGCTATGCTACAGTAGCCCCGTGGCTCTTTGGTGCTAACTGACAGCTCACAGCTGACTTCTGACAGTCAACATTTAGGTGTATACATACATTTTGAGTGTCAGCAGTGACAGCTGCTAAACACATGTTTTTGCAGATCATATGGTTCGACGTAGAGATACATAATTTGGTCTGATAACTTTTCAAAGCCGTCAACTGTCAGTCAGCACTAAAGAAGCCATGGTGCTACAATACTCTACAAAATTCGGAACAATAAAAATTCACATACAATTGTTACAGGATTCCCTTGTTTTAATGATACGACCCGCACTACATACAAGTATGAAATATAGTATGGTTTTTATCTCACGGCGTTAAAGTATCACGTTTTAAGTGCCCCGAGCTAAAAAAAAAAAACTAGTCTCACAACTTTACATGTTTCCCACGTTTGTATTTTTGCTTTTCACTCCAACTGTACTTGGGCTACAGAAAAGACCGTTTGGTGATATTTTGTTTTGTTTGAACTTGATATTTAAATGCTAAAATTATACCTCGAGACCATGACATGATTTTGATCCTAATTAATATAAGGGTCGTTTACTGAAGATTAATTTTTAAACAGTGGGTATTTTATTAAAATTGCTTTAAATATTTTGTTAAAACATGTCTATTTGGGGATTGTTTTATAAATAAGAGTAAATTTTAAATTTTCAAAAAAATAATTAAGGTAGTTTTTTTTTCAGTTTGAATTTTTTTTAATTGTTGACTTAAACTTTTTCAAAATGTATATCTGAAGATTGTCTCATAATATTATTAAAAAGGTTTTCCTATTAAAGCTTATACTAAGCGGTAGTTAACTCAAATGTTTATCAATAAAAATTTTCACAGACTATAATAGACTAAATGAGAACGTATGTAAAGATATGTACCACCATTTACTATGCTAGTATTCAAATTTTGTAATATTTCTCAAATTCATTTTAAAATTTGAAACTCACTATACAAAGTAGAAAATAATTTATATCGCAGCCATCTCATGATGCGACATCTGGTCTTAACAATGACTGAAAAAGGTTCACCTCTCGTCACACTTAGCTCCCTGAGCGAGACAGTTAACGAAAATGCTGTCATGAATCATCTTGTGTTCTTGTCTTGAGAATATCCATTTCTCTTGTCTCAAGCGCGATTCACAAGCATGCGTGCATTTTTGACACCATGTTTTATTTACATAAATACGAGGCATGTTAGTAAGGATATAGAAGATTTATTAGATCAATTCCATAGTGTATTCCTTAGAATGGTTTGAAAATAAATTTGATTTTTTTTTTGTTTTAATTGTAATCAATAAAAATACCATTTAGTTAAATTGAAATTACATTTTTTAAGTTAACTAAAGATGGTTCCATCTAAATTTCCAAGGCAAAATTTAAAACATCATTTATTGTGTTAAAGCTAAAATCAAAGTTACCAAACCTATTTTTAGTTGTGCTTATAAATCTATTTTTTGTATTATACTATAACAATTCTCAATTATTGTTATCTTAACCTATTATTTATAGGTTTTTGTAGTTTCCTACGCAAATCGTCACACAGCCTAGATCATTTGAATTTCAATAAATAAATATATAAAAGTTAGGTGCCACAAGTTTTCCTAAGCATCCAACATTCTGATTTCTATATTCCTTGGTTTTGGTTTCTCCCACACCAATGATCACGCGATTTAAGAAGTCGTGCCAGTAAAATATATAAAACGCCAACTAAAGCTACCTTAAATAAATAATATGACAAATTTCAATTTTTTTCATGTTTATTATTTTATTTTATCTGCATGAATCTGTTGGCTACAATCTCTGAGCTGTCACGCTTGCAAATAACGTAAAAGATTTTTTTTAATAGGCCTGAATTCACTCACCAGTGGTCACGTGGCCCTAATGCATTAGGCTCCAATAAATTCTTTAGAAATATAGCAAATGGGCCTACCCTAAGATTTACTTACGGTAATACCAATACCAATTTTCTATTTTTGTTAGTTTTGAATTATAAGAACCGGTGGTCAAATGGTGTAAGATGTTAAAACTGGCAATAAACAAACACATTTTAAAAAAACACTGGATTTTATTAATATGTTTTTGTCCTATACGAAAGTTTTTAAGATTTTTTGTCTTCCAGCCTCACTAGAAAGTTAAGAGTACCTATCTCTCCTCACTTTCTTTAGGCCTATATTAAAAAATAAACTATTTTATGTCAAAACAAACACACAAATAAATCATAAGATTTCTTGTTCGTCTATCAAAGAGAAGGTACAAGTAAAGTTATATTTATTATGGTACAAAGGAAAAAGCAATATTTTAATGGCGTTGGTTTTTGTAATCTTGATTTATGTCATACACATAGATAGATATACGAATGAAAATATCACTATAACATGTAGAGCTTCATTTGCCACAGCGAAAATTTCATTTTTACTCTTATTATTGTTGTTATTATTTATTATTATTATTATTATTATTTTTATTATATTATTATATTATTAGCACCGCGTCTTACTACCCGTTCGGGTTGTACGTACTTACGCTAACGTGTAATGGTAGGGTGAATGTGAGATGAAATGGAGGACCTACAGTTTAACGTGGAATCCGAAACACGGTGGAGGTCTGGCATTCCCCACATTCACAAGATGTCTTGTCAGAGGTGAAGGAAGGGTTTGGTAATCAGATAAATCTTGCTGGGACCAAGGATTGAACCCTTGACTCCCAGCACAGAAGTCTAACACCTTACCCCTAGACCACCAGGTCACCATTTTTACCGTCAATGTTAACTAGAACTTAGCAAGTCATAGTATATGAACAATTGGTATAAATATATAACCAAGCTTCTCCTCACCTGAAAGTATCAACTTTCGCTTCACTGGTGAAGTGTGCCTTACGATTTGAATAACCATTTACTATATTTCTACGTATTCAATTTAATGGGAGAAGTTGTATGTATGTAATTTATGTATGTATAGCTATTTGTGTAAATGTTAGACATAATCAAATAGATACGTGGAATTGCATGACCTGTGTAGTTTGTAAACAAGTAACTATGAAATCTTCAGTAATTCATCTTTAGATTTCAAGTGGAAATTTAGCATATAATTTATAAATTGATATTTTTCCTTTTGGATGAATTCAAACATATCTAAATTAAGACTACATTCAAGAGTACTGTACGCTATAGTCATGAAGAATAGCCGTGTCTCAGCGGGTTCAAGACGTCAGTTTTTATGATCATTAGTTCGTCAATCTTGTCAAATTGCATCACATACTGTTGCCTTACTGCTTCTAGTTATATATTCCTTTGACTAGTTTCTCCTTTACTGAACATCAAGACTTTTGTTGATCATCATATTTTATCCATTAGTCTGTCTCATAGCGGATATATGTTTAACAACCCTTGCTCTACATCCTCAAGAGAGACAAATATACATTCTGTTTTATTGATGATATAATAAACAAATGTTTATAATAATGGCATTTGACTTGATGTTACTCTCAGTATTAACTCTATTGAATTGAAAATGATTACCTATTGAACACAGTTTAGTTTTATTTATATTTGCAATTGGTTTTAAATTACACAATTGTTTATTTATTTATAATTGTTAATATAATATTGAGCAATAAAAAACAAAATTTCATTATTTTAACATCAACAAAGTCAACATTATACAAAAAAGTGTGTGCGTGTGTGAATTTATTTCAACTAAAAAGTATCTTCCTGTTATAATTTTTTTTTACTGGATCATATTTCCAAATACAATTTTTAATTTATAAAATAATATAGTGTAATTAATTATTTATGTTGAAACCAATATCAATAGTTATATTTTCATTTTTAATCAACATTAATTAACATCTCACAGATTAATTAATCAAGGATAAAGCAAAAGCTATCTCATTTGAAAATATTATATTTATCCATGCAAACCTAAACCAATATTAACAGCTTTGTTTGTAGTTTGCAAATAACTTTGATATTAAACATGTTGGTAGTAATTGTTAGTATCATTAATTCTAAGCTCTAAAGAAATAAATATTTATGGATGTATGTTACATAAAATTAAATATGTAGAGAACTCCAGCAAATGCTAATATTATTATTTCACTATAAATAATATCTAATCGCTTTTAAGAGAAAAGATAAGTTGGTGTTATCTTTAATGTGTTTTTTATGAAGTTAAATTTAAATGTATTTAGTAAGGTAGAACTTTGAGGAAATGATTGTATTCACACTTTCGTTGAGGAAAGTAGGAAACAATTTAAATGTATTTACTCTATGACCAACTATCAGGGATTTAAACCCTGACCTCTCCATCACAGGTCAACCTTAAAAATAGTTGAGAATAGCTTATTTGGTGTGAGATTCACTCTTCACCATGAATTATCAAGGATACTTGGGATTTCAAAGAGGTTTTTTTTAGCACGGAATCTTATTATCTGTTCACGTTATTTACATATAATGATAATTACTCTAAGAAGTTGAGATGAGAAAGGAATCGGTTTAGAGGTAATCTACCCGCATTTAAGTGGAAGTATATTGTAAACTATTTTGGAAAAACCATCCTCAGTAGACCCGACCATGATTCGAGCCCTGATCTCCCCGCGGGCTAGTCTAATGTGAAAGTGATGCCTTAGACCATTCGACCACTGAAGAAGGATAAATAACGTTTTGATTTAAGGTTCCAACAGTTGATTGTTTTAAAAATCTTCTCAGTCGGATAACCTTTATATTACCTACTTCAAATCTTTCCACTATTTGTATAGCCAAATTTATCTTCCAGATCCGTACCTAGAAATGTATTTTGAGGGGAGAGTTTATTTCCGGTGACTAGTCCCTACCAGAGAATAGAGATAATTTGCTTGGAACTAAATCTCTCTTGAAGCAATTTATAGTGTTTGGACATAAAAGGCATAGGGGTGTCGTGGATTTGTTTCACGGTAAGCAGAGCTTATAAAACCTACTTATGATAACGTTTTAGCTCACTCAATCTCCATTTGACGCATCATACATAGGTTATACTCTCTATGTTTTACATACCTCAAATAGGAATTTATGCTTGTTTATAATTGGCCAATGAGAGTTCTTCTGAGTGATGAGGACCATTCACAGCTACAGTTTCAACTAACTCTGCTTACCTGCCCAACAATACATTCCAACTCCACGCCAATGATAAAGAGATTTTAGTTGTTAACAATTTTATAAAACGCCAATAAACTATTAATCTAGGAATTGAAAAGAAATTTTAAAAATACGTTATTAACTATATTTTCAGATAAATTTGAATCACTGGTAGCAGAAAGGATAATAATTAATATTTTTATTTTAAGAGTAATATTGTTATTTTAAAAGTAAAATGTCATCTTAAATTGATAATGGTATCAAATTTTAGGCTTATAGATTTCTCAGTGGTTAATGTGTCTTTTTTTTCACGTTCTTAGAATGAAATTAACAAATCGGAAACCATCCCCCTGATTTAGTTCACGACCCTAGAGGTCCTGGATTCTATTCCCAACTGGTTCCTTGGGTATTTTCCCCCCCTTAATGATCCCAACGGTCACCAGGACTAGAATAACCAGATTTAAGTTAAGTTAAGACTCACCTCAGCTCTATAACTTCTTAATAATTATCATCACGTCATCTCATTTTGGGTACGGCGTGTAGACAATCTCCTATGATGTAGCCCTTGGTGACGCTCTCAGAGCGGCTAATAGTCTACACATAAGGTGACCTAACCTGAATGTCATATCCCCGCCCTGGTTATATGTGCTGTACGATTAAAAAATATCGAAAATCACAATAAAACAAAGGAATGTGTGAGCTTCATAAAATATTTAAGAGTAAATAAGGTAATATTTTTGTTGGCGTAGTTCTTTACAATAATATTAAAAAAGTATCATTCAAATGTAGTAAAACCTTTAATAATGGTATTATTATTTAATACAAACCACTATCTGGAACAGCGGTTTTAATTTTAAACTAAATATGTTTTATCTAAAAATTAAACCCATCGATTGAGTACACCAGCTAGTTCCACTAATTGCGTTTTCAACAGAGCTTGGAAATACAATTTTATTCTTTTATTTTAACCGTTGTTTTGCGGGACTCCAATTTAAATCAAATTAAATGTTTGGATGTAAATGCGTGTATGTAACATAATTAAGAATAAATGTATTTATCTTATGATGGCAGGTAACTAATGGTTACAAAATATACCAGTAAGACTATCATTCACACGTCCATTCAAGTGTTTTGAATAAGTAATTTGTTAAAGATAATATCAATATTCTTGTCTAGTATAATTTGTAATAATAAAATTAAATATTTCAAATTTCCTTTATTATATTGTTGGCCAAAAGTTGTGAGAACTATAACAGGCCAACAATGAAAAATACACAAGTGCTTGACATGTGAGCACAACTAGATAATAAAATATACAAACTAATTAACAATACATTTTATTAAAAAGTTAGTAAACAAGGGAAAAATTAAATAATAAATTCCATGGTTAAAGAGTGCTAGTAAAAGAATTAATTCAAATAACTGTTGCTATTTAAAATATTAAAAACAAAAGGGGTATCATAATCAAATCCATACGAAAAGAGCTTTTGAAGCTCTAAAATTTTCAAATTCTGTTACAATCATAAGGTATCCAATTAAGAAAAATTTATCATAGCAAGCAGCAACAAATCTACGTTGAAATATTTTCATTCTGAGAGAATCAGTTAAGTTAATGAAATTCCAAGCAACACTAGCATATTCGTGCTTATATATAACCAAGGCGTAGCACAGATATAAAATACAGCCAAATTTATTATATGAAGAACTAATAAATTTAATAAGTGCAAGTAATTTCGATGAATGTGATAGATATATGGTCAACGTGATACTGAAAGTACATATTGTTGATCAGGAGAACATGATATAATCGACTAATTTATAAGCTAGAAAGGTGACCTGGTGGTCTAAGGGTAAGGTGTCAGACTTCTGTGCTGGGGTCCAGGGTTCAATCCTTGGTCCCGGCACAGATTTATCTGATTTCCAAACCCTTCCTTCACCTCTGACAAGATATCTTGTGAATGTGTGGAATTCCAGGCCTCCACCGTGGTTCGGATTCCACGTTAAACTGTAAGTCCTTCATTTCATCTCACAATCACCCTACCATTACACATTAGCGTAAGAGCGTATAACCCGAACGGGTAGTAAGACGCGGTGCTAATAATAATAATAATAATAATAATAATAATAATAATAAAATAAGCTAGAAAAGATAGGATTAGTTTTTCTATTAAAATATATGGATTTGGTCTTTTATTTATCAATAGACAGTCCATTTTCAAGACACAACTGTAAAATAACATGTAATTTTATAACTAATAATAATATTAATAATAAAATTTCATGGTATTAGCCTGCAAGCTAGCTATACTGACCAAGCGACCGCCTCATGGTGGCAAAGATAGTGCTAACATTTGCGGATAGAGTATTATATGATTAGCAAAACAAATCCTCCAGCCATTAATCCCAGTTTTTTAGACCGATGCCACTATTTCTTTATCCAAAAGTCTCCTAATTTGTCCTCACGAGGCTGAGTTGACCTTGTTCCAGACCAAATGCATCATAGGAAACCCTGAAAGCACCGGGATAAAAACCGGGACTTATGGATCTGTAACCAGGAGTTCTAACCACTAAACCACAGAGGTCAAAAATAAAAATAATTATAATACACCTTCATTGGTGAGCATGTGGACTAAATTTAAAGCTTATCCAATCTTATTTGTCGGTTACAAATAATTGGGTATCAAAATCCTGGCCGGGAATACTGAGATTATTATTTCAAAAAGAGATTTCTACTCCACTTCCAGGATATTTTGAGTACACTTCCAATATTTCTACCTTTATCATCCATACCCCATCAGTGTACATTATTAAACGTGTTTATAGTGGACGGTTACAGTCTAATTGTCATAAGAATATCGCATTAGAACAAATAAATATATATTTTGGAGGCTAAAACTTATTTTTAATATCTACCAGAAGGGACAGCTTAAGATCACATGACTTTACGTATGAATGTGTGAAAGTATATCGTCTAACTTTACTGTCAGATAAGGTCCTTCCTATAAAAACTACGTAGCTTGTGTGACACCACAGACCTTACCCCTCTTTATTTAATAGCGTTCTAGTATTTCCAAGTGTAAAAATTTTTCATATACGAGCACATGGAACTTATAAGTTAGCCAAGACTACCGTACTTTAACATTTATTTTATAGAAACAAACACGGCATCTGGACACTACAAATCTAAGAGGAATGGAAATAATATACAAAATCAACACTGGGAGACCCACCTCGGTGGCGTAGTTGGCTAACGCGCTTGACGTGTTGAGCTCGACTGCTGAGGACGGGGAGATCGAGGTTCAAATCTCGGTCGGGTTAACTGGGGGGGGGGGGGGGGTGTTTCCTAAATGGTTTTCCACTCTCCCTCCACGAAAATGCAGGTTCACTTCCTCTAATTAAACCTTCCCAATTCCTAATCCTTTAAGCGTAATTAGTATTTAAAGCGTATAACCCGAACGGGTAGTAAGACTGGGTGCTAAATATAAAAACACTGGGAGGTAATAAGAGTATATTGGACACTTACCAGTGTGGATTAGTGATTAATCCTTTCAATTTTCATTGCGATGGACAATATTTACAAACAGTGTTTCAAGTACGAAGGCCATTGTCTTTGTTGTGTTCAAGCTGGCACCCCTAGTAGCAATCATGAGAACTAGTGTGAGAGGGAAGGTATAGGCCAAACAATAGAGAGGGATTGTTGTTGACATTTAAACGTCACGAGCTTCGAATTTCGTGAGTTGTCAATATAAAAAGAAAAGTTAATATCTTGTAACCCCCATACCTACTCATAAATAATAGTTAGGGAGGTAACAAAAGAGTTTATTTTATTTTAAATAAAAAAACATATACAACTCGTTGGGATGAGTGACGGTGTTCGTACAAAGCACGATAGTTATTAAATCAGGTACTTTCTCTCGAATGTTCATTTTAAATAGGTATACAAAAGAACTTTAGAAAAAGTTATAGCTAAAGCAAACTTTTATTACATGAAGGACGTTGTGTTCGAGTAACCTTGCGTGCTGCTAGTTCCCTGGACTGCTTCGCAATAGTCACAACATTAAACAACTATTATATAAAATTCACAAAAATGTCTACTCTCACCCATAAATGGAAACTCTAAACGCATGACACAACAAATTCAAATTTGACCATACAAACTATTTCTATCTATGTATTTTAAACTAGTCATAATTCAATATATTGGGAAAATAAAACAGTATCGCACGAGTTCTGTTTTGATATGAAAAACTAATAAAGGTTACGCCCCTAAAATATATATAACATCAATCGAAGAGCCCTTTTTAGAGGCTTCTAATTTGCATTGAAATAATATATCATACGCCTTTATCATATTTTCGGCCTCCTAAATCTGAAAATTTCATAATTTGTAATCAATCACAAAAATGTGGAAATTGAATTTAATAATGACGCTGCCAAGTGGCTGGCACTTAAATTTAACTTGTGACCCAAAGATTCTAAAGAAACAAACACCAAGTGGGTGTAAGTTTAACTACCTAAACTCAAAGTTCAAATTCAATGATAGAAATTAACTTGTTACTGAACCTTCTTTTCATCTGGAGGTGGCCGCCAAATCAAAAGATAAACAAACAATTAAACAGTATTTAGAACCTTCAGGCGGTCTCAAGCCTAACTTCGTGCAACGTAAATCAGGTACAACATTTACCAAAGCAGTGAATACAAAGGTATCTCGCCGTCTCGTGGCCCCATCTCAAATTAACATTCGGTAACTCTAAATTGTAGCAACATTATTAAATAATCTATTAAAAAATAACAAGATGATTAAACTCTACATAATACTAAAATATGTGGAGCCGGCTAACTATGCTATCTGTTAACAAACGACCAAACTGTCAATTTAATAAGGGTTTGAAAGATATCCGTGATGTGGATATGATGAAATTACGAGAGAAACTCAGGGACCAAATATCCCTAATAGTTGCATAATTTTAGAGCTGAAAATACGGTTTTACTCTAACCGTGCAAAGACTTAAGCTTTACCACAACCGTAAGAGTCCAAAATACAAGTCCATATAGCATGAAATCTATGACAGAAAATAATAAATTTGATAAGTATAGATTCTGAAACGATAACTTTGAAAAGGTTAAATTAACTAATCCGAAAGGGAATTTAGATTACGAAGATATTTATCAAACTATAACATCGTCGCTCACCTTGATGAAGCCAGTATTGCAATAAGTGTACACATTACAGAATCCTATCTCCATATAATCCTTGAATCTATCACGTGTTCTCAAGGAGTGGGAATTATAGGAGCGGGAGAGGGTTAAGGAGTAGGTCCTTTGAGAATAAGCTGGAAGGAACGACTTCCACATAGACGTCATCGGAAAGGACCAGACTACGAGCTTGCCAAACATAGCCGGTAGAGCGCAGTGAACACTTGTGCATTTCGCTCTTCTTTTTTTCTGGCACGGTTTGTTAACACGACGAGGAATGAGCTATGGGGTAGTGGGGTATTAAACAGTGCCGGGAGTTGTCGCAGAGCCGTGGTTTTGCTGAGACGAGTAAACTGGGGCCGGGTGATGAGAAATGTAACCTCAATCTTTCAGGTTGTTGTAACGAGGTTACAATTTATTTTCAGGGTGTTTTTGGCTTTTCTATTAATATTTATTTCATCTCCATCTTAGTACTATCAATTTAAATCAATATTTTCAGAAGTTATATTTTATTGATCAGAGCTCACCTCTTCATCTCCAGTGTGAAACAATTTGAATTGTCCCCTGCGGGAGTGAGTAGTTGGCCAAATTTTGGTCTAGATTCATTATCTTGAACAATTTTAAAGATATCATAAATCCAAAGTTGTGAATTTTACTTTAACTTCTCTGGGTTTACCAACTCTTGGTTTCCAATTTTGATTTTCAGCAGCTCTTCATTTTTTAAATCACCATAACATTTGACTTCACACTGTTGATCTCCATGCCATATCTTCTTCCTATCTCCACCAGCCAGTCCATCACTTCCTACAACTCTTCTTTATTTTTGGCAATCAATTCTAAGCATATGCGTATTTTATTATTTAACTTATTTAATATGTCAATATTAATTTTGGTGTACGTACGAGTTACAGTTTTAAACTTAGCTTGATTTAATTGGAAATTATGAATATTATTTGCTTAATTAGAAAATATTTGGTTTATAGCTTTAACTTTGTTTTTAAAATGTTACATTGATAAAAATCTTATTTTGTACACCACGTGTTGCTTCTTACTAACCTTTTGAGATAACTTAATTTGTCTACACCAGTGGTTACGAATCTTTTGCAAGGGTAGATCCCAATTTTTTGTCTTTGAGACCACCGTGTCCCCTTGATATCCTACAAGCGTTTATATCCTAGTTTTAAAATTATTTTCATTGAATCTTACTACCCATTCGGGATATTCGCATTTAAATACACTAATCAGTTAATTTAGTGGCATTGTACCTTTACTTGCTTGGATATAGAATGGGTAAAACATTAAGGAAAAATCGCCCCATTATCCTCTGTCGGAATTTGAAACCTGACCTCATCACCAGAAAACCCTCTTCAGTAGCCAAATAGTCTAAGCCCTAAGGTGTCACTCTTGAAATAAACTATATTGCCGATGACGGGGTGATTGTGGATCGAATATCTCTCGGATATAATGAGAGTGATTGTTCCTAAATGGGTTACTCTCCCTCCATGAAAATGTAGGTACACTTCTTCTAAATGCAACCTTACTCATTCCTAACACACAATTGTGATTAGTATGTGTGTGTGTAACCAGAAAGGGTAGTAGCAAAGTGGTTCTTAGAAAAAATGCATGAACAAAATTAAACAGGGGTGACCCGCAGTATTTTGTTCAACCTAAAGAAACTTATTTTTAGGAATAAAAAAAGGTCCTCTGCTCCATTGGTGGCCATATAGTCTAACGTCTTTTGATGAACTGGAAATGCCGTTAATGGAGATATCGGGGTTATAAACCCAGCTGAATGTACTGAGGGTGGTTTTCGAATCTCCTTGTACGCCAGTGAGGTTGTATTTCCTCTAAAACTCCTAATCCCTATTTCACTAGCGTAGTAAATGAATTCGTATAGCACAAACGGATGATTATACATTGTAAAAATGAAACCTTATTCTTGTTTAGGAAGGAATAGTTGATGATGATAATGCAACCCTTTTATTTTCACCCGACTATACTACTCGACACGTAGGCCAGTGATGCCAACCGTGCCAACAAGGTTTAATCACGGTTTATGTCGTAGTGTAATAATAATATACAATTCCTTTGCGCCCAACCACCCGTTCTTGTAATTCATGAGAAAAATACGACACGTATTTATGTCACCCTAGTTTATTTTACGATGCAATTTTATTTTGTGTTTTTCGTCTGGTTCGTTTTTTTTTTTATCAATCTATTTTCTTGTGCTTCTTCATTCCTTTTTATAGACAGTATTACCTTTCTTTTGTCTGCAGTGGAATATAATTTATAGTACATTAATTTTGAAAAATGCAGTTGTTTTTTTCTTTTAAATTGGTAATATTTTTCAAATATCTTATATTAATTATACAAAAAATTGTGTAGTAATAAAAATATGAGAAACAGTATTTGTTTTATGTTTTCGCCATTTAAAAAAAGTATATTTATATTTGGTCTTTGTTTATTTATGAAAGTATTTTGGCTTTCTAATATAAATATTTTTATAATGAATACCATATTTTGTTACAATGGCGTCTACAACATTTATTTAGTTTGTATTTTTGAAACGGCATGGCTTCTCATCTACAAAATGAAGATGTGATTCTGCCCCATTTTCTTTTCTCTTTATTCCTTTCATTAAGCGCAAGAAGGAAATCTTTAAAAATTGTACTCAAGAACTCCTTTTCTCTCTCCTTTTCTCTCCTGTCTTATCTCTCTTTTAGCCACACACTTTCTTCATATCTCTCGCTCATATTTTCCACCTCATTTACTCCATTTAAAAGACGTCTTGCAAACGCACTTTCAGCTTCTAGCGATAAAGTAATATCTACCCTTGCCAGATATTGCGGGCAAACGGTTAACAAGTTTGTTCCTACTGAACATAATAACTTTGTTCTTTGATGGATATAGCTTAACCTCTTTTTTTTTTACTTTACTTTCTTTAGTAAAAATAATCATGAGGCTTACTTTGCACTTGTTAAAATTTACTTTATTCCAAATTTGTATTTGAAATACTGTTAAAATATCACAAATTAAAGGACTTTATCAGATTTTTCAAAAATGGTCGGGTTAAAACAATTATTTCTCAACTCATTTTTTTAAAACATAATAAACCTTCGTGCATACGACTATGATTAAATTTATGAGTAAATATTTTCTGAGACTGCAAATTAATGTGTAATAATTCCCTTTTTAAAATTAAGAGGTTACTTTTACAATAGAGTGGACGTCTGATAACATGTAGACTAGGGCTATAGTCCCAGTCTTGTGAGATGAGGATTATTTTCATAAATGGATTTTCACTCTCTCTCTCTCTCTTCACGCAAATGTGGGTACATTTTATCTCGAAATAATCATCCTCATAACTAGCCCAAAAGTGTTAAAATACGGATAACCTGAACGAGTAGTAAAACGTGACGCACCAAAGAAATGTTGGGAAAATGTTATCAACACTGTTTAAATTATTGAATTAAACTCTCTTGACTAATTTTAAAACAGGAGTGTAAAGAACGCAAATTAAGGTGAGTCTTTTCCAGTTTTTATAGAAAAACAGATTTTTGCCAAAATAAATAAAATAACTCTCCAGTATAAAATATAGGTTTATTTTAATTTTATTCACACTGTAATATCAACAGTGATATTAATATCTGTCACGAGCATAACGGCATTAGATGATAAAATATTTAAATTAAGAGAGGATTTGTAATTATATTCCAGGACAGATTTGATATATATTCAAGAACTGTTGATATAACCATGTGAAGAGAATTAAACTATGTTTCTACTGGAAAAACATTTTATTTAATTTGACCAAAAATAATGTTTGATATAAAAACTGCATATATACTGCCCTTATACCTTGTTCCCTACATTTCCAGCTTACTAAACAGAATAAAATAGATCTCTCTATTCAAATCTCGTTCATTTTTATACAATTCTATATTTTTCAACCCGATTGTACCTTGTTTGTGGCTGTGAGAGGGGTTATTTACTACACACTAAAACAGGTTAAGTTGACTCCATTGTTTGTAAACCCCATTGAAACAAGTACGCGCGTTAGCGTTAGCTTTAAACCAGGGTGTGCTCAGAAACTTTTACATTACACTGATGATGGCGGTTGGGGCGAGGGGAATGGAAAGGGCATAACTTACTTCGGTAGGGAACCTGAGTAAACTTAGCTGTGCCAATGTTTCTCAAGTATTCTCAGGATAAAAGCGAACAACGATCATATAATTCTATATTTACTAGAAATGGATCTAATTCTATATTTCTAGAATCCGAATTTTAAAATTTATTTCTAAATACAAATCCAAATTTGAATTCTCTAATATTTTTAACAGGTAAAGTATTCAAATGGATTGAAAAATATCTATTCACTTGGGACTTACATTATATTTGTACTACGGTCGAACCTGGCTAATTCTATGCTGAAGGGACCATAAAAAAAAATCTAATCAAAAGTTTTTATTTTGGTTAGGAATATAACTTCAAACATAAAAAATTCGGTGAAGTAAAATACAGTAGTGTATACGTATAATTTTATACTTAGATTTTCTGTAGCAATATGTATTTACAGTTTTTAAAAACTATAAAGTTTTGACTGATTTTTGGAGCTAATACTCTGAGTTGTAGTAAACTCTTCTATAGTTTATTTAGCGCCTGAATAATAAAGAGGATTACATTATACTGTCCCTCAACAAACCGCCTCAACTCTTAGATGTGGTCCATGGTTTGTGTGGAGGCAATTTTACTTCAAATTAAACAAAATAAGTTTGAATTAAAGATAATTGTTTAATATTGTTTTAGTAGAAGTTTCAATGGACCAAGGGAAAAGTTTGAATAAAGAGGAATTCGAATTATAGATGTTTGAATTATCCAAGTTCTACTTTATTACCACCATCAGACCACAACCTAGTCACCGGTAGCTGTGATATCAATTATAGCTTTAGTTTTTTTTAACACCATGGCTTACTACCCATTCTGGTTGAACGCTTATATATTAATTACTCTAATGTTTCTAGGGAGTATGGAGGCTATATTTACCGGAAGAGTACCTGCATTTGCGAGAAGGAAGAGTGGAAAACAGCTTGTAAAAACCACCCTCAATCCACCCCGAACGAGATTTGAACCTCAATATCCCCATCATTGGCAGTTTTAGTCTACTGCGAGAGTAGTGCGTTATACCACGTGGCCACCCAAGTGGGTGATAGCAGTTATTATCCGATTATATTCACACGTCCATCACAGACACTGTCTTAAAATATGATTGAAGAATGAACCCGAGTACGGAACGATCACTGGATAGCTTCAGTGGTAAGGCATTGTTCTGCGAAGTTAAAGGTTCCAGGTCCTCCATTTCATCTCATAATCATCCTACCATGACACATTAGCTTAAGTGCGTATAACCCAAACGTGGTGTTAATAATAATAAATAATAATAATAATAATAATAATAATAATAATAAATTGATATACGACTAGCCTCCATAATTTCAATCTTTCGTCCTCCAAACTTCATCTTTCATAATATACAGCGTACTTAATTAAATAGCTTTGTTTATTCCATATAAAATTATTTTGTTGGAAGTAGATGTAAAATAATTTAATTTTCTTAAAAATGGTTTGAAGCTTGTGGCCACTGACAAATGATAGTATGTTTGTCATGTCTATTACATCCATAAAAAAAAACAAGGAGAAAGCTTTTTTATGTAAATTAATGATAGTATTGTCAATTGTTGTTGCTTTGTTAATCTCCCGTCTACAAAATAATGTATAATTCCTTTTAACAATTAATTAAAACTGTTATTTTAAGTTTTTTATTCATAGTTGTATTCGAGATAACCTTTTATGAAGTTTTTACCAATTTTGAATTTCTCGAATACCATAGGATGAAAGAGATTCGAGCATTCCATCTCTATTTTGTATGTTTTTATTTTCAAAACCACTTGTCCGTTATATATTTATTTATTTTCTACCGTGTATCTCAACCCGTTTGGATCGTACATATTTTAATTATTTACTTTAATACGGTAGGGATGAGGAAGATAGATAGAAAATGTACTAGCATTTGTGTGTAAGGATAACGGAAAGTTATTAAGGAAAATCCAGACTGGATTTGAACTCCAGGTTCCCCATATCAGCCAACTAGAATAAAATAATGAGCTTGACATTTAGACCGCATCCCATCAAAATAATAGTAATGGGAGTGACTGGTTCTAGGTAAGGTTCAGACTTCTGTGCGGCCGGTCAATCCGTCGCACAGATTATGATTCCAAACCTCCAACGTATAACGAGTGCTAATGATAAAAATATAGTAATGGAATTATTGTATAAAAAAAAGAACATAAGTGAAATTGAAGTAGTTACACCAGGTACCTTACCTACTTCATTAGCCGGGTAGTTTAAGGCGTCACTCTTGCAATATACTGGACTGCCGATGACAGGGAGATCGTGGTTCAATCTTGGTCGGTTGTTCTGAGGGTGCTTTTTCCTAAAGGTTTTCACACTTTTCCACGCAAATGCAGGTACACTTCCTATTAACTCAACCTTCCTCAGCCCTAATCCATTATCGTAATTAGTTTATAGGAATGTAGCCCAAACGGGTAGTAAGATGTGGTATCAATTAACAAAAACATGTACCTTGGTTCAAGAACAGCTAAACAGGCATAATTCTCTCCCTAGACTAATTGCCGGTGATGGGTAGTTTGAAGTTTGAATCTAGGATAAATGCATCGAGAATGATTTTACACATATAATTTATTTAGTTTACTTATTTTATTTTTATTTAGCACCACGTCTTACTACCCGTTCGGGTTATATGCTTTAAGTACTAATTACGATAATGATTAGGAATTGGGAAGGTTGAATTAGAGGAAGTGGACCCGCATTTGCATGGAGGGAGAGTGGAAAACCATTTAGGAAAAACCACCCCCAGTTCACCCGACCGAGATTCGAACCTCGATCTCCCCGTCCTCAGCAGTCAAGCTCAACATGACAAGCGTGTTAGCCAACTACGCCACCGAGGCGGGTGTTTACTTATTTCTTCTTCAAACTAATATGGGTGCACTTCCACTAAACAGCATTACTCACCTTATCTCTTAGCCAACATTGTTAAACACAATGGTGTTAAACGTGATATTAATAGAAAAAGTTCATAAGACTTACAAAACTTGTTAAAAATAACCGTCACTGCCTCTAATTGAATAGATCTCACATTATTGGGCACGCGGTCTAAGAGGGAAATACGAATTTGGCACCACCAATCACTAAGCAGTACTATTTCAGCCCCAGCTATAGTGTTAAATCGGCCGCATAGACGTTACGAACTCTACTCCATGAACCAACCAACAACTTTCTATATAATTAGATTTTGTTGTGCTTACTGTTCATTACTTGCTGTTTTTCGTTCACCTTGATAAATCATTTAAATCCTGCTTAATGCAAATGCCTCAACAGCAAAGGTCATGTTAGTACACCAAAATGGCCCGAAATATGAAAACTTGCATTCCCAACAACTCTTAGCCAGGATTAAATCAAATGAAGCCATATCATACTCACTTAGTCTTTTTTTCCGGATATGGTGAGATCGTGTTCTTAATTCTCACTGCGTATACTATATTTTTTTTTCCTAAAAGATTCTCTTATCCTTCATCAACTCAAATCTGAGAACCTTCCCTTTAAAAATTACCTGCTATACTCTAATTTTCATACAAATATACATCTTTGACAACTATGAAAAGCTACTAAACCTATTTTCACGTACTCATATTTAAAGTCATGTGATCTTCAGCGGTCATTATTTGTAGATACCTACAAAATAACACTAGTAACTAATAACATAATACAGTTTTATTAATTTCTTCAACCACAAAAATATGTTTGTATTTTCTAAAAAGTTCCATATCTGTCCATTCATAATAAAATCAAGATATGACTTCATCCCTAACTTATTAGTGTTATTAATAAATACATGCGGCAAGCCCGAACGGTTATTAAGACTCGATTAGAAGAAAAAATAATAAGCAAGTAGGCAAACTGAAAACAGTTCTGTCAACTGGTTGCATACGATTTAATCTCACGGCGTTAGTGTTTGGCAAACACTCTTGGTGATGGGGAGGGGAAGCTTTATGAATCGATAAGATGGGACAAATATAATGTATAAACTTTAAAATAAGTACATATTTGATCAAATTATTCAATTTCTCTATAATTATTATATAATATAACATTAAATATTTGATAAAAGTTTGGTTTTTGTTTATATCACCGCATTTTACTACCTGTTAAGGCTATAAGTAAATATAATAATTACTCTAGTGGAGTATTTATAAGGGGTAAATATTTTAAGGTAATCTATATGCATTCGCGTGGAAGTATAGTAGGAAACCATTAGGGGAAAAACCACTTTCTCACTAGATCCTACCATGATTCGAGCTCCTATTTCCCCGTCCTCGCCAGGCCAGAATAACACAAGAGGGACGCCTTAGACCATTCGGCCACTGTATAGCTAGGTATAGAAATTTTTAATGGATAGCTTCATAAAGGCAAAATAAAAAAAAGTACATCACAAATTGCATATCTTAAATAGAGACATTTTTCCAAAACATTCTTTGTTAGAAACTTACATTATTGTCCAAGAATACACTATAATAAATATTATACATATCATGGGTATCAGTATTATCTTATAAAAAAATTCTGATAATTCTTGGCTTTAAATAAAATACTAAACAAACAATACAGACCTACGTAAATCTAAAATGTATATTGACGTTTCCATTAATATAACTAATTTTTCTACTCAAACATTTTTAAATGGTAAATATTCATTTTATGAGAATCTTCACATAGTCGGTTTTCTAGCCGAGAGGTTTTAACCAGTCCCTTTACCTATTTACCGACACGTCGATGTGGTTGCTTGTTTGTTAAAGTAAGCACTTTGTTGTTGTGAAGTAGTTATCTACCCTCATCCCTCTAGCTAACACACACACACACACAATCACTCACCCTTCCCTTAGAACCCCCCCAATTCTCTCTACCTTCTGGTTGCTAGCCAAATCAATATTAAGTGCGTGACTTAACTAAGGTCCCCTCCCCCCCCCCTCTTCGTTTATTGGTCTCTTACCACCCCTTCCCACGGCCTACTAAACGACTTGTGGTTGCTTCACTTTCTCAGCTAGCAGGGTTAAACGCGTCATTTCCGATTACATCGTAATTCTATGTTACTTTGAGAGTTTGCTTAAAATTGCACCTACCATTTTTTTAATCATTTTGAACGTTTAATTTTATTTTATTTTTTTGTATGAAGACGTGTAAATTTTCTGAAATTAAAAATAATTAGGTTTTAAAAAATAATATTGTCAGGGACATTCCACAGTATTTTGCATTGTCATATTTAACAAATTTATCAAAGTTTTAAAATGTTGTGGTAAATCTTCAGTAAAAACGTTAAAGTGGAGTGCATAAAAATGAAAATATCATGGCGTATTTCCAAAAATATTTGTTTAAGAATTATAAATTGTAAATATCAGAAAGCAGAGTAAGTTCCAACAAAATACAAAAACATGTTAACGTCAAAATTAAAATCAAAAGGGGTACTCGAAAACTTGGTGATTTATTTGAGGTGATCAATAGGAAAATTATCCTATATTCCAAGTAAATTTGTGTGTATTCGTAAGTTAAACACAAGGTTAGATAATAACTAAATTCAAATAGCAGAAACGAGAGGGATAGCTTAGTGGAAATTAATTCATATTCATATTAACGTAGTAATTATAAATATAGGTGACCTGGTGGTCTAGGGGTAAGGTGTCAGACTTCTATGCTGGCGGCCGGGTTCAAGCCTCGGTCCCAGCCCAGATTTATCTGATTTCCAAACCCTTCCTTCACCTCTGACAAGATATCTTGTGAATGTGGGGAATGCCAGGCCTCCACCGTGGTTCGGATTCCACGTTAAACTGTAGGTCCTTCATTTCATCTCACAATCACCCTACCATTACACATTAGCGTAAGTGCGTATAACCCGAACGGGTAGTAAGACGCGGTGCTAATAATAATAATAATAATTATTATTATTATTATTATTATAAATATAAGTATTCAGCAGCTTATTCTACGAATAAAGACCCACTGGAATGGTCACAATATCATAAGAAATGGTTTAATGTTGATATATATGTCAAAGTATAAGGATGAAGAGGGCCAAGAAGACGACTAATGCAACTGGTGGATGATGACCTTGAACAAAGAAAGGAGATGAAGTTTCAAGATCTAAAAAAAAACGGAAGCTGCTTATATAATATTTAGAAGAACTCAATTTGGAACCAGGTGACAGACCTGTCGAAAGATAGAACACATAGTAGTAAAAATAATTGACGTAGAGATAAGATGAGGAAAATATTATTTAAGTTCAAATAAAGGAAACCATATTAAGATTCGTGTCCAAATATAAACTCATCCTTCGACGGTGACCGAATTATTGTCTAACGCCTTAAACAAGTGAAAAAAAATGTTATTTTAATGTTTCAAATATATTGTATAAGGGGTAAGGAGCCGAAATAATTGGATGATCAGTAGCTTGAAAATTTACCTTTTAATTGAAAATTAAATATTCACTAACTAAATAAAAGCAAAAAAAAATATTTTTATCCTGAACATTTTTTAGGCGTATATTTTATAAATTCTCTACAACTTAGGCTATTTGGTTTGGTCATGAAAATGGCCTTTAGGAGTCTTTGTTCTAGATTGTAGATTTAAAAGTCCACGGAAGTATACGTCAATCTAGAAAAGGAAAAGGTCATTTTAAAAAGCAAATGTTTTTCAGGCACAAATATTAAAGTGACATATAAACTAATCAGAGGAAGAGGGGAACTGCTATCACCAAGTAAACTAGAGGCCTCATAAGGTGAACTGTTAATTTTCTTTCCTGTCTTTTGATTGTATACATTCATTGGTGTATTAAGTGTGTTTAGAGCTTAGAGCTTAGAGCTTAGGTGCTTCAAGTTAAGATGCAACCCGCTTCAGAAAATAGTTTTGAAATCTCCAAGTAGGCAACTTCGTTAAAAGATACTAATATAGAGAAGAGCTACCAATTTACTATTCACATATTATTCTACAGCAGAGCTACGAACTTAATGACTACTAATTAGATTAGAGTTGTTCATTAGCTTATATCATGGCAGCTGCTACATTTCTAGTGTAACTAGTAGCTCATGGGTGACTCCATTGTGAATGAAAGAGTGGGCCAGATTAATTTTATTTATTCTACTCAAGGGAAAGATTTTAAATTTTATTGATTATTTCTATGTTATTTATGGCCTACCTTCAATGCCAACACGAACCTTTATTTTCATTAATTATAATCAATCGCATTTACAAGCTGTGGAATAAAACTGAGTGACTACCGAGGCGTAGAATAAATATTAGAAATTTATAGAAGTGATTGATTCTCCTTTGACTCGTGTCGAGAAAAATGTCATAATTTACACTAGAGATATATATATTAAGTGTGTTGCTAAAATTATACATAACTAGATAGCTGTTGCCCGCGGCTTGGAAGTTGATTATATACAAATACGAAAATATGCATATGTATTTACAGATTAATTTAAAATATTACGTTACGTTGATGACCATAACTTGACCTCAGATCAAAATAATTCAAGTCCGATACAAATTTTCACACCCTTTTTCATCCCTTATTAAATAAAATCTCCAAAATTCCTGAAACACGTATTTATTTGTTTTACGTCAATAACCGAAATACAAAATTTTGTTTATGTAACTTTCCAAATGACGGACTTTCATACATATTATCATCCCCTATTTTGACCCCTTTGGGGTGGAATTTTCTAAAATCCTTTCTTAGTGGGTGCTTACATAACAAAATGAATATACAGTCCGAATTTCATGCTTGTAGCCTTGATAGCTTGCGCTCGGCGATGATGAATCAGTCAGTCAGTCAGGACATGTTATTTTATAAGTATAGATGTTTTAATAGCACCATTTTTTCTTTTCTTTTATTTAGCTTGGATGAATTGAACATTATTTATATAAAGCATTAAAAATTGTATCGATGAGTATAAACAGCTTCTATTATGATTTATTTGAGTTTCAACTTTACTTGGCACGGTAGGGACAATTTTTTTTTTAAGGAACGTTGTTAATTTGAATACTTGCCCTACACAGACAACCAATGGGAAGCATTCAGATATGATATATACATAATATCTTTTAAGATAACATTTTATAAACCCGCCTCGGTGGAGTAGTTGGCTAACGAGCTAGTTTCGTGTCGAACTTGACTGCCTAGGACGAGGAGATCGAGGTTCGAATCTCATTCGGGTGAACTGTGAGTGGTTTTCCCTAAATGGTTTTCCACTCTCCCTCAACGGCGGGTTCACTTCATCTAAATTCAACATTACCGATTCCTAACCCATTACAGTAATTAGTACTTAAGCGTATAACTCGAACGGGTAGTAAAACGTAGAACTAGAGATTTCTATAAATGTCAACGTATCCAGGTCCTTTGAATTCAAAAAAGTGATTTTCGCGAAGCCGTCTCTTTGTACTTCAGACTAGAGCTGAAACCAGTTTAGCGATCGGGGTAAAACTAGGTATTTAGAGTTTTCATAAGATTCCTCACAAGGAGTTTTTGGAATTAGATAGCTAGCCCTAACATTGAGGGCAGTTTATTGAGGGGCAATTGAAGAAAAGATCGACTTTCTGAAAATCCTATCAAACAGTTTTAATTAAACTTCTTATCTAGACACTGTTTAACATTTCAAACAAAATGGCAATTTTAATTTTCATATCAAAATTACTTTGAGTGGTACTTTATAAAAGTAGAAATTTTCAATTTTGAACATATTTCTACAACAATTTGAGATACGAAATAACTTATCATTTTAAGAGTGTAGTACTGTTAAATATACAAATCTTTTATTTGAAATATATTTTTATAAAATCATTATATTCTGAGGTATAAGCAAACATTTATATTTTTTATGGAGCACTTTTAAATTTAAATTTAAATTTATTGTTGTTTTCTTTTGTAGACTGATTTATTACTCTTTTCTAAATGTTTCTTTAACATTGGGAATTATTTATGCTCGTTGGTTAAATATTTTTCCAATAATGAATATTATTTAAATTCAAATATTTTATGGATTTTTAATGAATGTCTCTATTTTAAGATTAAAGATATAGAGTCTGTGCGTGCACCTTACAATATTTTATTTTATTGGAATGGTAGATATTTGGCAAATATGTTTATAATAATGACTCGCTGTGCTCGTTGGGGCTCCGGCCCCAGACTCCCGGTGAGTTTTCTTTGCAAGTGGATGTAAACTAATGTAATTCCAGAACTGTTTTTTTCTATAGGTCTTACCATTTAGCCACAAGTGACCTTTAAAGTTGCTCGGACATTTTGAACTTTTTTTCGAGGGTTAAAAATTAAAATTACAAATTAAATGTTTCAACTTTTTGGAATTTTCCCGTCGGTTACAGGCTATAAGCTAGAAGTTTGCCAAATTTCAAGTTTCTAGCTCATCTGGAAGTTGGTAAACATTAATGTCAGTGAGTGAGTCAGCCATGTGGCTTTATAGTAGTATAATGAAATAAATAGCACACAGTTGAATACCATTTATTTACACGGATTATTTGTCCAATCATGAATTAAGTGATGATTTGTGGTTGTGGACGTATTAATCATTATTTTAATGATCAAGTTAGTATTTTTTATTTGTTATTGATAAATATGTAATTAATTTCAATGATATGATTAAAGCCCTCGCTAGTTTTCATGTATCAAATACTCTACTAATATATTAAGATCAAAATATATTATACTACTTCAGTAACAAAATATATTAAAAACCAAAACATTCAAAATACTCCCATTGTTTGGTAATATGTATTGATTCAAAAATATACTATGAATAAATTCTCGTTAATCCTATTAAATTAATTTTATGGTAAATTCAAACTTTCTAAACTCCTTTGTATTTATTGTTTATAAAGTTAGGACCACCCAAAGGATTCAGGAGGCCTAGGCAGTAGAATTTCGGAGGTAACCGTCTAATTAAGTCTTATTTTTGAGTGTGACTCATACTAAAATTAAGATTATAATATTTAACAAAGCTAATGTAGTGAGAATAATATATAAATATATGATCAATATATAGAAATTTCCTTCTGATGTTGAGAACCTTACCAAAATTGCGTTAGGTAGAATACAAAGTAAAATTTTGCTAAATGCCAATCGTTCATTGCCTTTCCTTGAGTCAGCGGTTCCAGCGTAGATTTCTGTCCACGGGATATCGTGACTAATTAGTGAACTACCCTACCATTTCCATTCGAACAACATCGAATAAATCTCCACTGTCAGTTTTACAAAATAAATTAATAATAGATAGTTGTCAAAAACAATACTTGTCAAAAATTACCCTCTTGAGGTTTTGAAATTACTCGTATGATACTCTCTTTAACTCCGGTGAAAGATTTTTCTAGAAATAAATAAACGCTCAAAGTCATAATTATCAACACGAATTTAAATTATTGTTATCCTTAGTCATCACATTGTTATGTATCATTTAGAATTAATTTGCAGAAAATTACGCTTCTGCTTTGTTCGAAGCCAAAGACTAATCTCGTTAAAATGGATGTGCAGCCAACCATACTCCTAAACTCGTGTACAAAATTAAATATCAATTAATATTCACCCCTTGAGACGCTCATTACAGCTTCACACTGTTTGACCTAATTTCGCTCACGGCATTGTGTTTCCCAAAGAATGTACATTACTAAGCACAGCGTTTGAGTGGGAATATAGTACATTCTAAACACGTTTGGTCGTAAACGCTGCCGTAGTCGAAGACTTCATGAATTGCCTAGGAACACGATAACTTTAACACAGAAAGAGAAAATAAAACTTTCTCTTTTGTATTTTGATCTGAAACGGGAAGGTATAAAATAAACACCTGGAAGAAAATAAATTGTCCCTTTTTAGACAAGTCTATAGTGTCTTACAAAATAGGGATAGGTCTGCGAAACTTTAGCTGTAGAACGAAAAACACTTCTATGAGAACTAGTAAAATTAGATTTTGATTACTAATTGCAACCAAAAACGTAAGAATATTTAAAAATATTATCTGTTTTTGACAAATATTTCTGATGAAATCACAAATATTATATATACATATATGAATCATGTTAATAAACTTGAATTGTACAGTCAAAGAAAGAGAAAGCGAAAAAATTAAACAAGTTTACGTCCATACTAGGATTTAATTGAATAAACCCATTACCCATGACTTCAATCAAAATAATACAGGGGGAAAAGGAGGAATGCCAAATTTTAACTATAATGCTTACAAATGTTAGCCAATCGTGCATTTTAGATTATAGTTGAGAGGTCTTTGCCATGTTTAGATTAATTTTTAAAAAGTATTTGCTCGGGTTCTTATGGTGTCTGAGATATAAAAGTTGTTGTTTTGGAAAAATGTTTTTATATCCTCTTTTTCTCTTGTAGCCTTCATATGAGTAATTAATAACCAAATGTGTGTACTAAGCCTGGTGAGTGTTATTATTATTATTATTTCATTAAAAGCATCATTTTGGTTGGGACTTGTTTGGAATTTTTGCCTTCACTCTTGATATACAAAAACTGAAAACATGTACACTCCGTTTATTATGAAAGGCCCGTTTATTATGAAAGGCAGCAGTGTTACCTTGATATACTACACCAGGGGTGGGTAACCTTTTTAACATCACAAGACATATAGGGTTAAAAATACCGGTGCGCAACTTTGGAAAAAATATCGAGCAAAAAATGTCAACCTTATATTTTTCATAGTAGTATAGTTGTAAATTGGTTATACTAGTGTGTTTTTATATTAGTTTGTCTGCGTAGGTATGTTGCTGGCCTCTGGACTACACTATGGTCCTATCTTATCTGTACCATAGTGGAATAATGCAAGATAAACTTGCTATACCTCGAATTTGGTTGGAAGAACATAGAGGAAAATCACATATTTATTTACGGCCAACTTTGATAACATTTTACTATATTTTTTTTCATTTTATAGTTATTAATAATATCTATCAAAGCTGACGACTGGAGATAACATGACTTGATGTATGACTATATTAAAATTGTTTTAGTTACTTTAGTAACTAGCTTCCAATATTCTTCCTACAAAAATCAAACCATACCTTACATGGTAAATAAAGGAAATATCATGACACCACCAATCATCATTTCTACTTATACTTAATTAAGTTACGATCAAAAGGATATGACTAAACCCCTAAATATTCACAAATATATCTACAGAATAATTTAATGCCCATATATATAATAGTGTTATGAAATATATTCTTATTTTTTAGCTATTAACACCAATTAACTAAGAATATATCAGTACATTTCACAAATATTACGTTTAAAATATATATTTTGTTGAACATTCCAAGGTGTCGGTTTGTACTACCATGTTAACGTTAAGAATTGGTGTCGTTAAGATTTATCATTAGAACAAACATGTCGAGGTTTTGGCCTCTTAGGTAGCGTTTCAAGATTGTGGAAAGCTCGAACAAATAAATGATACATAGGTCGCTTTTCCCTCGTGTTCTCGTCGTTACTAATGACACGTGGTTTGTTGCCACGGTCATTGTGTGTCAGGTTGAAGAATGAGTGAGCAGCCTGGATAGAGGAAAGCTCGCCCAGAGGAATGTTGTTGCAAAAGATCGATAGTCAGCAGCACCGTGCACGACCGTTTCCAACAACAAACGAACAAAGATAAGCGACGGTACAGCTTCAAATGGGGGGGAAAAAAAAATACCTCACAGTTGTTGTAAAAGTATTAAAGTTATTTATTATATTTTATAAGCAAAAGCCTTTCATAACTGCCGTATCTAACCTTATTCCTGGTTATATCATAATGTATGTACATCTCTATTTACACAATATATAATACTAGAACTGGTGGTCATGGTGTATGCAACGTCTTATATGGTCGTATTTGTCTTAATTAGTGATATCCAGGCTTTAATACCCGGGTGGACAAAGATAAATGATTTACCACTATCTCTTTACGCAAGTGCCAGTGCATATGTCTAAAATCATACCTTTTTCATTGCTACACCTTTCATATTTTAATGTGATTAGCCTATATAGGTTTATTATGACGTGGGAACAAAAAAACCTATAATAACAAAATACATAAATAATATTGTATAATGTGTGTATATGTGTGCTCGCCATTCGACAAACAGTTGGGTACGTAGTTCGTGAAGAGGCGAATATTCGACATTCGGGGGATGCCGCATGCGTAGCGTCACCTCTGGGCTATTAAGCGCCCGGGCACCACTTGTTATAGATTATATCTACCTTATAATTGAGTGAGCGACAGGTAAAAAAGTTGTTTTAATGAGTCCATTGCTACCATGAATATCTGAAATCCCGGGATACTGGTTTAATGGTGTAATCTGCCTGGGGGTTAATCCCTTCTTGGATTTTGCCTAGTTTTTGGACAGAGATTTAATCAAAACAACAATATTATTATTATTATTATTATTATTATTATTAGCAGTACTACGTCTTACTACCCGTTCGGGTTAAATGCACTTACGCTAATGTGTAATGGTAGGGTGATTGTGAGATGAAATGAATTGAGGACTACAATTTAACGTGGGATCCGAACCACGGTGGAGGCCGGCATTCCCCACATTCACAAGAGTGATCTGTCTTGTCAGAGTGAAGGAAGGGTTTGCAATCAGATAATTCTGTTCTGGTACCGAGGATTGGACCCTGGACCCCATAATAAAAACAATAATCAACTTACCCACTTTGGGGGGTCCATGCCTAACGTCTACTCTCGGATTAGATTAGACTGCCGATGACATGGGGATTGAGGCTTGGACCTGTACCGGGTGTACTGAGGGTGGTTTTTTTCAAAATGGTTTTCCACTTTCTCTCCACGTTAATTCTGGTACATTTCTCGACAAATATACTATCTCCATCCCTATTCTAATGTCGTAATTAATATTTGCGCGTAAACCCCAACTTGGTGACGTGGAGGAAAAATAATGTCACTTCAACCAGAAAGTTTGGCTCATTAGCTAATGATGGAGTTAGACCACTTTAACTGAAAGTCGCCAAGCCAGTGTAAGCATGTGTTTCTTAAGTTCTGTCACGTTCGACGCCACGTGGTCTTTGGTTTTTTCTCTTCTGGGCATCCCCGCCTGCTTCCACAACTGCGCTTTCAAAGCGGCCAGGCTGGTTCAACAGTTGAACATTAGAAAAAAAACACAACTACCTCACAAACTTTTTTCAATAATAATCCAGTAGGCTATTTTTTTACGAGCTTGGCACGTCGGTGGGGTCCCTATGATTTCAAAGAGAAAAACTTCACACCTTTCTAAAAAAATATATATATAATATGACTCTACGACTCGTAGAAGTACGAAGTAAATAAGATTATATCTTGAAAGTTTGTTGAAACTTGAATTCAGCAGTTTCTGCGAAACTTTTTTTTTTTTTTGTAAAATTTTTGGAAAGCTTGTTTTGGGATACGGTTTTCAGTCTCTACTCAAATCATCTTCCACAAAAAAAAATTGCATCGCTATATTTGAGACTTTAAAAATAAGTTTCGTCAGAGGACTGTTTGGTTTGTTTTATTTTTAAATATATTTGAAAAGAAATTAACTCCAAAGCAACTGAGTGATGCTACAGCATTTATACCCGATTGCCTATGAAAGACTTTGGTTCAAGACACAGTGGGATTGATGTTCATATAATAAGAAGCATGTGGAGCATGAATAATTCGAAGTTCACTTTAAGGTGAGAATGTAGGGAGAGTGAAATAAGGACAGGGTTTTTGCAGTTTTTATAGCAAACCTTTTTTTCCAATATAAATAAAATATTGCTCCAGTAGGAACATAAAGTTAAATTTTCTTCATATGGTAATATTAAGTTATTTTTAATATTATCATGAGCATAGGGAAATATTTTAAATTAATAGAAAAAGTTGTCATTAAATTTAAGGACACAATTGACAGATATTCAAGAACTTTTGATATCACCATGAGTTTGATATTAAATTAAATATTTCTACTGGAGCAATATTTGATTTATTTTGATCAACATTATTTTTATTTAAACTATTCTTAATTAATTAATTTATTTATTTGAGGTCTTTAACGTGCATTTTCTGAACCCACTGATTATATCAGCACACGACTTATTAACTATTTTAAACCTATAATAGACACAACATCCAATCCCCAGCCGTTAATCCATCCCTGTGGAAGGGGAACACAAAATTCATCAATGATAAATTCTTCGGTTATTCCAGGAATCGAACCTGAGACAGACACATGGTCGACTGAGATAAGGTGTCAGACGTTTTGATATAAAAAATGAAATAATAATACTATTAACTCTCGTTCCTTGCACTTCCACCTTATGTGCAATTTCACGAGTTAAAATGTACACCTGTGTTAGATCCCTTACTATATTAGTTAAAACATCACATTAACATGTTAAGCAAAATCTCTATCCATCCTCCAAATTTAGAGTGTAGATCCATGTTTTTCCTTATTATTTTTCACCACGTCTTACCAATTATAAAGGCTATAAGGTTTCACCCCTCCCCCACACACCACTCAAATGGGTAAGGTGTCAGACTTCTGTGTTGAGGGTCCGGAGTTCAATCCTCAGTCCCGGCACAGATTTGTATGATTACCAAACCCTTCCTTCACCTCTGACAAGACGTGTATTAATTACAACTTGTGAATGTGGGGAATGCCAGGCCTCCACCGTAGTTCGGATCCCACGTTAAACTGTAGGTCCTCCATTTAATCTCGCGATCACCCTACCATTACACATTAGCGTAAGTGCGTATAACACGAACGGTTAGTAAGACGCACTGCTAATAATAATAATAATAATAATAATAATAATAATAGATAGGTAAGTATGAGTAAAGTGTAGCTTAGATTAAATTTCCCCGCAATTTATTGGAAACTGTTAAGGAAACCGTCTTGTAAAAATCACACCCTCAATACACTCGTCCGAGATTCAAACCCTGACCTGTACGTCACCGGCGGCAAAACCAGCCTAGATGAACCTGACATTTAGTCTGTATACCTACCAGAGCAGGTTTCTATAACTAGATGACTAAATATGGGACATACGTTTAGTGACTAATATTGTTTTATCACCGGCTTCAGTGGCCGCATGGTCCAAGGCATCACCCTCGCAATAGACTAGACCACCGATTACGGGGTTCTAATCCCGGTTAGGTGTAACTAGGGAGGGTTTTTTTCCTAAATGGTTTTACACTGTCTTAACAAAAATTCGGGTACAACTCCTCTAAATTTAACTTTCATCCTTCCTTACACATTAGTGTGGGCTAATTAATGCAAATCCGTAAACCTGAGTGGGTAGTAAAACGCGGTGTTAAAAAAACGTGGTATTAAGTAATCGCAAAGATAGTTAGAAACTTCAGAGTTTTTTGTTGTATTTTTTTTTAGCGAATAGATACCAGTAGAAAATCGTATCAAAAATATTCTTTCGGCATAAAATTAAATTACATTGTCTGCGTATGTATTTTTAAATTTACAAAAGACACGCTCCTATATTAATCCTGTGAAAAGTAATTAAAACTAAACGGAAAATTAATTAAAAAACATGCCGTACACAATTTTTTTTTTTGTTCGACGATAGAATGTTTCACTCAAAAAGCAAAAGAGTAGATTATTCTTATTATGATTATACAAACGTTTCACCATGTAAATAATTATTTAATAACTAATTCAAACTCATTATAAAACTTCTACGTTGTTTAAACAAGCTAATAATATGTCTCTAGATATAAGGAAATGAAATGGCTCCATCAATTTCCTTCTTTGGATTACAAATTCAAAGTAAACGTCTCAATCCTAGCTAATGAAATTCTCCGTCCTAACCCATTTCAACCCCTTTAACTTTTTTTTTTACTGAGACATAACCTACCCTTAGCCTTCTTCCCCAGACACCCCTATCACCCCCTTCCCTTAGCCCCTCTTCTATTCTCCATCACTACCGGTCGTAACTCATGGCGCCTTTTTTGTTTGAAACTAGCAATTATCAGCTAGCGGCATTTAACTCGCGCACCGGAATTGGTTTGGCCGGAAGATGGGAAGCCGGGTCAGGGGAAAAGTTTATCTGATATGGAGCGTGAGTCTAACCAATAGCGTGACCTTTGAGTATGACCCCAACCAAATAAATATAAAAAACATATGAGGTCAAAGAGTAGAACCCGTTTTGGTCATGTTTTTCTGTAATGGATGATTTTTAAGAAAGGCAAGCAAACAAAATCTTTATTTTTTGTAATATATACTTAAAATTTCACCACCACTAGCCATCCGAATGTTTACACAAATGTGTTGTTATTATTATTATTATTATTATTATTATTATTTATTATTATTTAGCACCGCGTCTTACTAACCGTTTGGGTTATACGCTTTAAGTACTAATTACGCTAATGGATTGGGAATTGGGAAGGTTGAATTAGAAGAAGTGAACCCGCATTTGCGTGGAAGAAGGGTGGAAAACCATCTAGGGAAAATCACCCCCAGTTCACCTGACCGAGATTCGAACCTCGATCTCCCCGTCCTCGGCTGTCGAGCTCAACACGACTAGCGCGTTAGCCAAACTACGCCACCGAGGTGGGTCACAAATGTGTTAACCAACCGAGTGGAAGATTTAATTTATTGTAAATTCAACCGTATTTGCTTGAAGAAAGAATATGAGAGTATTTATAAAGGAGAAAACCTAAGTTCACTCGCACATGATTTGAACCCAAAATTCTCTTTACCAATGAACCAGATTGAATGAGACTTTTTCTACGTGCTCATAGGTGATGGCAATAATAAGTTGTTTTAGAAAGTACGTATCCCTTATGTGACCTAAAAACAGTATTTTATTATCTTTGGAGTGTGGTATATTCCAATGTTGGGATGGATATACATATTTTTATTTTTAGGTATTTAATGGGCACTTACTGAAAATAATTATTATATCATCACAAGACTTATAAAATAACTTAAAAGTAGAACAGACACATCATCCAGCCCCCTTGCAGTTAATTATATTATTATTATTATTAGCACCGCGTCTTACTACCCATTCGGGTTATACGCACTTACGCTAATGTGTAATGGTAGGGTGATTGTGAGATGAAATGAAGGACCTACAGTTTAACGTGGCATCCGAACCACGGTGGAGGCCTGGAATTCCCCACATTCACAAGATGTCTTGTCAGAGGTGAAGGAAGGGTTTGGTAATCAGATAAATCTTTGCCGGGACCGGGGATTGAACCCCGGACCCCCAGCACAGAAGTCTGACACCTTACCCTAGACCACCAGGTCACCATTGCAGTTAATTCATAACTGTGAAGGGTGATATATACATCTCACTGATGGCAATTTTTTTTATTTTGTAATGTTGGTAATCGAATCTGGGAACCTTAGTTCATTAGATAGATTTGCTACCAACTGAGCTATGTTGTCTGATGGCACAGGAATAACATATGATTATCATTAATTCAGTCACACATCTAGGATTGTGTCCATGGTAAGAAAGGTGTATTAAAACTGTACTTGTAATATATTCTCCCCATTTGTTCCACCCATTGACAATCATAAATACATACCTCACATGGGAAATAAATATATGCCCCTTGATAAGCCTGGGCAATGAGTGTTCTACAAGGTACCGCTAAAACTATCTCTGCTTATTCTGGTAACACTCCAATTCACGACACTACATTAGTACCAATTGATTCCTTGAGTAAATATTGTTTGGACCAATTTGTAGAAATACAAATGTAAATTGAAGGTTTCTCAGTTGGACAGTAATGATTCAGAGAGTACATGATTTTAAACAAAACCTTTTTACAATCTCTGCAATAAAACGCAAATTCTTTGTCCAAAAAGAGACAAAATTAATAGTTATATGGAAACAACCTCCCTTCTCAGTATAGTACCAAGGACATTGTCAAACGCTGCTACTGGAAACAAGTATTCAGGTAATAATAAAACTGAAAGTTGAACTTTTGATTGTTCTATTCATTTTTTATTATTTTTTGTGAGTGAATATTAATTTAATAAGCTGATGAGCATAATCGAGTAACTTATAGTAATAGATTATTCACTCGATTCTTTTTTTTAAACAATCGAGTGAAATAATCACTCGAACATATTTTCATTGACCATCGGTTAGACCAGGGCTCACAAACTCACGGGCTGGAAGACATATCCGCTCATCCCGCTTATCTGAAAGACTTTT
Source organism: Timema cristinae (assembly GCA_039000515.1). Lineage (NCBI taxonomy): Eukaryota > Metazoa > Arthropoda > Insecta > Phasmatodea > Timematidae > Timema > Timema cristinae. Next base: position 32,697,902 of record JBCFYV010000100.1, read on the forward strand.
ATATTACTATCCAACCTTTATTCAGCTAATCACACAAAAAAAATAGTATTATAATTTTAGTGTATCTAAAATTTCGGATAAAAAATTGTGATTAATCTTATAACTTTAGATACTTAAGTGTGGGAATTTTTATTTACATAATTTAGTAAATACTGTTTATATTATTTCGTTAACCCACATTCACATTGGGATAATATAAGCTGTTATATATTTTAAATATCCATTGACAATTTTAAATAAATAGTATCAAATAGCTAGAATATAACACCATTGATGGATATAGATTAAACTTCAGATTATTCTGGTCAAGTTTGCTGGTGTTTTTATTAATCAAAAAGAATTCAATGTTTTAAAATTCTTGTTTCAAAGTTCACACTTTCTAATACAGGGAATACTAGTTGTTGTTTTTTTAGTATCAGCCCTCTGCATGCGTTAGATATTGTGAATTGCTCATGACAGAAAAACACTTCATTTTTTAAAGATAGACTGATTACGAATAGCTTTGACGCCGTCTTTGATAAAATGTGTGTGATAATTACTTTGTAACACATTTCTTTCAACGTTTGTAAAGCTTTGGGATTATAAAAATATACTCCAATATGTTTTTGTTTTTTCCTAGAGTGGAACCTGGTCTATTCAACCTGAGACCGAGTGTCATTCTGATTAATTAAAATCTGTATAATCCAGAAATTATAGGAAATATGCGCTAAAACAATATATATTACAACTCTCCATTTATTATAGCTCCGACCAAATTACAGCATACTGTAGAGTACTAAATACTGTATCTACCACTGATTGAAGTACAGTTTTAATTCCGTTACAGTACTATATTTATCCTACGACTACAGTATCTTAATTAATTAATCCATTTGAAAGGAGTTTTTAACAATACATGAATTATTCGTCCCATAAAAATTTGTTAGAAACTAAAAAATTAGTTGATGGGAAATGCTAGTCAGGATAAACATGAAATTCGGATTAATGGAGGCTGAATAGGTGATGTTCCATTTTATTGTTATTCGAATGTATGTACGATTGTTGCTTGAATTGCTATGGGTCAGGTGGTCGTGGGTTAGTAAGCTCAGGGTAATGTGAATCATTAAAAGTTGCTTACAAAACTAAATGGAAGATCCGGAGAGATTTCAAAAATATTAACGAATAGACGATGAGACTAGTTCGCAAAAACAGCTTTTATTACTATTCATAGTATTATTTCTTCCCCACGTGGGTCATATATATAATGAAGATTGGTATAAGAAAGCTAGAGCTTAGGCGTTGTGGAAAGCCACTAAGATAAAGAAAGCTTAAGTACGTCCTATCGGGTTTCGAACGACGACCTCCCCGTCACCGGAATACTACACTAAATGAGATTGATGTATGTACCCCACGTCCAATTGAGGGTAATCTCACTTAAATAAAAGGAAAAAAATACAAACTTAAATTGCTATAAGAGAGAGAAGTTTTGTCATATGTATGAACATATCCTCTAATCAATCTATGATTATAGTTTTAGGGGGACCTGGTGTCTAGGGGTAAGGTGTCAGATTTCTTTTGCTGGGGGCCGGTTTCGATCCTCGGTCCTGGCACAGATTTATTGATTTCCAAACCTTCCTACACTCTGACAAGACATCTTGTGAATGTGTGGAATGCCAGTCGCCACCGTGGTTCGGATTCCACGTTAAACTGTAGGTCCTTCATTTCATCTCACAATCACCCTACCATTACACATTAGCGTAAGTGCGTATAACCCGAACGGGTAGTAAGACGCGGTGCTAATAATAATAATAAAATAATTATAGTTTTAACTTCTCAAATATTTCCGAACTCACCATTTTCTTTTATTATAACCTAGCACATCTTTTTTATAATGTTAATGTTTTTAAAACATTTGTGAAAAATGTCTTATTTTATAAAATATCTTTGATCTAATTCCAAGGCTACCCAATATTTATTTTATCAAAGAACTTTTACAATTGAAATAAATATGACAATGTATAGTAAAACCCATCTTAGTTAAATGTTATCTAAATCGCATTAAATTATTCCAATAGCTTCTGTCACAATTCAATTGAAAGGAGATTAAACTATCTTTTTTTAATAATAGCTACACAACAAAGATGTATTCTCATTTTTTACAAATTTATTATTCATTCTTTTTTATTATCTTCAGCACAAAGACATTAATTTCGTCTATTATGAAATACTACCGATAAATAACACTTTATTTCTAAAACTTTTTTTTTCATAAATTTTTCAGAAACATGCCAAGATAAATTTACTAAAAACTTTCACCTAGTTTTATTTCTACCTCTGTAAGATGGTTTTATATTAACAGTAATAATTTATTATTGTATTTTTCTACAAAAGTTAAAATCTAAGCTTTAAAAATAATTAGTTTATACAGTAAAATAGCTATAAAATATCATAATCGTCATACATAATAATTATAGTCTACAGTGTGGTAATTTTCATATACAAATAATTATAGTTTTGGTATAGTAATTATCATATATAATAATTAATACTGTAGGAATAATAAATTACTTGAATAATATATTTTAGTTCTCTATATTTATGTGGACAAGCAAAAAAGATTCTGCAAAAATTACCAACATGTTAGGCAAGTTATCTAGCTAAGTTTCACTGCCCTGTGCTAGGATATAGGCCCTATTTTTAAAGCATGTGATTACACGTTTTCAGATCGTCCTATCATATAGCAAATATTGTGGGTATATTAATTAAAATGCACAGCCTCTTCAGATATCATTAATTTATACAAACATTGTAGAGTTAGTAGTCTCAGGTATAAATACTTTACTGTAGCATTGTAGAGGTAGTAAGTAGTCTCAGGTATAAATACTTTACTATAGCATTGTAGAGTTAGTAGTTTCAGTTATAAATATTTTACTATAGCATTGTAGAGTTAGTAGTTTCAGGTATAAATATTTTACTAAAACATTTTAGAGTTAGTAGCTTCAGGTATAAATACTTTAATAAAACATTGTAGAGTTAGTATGTTCAGGTATAAATACTTTACCAAAATATTGTAGAGTTAGTAGTCTGAGGTATAAATACGTATTAAGACTTTGTAGAACTAGTAGTTTATGCTACATACGTTCAACAAATACATTATAGGACAAGTAATCTAAGGTATAAATACCAGCGATAGTCAGTAATTAGATCACAAAGGAATGTGGGATAGCTGTAAATGGAATCTAGTTACTTATAAATATTTCACTTGTTTTCAACCCAATCCACCTTGATGTCAGTTTAAGTAGCAAACACAAGGTAGCACATTCTCCTCCACAGTTCAGTGTCAAAATTGAAGCAATGTTCGAGGAATGTACCTTCTACCTAAATTAAAAGTTAGGTTTTACGGTTTTTGTGGGATAAAGGTCTTCCTGCAAAGGATATGCATAGATAAAAGTTTCCTATTTATACTGGGAAGGGTTTGTCACGTAAAGTAGTACACAACTAGTTCGATAAATACACTCATGGATGTTCAAAAGTCACAGATGAAGACTAACCTGGTTGCCCTATTGAGATTTCGGCAGAAGAAACTGTGCAATGGGTGGAAGAGATGATTAGATCGGACAGGCAAGCAGTTATAGTGTAGCAACTGCATTATGGTGTTATCGGGGTTTAGCCTACATCACAATGGTGGTGCCGATAAAACTAACTTAGGAAAAAAAAATGATCCAAATGTGTTTGCCCTTGCAACATCTCAACCAGAGATTCAATGCAATGTCAACATTCATTCAAGTTCCCCTCCAACCAAAGAATTCAACGTTACAATATCAGCAGGGAAGGTTATGCCTAGAGTATTTTGGGATTCTCAGGGATTATTGTTGGCTCATTTCTAGAAGCGAGCTAAAAATGTGGACACTTAGTCGTACTGTCCAAGCTTTAGGTTGCAATTCACCAAAAAAGTCCAGGATTACTGATTACTGCTCCATTATAAATTCCAGACATTATGCAACTCAATTAACCAAGGAGATAATTGAAGAACAATGCTGGGAATTTTTTGAACATCCATCTTTCATACCCAGTCTATCCATTATTGATTTTCACATTTTTAATACACTAAAAAATCATCTTGGGGGTAAACGTTTCACTGATGAAGAGGTTGAAGTTTAGGTTCGAACGTGGTTGAGACAACAGACGAAAGACTTCTTCTATTCTGAGGGCTTTAGGGTACTGTTTAAGAGATGGGATAGGTGTATCAATATTGGTGACGATTTTATCGAGAAATAAAGATAAATGTAATAGTAAATATTTTTCCAGTTCATATCTCACTTTTTTTTTTAAAACCATTTGTGACCAATTTACTGACTTCCCCTCGTACTTAACTAAAACATTGAATATGTATTGGTCTCGGTTATAGATACTTCACTTAAACATTATTGGCATTGGAATTGAACCAAAGCCTCTCAAGGATGGTTGGGGATCATTTGAAGCACAACACCTCTCAAATCCTGCACAAGGATAGGACCTTATCCTCCTAATCTCACTATCCGAAAAGTATGGGTTTATGGTTTTGTAGCCCTCCCAATAGCAAGACCGTGCAGCTCTTTCGGCAATGATTCATGAGCTCTGGAAAGCAGCCGTGCAGAATTTAATCAAAATGTCAGCGGGTTGGTGCTACGCTATAGACGACCCCTAAAATCATTTTAACTACGGGCTGGGAAAATTACACAGGCCGGGTTGGTAGGCCTAAGGTGATAGACCAAGGAGAAGAAGATTTATCATTTCCTTTTATTTTCGTGGGCACGTTTGCGATGTTAGGTTTTGTCGGGGTAAGAAAGGTGAACCAGTGGGTAAACTGTTCAGGACCCATTTCGATGGGTACGTGGGCAAAGTTGCTGACTCGTATGGTCTGGCTAGAGGCTGATTGGAAGGCCAAGGATCTAATCCAATCTGAATGTACAAAGTTTTGTTTTATGCCTAATTAGTGTCACACTCTTTCTCCTAATACATATCTACTTTTGTTTCTACCTTCCTCATCCTTAGCTTATTTATGTAATACATGGATAGTCCAGACGGTTAGTCAAACGTGTATCACGGGGGAAGGGGGGGACTGTATTATATAACGGTACAATAGAATATATAACAAGTTGACTAACTTAACTAACAACTAAATATTATATAGCCAAAGATTACATTCACCTTAAAAACACAAGATGAGGACTATCAACCTTATTTACAAGATTTTCTAGCTCATTTTTTTAAGGCAATGTCTTACTTCTTGTTCGGGTTGTACATATATATATTGATAGTACTATAAGAATAAGGAGGGTTGTATTTAGAACAAGTGTATTTGGATTTGCGTGAAAGTAGACAAGAAAATCATTTATTGAAAAGGCACCCCAAAAACGTCCTAGTAGGATTTGAACCCTGATCTCCCCATCATCAGCAGTTTAGCCTATTGCGAGAGTGATGCTTTAAACAATGTGGCCACCGAAGTGGGTTTTTCTTACTACCTGACATCCTTATAATAATATATTAATTAAGATATGGAATAGAGGCTAGGTAGAGTAATAGAGGAACCCTGATCCAACCAACACTTTTAGCAAGACATTACAATAATAGTTATATGGGACGAGGGGTGACCTGGCAGTCTAGGGGTAAGGTGTCAGACTTCTGTGCTGGGGGGTCCGGGGTTCAATCATCGGTCCCGAACCCGATTTATCTGATTACCAAACCCTTCCTTCACCTCTGACAAGACGTGTATTACTCACAACTTGTGAATGTGGGGAATACCAGGCCTCCGCCGTGGTTCGGATCCCACGTTAAACTGTAGGTCCTTCATTTCATCTCACAATCACCCTACTATTACACATTAACGTAGGTGCGTATAACCCGAACGGGTACTAAGACGTGGTGTTAATAATAATATAAGGCACGAGCAGTACTTTTTGTAAACCACTATGGCTACAGTCCGCAAGTGTGTATTTTCCTACATTTGTGTATCTGTGAATTTACTAAAATATCCAGACTTTATGGACATTTTTTTTATATAGCAGTTCAGTTAAAAAGAGAGGTTCAAATCCTGGCTGGGTTTATTGAAGGGTTTTTTTCTGCCAAATGTTCTCCGACTCTCTTTCCCCGAAATATTCGGATACATTATATTTAAAATTTGGCCTTCCAAAGCCTTACTTAACTAGTAAGGCACGAATGAAAAAAAATAGCAATCGTTGAACTCTTTAACCGCGCCATCTTGGTCTCGTTCATCCATGGCAATGCAAGGGGGAATTTCACGTTGGAGGGTGGTGGATAGTTAAGGGTGTAAAAAAAAAAAAAAAAAAAAGGTGGCTGCAGAACCTAGAAGGAAAAGGGAGGAAGGCAAGGTCGAAGGAAACTTTTCATGAGGCTAAGGGCGACCTGTGTGAAGCACAGCTTTGATAAGTCTCTCCCTAGCAAAAGAGGACAGGTCATCTGTCACACTTTGGTCCGATTCATCACAGTTGCTGTAAAGTGAGGTGTGATCGTACGTCCTGTGAGCGTCACTTAAATCATATCAAATATAGGCTCGTGTGAGAACTCAAAATATTTAAGTCAAAGCTCAAATCTACATTCAGAGAGAAGCAGAAAAGTTCTATATATTAAAATGAACATATTTTAAATATTTCATTAAATATGGCAAATTATAACATATAATAATTATATATATATTTATATATATTTTTATATATAAATATATATAAATATATATTCATATATAAATATATATTTTATTCATATATAAATATATATTTTATTCATATATAAATATATATTTTATTCATATATAAATATATATTTTATTCTTATATAAATATATATTTATAATTAATTTGATAAAATAATATATATATAAATATATATATTTATAATTTATTAATATATATTATATATATATATATCAATTACAATTAAAGCTTTAGGTACTTAACCAAGATTGAGACCCAACCTGCTGGTACTTGATAAAGCAGCCCAGTTTATGTAGACGCCCTAACCCATGGGACATGGATCATGGTTTCGATCGAGTTTTCTAAATAGATATAAAATATCTCACTATTTTATTTTAAAGGTTGGTAATATAGGATATTTATATTTAATAATTGCATTAATAACGGGAGTTTTCAACTATTAGGTGGGAATGGAAAGAAACTAATTAATGTCATATTTTTTATACAAGATATATTTTAGCAAAATAAAAAAGTATTTAGTAGGTGCGTTTAGATTAATGTATATTCAATGCGATATCAATATCTGTCATAACGATGGAATTTAAATAAATCCGTGTTTAGGTCAATGACTGGAAAAGATATTAGGGGTTCCGGGATTGATTCTCACTGCTACCTGAAAGGGGAACTAACCAAAAGTTTACCAAAATGTTGGTTAGTTAGGCCTAAGTTAGGTTTAAGTATTTTCATTGGTTCCATTCCCCCTTACTCACTATCAACATCACCACATCGGGACATGGAAAGAGCCTCCATGTAAAGGATTACGATTAGTACATTCGGTTGTCCCCTGGGAAATAGTACATTAGTACTGGCCAATGTTTCCATAAATTGGGCTACGAATTATGTACCCAGACGTGAAATATTAATTAATATAATAATGGAACTAGATAATAAAATTTATAAAGTAAAATAATAAAAAAGAATCATCATATTTCGCGAAGCCCATAACAAATATTCAATAACTTTTGATTAGCAAGAATAACTATTTTATTTGTTGTTTTCATTTACGATCTCTTCCACTGTACCTTAGAGCTAGTCTTAAATATTGTTCTTTTACTAATGGAGTTAATATATAAATGAAGCTTATCCGCTGAAAAAATAGCCTCAACTACAATATTGCATCAAATATGTTATCTCAGTCCGACGTTTTGGATCACCCCCTTCCCCCCGAACTACCACAAACATTTTGAGAATAGGGGGAAGAAATATGAAGTTGCGTTATTAAAAACTTGGAAGCGCTCTAAACAACGGGCAGCACCAAAAGAGGGAACGAATGTACCGTAATTAAAATTTCATCAATATGTAGTGACTAGCGATGGCTTCCTTTTGTTCGCAGTTAATGGCCGACCTATTGTTTCGTGAATGAACCCATCAAGCTGCTTTCCTTCGTCTCGCTTTTGCTGCCCCCCTCTCCGTGCAACATCGTCATATATCCGCATAAAAGAAAATATAATATTCTTAGATTAATAGAAGGCTTAGGTATGGATGCCAATCGTTGTAAATGTGATATTTTCGTCTAGATAAAAAAGAGGGTCTCAATCAATATTATAATGAAAGTCAACAATTTTTAATTAAAAATGTTGAATTTAATAACCATTCTAACTAGGGCAGCCTTTTACAGCATTTTTTTAAGAGGTTCTCAAAATAAAGCCATGTCTCTCCGCAGTTTTTGAACTAAAGCAGTATGTCACAGCAATTTTGGAAGTAGCATTAAACCTAAAAATGTGTTGACGTATTTATTTTTAGAAGTGGTACTCAAATTGGAGGAATATGCTTTGTAAATTCAGAAATATATAGCATTATTTTTAAGGGGTCATCTTAGAGAAACATTTCGTGCCTTTTATTAAATTCTTACACTAGGAAATCCTGTGCATCAATTGTACACACATTTGAGAGACATATTGCGCAATTTTTGAAGTGTTTACACAATAGAAACTTGTTGCTGCAATTTTTGTAGTGGCTGCATTAGAAAAACGTGTCGTGGCAATTTTTGAAGTGCACGCACTATAGAAACCTGTTGTAGGGAGTTTTTTAAAGTATTCAGTCTAGAATAGCATGTCGCAACACTTAATTAATTTAGCCCCACGTCTTACTACCTGTTCGGGTTATACGCTTTAAATACTAATTAAGTAGTGGTTAGGAATTGGGAAGGTTGAATTTAGAGTAAGTGGACCCACATTTGCGTGGAGAAGAATGGAAAACCATTCGGGAAAAACCACCCCGGTTTACCCGACCGAAATTCGAACCTTTTCTCCCTGTCTTCGCAGTCCAGCTTAACATGAAACTAGCGCGTTAGCTAACTACACCATCGAGGCGGGTAGCAACACTGTTGTTTGTGTGTTGTTTTGTACTATATTTCATTTATGACGCTTAAGATACTACTTTATTTTAAATTATTTCATCATTAATATATTATTACGTAATCGTTAACAATCGAGAACACCGGTTTTATATTTATACTTAATATTATATTATTAGTATATATTATTTATAATAATCATTATATATATATTATATATATTTATTTATTTATTTTCCCTACTGGTAATCCAAATCGAGATCAGTAGCTAAATATTGACCTAGAATGATTATTTAAGTTATCAAACTAATTAATGTTCGTTGGGTAAATTTGTGAAGGAATTACATCAATAAAGTTGCTAGGCTTGAAACTTAAACATGCAAATGTATTGAAATTAAGCTATCGTAAAGTTTAATTACTTATCCTTCTTATTAAATTGTAAAGAACCTTCCTATCTTTTAATCTGAGCGTGACGTCACTGACTGACCATAAAAAGTAGTGTGAAGCAGCTTGTTGAATGGGGCTATCCATATCATTCATCTATTAATTTTCCTTAAATTAACTATGATTTACCCACCTCAGTAGGCGTAGTTGGCTAACGTACTAGTTTCGTGTTAAGCTAGATTACCGAGGACTGGGGAGATCGTGGTTTGAATCTCGGTCGGGTGAATTGATGGATTGTTCCTAGATGGTTTTCCACTCTCCCTCCACGCAAATGCATTTTCACTTCCTCTTATTTCAACCTTCCCAATTCATAACCCATTAGTGTAATTATTACTTAATCGTATAACCCGAACGGGTAGTAAGGAACGGTGCTAAAATAATAAATACGGTTTTTATGAGTCGATGTCACTGAATGGGCTATCAATTAATATGGTCCATGTGGCTTAGAAAAATAAATTTGAAATAAGTTGTTAATATATTTTCAAGATAATACAAAAGGTTTCTTTTTTTATTACCTATAACAGTTAAATAAATTAATATATTTCAAGTATATTATTGTATTTATAGTTTGAACATTAAATCACGTACACATTTTTTATTTTGGATAGTTTTCATATACTTTTAAAGCCCTAGGTCATATGCAATAATCTTCACACTATACTGTAGTAAGGATATAAATTAGATCTCTTGTCGTACAACCCGAACGGTTAGTAAGATGCGTTGATAAAAAGATTATATCTCTTAATACCAAAGTAATATCTTGAATGTCTATAGCATAATGATTTAATAATAATATTTTTAATTCATTATGTTATCTAACATGGGTCCCTATACATAAAGTTGACTGCCACACCCACTTTAAGATCAGTATAGTACAATATATAGCTATTAATAAAATATATTACAAATTAAGCAATTTTCGTATTTGTTCTATTTTATTTCAACACTAAAGCCGTCAATTTATGAATTAATGATTCATTTTGCTGTCAACAAAAATAGCAATCAAGAGTGTGTTCATGTAATAACATGTTTGACATTTCATTACCCTCTATTTACATTTCTATTAACATTTCCAACGATGACCGGAGGCTCTGAAAAATTAGAAAAAAAAAAGGAAAATGTATTTGAATGTGTTCGTTAGCGAATAAAACGAGACAAAACTAGCTTCATTCTAACATTTATATTGAAATGAAGTCAATTATCTATTAGTGTAATGAGATTGTAAATGAAAGGAACAAATTTTAACAATATTCTGAATTATATTTTTTATAACAATTTGAGGCTGCAAAACAAAATAGATTTGTATACAAATTATTTAGTTAGTATTTTCAAAGGGCAAGAAACATGTAGAATACATCTATTTCGCGTAAAATATTTAATTTGTGCTCCACAAAGATAGGATCGAAATTTAGTAACTTTTTTTTTAAATACCTCCGGAAAGTTGCTGTAGATATTAATTTAAACTAATAGGTAATTTTAAATATATATATTTAGTATGAAAAATCTGTAAATTTATTTATGAAATCTATTTTAGTCTTTTTTAGCTATATATACATTCGAATTACGACATATGTACAACAAACAATTAGCTAAACTAGAACTAATTACACAAACACCTTAAAATAAATAGTAATTAATTAATGGAAATTATTTTGCTTACATTCAATTAAGTTGTTTTTTTTAAGACGAAGTTTTACTACCCATCTGGGCTATCCACATGTTCACCCTAATATATAGGGGATGATGAAGTTTATATTAAAATTAAATATATCCTCATTTGCGCCGAGTTGAACTAAAACTACTAAACTACTAAAACAACTCACCAAATCATGTCATAATTCAAACCCCGACATTTTTTTCGCCTACAAATTAAACCAGACAATATTAATGCACCTTAACCTGAATTCTCACCAATGTGAGTAATTCATACATGAAATTTAATATTAAGGTGGGCTTGTCTAAAATCTTACTACCTTGGTTCCACTGGTTTTCGAATTCTCTAATTTTATCAGTTTCTAGTTATATAAATTAAATTAATATATTCGACTTCAAAATTATGTTACAGTTCTCAATATAATATCACCAATTGAAGCGTGTACATCTACAGGTATGCCATATTTTGAAAATATTCATATTTCAACGATAAGAAGAAAATAAATGAGATAAAACGGCTTTTCATTAATTTGTGTTAGTTAAGTGGAATTTTGAACTGAAAGTCAAAAGCTAAAACCTATAAAATGTTTGGTACCAGTCGTCTATTAAATTTAATCTATACATTCAAAATGAGAAGCAATTATTTTTTGACAATGGTTTCGGAGACTTACTAAAGTGATTTCCATCTTCTAATTTATGTTATTTTAAAATAAAAGATACAAATAAAACTAAGTATATATATATATATATATAATAAAAGATACAAATAAAACTAAGTATATATATATATACTTAGTTTTATTTGTATCTTTTATATATATATATTATTATATATATTATATATATAAAATCTGGGTTTAAAATTAAGATAACGATTTTCTTTTACCTGAATTTATTGAATTACCAATTTAATTTTTTTTTAATCTATCGCTACTGGTTAAAGTTGTTATTGAAATATAGAAGCATGATACGTTAGTTTATTTTGATCTAATAAACATGTTATTATATTATGTTTCAGTTAGCAGATTAAATACATTACTTAGAACTGAAAGAAAATTACAAATGCTAAAATGTTGGGGGAAAATGTAATGTAACTAGGGCCTACATTAAAAAAAAGAAAATATAACAAATGTTGAGAAACTTAAAAAAAAAAAAAAAAAACCCTTTGCGAGAGAAAAAGAAAAGGGTAAGTATATTACTCTGATGACAAGATTTCAGTCTTTGTCTTCTTGATTTGATCAACGTTTTGCATCTGAGTCCTTTCCGAAAGTTCAGATTGAAAATCTCGAGTAAAAGTTCAGTACTTTCTCAAGACAGTAGAGAAAGTCAACAAAGTATGTTTGTTCTCTTCCGTCTTTTCTCTCTTAAAACTATATTTCCTCAAAACTTTTTCGTCCACACCTATTCTTCTCTCTAGAATTATTTTTGTAAACCACGTCCTTCCCCTTCAACCCCCCCCCCCCCCCCTCTAACTCCCCACAATCCTCTCGACTTATCTCGCTATTCGGGTTTTGAGTAAGCTGTGCGTCCCAATGGGAACTCTGCATTTTTAAATGAAACTGGAAGTTATGACCCCCTTTTTCCCCTTTTATTTACCCTCTCACTCCAAACCATTCAAAAGTGGTTCCAATATGTTAAATGAGGACGGGAACTTTGAATCCTTAAAAAAAAAACTCGAATCCTTAAGGATATTTGAGATATTAGAAATATATCAGATTTGATCTTCTAAAAAAAATGTATAATTTAAAAATACTTCATATTTCGAATTAGAAATGTTTTAGACACCTTTTACCGTCTAATGTAAGTTTGAACCTACATTAATAGAAGAACAATCTTAACAACCAAACCCCATATCATTCATTCATCACATAATTTAATGTATGAATGTTGAAATGAATGCATTATTATCCTAAATGTTAACTTCTTTTTTTTACCCGCTTCAGTGGCCAAATGGCCCAAGGCGTCACTCTTGTGTTAGACTGACTTGCTGAAGACAGGGAGTTTGGAGCTAGAATCCTGTTTGGTTCTACTGGGAGTGTTTTTTCCTCAATTGTTTCCTTCTCTCCTTCCACTCTAATGTGGTTAGATTACCTAAAAAATTATTTATTCCTCGTCTCTCTAACCTACTAGAGTAATTATCATATATGTATATAATCTGAATAGGTAGTAAAATGCGGTGATAAAGTAAACCAAATAGCACAGCTTGGTTTGTTGTTGTTTTTGTTCTAATATTCTGATTTGGATTTTAAATTCGGTATGGGTAGATTAAATGAAGATTTGTATCTCTAAAATATTATCTAAAATATTAGATTCACCCCCCCCTCCACCCCCCACCCCCACTACAATTTTAGTCAATGGTAAATACTTAACTGGAAATAATTTCGCAATGGGCCACCGCAATTAATATGTTGCATGTTTACGTGTTTTTAAAGTGGAATTAGAGGGGAAAACTGATATGAAATTCAAATATTGATTATTGAACGTAAATTTTAGGTTTAATTTTTATAACTTTATTTGCTTTTATGTTAAACTTAATAGTGCTGGTGATTTATTTATATTTCACTCGATTCATTCTCATTTAAACCGTCTCTGTGGTCTAGTGGTTAGATCCAAAGGTCCCGGGTTTGGTTCCTGGTGCTTAGATGTTTTCAATAAATAATTGGGTCCAGAACGGGGTCACATTCAGCCTCTTGTAAACAAATGAGGACTACTTGAATGAAAAAGTTGAGACTTCGATCTAGAACACTTAGAATAACGGTCTAAGGGTTCGTTGTGGTGGCTAAATGACGGCCTGTATCCACATAAAGTGACTCTTATCTTCACCTGAAGATTGCAGTTGCTTGGTCGGAATTGAAAGCTATATTTTTATTCGGATGAAAGAAAATACTGGGAGACTGTTTCTACCAAACAATATCAAAAAATTTAATACAATTTAGTAAATCTAAGTTTTAGCTACCAAACATTTTGGGACAAAAAATAAATAAGTTTGTTTAATTTTTAATGAAGTTTCAAGTTAAATGCCGCAGTTTTGAGATAAAATTAAATAAATAGAGATTAGATCTAGTATTTTTCGAACAAATAAAGTTATTATTTAAGGAGGGATGGAATAAATGTGAGCTTACAGCTTTTAATTAAAAAGGTATAATTTTTATTTATTTTTTCAAAATAAATATAAATATTATTTCTGGTGATGCGCTTAGTTAAATATTCTACTTAACGTAATATCAACAATTCTTAAATATTTGCCATGTTCATTGTGTAATTTAATTAGATGAAGGGATCGACACCTTAGCTCAGTCGGTAGCCTGTCTGCCCGTTGAGCTAAGGATCCTGGATTCGAAGCCCAGCATGTCCGAAAACTTATCATTGATAAAGAAAATATGAGTTTACTCTTTCACATTCATAAATTGACGGCCAGGGACTGGATGTTGTGCATGTCCTATTCTTAAGTTAGATTATAAGGCATAAAGCTACGATAGGCCTGGCAAGCCGTTAGTGGAAAATATATGGGTTGAATAAAAAACATGACCTAGGCTAATTAATGGCTGGAAACAGCAATAGAATAGATGTAAAAACTTACAAAAGAAGATTTTAAAAAAAATCTGATAAGCTTGTAACAATTATTCAAGAAATGTTGAGATAACTATGAATTTAAAAATGTAAATATATACGGCTCTTGAAGAGAGATTTTATTTATATTGTCCATGAAGGTTTTTTGTTACCAATAAACTGTTAAGCTATGAATATTAGCTCGCACCATCTTCCACCCCACCTTGACAGGCTCATGATAGAATATTATAGGATATTTGAGAATAATTTCAGTGGTTTTTAAACTTCCGAACTTTCCATTTCAAGATCAAATATCAGCATTGTTAGGATATTTACCTTCAATAAACGCTTGTCCTTAATGTGGGAGTGTAGGAGTTGCGAGAAAAGGTTAATACTCTTGCAGTTTTTATAGCAATACATTTTGATGGTCAATATAAATAAAATCGATATCCAGTTGAAACATAGAGTTTAATTTTCTTCGCGTGGTGATATCAACAGTTGTTGAATACATGTCAAGAGTTTCCTGAATTTAATGACTTTTCTTTTCAGTTAAAAAGTTTCTCATCTAATGCCGTTATGCACATTATAGATATTCAACAATGTTGATATCACCATGTGAATAAAATAAAACTCTATTTTTCTACTTAGCAATATGTTATTTGCTGTGGCCAAAAAAAATGTTTTACCACAAAAATTGCTAAAACACTGGTCATATCTCTCTTCCTTTACATCCCCACCTTAAGCAGCCGTAGCAGGCGAGAACGGTAACGTTAGCAAGAAACTAGTAGTAGCATAATTAATACTTGCTAACTAAAGTTCTCTCGTACCCCCCCCCTCCCTCCCGTGCCTATCTTAACCACGTGACATTTCACTCGCCATTGTTGGCAACAGCAGGTAGTATTTCCCCCGGTTCCCATGAATTCACAATTTGAAAATTTTCACCAGGGTGGAAATAGGAGTAGAAAGAGCGAAACCGTGTTTTGTGTTCCCTGGAGAAGTTGAAGAGTGGTAATCCATTAAGATTGTGACGTAGCCCTGATCCATTATGAACATGCTTCCAGCGACGAAGACTAAGCAAAGAGTAAAGCAAGGAATAGAGCATTGGTGAGTTTATGTGAAGAAGGGTTTGGCATGGGGAAAATTAGATAATATTAAAGTGGTGGATTTTTCCTTTATATTTATGGATCGCTAGATGGAGTCATTCGGTAATATCAAGTAATCTGTTACATGGATAAAAAAATCGTTGGCTATACACTTAAACAAAATAGTATTAGCGATAGACTTAAATTAGGAAGTTGAATAGGCGTTTGCCTAGAGAGAACCTTGGAACATCTAAATTCATTACAAACACCCTTCACTACATCGGGTTGAGCTAAGAGTATGGAACCAAACTAAGGAATAGTGCAGATATCTTAATATACTTAAGGACAAATACTTCTTAATTAACTCAGCAGTCTAGTCTTAGGGCTTAGACCATGTGGCTACCGAAGCAGTTCATATTATATTAATTACGTATAATGTTTTTGAATAAGGAAGGTATAACTTAGAGGTAGTGTACCCGAATTTGTGTGAAGGTAGAGTGGAAAACCATTCAGGTTAAACTATCCTCAGTATAGCCGAACGGGGTTTGAACCTTGATCTTCCAGTTTCCGGGAAGCCATACCATTTCCAAGAGAGTTAGTTAGGCTTTAGACCATGCGTATATTGAAACAGTTTGGATTAAAATAAAAGGTTAGTTTAAATTTAAATATGTATTAATAAAATGGTTAAAAATAGTGACGCTATTTCAAAATGTATTTGGAATTTATCTTTTAATCCCTTGATCCTTTTCACCTAACTTTTTCTATTAATCCCTTTTCCTTCTTGATTTTTTTTTAATAAACCACGAAAAATTAACAAATCGATCATAAAAATACCGCATTTCCTCTCTTCCCCTCTAGTTTTATTTTATGAAGAAAAAAAAAGCTCTCTACTGCTTACTTTGTGCTCAACCCTATTTTCACTGTGTCTGTAAGCAAACTTGGCAATCGATTGGTTACCTAACCCTTTCCCGTGTTTTCTGACCACAAGAGATACCACTATTCTCTGTTGTTTGTACTCTTGTATTCTCCCTTCCTCTGTTCCTTTTTCAGTACTTCTATTTCGGATCCCCACTGACACAGTGACACACACACACACCAAACAAGAAGAGGGGAAAACATGCACACAAAATGTGCCATTACAATTAATTCAGACCACATGTAGTATACCAAAAACCAGATTGTTTTTATTTTTACTAGACGCTATTTTAGGAATGTAGTTCTATATAACCTCACAGTGCCGCGCTGGGATTCAAAGCAACTCGTTTTAGAGGATGATACTAAAAAAAGTGGGGGGTCACGTGAACATAGAAATCCTTTTAATTTTTAATAAATAAAAATTCCTTGCGCATTTTTTAAGCTATTGGAATTTGAGCATTTAAGCGTCATTGGTTAGGAGAACTAAAAACGATTCTTTATCTTTTTCAGTTTTTTTAATTACCTAATATTATATCAAATATAGTCTTGAATACGAGATGTTGCATTTTCATTCTTATTCTAAATATTTATTTACAATTCAATTTATAATCTTAATTACATTTGAATGATTAAATACAGAACGAATGCGTTCAAAGTTTGTATTTATTTTTTTATTGATCATTTAATTATATTTATATTTTGTTATAAAAAGATTTGCAAATAAAAATAAAAGGGTTGTACTAGTATTTTTAAATTTACATATTCATCCTTCATTTCAATAAGGCACACACATATGATTTTACACAACACATAAAAAAAATAACAGAATTTTATTATTTAATTAAGTGAAAAATAACCGGTTTTACGTTACTATCACTCATACTAGTGAACGAGTAGTTTGAGGCTTTAAGTTTATACTGCATTTTGTAATGCTTTTAGTATAAACCCTTAAAATATACACTGTAGACACTTGTTATCTATCACCATAGTTCTCAAACTCACCCTCCACGCTAATGTGGTTCCAGCTATTTTTTTCAACCAACCTCTACATCACTGCGCTATAAAATTCTTTAGTAGCCCATGTATTAAATGTAATAAATAAA
The DNA here is from genome assembly GCA_039000515.1 of Timema cristinae. NCBI lineage: Eukaryota > Metazoa > Arthropoda > Insecta > Phasmatodea > Timematidae > Timema > Timema cristinae. Next base: position 32,715,675 of record JBCFYV010000100.1, read on the forward strand.
TTAAATAAAAAATATTCTTACTATGAGTGAGCGTTCTATTAGTCAATTCCCTTAATGTAATTCCCTACCATGGTTGAGAGCGTCAGGGTGGTGACCCAGTACCTATGAGAGACTCTGCAGTCTAATTTGCATGGAAATTTTAACAGCTAGAAAAAATGTACTAGATAACGTATTCATACGTAAGGTAATGTATTGCCAGATTTACCGTTTGATTGATATCATCAGTAGATCTAGTTATAGAGTATCTAATAAAGTACTTATAAAGTAACACTAATAATATGGTAAAATGTGAGAATTTTTTTTATTTTTTTTTTTTGCAGAAAGAATTTTTAAATAAAGGCTTATACCATGGAAATTTGACTATTTTTGTATACAAGTTTGTCCTCCTATCTTATTAGTAAATATCTAGAAGACAATTGGGGTTCATATATCGAGTATTAGTAGAGGTCATGTGTTGATATAATATGGGTGTTTAGAAAGTTCTTGTTAAATACCTAGTAAACATATTATACTAAATATAAATATCCACGATCACAAGTTAGGTGACCTCTCGCGTATAGTCGATTAACTTTAGCCTTTTCCGAAAGTGATAAAGTTATCATAAATGTTTTTGTATTATTCAAACTTGTAAATGAGAAATTTTAATTTCAGAAATTAAAGTCCAACTTCTTTTGTATCGCACCATTTGCTACCACCATAATGTATCTTCTATAATATTAAAATGAGAAGAGTTGGTGCGTCTGTTATGAGCGCTGTGCGATAAGTATCCACCTCGCGTAGAGGACTGAAATTTAAATATTAGTATCTCCTATGCACCAACATGTGCACCTGAATTCAAAATTTTTAAAATTTTGATATAATTGTTTTAATTAATTAAAACCCGAAAGTACGAATAAATATTAACGCTGCAAGAAAGTTTTACTTCCACATCTCATACAAAGTAAATGTACTTTGATGGCCATGGAAGTTTGATGGCCATGAAGTTTATGGCCATGAAAGTAATTGGTTTGGTATCACCATAAGCTTCTTCTATAATTGTTTGCTATAAATTTGAATGGGATTGAGTTTGTCATATGTTTGATGGCATGTAAGTTTGGTGACCTCGGACTATTTGATGGATGAAATTTAATTTGTTCCATGTAATTACTGTGCGACCATGGAAGTTTGATGTGCAGGAAGTTTGGTGGCAATGGAAGTTTGGTGGCAATGGAAGTTGGTGGCAATGGAAGTTTGTGGCAATGAAGTTTGTGGCAATGGAAGTTCGGTGGCAATGGAAGTTTGATGGGCATGGAAGTTTGATGGCCATGAAAGTTTGGCTGCCATGAAGAGTAACAAGAAGAGTTTGGTATCTACAACAAAACGCTTCTTCTAGAATTGTTATGCTATATCAATTTGTTAAATGTTGTGATTTATTTCTAATATTTTTAATAATATGGTAATACTTTTTACCTGTAATTATGATTTACCCTTTATACAGTTTACCCTTTACCCTTTTCCTTTTTACCCTTTACCTTCTTTATTATTTACCCTTATTACTCTTTACCATTTTTACCATTTTTAAATTTTACCTTTCTACCATTCTACCATACAACCTTTATACCCTACACTTGCTATATCCTGTTTAACCTTATTGCCCTTCCTATAACTTTTTAAACATATTATTATTTTTATCCTAAAATATTTATCCAAGGCTAAGACAGATGATTGATGTAAAATGGAGTAAAAAGGAAAAAAAACCAAAAATGATAAAAAATTGCAAGAGGGAATCTAATCAAAAAGTCAAAAATTGCAAAATTTACCGAATAGGCCAAAATTTTATAAAAATGAGAAATAGCACATTTAAGCAAATATTGCAAAAAGGGTAGAAATGGTAAAAAGGGAAATAGGGAATTCATTAAAAATTAAGAGGTATAAAGGCTAAAAGAGGTTAGAAGAAATAAAAAAATAAAAAGATTAGCTTTAAAAAAAGTAAAAGTATAACTGGGTGAAAAAAGCTTAAGCGGGATAAAAAGTTAAAGAGAATAAAAATATTAAAAAGATTTTTTCTTTAGGTAAATAGGGTAAAAATTAAAGAAATGGTTGAAAAGGGTAAACGGGATAAATGTGGTAAAGAAATGCTAAAATACATTCGATTGGATTTAATTGCAAACCTTTAACAACCTTCTATCCAAAATATGACTCGCCTCCTTTTTTTTATACTCGAACCAACAGGCAATAGTTCAAAGTATTGTGTATAGAGAAGTCATAACTTAATCATCAAAATAAATTTCCGTTTTTAGAAGACTTTCAGGTAGTTTATTTATTCTGACATCGTCTATTAGTCAGCCTACTTTAGAGTTTTTTATTGCAATCTAAACCAATAAAGAAATTATATTTAAACAAATTTAAGATTTGTTTCTATTCCTGTTTATTTTATATACTAAAAATAACCAAACTACTTTATAGACTCCCCTTACATAAAATTGATACAAAAGCTAGTACACTATGTTTAAATGTATAGTATTTATCTATAGTTATAAAATAACATGTCCTGACTGACTGACTGACTGATTCATCATCGCTGAGCGCAAACTATCAAGGCTACAAGCATGAAATTCGGACTGTATATTCATTTTGTTATGTAGGCACCCACTAAGAAAGGATTTTAGAAAATTTCACCCCAAAGGGGTCAAAATAGGGGATGATAATATGTATGATAATATGTATGAAAGTCCGTCATTTTGAAAGTTACATAAACAAAATTTTGTATTTCGGTTATTGACGTAAAACAAATAAATACGTGTTTCAGGAATTTTGGAAATTTTATTTAATAAGGGATGAAAAAGGGGGTGAAAGTTTGTATCAGACTTGCATTATTTTTGATCTGAGGTCAAGTTATGGTCATCAACGTAACGTAATATTTTAAATTAATCTGTAAATACATATGTATATTTTCTTATTTGTATATAATCAACTTCGACGCGAGCAAAGCCGCGGGCAACATATATCTAGTATTATATATATGTGTATGTTTGAATTATATATGTATCATATTAAACCTTCTGTTTAACACTTACACTTGAAATACCATAAATATAATTAACATGATGAATACAAGTTAATATATTCTGTAAGCGGAAAACATTAGTCCAAGATATTATTAGTCTGAATGCGAAAAAATAATCTAGTGTAGCATAGGCACGCACTAAAAAAAAACTGCATCTCTTTGACAACGAACAGCGGTTTAATAATTACAATGTTGACTAGAAAATTCGTGTCCAAGGATATTAATACTTCTCTATTAAACCCCTCACACCTTAGCTATTTACCAAAACCTTCACAGTATCAATACCTGTGTTTTTTTAATCATATCTTAAAAGGGAAAATAGAAAGACAATTAATTAGCATATTATGTCAAAAGCCTTTGAATATTTAACACCTTTTTTTACTCTGGCACCCCCATAAATTGGATTTAAGTTTAAACACACGTACAAATATATAACATTTTAAATTATATTATATAATTATAGAGTAGTCGCACGCCTCTATAAGTTATTTAGAAAGGCCTTCCTCTGAAATATTTTTAAAATCGAATGCCTTAAGACTTAAGAATTTATTTAGAGTAGTCTTTAACTTTAAAAATAACGAACGGCCCTAGAAGCTCTTTGGAGTTTTTATTTTCTCGACCCCTTGGAGAGAGAAATTATTGTGATCGTCAAAAAATTGACCTTTAGATTTTGATAAATGTCGACGCTTCATGACTTCCTAAATAAAAATAAATAAAAAGCTTTACATTTTGGGTCATTTTATATTTAGATTAATATTTTCACCATCTCTGAGCAAGCAAATGATAAATAAGTAAGTTATTATTTATAATCGGTTCATAAAAAATACTCCCTGCTGCTACCTTCGTGTAAAAGAGAATCTTGACTTTTTGATGTTGGCTACTCTTCCCAAGGCCTGAATAGGCAGTATTATCCATACTAACAATAAACTAAATACATGTAATAAATTTAATAAACGTCCGAAAAGATACACTAACACATGAGTTTTGATTTGTTCTGACACACACACACACACACACACACACACACACACACACACTTCCCAAGGGTGGCATTAACAAAGAGCCACTACCTAAAAATTTCCTAGTCTAAAGATTTCCTAAAAACTTCAGAGCGGCGCTGACATAGAAATGAAAAAATTGATGTTGACAAAGAAATTAAAATAAAAAATGGGCGGCATTGACAAAGAACTACATCCTACCACCAGGCCCCGCTTTACAGAAATGGCAGAGAAGTATTTCTCTGGGCGCCACACCATCAACGACCGCTAGTGGTCATTTAGCGCAATTCCGCAACTTAACTCCCTTCCCCATTACATGTCCAGATACAAACCGTCCCCAAGTTCGTCAGTTCTGTTACTATATAAGCGTCATACCTCACTTCACACACACACATACACACACATATATATATTCTATTTAATCAATTAGACGGAGGAAGAACTAGGACGTAACTCTACGTCGCCGAAGACACTAATGGTGACTACGATGTTTCAGGCGTTTCTCTCTCCACCTCGTCGTAAATGAAGATTCATCTGGGACTTTAAGTGTTTATAAGTTTAAATATGGTTTAGATTCGTAACACCTCTTTAACTATATCCATCAGACATAATCTTTGTCAAAGTATCTGACTTTCTATGTCCATCTGACATAAGTGTTTGTGTCAGGATGTCTGACTTTATTTTCTATGTCCATAACGCATAGTCTTGAATGTTAATCTAAACGTTCTTTTTCTATGTCCATTAGGGTTCGGCCAGACTGCCAAGCGTGCGAGCGAGCGCGCAAGCGACTGGGTGGCCAAACTGGCGAGCGCGCGAGCGAGCGAGCGCGTAATTAGCGGACCCTAGTTAGATTATTATTAGCACCGCGTCTTACTACCCGTTCGGGTTATACGCACTTACGCTAATGTGTAATGGTAGGGTTATTGTGAGATGAAATGAAGGACCTACAGTTTAACGTGGAATCCGAACCACGGTGGTGGCCTGGCATTCCCTACATTCACAAGATGTCTTGTCAGAGGTGAAGGAAGGGTTTGGAAATAAGATAAATCTGTGCCGGGACCGAGGATTGAGCCCCAGACCTCCAGCACAGAAGTCTGACACCTCACCCCTAGACCGCCAAGTCACCGGGCCATTAATAGCAAGTGTGTTAAACCTATCACTGATAGAAAAAAGTCAAATATCATGTCAAAATGAGAAGTTTCCCCAGCACTCAATGAACCAACATACAATAATATTGCCTAGCGCCTGTAAACTAGACTGTACCGGGTCGAGCGCGCGCGCTTGAAAAATAGAACCAGTTCTATCTTTCAAGCGCGCGCGCTCAGTCGCTCGCGCGCGCGCTCAGTCTGGCCGTACCCTTAGACATAGTTTTTTGTTTATCAAAGTTCAGACTTGTTGTCATATGCCCATATGACGTAGTTTAAAATTAAGGGTTTAATGTTATATTTATCATGGTGCATACGACTTTATAAACTAACAGTTTGTCTAACTTCTTTTTCTAAGTACTTAACACATAGTTTTATATATTAGGAAATAATAATGACTACTTAAACGGTATGACCATGTTTAGGATCTCTTTATGGAGGAAATCAGATTATCTAACGTTTTCTTCAATGACCTAGTTAGGCAGTGACAGATATCAGTCTCTATTATTTCCTTTTTGGTGTATCTACTTACGGTGCGCAACCTGTGGTAGCACTATTAGTTCGTAGTAGTGGCCCGCGTAGATAGTGCTTTGTCTCTGGCCCCTTTAGGCGCCGTTTGTATTAAGTAAAACAATATTGTTTGTACTATTTATTATGTGCCCAAGTTATGGTGGAAATAAAATAAGGCTACTATTGAATGTCCAAGCATACTTAATAGGAATTGACCGGCTATATTAATTTAACTGTATAGATTCCTGATAGCTCTCAATTTACTAATGCTAGTTCTTCTTCTAGGAGATTATTCTCAGGTTTTCGTAACTCTCTAAGATTTAACTTAAGCTCAAGCTTATATAACTTCCTTCTCTCTCTAAATCTATAAAATTAGGATTAAATACCCCTTGTTTTCATTCACTATATTATCAATAGTATTCATGAATAGACATTTCAGGTATTAGTCTAGGATTAACTAGAGTGGATTGTCTTTATGTATTGTGGCTTAACCTTATATTATTATTTGTTGCCTATCTTTGACTCCGACTAAGTTGAGACAGACGCTCTTTCGTGGGAGAATGTGCGTTGATTCTTATTCTCTAGAGTTACTAAACTGAACTATATGTTCAATCTTATTTCTGTTAGTTCCTGTTCATCAAGTATACCTTCATTTTGGTTGGAAGAAGAGTAGAGAAAATCAAAACATATTTCTTTGCGGCCAACATTAATAACATTTTACCATATTATTTGTGTTATTTTATAGGTATTGTTAATATGTATCCAAAGTAACATCTGCAAATTACGTGACTTTATGTATGAATATATTAACATTGTTTTAGTAAATTTAGTAACTAACTTCTACTGTTCTTCCTACCACAATCATACTATAGCTTCTTTCTATTCCTACCTATCGAGAAGTATAAGACAATGATAATTGAATAAAGATATATCTAATAACAATGGACCGTTTGTTCTAATATCTATTTAAAACTCTTGTAGTTCTATATCTCTTGTTTACATTTAAATAAATTATTTGCTATACTTATAATTTCAGTCAAAACTTCATGTTATAAAATTGTAACTGTAATCGCCACTTCTTCTACTTGATAGGAGAAGCGAGGATTCATATATAAGGACACATGACAAATAATGGTATATGATTGTGTGTTTTTTATATTTTTTTGTGGATATAGAATATGTTTTCCTTTATTTTGTTTTCCTATATCCATTCATTTCACTTTTAATATGTCCACAATTTTAGGTTATTCAATAATGTAAAAATCTTAATGTTTAGTATTTAAAATTGTTTTAGCATATTATAATAATATACTTCTAATTCTTATAATAAAACACAAGTACGTTGATACATTTTATAAAGTCGTTAAGTGCAAGAATGGTCTAATTTTATCCAAATAAAAATATCACTATTTACTAATTAAAATATGGGTCGATGAATCCTGAGAAGTTTTGTTAACTTTTCACTCACACCGGTGGTAGAATGTTCTAAGGCGTCATTCTCGAAATAGACTGGACTGATAAAGATTGAAGAGAATGCCGGTAGGATGTACTGTGGGTGGACTTTCCTAAATGGTTTTCCACTTTGTCCCCATGCAGATGCTGATAACCACCTTCTAAATACAATTTTCCTCACTACTAATAAATTTGCTTGGTTAGTTTATGTATGGATAGAATTTCAGTGAGACATATGACAAAAAAAAACTTTTCTTCTGTCTGAAAAGATTAAGTTACCTTTGTCGTACTGTAGCGATCGTGATAACTCGCTTGAAAGGAATATTTGGAAAACTACTCTTTTGATTGTGTAGTCGTGTATCTTCTTTAATGGTTATTTTTCGTGTCCCCTCTCAACAACATTTCACGGTTGATTATGAATAGGTATGGACACATCTCGTTCCCTCCTTTGTTCTCTATTTAAACTGACATGCTTGTCTTTGTTAAGAGCTGTTCAGTATGTTCATAGTGGAACATTACACACATGCCTACACGTTTTGTGTTACTAGCAGTGGCGGCTTTCTACTAAACAAGAGTGCATGAGTGCGTCGTGCTCTAAGTAGCTACTACAAGAATTAAATTAAAGAATAGAGCAGAAGTTTGTTAGTACAATAATCGATTCCTTAATTTCTTTTTAGGTAACCTGGTGGTCTAGGGGTAAGGTGTCAAGACTTTTGTGCTGGGGTCCAGGGTTCAATCCTCGGTCCCGGCACAGATTGATCTGATTTCCAAACCCTTCCTTCACCTCTGACAAGACATTTTGTGAATGTGAGGAATGTCAGGCCTCCACCGTGGTTCGTATTCCACGTTAAACTGTAGGTCCTCAATTTCATCTCACAATCACCCTAACATTACACATTAGCGTAAGTGCGTATAACCCAAACGGGTAGTAAGACGCGTTGCTAATAATAATAAAAACTGTGAGAGACAAAGAGGGAAACAAGGGTATGTGTGTGGCAGTAGGGAGAGAAAAGAGAGTGACAGGGGGAGAGGTTATATATTGAGTAGCCTGCATTTGAAAAGGTTCGGGAATTGGTTGGCGTATTTCAACTCATTCTAAAATTGAGAACTTGCGAAATTCACATTCTTAATTGTTCAGCTGTACTATTTTGCATCAACAAATAATTAAACAAGTTATCTTATTTTTAACACCTATTACTGTTTCCAGCTGTGACCCGGGTCGGTTTTTTATTCAAGCCATATATTCTTCACTATCAGTTTTCTGCCTTGTTTTAGCTTCATTAAACTTATAATCTACTTATGACTAGAACAGGGACAGCAGCAATCCCGGCCGTTAATTTATTAATGTGAAAGTGTAGGCCCACACTTCACCAATTAAACATTTTTCTGCAATGGCGGGAATCAAGCCCGAGACCTTTAGTTCAGTAGATAGATACGCTGTACCTAAAACTACAATAATATTACTAGTGAAATTTTTATTAGTGTTAAATAAAACTACCATTAAAGGCAATCCATATTGATCCAATTTCGTAACAAATTATTACATTAAAATATGGGTGCTAAGAAACCATGATTTGTGATCCGTATTTTTTACAGTTTTTATGATAAAAATCATTGTTATTATAAATAAATCATTTTGTTTCGGTTGGTACGTTTAGTACCGTATCTGTGATTTAGTGGTCAGAATTCCTCGCTACGGGTCCAGATGTCTCAGGTTCGATCAACGGTGCTTCTAGACTTTTTTTTTAGAGTCTGAAACCGTGTCTACTCAGCCTCATGATGACAAATTAGGAGCAACTTGGAGCGAAAAACTTACGATCCCAGTCTAGAAAACTGGGATTAACGACCAGAGAATTTTTTATGTAACCTACATAACACCCTCTATACAAGGATGCTGGCACTATGGTTGCTATGGTTTATTGTAGGCTGACGCCATAGAGGATTTGTATTATTTTTATATACGTCTAGTTTAATATTCTACACATAGTAATCTAAAATCAACCTCGGTGGTCTTGAAGTAAAGTGTTCGTCTCAGTACCCGATGTTGGTGAGTTTAAACCTAGCTAGGTTTGACGTATTTTTCTTGAGCAATAAATGTATGTAGCACAACTTTATTCGGAGAGAATTAAAGCCATTGGTCCCTTGTCGATTGTGACGTGTAGAAGAACCCTTGAGGATGTGTGAAAATACATTTCTCTGCAAAATTGATAGAACCTATAGAGCGATATTTGCGTGTGCTGATATAATCAGTCGGCTAATAAAGTCCACGTTAGATACTAGAAATAAATGAAAAATTAATTTAAACATTTCTCGTAAAAATTTTTATGGTCGTTGCTTAATTTGACCAGGACATTTTTGATTAATTTGAAAAGTGTTTTATTAAATACTAAACTCATGACAAATATTCAAGAAATATTGATATTTTAATACATATAAAAATAAACCAGATGCATCTTGTGAACTAATATTTTATTGACCATGGTCAAAAATTTGTGTCTTAAAAACTGCACAAATACTGACTTTGACTCACGTTCTCTTCTATACCACCTTAAACACATGATAAAAAACAAATATAATCTACTGAAAAGAAAATATCTCACTTGGAAACAAAAGCGATAGCAGCTAATGAGCCTCTATATTAACTTGCCTATTTCCGAATTTGCTTACGAATTGACCAGCGGCGGCACGTGTATAGGCCCTGCGGAACTGCAGCACCCACTATTTTCACTTGATATTATCGATAACATTTAATATAATGCGTCCTTTTTTCTTTAATTCTCTTTATTTTTGTAGTATAATATATATTCCTTAAGCATAATGTCAGTACTTCAGAATCCGTCACCTAGATTATGAAAAAGTTACAAAAATCTTTGTATGAAACTGTGCGCTTCACAGTGCCACCGACGTGGTGTTTGACTGTTGTGCGCATACGAACATACGAAGGGAGTGAGGAGGAAGGTGGGACTTCCAGGTAGAGAGAGCACAGTTGATCTCGCAGTGCCGGCTCTAGCGTGATGGTGGAAAGGAGTTTTTTTTTTACTCAGTGTGTGTTGTGCTTAAAAACCATGTACCATATTCTTGAATGTGATAAAGTGAAGAAGAGTGTAGAATTAGATTATTATTCTGCTTCCAGCTATTCTATTTGATTCATTTTTTTTTCGGATCTTTTATTTAAAAGAAAGACTAAATGCACTTGCAGTACTTTCAATGGAGAAAAATTTCCTCAATTGTCATCCAGAGATAAAGTAAAAAATTATTGAACTTTTTGCGCAAATTAAAACAAGAATAGATTTAATTTTCAAACGAATAGATCAAGCATGAACTGTAACAATTTAAGTTGAAGTAAGTAAATAATGTTTGGGTTTGTTTTTTTGTTAGGATTTTGTCAAGTTTCTGAATAAATTTTCTTTTTTTACATTTTTTTTCCTTTTGCACAAATTTAAAACAAAGGCTAAACATTTTCTGGAGCAGCACCCCCACTAATTTTAACTTAGGGCCGCCACTAGAATTGACATAACGGAATACTAGAAAAAGTTGATAGGTCTACTTTCACCTAACCATATGTCAAGTCATATTATATGCAGCCATCACTTATTATATATATTATCATTACCTATAAAATAACAATATAATATAGTAACTTTTTTTATTATCAAAGTTGACCGAAAATATGAGTTTTAATTTTCTTAAAGAAGGTGTTTCAAAAATGTAAAATCATAATAAAACTGTAGCATCCAAAAGGGGCAGATGCCTACAAACTACATCGAAAACATAAACACTACAAAAAGGGGGGGGGGGGGGGGGGGTTAACTCAGAGCGAGTGCTGAGGAGTTATTAATGTGACCCTCTATCTCATCCAGACGGCAAGAGACTTCAGCCTCAGTAAGGTTCATATTAAACCAAAACGTTTGACGGATAACCTTGGGAATGATGGGATAAAATATAATAAGAATTAGTATAAGTCAAAGTTAGTCGATATTTATTAGCCATAACTCAATTAGATTTTTAACAGTTCCTCCAAATATATACATTGTTGATGTTGCGAAGTATAAAGAAAATAGAATAAATTCATAACAACTATTAATTGAAGTCAAAGCTAAAGAGTCAGATGGTAAATATTTATCAGATCACTTAATGTTAACTTTAAGATGTCGCCCATTAGAAATGGCGCATAGTAAAAACAACATGACAATTTGGATTCCATCATTAAATATTAATCCTTTAAAAAACAGCACCTAGTCAATGGCAACAAGATAATCTAATTTTAAACATAATATATATGTCCATTAGGAATGGTACATAGCGTATTACAATAATATAGTTTAAATTCAAATACTAAATATTTGTCCATAATAAATGGCTCATAGCGTATGACAATAAGATATGTTAAATTCAAATACCTAATATTTGTCCATAATAAATGGCTCATAGCGTATGACAATAAGATATGTTAAATTAAAATACTAAATATTTGTCCATCATAAATGGCTCATAGCGTAAGATATGTTAAATACAAGTTCTAAATATCTGCCCATCAAAAAAAGGCACATAGCGTATCACAATAAAATAAACTAATTCAAATACTAACATAGTTCCCGCGAACATCAATTTAAACAATAGAGTATATAATCGATACAATCGATTAGTCGTGACTCTAATGGCGCTAAGTCGCCCTGACCTTGCAAAATAAGTGATCTCAGAAAAAACTATGTTCTTAAGTGTCAGATTGAATTTTTAGGTTATTTGAAGTTTAAGCCAAAATAGAATTTAGAAAAGATTTACATTAAAAAATAAAGGGTTTTAATTTGCCGAAAATGGATTTACATCTTACATTTTATGAAGTAGAAAGCCGGAGCTTATCCTATCCCTGATATGACTCAGGCCCAATTGTAAAGTTCGTAGCCACAGGCACCAGAATATATACCCTAAAGCACAGAAGAGGGGAAGAGGGGAAAAAAGGGGGAATAACATTCTAGAATAAAAAGGGAACACGAGAAGCGCAAGTTGATTCGCTTCGAGAGAGGCCGTGGGCGTTCCGGAATCTTCTCGGAGGGGATCTCTTTACTGCGCAAGTCCATTCAACCCAAGGCGTTGGCTTGAACTTGCCATTCAGTCTTCACAGTCAGTATTCAATTTTCCCGGTTCGGTGAAGGTGCGTTAGGTGATTTTGTGTCGTTCTTCCACGCAGCCCCAGTCAACAAGCAAATGGGGTAAGTCTTGACTATTTCTGTTTGTCTCGTGTCTATCATAAAACATCCGATGCTACAAAACAAGGACAAGATGTTATTTATCGAAGAAAGTTTAGTTGCATATGTACAGAACCTATCACTAAAGCAGGATTAAATAGCCAAGCTATTATATTTGTTAGTTAAAGTTACAGCCGCATCTAATTACCAAATCATTTATATCGTATGATATACTGGGTACGGGAATCTAACCCAGGACCTTTAGCTTAGTACGCCAATTCTCTAAATGCTAAGTTATCCAGGAATAATCCCGTGCCCAGGGTCAATTTTTAGTCATATTTAAAGGCCGAGTCATTGATGAATGTGCGAAAATCGTCATCTACATATGAACGAGCAATTAAAATCACAATATATCAGATAACGCAGCCATCTTCGACTCGGAAGTGCTTTATACCGCAAATATCTCTAGCTGGCTACATTCCTTTGTGACCTTGAGTCACGTAATTCAGATGTTTCAACTATATTACTTTCCAACACAGTTTAAATAAAAACATAAAATTATTGTGCCCCATTTGTACCTAAAGATCACCATTTGTGATGTTAAACCTTGCCTGCAATACGGATTTATACTCGGTGGACCGTACTTAGTTTCATTTTCTCATTACTTCCCTTATCTTACCAGAAATATAATTGCAATATTCGCTTATTCTAGGTTGGTGATAGTTATTGCCGTATTTGCCTCGTTTAAGCTTTCATATTTGCGTCTGAAGCTATGATTTTATTATTAGGCTTTATTTGCTCTTCCGTGTGTAAGAAATTAATGGCGTGTGTCATCGAATTTCTCGTGTAATGTATGTTTTACTGTGTTCAATGGTCAAGCTGGCAGTTCATATGTGATTTCCATATTTTGTTAAAATATATTTTTACTATCGTGCCTAACTGCCTGTTCAGACTTTACGCATATATACTAATTACGCTGGTGAGTTAGGGACGAGAACGGTTGAATTAAGAACAAGGGTACCCAAATTTGTGTGGAGAGAGAGGAAAACTTACTAAATCTAAGTTGAATTTGAACACTGATCTCCCTGTCATTGGCAGTCAAGTCAATTGCGAGTGTGATGCCTTAATCCATGCGGGCAACGAAGGGGGTTTCAATTTATATTAATTTTTTTCTAATAAATAGGGTCAAAATTATATATTTTAAATGCAGGTTTATTAAAGTAAAGAAAACCTTTATTTAGAACTAGCAGAAGAATTAAGCGTAACTCCTGGCAGCGCTTTTCTTTGTTTCCAACAGAAATGACAATTAATTTCACTTCCTCCGATCCAGTTTTTAATTAATTTAAAAGAACTTAATCCAAATTTTAAAGATGCAGCTTAAAGGAGGTTCATATGGTCTTGCACATGGTCTGTATTTATTGCGAAATGCTCATAACAGGCAGATAAACTATTATATTTATTATAATAATAGATGCTTAATGTTGTTATTTTTCTAAGGCTTTTCATGCCATTGTTCAAGCAAATAAGGCTCTTTGGCTTCATTAGTTTCTCTAATAATTCTATAGACTTTATCGGTTAAAATCCCGCTCATCTCAAAGATTTTTTTCATTGCGTGAGGCGAAATGATGGTGAATATAAGTGGGGAACCATTGGACATTCTTAAACTGGTTTAATCTTTACTAGCCAAATTCTGGTGAGTGTATAGACAGTTCCCTTTCGGGAGAATACTCATGGTACCAGATGGGATTCAAACCGAGGAACCATAAATCGGTATCCAGGTGTACTGACCACTATACCACGGGGCCAGTTTTAGTTCTATTTTTTTTAAATCAACTTATTTGAGAGTTCTCTACTCAGTGTAAGGACGTAAAGGTACTTTTGTTTTTATTGCGTCTCGAATAAAATAGGACACCATTTAGTTCCTAAACGAGAGTTATCTTCTTTCTCTCAGACTTTTTCCCTATCCCTGTTTTATTTTTTAAATCACGTTTAACATTTAACCCCCGTAACCTTCTTAACATTTATCCCCCCTCACACCACTAGGCCGCAGAACTTTGCACCCCTCCCTTAATTTATGGACCTGTGTGCACGCCGTACCTCCATAGTTGGAATTCCGTTTGCGGTGTACCACAATGTTCATCCACCATATTCTCTTTTCTCTCCGAATTAGTTTTCTTCTTTTTGTCTTCCTTAAGTCTCAGTTTCAACGAGTCCACTCCCCCACATGGATATCTCTAGGTAAGCTCCTGACAAATTAAATCTGTCGAAAGGAATGGAAAGTGCTCAGAATTCTGGAGGTATATAATGGTGCTGAGGAAGAGTGAGGAGGGAGAGGAAGGGCATATTAATCGTGGTCAGCAGCGGCCGCCCGGACGCCACGGAGATGAAAGGGGTCATTAGGAGCCTCTCCGCGCGTGCGCGCGCACACCACACACACACCAGAGATGATGCGGGTCGGTTACATTTACTACTGGCCTGAGGGTTAGGGGAAAGAACTTTACCTTGTGTTCGTATTTATCTAGTTTAAATAGGATTAAATAGCCAAACTATTAGTTTCCTAGTTACGGTTATATCCGCATTTATATATTCATATTCTTTAGATTGAGAAAATGACACTTGACACGGGAATCGATCCCGGGACCATTGGCGTACTAAGCCAAAAGTCTTGTGTTTATTTCCCGTGCCCAAGTATCATTTTTCAATTTTAGGAATATGATAGTTTTTATAGTTTATTTAGTTAAGGGTATATAACGTACACTTTCTGCGTGAACGGATTATTTCATCACACGACTTGCAAACTTAGAGCCATCTCTACTAACTTGCTCTTGCTCAGGGGGAAAAAAACCTTAACCTTGGATTTGTAATTAGCTAGGCTTTTATACAGGATAGGGTGGAAACAATTGGACGATCCATGCTGAGGAGAGTGATGGACAACGTTCTGAGATTGTTTGGAACTCACCTGAGTGACATTATCTTCAAAAAATGAAAAAGTGAAGTTTGCAGTTTGCTTTTATTTAGCTAGTGAATATTTACTTTTCAATTAAAGTGTTAGTTTTTAAGTTACTAATTTCTAATTTATTTGGCCCTGTCCTTGTATTTTATTTTGTTAAAATATTAATACGAACTCTCTACAAAAATTGACTATATTATCACATAACTTACAAAATAACAACTTACTTAGTACTTGCACATGAGTCAGGGGAGAAACTTAACTTTCTATGAGTATTTTATTTTTGTTAGGAATATTTAACGTGCAATATGTCTGTAAATATGTATTATTTTAGCACATGACTTACAAACTAACAACCATATTCTATAACCTTGGACATGGGTCTGGGATAAAACTTAATATTAATTCATTCTTAGCTAGTTTATAGATTAATATATTAGGGATATTTAGTATTCACTTTCTGCTTAAAGTGTTTGTTTCATCACACGACTTTCAAAATAAGAACTAACTCTACTATTTATCATGGGTCAAGGTAGAAACTTTATCTTGTTTACCGTCTCGTGCGTAGTGGCTAACGTGCTAGACGTGTTCAGCTCGACTGCCGAGGACGGGGAGATCAGGTTCGAATCTCGGTCGGGTGAAATAGGGGTAGTTTTTCCTAAATGGTTTTCCACTTCTCCTCCACGAAAATGGGGGTTCTCTTCCTCTAATTCGACCTCCCAATTCCTAATCCATTAGCGTTGTTATTACTTAAAGCGTATAACCCGAACGAGTAGTAAGACGTGGTTCTAATATTATTATTATCTTGTATTTTGTATGTTTAGTTAGTTTCTTACATTATCTTTCTTAGGGCATTTCACTAAGCCCACTTTTGTCTTTTTACTTCAATAAGATGAGTTAAACTGCAGAAATTTCTGTTACAACCCACCTAAAAGTTGATATTTTATTAAATAATAGACTGGGCTCTAATTACATACACAATTTGGAATGGTTTGAACTTCATCGTTAAGCTCAAAACAAACAAATTAATCTGCCTTGCACAGTTGTCCATTGGTCTTTACGGTGTATATATAGAAACAAGCCACAGGTTAAAAATTAGAGTAGATCTAGTTCATTCTATTTGTTTAGTTTTCTCTATAATGATAGACCCTATTAAAATTTATCCAATTCGAGTAGACCAAAGTATGATTTTCTAAGAAACTGTAGATTTAGACCTCCAAAAAGAATCAACAAAAATTATGTTTACATTTGGTTTTATCCAAACATATTATTCTTTATTCTTTAATTTAACAATAATTATGGTTAAGTATACATATTAATATACTTTATCACACAATACATTATGCATTTGTCTCACAATAAACAAAGCCATTATTGAATATCTTACAACATGTGACATGCTATCCGACGACCTTATTCCGAGTCGTCCCACTTTTCTTTCGCCTCCTGGATGGCCCAACGACCACCGACACAGGCTACTTTCTTCCCCTCCTCGTAGACCTCCACGATCACCTTCCAGTAATTAATGATTCCTTCGCGTTTCTTGGTCACTTCCATGAGAAATGGGGCATTTATAATTTGGTACGTACCCTGAGAAGAAAGAAGAATATTTATAAAAACACTCCGGTGGGGGGAGGGGGAGGGGAGAAAGAACGATAAAAGTGCTCTGACATTATGTGTATGACCTCACGTGTAGTATCGTCAGGTCAACTCCATACAATAACTGCATTCACCTGCCTGGGAGCAACGCTATCACGATTACATTGGTGGATGTTCACTTTAGCGTGCTCTGAAAGGTATCAAACTTACCTTGATTGTTTACACTATGGTACAGTTTATACAGAGAGTATCGTAACAAGTGGACCTACTTCAGGGGTGGACAGGATACAAATAAATAATGAAAAAAAAGATCATAAAACATTAGTTTCCTTTGAATTTATATCAGAGATTTAGTCATATTTGTGCTCGAGTAATGTGGAGTTACTTAAGATAATATAAGTGCTCAAAATGGCCACCTTCCGCCTGAATTCAAGAATTTCACTGAAGTGTATTTTCTAAAGAGTGTGGCACTCTTACTATACGACAAGTGCGGGCTTGCACTCAGGTTGAGGGTGACCATTTTGGGCACTTACTAGCACTTACTAGCATATAAACATGAAGATAGCTTTGAAACAAGGTCAAGTGGGAGATGTGTTTATATTTTCTTTTCTCAGTGTTTTTGTGTCTTACGTCCCCCACCGAAGTAGGTCCCACGTGTTACGGTACATTCTAAACAATAAGACCATAATGAAGTCCGCCAAGTTAAGGCTGTGGGCTTTCATTTTATACCAAGTTTACTTTAACTGTCTTTATGAGGCAATAGAAACTAATCATCTAATCTACTGTTAAACGATCATAGCTCACAAACACAATAATTAGATGTTATGGTTGGATTTTGATATGAAGATACTGTTCAAAAATTCAGACACTAATTATTGCAACCAATATTAATTTACTATAATAGTAATATTAATTATTATTTCATAGGCACTGATGTATATAAAAAGTGATAATTTCAAATCACTTTACCCTACATATAAATATAGATATTATTTAAAATTATAAAAAAAAATTGTTCCTCTTGATATTGGAGTGTATCTACCCGTTTCATTTGTTGCATGGTCTATGTCATCACTCTCACAATATACTGGGAATGCTGGTGATTGGAAAATATGGGTTTGAATCCCTGGTGGATGTAATGAAATTGTTTGAGAACAAAACACAAATCCCTGTTTATGAATAAAATAATCAACGGTATTATTTATGCATTTTAGTGAAGATTACTACATCTAGATATCATATTCTTACAATTTAAAAATGACACCTGACACGGAAATCGTATCCGGAACCTTTAGCTTAGTATGCCAATGCTTTAACCACTGAGCTATTCAGGAATCGTCACCTGCTCAAGGTCATTCTGAATTCGTATTTTAAGGCAAAGTCTATGATGGACGCGCTAGATGGAGTAATCCTCACTAAAAATAATAAATAATATTATTTATTATTTAGCACCGCGTTATACTACCCGTTCGAGTACGCTTAAGTACTAATTACGCTAATCTATTAAGAATTTGGAAGTTTGAATTAAAGAAAGTGAACCCACATTTGCGTGGAGGGAGAGTGGAAAACAATTGAGGAAAAACCACCCCCAGTTCACTCGACCGAGATTCGAACCTCGATATCTCCGTCCTCAGGAGTCGGGCTCAAAACGACTAGCGCGTAAGCCAACTACGCCACCGAGGCGGGTCATAAATAATATCTTTGGCTATTTGATTCATAAATCTACAATCCCTTAAAATCATAATAATTGTACAAATGGAAGCATTAAGCCAACAACCGAGTCGAAGCTGGCAGCGTTATCCAATAGGTCATGATATTTATATTATTATTACTATTAGCACCGCGTCTTACTACCCGTTCGGATTATACGCACTTACGCTAATGTGTAATGGTAGGGTGATTGTGAGATGAAATGAAGGACCTACAGTTTAACGTGGAATCCGAACCACAGTGGAGGCTTGGCATTCCCCACATTCACAAGATGTCTAGTCAGAGGTGAAGGAAGGGTTTGGCAATCGGATAAATCTGTGCCGGGACCTAGAATTGAACCCCAGACCTCCTGCAATGATCTGACACCTTACCCCTAGACCACCAGGGTTACCGAACAACTTATTCTGGGTAATGGGTATTATGACGGTAAGTTTGAATAAAATCACTATCATTAAACTAAAGTGGATGAGAGAACTGATATATTGCAAATGGTAGATTTTTATTAGAAACCCCGTAGAGATTCAAAGCATCACCTCTCCGTTAGTGAAAATAATTATATATTCTTAGACCATGTGACCTAAAATTATTTTCCCAAGCATAATTCGCAAAAACTTATATATTCCCGTGAAGAATCAATAAACTAGACAAAAGCTCTTATTGTCAGTATAAATTAAGCTCATTAGCCAGAGCTCATCAGTGTGTAGCCAGAGCTCATCAGTGTGTAAGTGCGATTAAAAGCTAGGAGTACAGTGAAGATCAACCTCCAGTGAACGTGGTGGCAGCTTTAACTCTAGACTTTTGATCTCATCACCACTATGGACCACAATGGATTCAAAATAGATCTTTAAACTTACCCTAGCCTCAAATGGAACACACCCAAATTAATTAGACCATTATGGATTAAAAATATATTACTTAGCTCAAATGGTACACAAACTCATGAATTGAACAAATATGGATTCAAAATGTCCACAAATGGCACACACACACACGTGAACGTTTTACCTACGAAAAGGAATGTATCTGGTGAGTTAACCTATTGTAGAGTACTCACCGGCTTGATAGGGCATGAGGAGAACACGTTCCAAGGAGGTTGTAGGTTCTCACAAGCGTTCGTCACGTTCCACATTTCCTGTTTATTACACTCGAATTTGTAATAGTCTTCGTTCTTCTCGCAGTTCCACAAGTTCACTTTCAACTGAATCAGCAAGACACCAAACTCTCCATTATATATATATATATATATATATATATATATATATATATATATATATTTATATATATATTTTTATATATATATATATATTTATATATAATATATTTATATATATATATATATTTAAATATATATATATTTATATATATTTATATATATATATTCACGGCTATTGTTACTCTTTCCACTGAGTTTGCAGGCTTTAAGGTAGCATCACAGAGAATGAGTGTTTGGGCGAGTTTTTTTATTCCCACAACTTTATGAATAAAAATAAAATAGGTATTTAATTAATAATAATATGCGTGCCTGGGCTACATCACCCATAGCCCAGTTTGTGGAAAGATTAGCCAGTACTCACGTATTGTTTCCCAGGGCACGCGGCCCACCCGAATGTACTGATCACACATTCTTTCCGTTGAGGCTCTTTCTATGTCTAAATTAGAGTAGGTGATGGAGATGGTGAATATAAAAGTGTGAAACATGTGGAAACCCTTAACCTAACTTGAGCCTAACTAACAAGAACCTGGTAATAATTGGAATGGTTCCCCTTTTGGGGAAAATACCCATAGCAATAGCTATGAATCAAACCTGGGACCCTTAGGGTAGAAGCCAGGTGCGCTGACCACTATATAATGGGATCAGATTTCTTCAGTTGATTTTTTTATTTTAAATCTTTAAACATAGTTATCTCAAAAGTTGACCAAATTGGCATTTTAATATAACTGTATCCATTCATTTGTAAAGTTCATCTTCAAATTCCAAATTCATAACCCATGAGAAATAATCTAGAATAATACATTTTGATATTACTACATGTAGTAAATCTAACTAAACAACCAACGAAATATTATTTTATTTATTTCATCTGCCGAAAAAATATTTTTGTTATAAAAATGTCATACATTCTGCCTTTAGCTCACATTCCTTACATCTCCCCAAAGAACGACACCTAGGCATGTAGCATGTAGCATGTAGATAGTTATGTAGCATCAAAACCAATAAAACAATCGATAATTTTAAAAAGTGTTGACTGTAAAAATATTAATTTGTTTGAGGAAGGCCAGTTCAAATTAACTATTTAGTCTTATCTCAGAACTGCGATAATTGACGTGAAACGTCTTTGAATATTAGATAATGTCACCTTTTTAATACTTTATCCAATAGCGAACCTAAAAGTTAATGTTTATTAATCCCTTACAGGCATGATGATAACTTTAACCATCACCGCCATATAAATAACATACCCCTGCATAAATAACACGTGTTTTCTGTACAAATGCAATGCGTCACATTTCAAATTACTTGAACCGCATCTTATTTCGTGCTACGTGATTTTAAACATAGAATCGAAATATGGTTCTCCCAGACTGATTGGCCAACATTTTAATCTCGGTCTTAACCCCCTGTACCACAGAAAATTTCAATAATGATGTTGAATAGTTCTTAGGAAAAGTTTTCACTATAAATAAATTTGTATAGATTTAACAGTTAATATATTGGCATGCCATCTAAAGATGATTATTAAAATAAGTTGTGAAAGATGGCGTATAGAAAATATTTATGTTTAAAAACATATTAGTGAATGTAGGCCTAAAATGTAGTAATAATTTATGTAGTTTGTTGAAGATCTAGAAGAGCTGTAATGTAAAGGTTAAATTCTTTCAAACACTTGATTTACCAAGAAGATGTTTGACCATTTTTTTAAAGTAAGTCGTTGCTAAATTATTATTGGGTATCAAATGAAATTTATATCTTTAAATTACATTAGACCAAATTATATATTTGTATTTTATTATAATTAATTCTATTTTTTAGTCAAACTCATTTGATTTCATTCAAATTCTTTCATTAAGATTTAAATATTTATGTAGTTTAATACATAGAGAAGTCAGATAACTGGTTAGCTATACAACTCTTGAATAAATTATAAATATCTTATTTTTATTTTAAATACTAAGCTTTTTTTTTGTCAAACTCGTTTATATGTTGTACGTATTTTCTAAACTAAAAAAAAGACATTCTGAGAGGAAATTTTTTAAAAATGTGTCCCTTTTATAGTATACATTTTTTACAAGTATATCAGAAATAATGTATTCATTTTTAAAATTAAAAAATTGCAAAAATGCATTATGAATACACAAATTAATTTTTATTAAAACCTATTCTCTTTAAAGAAATAAAAAAGTACTTAAAGGCCACACATGAACTATGAGTTGAATAAATTATCCTCTGATTTTTTTAAATTTATTTAGTGATTGGCTCAATTAAATAAAGCTCTAGCTATAAAAAATATCAATTTAATTAAAAACAATCTAGTGACGTATACACAACAAAAAATATATATTAGGTTATAAAAATAAATATATTAGAATAAGTATTTAAATGAATATTTACGTTCACAATAAATATTTAATAATTATGCATTATGCTCATAATATAAATAATATCTAAATTGCTAACTTACATAAACTGCCATTTGATAAAACCTTCCATTCCTTAATACTTCATCTTAGATAGTTTTATAAAAATTAAATATTAGTTCTATCAATATACCACATGCACGTAGCCTTTTAATTAATTCATAATTGTTGTTAGATTAGGGCCATTTGTGTCCTAAATCAGATGATTTCAGAACGGTTATACCGAGAATATAAGTGACCATGACAGCCATTGTTTAGATGCAGATGTCTCTATTTGTAATATCTTCCATGCTAATCGGCCCCTGGAGGAACTGGTAAGTGCACGGGTCCTGGGTTTGATTCCCGGCTGGCACCTTGGGTATTTTTTACTGAAAGGGAAATCACACTAACGGTCACCAGAATTTGGTTAGTTAGGTTTAAGTTAGGTTTAAGAGTTTCCACTGGTTCCACACCCTCATACCATCATATCATCTCATCGGGACTATGGAAATATTCTCCAAGGAAAGATGTCGATTAAAACATTCGAGAAATACTCTGGAAAACTTATATTAATACTGCTTAATATTTCTAACTACTGGGCTACGATTGATGTAGTTCAGATGTGCAATATTTTATTACTATCGTTAATATTATTAGTTAATTAATTATATTATTTTTATATTATTATTATTATTATTATTATTATTATTATAGCAACGCGTCTTACTACCCGTTCGGGTTATACGCACTTACGCTAATGTGAAATGGTAGGGTGATTGGGAGATTAAATGAAGGACCTACAGTTTAACGTGGAATCCGAACCACGGTGAGACCTGGCATTCCTCACATTCACAAGCACAAAATTAATTAATTCATTCATATTTTCAATAGCGTATTTTTTTTTTAATTTGCCCTTGATAACGTAGATATTCGTGTCCTTCTCGGGCTTTCTCTAATCCATAACTTACTTATTTTTCGATAATTCTTTTAAGATGAGCCCTATAGGGTGTCATATACACAGTGCTGACTCCAGATTGGTGAATTCGACTTTTATAACAAAATAAAATCAAAACTCGGAGAGTTATTTAAGTAACTCACTCACAACGGATTTATTCTGTAGAGGTTCTGCCTCCAATACTCTAAGTTACATTTTTGTTTTATTATTTGCTTATTGTTATCACTTTTTAAATACTTCTCCTTTGACTACTCTCATGTTTGTTATTTATTATTTCTGTCATTTATCATTAGTATGCCCTATTTTTTTAATTATTCATCAATATTTGTAATTATTTTGCTACTATCATTATTTTATTGTGTTATTATACATGCCTTTATGGTATTGTGTACTTTTCAGTGCTGGCCTGTCATAGATAGGTCTTACGACTGTTGGCCAGCACTATAGTAAAGGAAATTGAAATTATTATTA
The DNA here is from genome assembly GCA_039000515.1 of Timema cristinae. Taxonomy (NCBI): domain Eukaryota; kingdom Metazoa; phylum Arthropoda; class Insecta; order Phasmatodea; family Timematidae; genus Timema; species Timema cristinae. The sequence goes on from JBCFYV010000100.1 coordinate 32,739,312, forward strand.
TCATCTTATATTCCAGACTTAGCACAAGGCTAACGACGCCATAATAATAATAATAATAATAATAATAATATAAAAAGTAAATACCAAATATTGTATACTGCACCTAGTTTCTTATCAGTGATTAACAGAGCAGATGATTATCTACTGATAGCAAACAAATCTTTGGTAGAGTTTTGGTAGAATCTTTTTTAAGAAATCAAAACTTTTTATTTTTTCAACATCGGTAGTATTTTACAATTAATATTTTTATTTTATATATATTGCAAATATATATATAATATAATATTCTTTAAATGTAAATGGCGCCTTGACACGGGAATCAAGTCTGAGACCTTTGGCTTAGTATACCAATGCTCTAACACTGAGCTATCCACTAATCTCCCGTGCAGTATATAATATAAGATTGACAGCTCTAGATAGTATGATGTGACAAAGGAATATATTAGAATTAATTTTTAACTGATCAGAGAGGTTTATTCTTGTCGGTATTATTTGCAGTAGCATAACCACGGGGGGCTTGAGGGGGCTCGAGTCCCCCCTATCTTAGTTTGGGGATGCCTCTAGATCTATGCAGATCCAAAGAGAAAATAAAATGGGGAGAGGTAAGGTATAACCACTTAAACATTGTGATCAATGTAAATATAAAGAGCCACACATTCTTGTGTTGATCCTCCCTATTAGTCATAATTGATGTTCTTGCAGTCTAGGAAGTATCTGAAGATTACGGCAGGTTACTAATCTTCCAGTTTACACGTAGGTTCTATCGAGGAGCTGCACATTGGCCAAACATTTACATATTATAAATAATTGGTGATTTTTGTGACGGTAGCCTATCTGACGGTTAAACCAACTTTAATTAAGCCCATTTATTTATTTTATTAGATCATCTTATATAGTAAAAATATAAATGACCAATTTAACAAATACCAATAAAAATACCTTCTTTAAAAAGCTTCTAGATGTATACAGACTAATGGTTATGAAATTCTCCTCAGTATTGGAGGGAGCTCCCTTGAGACCTCTACTTCGCAATCTTGTTTACGCTACGGTTTCTTATTCGTTGATGTATGCTTAGAACTTGACCTAATAATTGTGATATAGACGTTAAAATAAAACTTACGTCCATTTTTTCTATCTCTCGTTGACTTGGAAGGCCGCGTTAACGGTTAAAATATTCACAGAGGTCCATATCCACCTCAGTTCACTCAACTGGATGAGTTCTCTTCAACATCAGCACAAGGTTTATCGATCTGGGTGTAAGCTGCAATCATAGCAACACCAAGACAATCAATACTCTACAGGAAAATTAATTCGGCTCTATACTGAATTTTAGATGAATGTCCAAAAGGTCGCTTAAATGCTTTAAAAATTTTGGAGATCGATACTCCGACTTCCGATTTTTTCCTGTGAACAAGTGGATAAAGGTTTTGATCAAGTTTTATTAAGTTTTATGGTGAAGAGAGTCCATGGTTAGAACCCCAGCCTGATTTACTGAGGTGTTTTTGTTTAAATGTTATATATTTATTTAGCACCACATCTTACGACTCGTTTGAGTTACACGATTAAATACTAATTACTCTAATCATAGGAGTTAGGAAAGTTGAATTTAAGGAAGTGAACCCACATTTTCATGGAGAGAGAGTGTAAAATCGTTCATTAACATTCTCCAACCCCAGTTCCTCCAACCGAGAATCAAACCTGATATCCCCGTTCTCAGCAGTATAATTTAACACGAAACAAGCGTGCTAGTAACTACTCTACCAAGGTGAGTTTTTCAGTGATTTCCTGCTTTCTTCAACGAAAGTGGGGGTACATATCCTTATATTCTAACTTTTCATCCACTTCATTCGTTTGGTTATGTGTAATACCTTGAACCGTGAATTAAACATTCTACATATAGAAAGGTATATATACTGTTTTTTTTTAAATATTGATACTAAATTACACATATAGTTAAAATCGTACTACAATATAAAAATGTGTTGGTGTCCTATCACTCCTTCACTCTTAAACCACTACACTCGATTGTGCTGAAATTCCACATGGCCATAACTTCGACGTCCGGTAACTTATAAGTCGACTCTGGTTAAAATTTATTTTCTGCAATTTTTGTTTCCAGATGGTGACCAAAAACACTACGTTTTAGCTTTTTTTTATCAGATTCTCTTTTAGAATTTTTGTTGGACCAACTTTGAAAGTTTCCATGATATAGATATAATTATAAAGCTCATTAAGTTCAAAGGACGGATAATTAGCTAGTATGTATTAAATATCATTTAATATAAATGACAGCTGTGACAAGTCCTCATTTTAAATATTATGTATCTAAACTCAACCCTTGTAGGCCCACAAAGTTAACCAACACACTTAACATCGCAAAGACCTGCTTTGGTGGTTTGCAAGCTCTAACGCCCACTCTCACATTAGAATATACTCTGATAAGCGGGAGATTGAGGTTCTAATCTCTGTCGATTGTACTGAGTGTGATTTTTTCAAAATGGTACTTAACTCTCCCTCCACAAAAGAGCCGGTACACTTTCTAAAAATATGATCACCCTAATCCATAAAACCATTAGCGTATTAATAGACTATCCTATAACTCGAATGGTTAGTAAGACGTGGTGTTAAAAAAAAGATCACCAAGTCAACAATGAGATTCTTCAATTGTTTCCGAATGATTCTAACAGTCTATTTTACAAATTACCCCATTTAATTTACCTTCGTTACTGTTTCCATCCTGTGGCCTGAGTCAGTTTTTTATTCAAGTCATATATTCTCCACTACTGGCTTTCTAGACCTCTTAGTAGCCGCATATGCCTTATAATCTAACTTAAGACTAGGTCAGGCACAAAATCCACTGTTTGTGCGTTAATAATTTATCACTGTGAAGGGTAAACTCACATTTCACCAATGAAAAACAAATGCCAGCAATGCTGTAAATCGAACCTGCGACTCTTAGCACAGTAGACAAAGGTGTCAGACCACAAAATAACGTATCTGGTTGGATGCTGTTGTGCGTCGATAATGAATATAGTCTTATCTACCTCTGTTTAGGGTGAGATTAAAAACTTGAATCAATGTTAAGCTAAAATTAACATATTTTATTAGGACATTATGTTCGACGAGAATTATGTGTGATAAAGCCACGAAATTATAACATATATATCCCTCATAGCTAAGGGATAAATTAGTTATTAGGGACTCGTAATTATATTTTGCAATAAGCTAAGTTGACTAAGCCGTGTAATTAGAGGTGTTTAAAATTTATAAATATATTTTATGTATTTTGGATACTGTTTTACATAAACAAATGTGACCAAGCTCTGGAATTAACACAGCATTTAAAAGCCTTTTCTGTTTAACAATATTTAAATAATACTAAGCCATAAATCATGAAATAAACACATTGATACATATTTAAATAATAATAATAAGTATATTTAAGGCACCGTAAAGGAGCCAACCTCTTTTCCCTAGACCTCTGGCACTGCACATATTCGTTAGAGAATACGGACTGCTTTTGCATACTAAAGTTAAAAAACAAAGCCGACAACATCGGTTGATTACCAACTTTATGGAGTTGTTCCATCGCCCCAGGTGTCGCCATTGAAAGAACGGCCGTAGCCAAGAATAAAATGACAGCTCTTGCTATCCATAACGTGTTGAAACTCTTTGAAGCTCAAATAAAGACTAAAATAATATGTTGATCAAGACTAGAAATTTCAGATTATAGATAATTGTGCAGTATTATTATATAGCCTTGAGCTGAATGCTATTCGTCCTTTATGAGACATAATAACAAATATATATTTAAAAAAAACTCATTGTAATGCAGGAATTAATTAGTGTGTTGTGATACATATATAAATAATGATTCGTAGCTGCATACAATAAATCGGTGCAGTGTAATCTATAATGAAAAATAAAAATAATAATAATAAAATAACATCACAACATAGTGCCGGGACCGTTTCTACCGGGTTTGTCATAAGTCGCTTTACCGCTGCTGTCTTTAGCTCAGTTTAATGTTATCAAATCAAGTTTTAAAAGAATGTTAACAATTTTTTAGAATAAAACCTTACAGGCCTTGCTACTACAAGCCCTGCATGAATACGATCCTGATAGGTGCCTTCAATTCTGTGAGGAGTACACAATTCGAAAATAGGGGATCCTGAATTCTATAAACGTATATTGTGGACCGATGAAACTACTTTTAAAGTAAATGGATGTGGCAATAGGCGCAATTGTGTTTATTGGCAGATGAAAATCTACATGCCATCGTCACTGAATGATTATATTTACCAGGTGCCACGAGTTTAGTCAGGGATATGCAGTCAGTATAATTGGACCCTACTTATTGATGGAACAGTGAGCACGGTTAACTACCTGGAAATGATTCATGAAGTAATCATAAAATTGGAGAAAAGCCCTATTTTTGAAAACCTAATGGACATGATTATTGGGCAGCAAGAAGAAACTCCCCACACTTTTCACTTGCTGTCCATAATTTTTTAAATGAAGACTTCGGAGAGTGGGTAGGAAAAGGAGGAACCATTGAGTGGCCTGCAAGATCTCGTGATTTAGCCCCTTGTGACTTATCCATGTAGTGAATAAAGTAAAAACAATGTTTTTTCTATGAAACTTATGATTGGGTCCGTTTGAAAGAAGTTATAGAATTTAATTTTATGAAATTGTTGAGCCAGAATTGTATGATAGAGTCTGTACATCTGTATCAGAGTAGGTGTTTAAATGCATCAAAAACAATGGCAGTCACACCGAGCACTTATTTTAACGGTATATTAATTTTTTTTATGTATTTAAGATAAAATAGGATCTCTTCCATTTTGGGTAAAGCGACTTATGCCAAACTCTCTATATCGAGATGCGGAAACATTTTGGGGTAGCATAGCGCATGCGTCATTCGTCATGTTGGAGACGTGGAGCGTAACACTCGGTTACTTGATGTGATTGAAAGTTGCCAGTAAGGTGGGGGGAGGGGGGGGGTCAACACACAAACTAAGAACTGACCAATTTGATTCTGATTTGCGGTGAGGATTGACAGAATTCCACTGCCACTGCGTGTACGTATGCTGCACGTTTTCCTGTCAGACAACACCAAAATCCAAGAACAAATGTGGCAATAAATCCTTAATGAGAAAAACCTATCGCTATGCACCTGTGATGGTTAACACTTGTAGGTCCATGACGTCACAGGACCATTACAATGGAAGAGGCAATTGTAATGTAACTGACTTGCCCCTAAAGAGTATGTGAGAGCATTGACAATAATATCGTCCTAAATTTATAAACGTATTTAATTTAATTTGAACTTTATAATATATAACGTGGCGCTTAAAGCACTTCTTCTTCTAAGAAGGCACGAGCCATGTTCAGTGACGTCAGGATGCGTGACGTTATGTGAGTAAATCTGACAATTTAAGGTTTTTAATAAATAATAACTTCCTGTTCTGGAAAGATCGAATAGAAATTTTAAAAGGTAATTTGAGGCAGCTTCTGGCTCTCGGTCATTCTACTGCCACCAAGATGTTTTTTTCTTGTATTTTAATTTTTTTACACCTACCTCCTTTTATAATGTTCTTTTGAGGAGAGTTATATACTTGGCGTGGTGAAATCACTGGTACAAGAGCACTAGCTCACTACAGAAGCACTGGCTTACTCACTGTGACTGTGTCTGTCACTCCAGCCTTCAATACTTACGGTCGTGCTTTCTATTAGTCGCGTCTCGAAATAGTTAAAGACATGGTCAGTTTTAGGATCAAAACAATAGTGACATTAAAATAAAATCACATCTAACCTAATAATTGTGTATTATTTCAAGAGTTCAACAATTGGCGCTCAATCACAGGGCTATAAATACCAATTATATCATCAACTTACCGTACCGTTTTAATTAGTGCTCGATCACGGGGCAATTATCAGCTAATTAAACAGAAACACTTCAATTAGCGCCCAATGCGAGGAAAATAAAACGATAATACTTCACAATTTTGAAATACGTGTAACGATCACCAAATACAAGTACACTTTGACTAGCTGCACGTCGTCACTTGTCACGGACGTGGATGTGGAGAACAGAACATTAATAATTATTGTAACCCTTCCGTTTTCAACCTGTGAAGGAGTTAAATCCAAATCTCAATTTTGAAAGCCATAGGACATTTGGTGAGTGGCTGGTGCACCTCCACACTACAGATCCAAAATTCCTCAGCAGAGTACTGGCAATGGAGGAAGCAACATTTATCAGAAATTCCAGTGTCAATCTCCACAACCAGCACATTTGAGCCAAAACAAATCAGAATACCATTCTGCAGGTTTATTCGCAACATCATTATTTCTCCATTAACGTTTGGGTTGAAGTCGTTTGTGATATTTTACTTAAACTGTATGAAATTCCTGCACGACTATGAGAAGAAAGCTACTCAAACTTTCTACAGATCTTTCTCACCCAAGTACCGGAGGACGTTTCGCTGGTGGTGACACATGAAAGGAATTGTGTATCTAACGTCATCGAGAATCTGTAGAATTTAATTTTGGATGCTGGAAATATGATCCAAGATATGCCACCCATCTTTCAACGAATCATGGCAGTCATGATACAGGAGAGCTGGAGTGTGTTGTGAAGACAAAGGTGGACACTTCGAACAACTCCTTTAACATGCTATATTCCCTTATCTAGGCCAATAAAAATTTTTTTTATGGCGTAACGGTAATCTCTGTCCGACCTGTCGATAAAGAAGCGGCCCTGGCAATACGTTGTTAAGATACTTTTGGTTTATTTCTCAGTGTCGATTCCACTGCACCACTTTATTGTATAAAATTACAAATCACCCTGTATATAAAAACGAGTCCTTACGTATCATGACACATATCTATTGAGTGGAAAGTTTCCGGCTGCTTGAGGTCTTCCGTTCTAGTCACCGCTCATATGAACATGCAACGTTCATAAATAACATAAAGTACGATGTAACATTGTTATCAAGTTCAGATTAAAAACATAATATAGGTAAGAACAATGATTTAGGTTGATTTAATTTTTAAACCTATATGGTTTAGGTACAAACACCTTTTTTTTAAAGGAAGAACTTCTTATATCTAGAAAAGTTAGTGAATATACTTGCACTTTATTCACATTTTAAGTCATGTGATCTGCAGCTGTCACTTTAGATAGTTACTATCGATAACTTTAAAATAAAACTAATAAATTAGTAAAATGTTATTTATATTGGATGTTTTAAATAGATAGCTAATAGTTGAAAGGCACTATCAACTCCCTTATCTATCTTTTTGGTGCTTCCAATTGTTAGCACCGAAACATGTCGGTAAAATAGAACTTCTGTAGACATCATCATTACAGGAATATCAATAACAAAGGAGTAAGGGAAGTCAATCTCAACAACAAGACTGTGATAATTTTTACATATATTTATATTCATTTCATGTTATTAGTGTTTTTATGAACTTAGATTTAGATATTTTAAATTAAATGAGTTTAAAGTTTCTAATTCAATTAAACTAATTTTAAGTGTATTTTAATTAGTCAACACTTATATGTATTTCTTATTAACTATATTTATTATACTTTTATACTTTTAATTTGACCTGCATCTCATTTAAATATGCCAACTATGTTTGTACACAGTATTTTTAGTCCACTTTCTATCCCATATCATTGTTTACTTTAGTATATTGCTCAATCTCTTGTATTAAACTGATTACACATTTACATCACTTTCGTCTATTCAACTTTTAGTATTCATTTCAATTCTTATTGTAGTCTTTGTTATTATAACATACTCTAAACTCCTTACGAAAGATTATATTTAGAATGTTTTCTAAAATGTTTAAAAAACAGTTAAAGGTAAAACCCTTAATTAGACTAAGATAATGATATAGGTACTACGCAAGATTTATTGAACATTTATCTAATGTTTTCTTTAATGACCTAGTTAGGTCAGTGACACACATCAATCTCTATTATTTCCTTTTCGGTGTATCTATTTGCGGTTTCGCAAACTGTGGAAGCAATACTAGTTCGTAGTAGTGGCCCGCTGGGATAGTGCTTTGTCTCCGGCCCCTTTAGGCGCCGTTTGTATTTAGTAAAACAAATATTGTTTGTACTATGTATTATGTGCCCAAGTTATGGTGGAAATAAAAATATAGGCTACTATTGAATGTCCAAGCAGTACTTAATGGGAATTGACCGGCCATAATAATTAAACTGCATAGATTCCTTAAAGCTCTCCATTTACTATTTGTAATATGCTAGTTCTTCTAGGAGATTATTCTCAGGTTTTCGTAACTATCAATGGATTTAACTTAAGCTCAAGCTTATATAACTTCCTTCTCTCTCTAAATCTATAAAATTAGCATTATATATCCATTGTTTTCATTCACTATATTGTCAATAGTATTCATGAATATAACTTTCAGGTCTTAGTCTGGTATTAACTAGACTGGATTGTATTTATTTACTGTGGCTTAACCTTATATTATTATTTGTTGCCTATCTTTGACTCCGACTAAGTTGAGACAGACGCTCTTTCGTGGGAGAATGTGCGTTGATCCTTATTTCTAGAGTTACTAAACTAAACTAAACTATATGTTCAATCCTACTTCTGTTAGTTCCTAGTATTCAGGGAGCTTATTTCTATTCCTGCCAATCGGAAAGTATACGAAAATGATAATTGAATAATGCTATATCTAATAACAATGTACTGTTTGATCTAATATCAATTTTAACCTATTGTAATCCCATTTCTCTTGTTTATATTTAAATACACTTATTTTTTATACTTGTATATTTCTGTCAAACCTTCATATTATAATTTTGTAACTGTAATCGCCACTTCTTCTACTTGATAGGAGAAGCGAGGATTCATATATAGGACACATGACAAATAAATGTATATGATTGAGTGTGTTTTTTTATATTTTTTTGTGGATATAATATATCTTTTCCTTTATTTTGTTTTCCTTTAACCATTGATTTCACTTTTAATATGTCCAAAATATTAAGTTATTCAATAATGTAAAAATCTTAATGTTTAGTATTTAAAATTGTTTCAGCATATTATAATAATATACTTCTAATTCTTATAATAAAACACAAGTACGTTGATACATTTTATAAAGTCGTTAAGTGCAAGAATGGTCTAATTTTATCCAAATAAAAATATCACTATTTACGTAATTAAAATAGGGGTCGATGAAACAAGAGTGGTTTTTGTTAACTTTTCACTCACACCGGTGGTAGAATGTTCTAAGGCGTCACTCTCGAAATAGACTGGACTGATAAAGATTGAAGAGAATGCCGGTAGGATGTACTTTGGGTGGACTTTCCTAAATGGTTTTCCACTTTGTCCCCATGCAGATGATGATATCCACCCTCTAAATACAAATTTCCTCACTACTAATAGATTTGCTTGGTTATTTTATATGTGGATAAAATTTCAGTGAGACATATGACTAAAAAAAACTTTTCTTCTGTCTGAAAAGATTAAAGTTACCTTGGTCGGACTGTAGCGATCGTGATAACTCGCTTGAAAGGAATATTTGGAAAACTACTCTTTTGATTGTGTAGTCGTGTATCTTCTTTAATGGTTATTTTTCGTGTCTCCTCTCAACAACATTTCACGGTTGATTATGAATAGGTATGGACACATCTCGTTCTCTTCTTTGTTCTCTATTTAAACTGACATGCTTGTCTTTGTTCAAGAGCTGTTCAGTATGTTCATAGTGGAACATTACACACATGCCTACACGTTTTGTGTTACTAGCAGTGGCGGCTTTCTACTAAACAAGAGTGCATGAGTGCGTCGTGCTCTAAGTAGCTACTACAAGGATTAAATTAAAGAATAGAGCAGAAGTTTGTTAGTTACAATAATCGATTCCTTACTTTCTTAAATCAAAACGTTCAGTAAAAAAATGAAAAATTAATATTATTTAGGGAAACAGCAAATAAAAACTGTGGGGACAAAGAAGGAAATAAGTGTGTGTGAGGGGGTAGGGGGGGTGCGGGGGTACAAAGAGAGAGGGTTGATATATCGAGTAGCCTGGATTTGAAAAAGGTTCGGGAATTGGTTGGCGTATTTAAACTGAGGTTCATTCTAAAATTGAGATCTTGCGAAATTCACATGCTTAATTGTTCAGCTGTACTATTTTGCATCAACAAATAATTAAACAAGTTATCTTATTTTTAACACCTATTACTGTTTCCAGCCTGTGACCCGGGTCGTTTTTTTATTCAAGCCATATATTCTTCACTATCAGTTTTCTAGCCTTGTTGTAGCTTCATTAAACTTATAATCTACTTATGACTAGAACAGGCACAGCAGCCAATCCCCGGCCGTTAATTTATTAATTTGAAAGATTAAGCCCACATTTCACCAATTTAACATTTTCTGCAATGACGGGAATCAAGCCCGGGACCCTTGTCGACTGTGACGTGTAGAGAAACCCTTAAAGATGTGTGAAAATAGCTTTCCCTGCAAAGTTGATAGAACCTATAGTGCTCACCCATAGATATTTGTATGTGCTGATATAATCAGTCGGTTCATAAAGTGCACGTTAAATACTAGAAATAAATGATAAAATAATCTAAATATGTTTTATGGTCGTTAATTAATTTATTCAGGACTTTTTCTATTAATTTGAAAAGTTTTTGTTTTAATACCACTAATCTCATGACAAATATTCAAGAACTATTAATATTTTATACATGTAAATATAAACCAGATGCATTATTATTATTTATTATTATTATTATTATTATTAGCACCGCGTCTTACTACCCATTCGGGTTATACGCACTTACGCTAATGTGTAATGGTAGGGTGATTGTGAGATGAAATGAAGGACCTTCAGTTTAACGTGGAATCCGAACCACAGTGGAGGCCTGGCATTCCCCACATTCACAAGATGTCTTGTCAGAGGTGAAGGAAGGGTTTGGTAATCAGATAAATCTGTGCCGGGACCGAGGATTGAAACCCGGCCGCCAGCACAGAAGTCTGACACCTTACCCCTAGATCACCAGGTCACCTAAACCAGATATATCTTGTGAACTAATATTTTATTTACCATGGCAAAAAAAGTTGTTTGTCTTAAAAACCACACAAATACTGACTTTGACTCACGTTCGCTTACATGCTACCTTAAACACATGATAAAAAAAATTGTAATCTTCTGTCAAGAAAATATCTCACCTGGAAACTGAAGCGATAAAAGCTAATGGCCATTTATATTAAATTGCGTATTTCCGAATTTTCTTACGAATTGACTAGTTGCGGCTCGTGTATAGGCACTGCGGAACTGCAGCACCCCCTTTTTCCACTTGATATTATCGATAACATTTAATATAATGAGTAATTTCTCTTCAAATCTTTATTTATTTTTGTAGTATTATATATATATTATATATATATATATATATATATAATATATATATATATATATATATAATACTACAAAAATAAATAAAGAATTGAAGAGAAATTTATATATATATACTGACGTTAAGCTTAAGTATATATATATATACTTACATATATATATATATATATATATATAATATATATATATATATATATATATATATATACTTACATGACTTACAAACTAACAATCATATTCTACAACCTTGGACATGGGTCTGGGAAAAAACTTAATATTAATTCATTCTTAGCTAGCTTATAGATTAATATTTTAGGGATATTTGGTATTCACTTTCTGCTTAAAGTGATTGTTTCATCACAACGACTTTCAAAAATAGAGAACTAACTCTACTATTTACCCATGGGTCAAGGGAGATACTTTTATTTTGTATGTATGTATGTATGTATGTATGTATGTATGTATGTATGTATGTATGTATGTATGTATGTATCAATGTCTGTATGTATGTATGTATCAATGTATGTATGTATGTATGTATGTATGTATGTATGTATGTATGTATCAATGTATGTATGTATGTATATATGGTTAGTTTCTTACATTATTTTTTTCTTAGGGGCATTTCACTAAGCCTACTTTCATCTGTGTGCTTCAATAAGATGAGTTAAACTGCAGAATTTTCTGTTGCAACCAACTAAAAGTTGATATTTTATTTAAACTGAGCCTTAAATACATACAGAATTTGGAATGGTTTGACATTCATCGTTAAGCTCAAAACAAACAAATTAATCTGCCTTGCACAGTTGTCCATTGGTCTTTACGGTGTATATATAGAACAGGCCACAGGTTAAAAATTAGAGTAGATCTAGTTCATTCTATTTGTATTAGTTTCGTCTATTATAATAATGGAACTCTATTAAAATGTATCCAATTTGGATAGACTAAAGTATGATTTTCTAAGAAATTGTAGTTTTAGACCTCCTAAAAGAATCAACAAAAGTGATGTTTACTTTTGGTTTTATCCAAACATATTATTCTTTATTCTTTAATTTAACAATAATTATGGTTAAGGATACATATTAATATACTTTATCACAATACATTATGCATTTGTCTCACAATAAACAAAGCCATTATTGAATATGCTTACAACATGTGACATGCTATTGGTCGCCATATTCATAGTCCGTATTTTACGAACTTCTCGATGGCCCAGAGACCACTGACACAGGCTACTTTCTTCCCTTCCTCGTAGACCTCCACGTTCGCCTTCCAGTAATTATTGATTTCGGTGCGTCTCTTGGTCACTTCCATGAGAAATGGGGCATTTATAATTTGGTACGTACCCTGAGAACGAAAGGAGAATATTTATAAAAATACTCCTAGGGGGGGAGGGGAGAAAGAACGATAAAAGTGCTCTGACATTATGTGCATGACCTCACGTGTAGTATCGTCAGGTCAACTCCATACAATAACTGCATTCACCTGCCTGGGAGCAACGCTATCACGATTACATTGGTGGATGTACACTTTAGTTTGCTCTGAAAGGTATCAAACTTACCTTGATTGTTTCCACTATGGTACAGTTTATATAGAGAGTATCGTAACAAGTGGACCTACTTCAGGGGTGGACAGGTGACAAAATAAATAATGAAAAAAAATATCATAAAACATTAGTTTCCTTTGAATTTATATCAGAGATTTAGTCATATTTGTGCTCGAGTAATTTGGAGTTACTTAAGATAATATAAGTGCTCAAAATGGCCACCTTCCGCCTGAATTCAAGAATTGCACTGAAGTGTATTTTCTAAAGAGTGTGGCACTCTTACTACACGACAAGTGCGGGCTTGCACTCAGGTTTAGGGTGACCATTTTGTGCACTTATAGCACTTACTAGCATATAAACATGAATATAGCTCTGAAACAAAGTCAAGTGGGAAACGTGTTTATATTTCCTTTTTTCAATGATTTTGTGTCTTACGTCCCCCACCGAAGTTGGTCCCACGTGTTACGGTACATCCTAAATAATAAAAACATAGTGAAGTCCACAGAGTTATGGCTGTGGGCTTTCATTTTAGACAAAGTTTACCTAAGTTTCTATTGCATCACAGATACAGTTAATTATTTAATCTACTGTTAAACGATCACAGCTCACAAACACAATAATTAGCAACTATAGTTGGTTTTTGATATGAATATACTGTTCAAAAATTCAGACACGTATTTTTTGTAACCAATATTAATTTACTATAATAGTAATATTAATTTTTATTTCATAGGCACTGATGTGTATAAAACTGACAATTTCAAATCACATTACCCTATATACAAATATAAATATTTTTAAAATTATAAAAAAATGTTCCTTCCTTTTGATGGTTAGAGTGTATCTACCCGTTTTCATTTGTTGCATGGCATCACACACACAATATACTGGACTGCTAGTGAAGGGAAAATATGGGTTTGAATCCCTTGTGGATGTAATAAAATTGCTTGAAACAAAACACAAATCCCTGTTTATGAATCAAATAATCAACACTATTATTTATGCTTTTTAGTGAGGATTACTACATCTAGATATCATATTCTGACAATTGAAGAATGAACCTGGACACGGGAATCGATCCCGGAACCTTTGGCTTAGTACGCCAATGCTCTAACAACTAAGCTGTCCATGTAATAGTCCCGTGCTCAGTGTCATTCTTAACTCACATTTTAAGGCAAGTCCAACACTCCACACATCAAAAATCTATACGAGTGGGTGCTAGTTTATAGATACTAAAAACTTTCCAATGCTTAAGAGTGTAGTTAGTTTATTTTCACATGAATTTAAGTTTACAGTTGAGCCAGTTTTGTCAAACGTGCAAACATTGTACATAATATACATTAAATAGACACTGTTCCCATATATTCATACATTTTGATATGATCGTCCTAAACACGTCTACTCCATTAGACATCCAAAGCGTGGGAGAGAGTACCCTTCTACAAGACTAGCGTCTTTCTGAGCTGAGGACTGTGAACCCCGTAGTTTCTTACTCATTTAACCCAGATTCACTACTTGATTTCTTTCCATCGACCAATGGGGTTATTTTCTAAAGAGCGGGAAAACTAAAAACAGACGCGGCTTTACTCTGCATCTGCTATTAATTAATGCGTAATATAACCCGGAAATAAACCATGCTTCTGACACGTGCAGATAAACGAAAGAACAAAAGAAACATGGCTGTAGTTTAGAAAAGATGAGTTTAATTTAAATTAACTGAAAAGTAGAAATATGAAAATATTTACTCTAAAATATGATCTCAAATATTAATAAAGACAGGAAAATCAATATAATTACAAGAGTCTATGATGAACGCGCTAGATGGAATGATCCTCACTAAAACTCATAGATAATAGTTTTAGCTATTTGATTCTTTAAAAAGCAATCCCTTACAATTATAATAATTGTACAAATGGCAGCAATAAGCCAACTACCGAGTCGAAGGTGGCTGCTTTATCTGATAGCTCGTGATCTTAATAAAATCACACATTTGTAGCCGATGATTTCCGCACGTCCATCATAGACTTTGCCTTAAAATATGAGTGAAGAATGACCCTGGGCACGGAACGACGATTTCCGGATAGCTCAGTGGTTAGAGCATTTACGTAATAAGCCAAAGGTCCCGGGTTCAATTCCCGTGTCGAGGTGTCATTTTTCAATTTTCAGAATATAAATTGCTGTTATTTACCAATTTTTTTTAAAAGTATTTTATAAGTACTTTAAATACTGAGTATATAAATAAATTATTATCATTATCACCGCGTCTTAATACCCATTCGGGTTATACGCACTTACGCTAATGTGTAATGGTAGGGTGATTGTGAGATGGAATGAAGGACCTACAGTTTAACGTGGAATCCGAACCACGGTGGAGGTCTGGCATTCCACACATTCACAACTTATGATTAATACACGTATTGTCAGAGGTGAAGGAAGGGTTTGGAAATCAGATAAATCTGTGCCGGGACCGAGGATTGAACCAGCACAGAAGTCTGATACCTTACTTCTAGACCGCCATGTCACACAACAACTTATTCTGAGTAATGGGTATTATGAGGGTAAATTTGAATAAAATCATTAAACGAAAGTAGACGAGAGAACTGTTATATTGCAAATGGAAGATTTTTATTAGGAACCCAGTTGAGATTAAAACCATCACTTCCCCATTAGAGGAAGTAATTATATTTTCTTAGACCATGTGGCCTAAAGTAGTTTTCACAAGCATAATTCGCAAAAACTTATACATTCCCGTGCTGAATCATTAAACTAGACAAAAGCTCTTATTGGCAGTAGAAATTAAGCTCATCAGCCAGAGATCATCAGTATGTAAGTGCGATTAAAAGCTAGTAGTACAGTGAACATCAACCTCCAGTGAACGTGGTGGTAACTTTAACCCTAGACGTGTGATCTCATCACCACTATGGACCACAATGGATTCCAATTAGATCTTTAAACTTACCCTAGCCTCAAATGGCACACACCCAAATTAATTAGACCATTATGGATTTAAAATATATTACTTAGCTCAAATGGTACACAAACTCATGAATTGAACAAATATAGATTCAAAATGTCCACAAATGGCACACACACACAAACACACACACACGTGAACGTGTTTCCTATGAAAAGGAATGTATCTGGTGAGTTAACCTATTGTAGAGTACTCACCGGCTTGATAGGGCATGAGGAGAACGCGTTCCAAGGAGGTTGTAGGTTCTCACAAGCGTTCGTCACGTTCCACGTTCCCTGGTTATAGCAGTCGAACGAATCGTCACCATAGTTCTCCTCGCAGTTCCACAAGTTCACTTTCAACTGAATCAGCAAGACACCAAACTCTCCATTATATATATATACACGGCTATTGTTACTCTTTCCACTGAGTTTGCAGGCTTTAAGGTAGCATGACAGGGAATGAGTGTTTGGGCGAGTTGTTTTATTCCCACAACTTTATGAATAGAAATAAAATAGGTATTCAATTAATAATAATATGCGTGCCTGGGCTACATCACTCGTAGCGTGAATATAAGTGTGAAACATGTGGAAACCATTAATCCAACTTGAGCCTAACTAACAAGAACCTGGTAATAATTGGGATAGTTCCCCTTTTTGGGAAAATACCCATGGCAATAGCTATGAATCGAATCCGGGACCTCTAGGGTAGAAGCCAGATGCCCTGACCACTATATAGTGGGGTCAGATTTCTTCAGTTGATATTTTATTTTAAATTTTTAAACATAGTAATCTCAAAAGTGATTGACCATATTGGCACTTTATAATAACTGTATCAATTTATTTGTAAAGTTAATCGTCAAATTCCAAATTCATAACCGATGAGAAATAATCTAGAATAATACATTTTTATATTACTACATTTAGTAAATCTAACTAAACAACCACCGAAATAATATTTTTTTATTTCATCTCCCGAAAAACTTTTTTTTACTATAAAAATTCCAAAAATTCGGCCCTTAGCTAACATTCCTTACATCTCCCCGAAGGGCACCACCTAGGCATGTAGCATGTAGCATGTAGATAGTTATGTAGCATCAAAACCAATAAAACAATCGATAATTTTAAAAAGTGTTGACTGTAAAAATATTAATTTGTTTGAGGAAGGCCAGTGCAATGTAACTATTTAGTCTTATCTCAGAACTGCGATAATTGACATGAAACGTCCTTGAATATTAGATAATGTCAACTTTTTATTACTTTATCCAATATCAAACCTAAAAGTTAATGTTTCTTAATCCCTTTCTGACATTTAGATAACTTTAACCTTCACCGCCATATAAATAACAGACCCCTGCATAAATAACACGGGCTTTCTGTACAAATGCAATGCGTCATATTTCAACTTACTTGAACCGCATCTTATTTTGCGCTACGTGATTTTCAAGCAGAGAATCGAAATATGATTCTCTCAGACTGATTGGCCAACATCTTAATATCAGTCTTAACCCTCTGTACCACAGAAAATTTCAATAATGATGTTGAGTAATTTTTATGAAATGTTTTCACTACAAAAAATCCGTATAAATTTAACAGTTTTATATATATATAAGTATGCCGTCTAAAGAAGATTATTAAAATAAGTTGTGAAAGATGGCGTATAGAAAATAATTATGTTTAAAAACATTTTAGTGAATGTAGACCTAAAATGTAGTAATAATTTATGTGGTTTGTTGAAGATCTAGATGAGCTGTAATGTAAAGGTTAAATGCATTCAAACAATTGATTTACCAAGATGATGTTTGACAATTTTTGAAGTTGTTCATTGCTAAATTATTATTGGGTATTAAAAGAAATTTATATCTTTAAAATACATCAGACCATATATATATATATTGTATTTTATTTCAATTTATTGTATTTCTTAAGTCAAACTCATTTGATTTCATTCAAATTCTTTCATTAAGATTTCATTATTTATGTAGTTAAATATATCTATAGGTAACCAATTATCTGACTAATCTAACTATTGAATAAATTATAAATATCTTATTTTAATTTTAAATACTAAGCTTTTTTTTATCAAACTCGTTTATTTGTTTTACGTATTTTCTAAACTAATAAAAAGGACATTTTCTGAGAGGACATTTTTTTAAAATGCGTCCCTTTTATTATTTACACGTTTTAAAAGTATAGTCAGAAATAATGTATTAATTTAAAATCTAAAAGCGCCAAAAATGCATTTGAATACACCAATTAATGTATATTACGACCTGTTCTCTTTAAATAAATGAAAATGTACTAAAAGGCCCCCCATGAACATATGACTTGAATAAATGATCCTCTGAATTGTTTGTTTGTTTTTTTGTTTCATTGATTGGATCAATTAAATAAAGCTCTTGCTATTAAAAAATATCAATTTTAATTAAAAACAATCTAGTGACGTTTACACAACCAAAAAATATATATTAGGTTATAAAAATAAATATATTAGAATAAGTATTTAAATGAATATTTACCGTTCACAATAAATATTTAACAATTATGCATTATGCTCATCAACATAAATAATATCTAGATTGCTAACTAACAGCTAAATGCCATTTGATAAAACCTTCCATTCCTTAGTCTAAAAGACAAAAAAAATATAATACTTCATCTTAGATGGTTTTAATAAAAATTAAATATTAGTTCTATCAATATAACACATGCATGCAGCTTTAAAGTTAAATTCATAATGGTTGTAGGGCCTTTTGTGTCCTAAATCAGACGATTTCAGAACGGTTACACCGAGAACTATAAGTGACCATGACAGCTACTGGTAAGATGCAGATGTTTCTATTTGTAATATCTTCCATGCTAATCGGCCCCTGGGGGAACTGGTAAGTGCACGGGTCCTGGGTTTGATTCCCGGCTGGCACCTTGGGTATTTTTTACTCATCGGGACATGAAAATATTCTCCACGGAAAGAATGTACGATTAACACATTCGAGAATCCTCTGGAAAACAATATATTAATCCTGGTTAATATTTCTACCACTGGGCTATGATTGATGTAGTTCAGATGTGCAATATTTTTATTACTATCGTTTTTATTATTAATTAATATTTTCAATAGCGTAATTTCTTGTAAATTAGCCCTTGATAATGTAGATATTCGTGTCCTATCTCGGGCCTCTCTTAATCCGAACTTATTTTTTCTCGATAACTCTTATAAGATGAGCCCTATATAGTGTCATATACACAGCGCAGACTCCAGATTGGTTGAATTCGACTTTTATAACATAACTAGCTTTTACCCGTCGCGGCTTCGCCCGCAATAAATGATAAAATCTTTTAATTTATACTAAACTATTTTGGTCGTAAATCAAACTTTATTTTTTTCAAATATCTATGCGTTTTTCTCAGTTCTAGCTGTAAATAATTTTGCCATATTTTAATTTTCACTTTTAAATATTTCGTAATAAAAGAAATATATATATTTAAGTTATCAATTATAATTTTTTTTAAATTTTTACCTTCATAATTAGTAAGATAAATAAATAAATGAAATAATATTTTTTTCTAACTACATAGCTAAAATCACATCATATTTATTATTTATTGTATGAAACTACGTCACACTAATTACTATTTACTTTAATTACAAAATATCAAATCACAAATTCTTAAATAACATAATTTCAATTACATTATAATCATATATTTATTATTAATGTAAAATCAAAGATTGGGAATAGTCCTATATGCTATTCCAGGACATACTCTACCAAACTACCAACTTTAATTCGAATCCATTCAGCAGTTTTGGCGTGATTGAGCAACAAACATCCAAACACACAAACTTTCGCATTTATAATATTAGTAAGAAAAAGCAAAACTCAGAGAGTTGTTTAAGTAACTTAATTACAACTAATTTACTTTGTAGAGGCTCTGCCTCTAATACTCTTAAGTTACATGTTTTTGTTTTATTATTTACTTATTGTTACCACATTTTAAATACTTCTCCTAGACTACTCTCATGTTTGTTATTTATTATTTCTGTCATTTATCATTAGTATGCCCTATTTTTTTATTATTCATCAGTATGTGTCATTATTTAGCTACTATCGATTATTTTATTGTGTTATTAAAGGTGCCTTTATGGTAATTGTGTACTTTTCAGTGCTGGCCTGTCATAGATAGGTCTTACGACTGTTGGCCAGCACTATAGTAAAGGTAATTGAAATTATTATTATTATTATTATTATTATTATTATTATAATCTTCTTCCAGACTTAGCACAAGGCTAACTACGCAATAATAATAATAATAAAAGTAAATACATAATATTGTTTACTCCACCTAGTTTCTTATCAGTGATAGAAATGATAGCAAACAAATCTTTGGTAGAGTTTTGGTAGAGTCTTTTTTAAGAAATCAAAACTTTTTATTTTTCCAACATCGATATTATTTTACAATTACTATTTTTATTTTATAGATATTGGTAATATACATATAATAATAATATTATTTAAAATGATAAATGGCTCATTTACACGGGAATCGAGTCTGAGACCTTTGGCTTAGTATACCAATGCTCTAACACTGAGCTATCCACTAATCTCCCGTGCAGTATATAATATAAGATTGACAGCTCTAGATAGTAGGATGTGACGGACGAATACATTAGAATTAATTTTGTAACTGATCAAAGAGGTTTATTCTTGTTGGTATTATTTGGAGTAGCATAACCACGGGGGGATAGAGGGGTCTATAGTCCCCCCTATCTAGTTTAGTATGCCTCGAGATTTATGCAGATACAAAGAAAAAATAAAATGGGGGAGGGAGGGTAAGGTATAACCAGTTAAACATTGTGAGCAATGAAAATATCAAGAGCCAACACATCCTTGTGTTGATCCTCCCTAATAGTTCTAATTGATGTTCTTGCAGTCTAGGAAGTTCTGAAGATTACGGCAGGTTCCCAATCTTCTAGATTCACACGTGGTTCTATCGAGGAATTGCACAGTGGCCAGACATTAACCTTTTATAAATAATCGGTGATTTTTTTGAAGGTATGTCTATGTGACGGCAGAGCCAATTTTAATTTAGGCCTATTTATTTATTATTTTGTTAGATCATCTTATAATATTTAAAATAAAATGATCAATTTAACAAATACCAATAAAAATACCTTCTTTAAAAAGATTCTAGATGTATACAGACTAATGGTTATGAAATTCTCCTCCAGTAGTTGGAGGGAGCTCCCTTGAGACCTCTACTTCGCAATCATGTTTACTCTACGGTTTTTTATTCGTTGATGTATGCTTAGAACTTGACCTAATAATAGTGATATAGACGTTAAAATAAAACTTACGTCCATTTTTTCTATCTCTCGATTGACATGGAAGGTCGCGTTAACGGTTGAAGTATTCACAGAGGCCATATCCAGCTCCAGTTCACTCAACTGGATGAGTGTCTCTTCAACATCAGCACAAGGTGTATCGATCTCGGTGGTAAGCTGCAATCATAGCACACCAAGACAATCAAATACTCTCACAGGGAAAATTAATTCGGTTCTAGACTGAATCTTTGATGAATGTCCAAAAATTCGCTTAAATGCTTTTAAATTTTGGAGATCGATTCTCCGGCTCTCGATTATACCTGTGAACAAGGGGATAAACGTGTTAAGCAGATTTTATCTTGTTTTATAGTGAAGGGAGTCCATGGTTAGAATTCCAGTTGGATTTACAAATGTGTTTTTGTTTCAATTTTATTTATTTATTTAGCAACGGGGAATGCCAGGCCTCCACCGTGGTTCAGATTCCACTTTAAACTGTAGGTCCTTCATTTCATCTCACAATCACCCTACCATTACACATTAGCGTAAGTGCGTATAACCCGAATGGGTAGTAAGACGCGATGCTAATAATAATAATAATATTTAGCACCACATCTTACTACCCGTTCATGTTACACGATTAAGTACTAATCACACTAATGGTAGGAATTGGGGAGTTTGAATATAGAGGAAGTGAACCCATATTTTCATGTAGGGAGAGTGTAAAATCGTTCAGGAACACCCCCAGTTCCAGTTCGACTGATATTTAAACCTTGATATCTCCGTCCTTGGCAGTCTAGCTTAACCCAAAGCTAGCATGCTAGCTAACTACGCTACCAAGGTGAGTTTTTTTTTAGGGATTTCCTGCTTTCTCTCAACGCACGTGAGGGTACATATCCTCTATATTCTAACTTTTCATCCCCACTTCATTCGTTTGGTTATGTGAATAGCTTGAAGCGTAAGTTAAACATTCTACATATAAAAAAAATCTATTTACTCGCTTATTTTTTTATATTGATACTAAATTATACATATAGTTAAAATCGTACTACAATATAAAAATGTGTTGGTGTCCTATCACTGCTTCACTCTTAAACCACTACACTCGATTGTGCTGAAATTCCACATGGCCATAACTTCGACATCCGGTAAATTATAGGTCGACTCTGGTTAGAATTTACATCTGCCTTTTTGTTTCCAGTTGGTACCAAAAGCACTACTTTTTATCTTTTTTTATCAGCTTCTGCTTATAGAATTTTTGTTGGACCAACTTTGAAAGTTTCCCGCGAAATAGATACTAATTATAAAGAACATTAAGTTCAAAGGACAGATAATTAGCTAGTATGTAATAAATGAACATCGAAGATAAATGACAGCTGTGACAAGTCCTAATTTTAATTATTATATCTTAACTCAAAACTTGTAGGCCCACAAAGTTAACACACTTAACGTCAAAAAGACCTGCTTTGGTGGCTGCAAACTCTAACGCCCGACTCTCACAATAGACTAGACTTCTGATAACGGGGAGATTGAGGTTCTAATCTCTGTCGATTGTATTGAGGGTGATTTTTTTCAAAATGGTACTTCACTCTTCATCCACACAAATGCCGGTACACTTTCTAAAAATATGATCATCCTAATCCATAAAACCATTAGCGTATTAATAGACTATACTATAACTCGAATGGTTAGTAAGACGTGGTGTTAAAAAAAAAAGATCACCAAGTCAACAATGAGATTCTTCAATTGTTTCCGAATGATTCTAACAGTCTATTTTACACATCTACCCCATTTAATTTACCTTCGTTACTGTTTCCATCCTGTGGCCTAAGTAAGTTTTTTATTCAAGTAATATATTTTCCACTACTGGCTTTCTAGACCTCTAGTAGCTGCATATGCCTTATAATCTAACTTAAGACTAGGTCAGGCACATCATCCACTGCTAGTACGTTAATAATTTATCACTGTGAAAGGGTAAACTCACATTTCACCCATGAAAACAAATGCCAGCATGCTGTAAATCGAACCTGCGACTCTTGGTACAGTAGACAAAGGTGTCAGACCACAAAATAACGTATCTGGTTGGATGGTCTGTTGTGCGTCTGATAATGAATATAGTCTTAACTAGCTCTGTTTAGGGTGAGATTAAAAACTTGAATCATTTTTAAGCTATGTTTTCTTTAATTTTAAGCTAAAATTAACAATATTTTATCAGGACATGTTTTAAGAGAATTATGCGTGATAAGGCCGCGAGATTATATACATATATATCCCTCGTATCTAAGGGATAAATTAGTTATTTGGGATTCGTAATTATATTTTGCAATAAGCCGAGTTGATTAAGCCGTGTAATTAGAGGTGTTTAAAATTGATAAATATATTTTATGTATTTTGGATACTGTTTTACAATAAACAAATGTGACCAAGCTCTGGAATTACATACATCATTTAAAGCCTTTTGTGTTTAACAATATTTAAATAATACTAAGCCACTAAAATCATGAAATAAACACATTGATACATATTTAAATTGTTCATAATAAGCATATTTAAGGCACCGTAAAGGAGCCAACCTCTTTTCACTAGACCTCTGCCACTGCACATATTCGTTAGAGAATATGGACTGCTTTTGCATACTAAAGTTAAAAAAACAAAGCCGACAACATTGGTTGATTACCAACTTTATGGAGTTGTTCCATCGCCCCAGGTGTCGCCATTGAAAGAACGGCCGTAGCCAAGAATAAAATGGCAGCTCTGCTATCCATAACGTGTTGAAACTCTTTGAAGCTCAAATAAAGAATAAAATAAAATGTTGATCAAGACTAGCAATTTCAGATGATAAATAAATGTGCAGTATTATTATATAGCCTTGAGCTGAATGCTATTCGACCTTTATGAGAAATAATAGTAATTTAAAAAAAATTGCAATGCAGGAATTAATTAGCGTGGTTGTGATACATATATACAGGATGATTTGTAATTATATACAATAAATTGGTGAAGTGTAATCTACACTGAAAAATAAAAATAATTCTCCTCACAACATACTGCTGTGACCGTTTCAACCGGGTTTGGCATAAGTTGCTTTACCGCTGCTTTCCTTAGCTCAGCCCAAGTCAAGTTTTAAAAGAATGTTTACAATTTTGAAAATAAAACGTTACAGGCCTATGCTACTACAAGCCCTGCATGAATACGATCCTGATAGGTGCCTTCAATTCTGTGAGGAGTACACAATTCGAAACTAGGTGGATCCTGAATTCTATAAACGTATATTGTGGACCGATGAAACTACTTTTTAAAGTAAATGGATGTGGTAATAGGCACAACTGTGTTTATTGGGCAACTGAAAATCTACATGCCATCGTCACTGAATAATTGAATGTACCAGATGTCATAGTTTAGGCAGGGATATGAAGTGCAGGTATAATTGGACCTTACTTATTCTCTGGAACAGTGACCTCGGTTAACTACCTGGAAATGCTTCATGAAGTACTAATCAAAATAGAGAAAAGCCCTAATTTTGAAAACATGGACAGAATTATTGGGCGGGAAGCAAGAAGGAACTTCCCGCACTTTTCACTTTCCATCCAAAAAACTTCCCGCACTTTTCACGTTCCATCCATAACTTTTTAAATGAGGAGTTCGGCGAGTGGGTAAGTACAAGAGGAACCATTTGGAGCTACCTGCAAGATCTCCAGATTTAGCCCCAGGTGACTTCTTCATGTAGTGAATAATGTAAAACGTTGTTTTTTCTATGAATTATTATTATTATTATTATTATTATTATTATTATTATGCACCGCGTCTTACTACCCGTTCGGTTTATACGTACTTACGCTAATGTGTAATGGTAGGGTGATTGTTAGATGAAATGAAGGACCTACAGTTTAACGTGGAATCCGAACCACGGTGGAGGCCTGGCATTTTTATTTATGAAACCGCATGATTGGGTCCATTTGAAATAAGTTATAGAATTTAATTTCAAGAAATATTTGAGCCATAATTGTATGATAGAATCTCTAAATCTGTATCAGATAGGTGTTTAAATTTATCAAAAACAATGGCAGTCCCCCCCAAGCAGTTATTATAACAGGTTAATTATTTTTTTATGTTTTTAAGATAAAATAGGATATCTTCCGTTTTCGGTAAAGCGACTTATCCCAAACTCTATATATCGAGACATGGAAACATTTCGGGGTAGCATAGCGCATGCGTCATTCGTCGTGTTGGAGACGTGGAGCGTAACACTCGGTTACTTTATGGGATTGAAAGTGGCCAGTAAGGTGGGGGGTTGTAGGGGGGTCAATACAAAAACTAAGAACTGACCTATTTGATTCTGATTTGCGGTGAGGAGTGACAGAATTCCATTGTCACTGCTCGTACGTATACTGCAAGTTTTCCTGTCAGACAACACCAGAATCCAAATACATATGTTGCAATAAATCGTTGACTGAGAAAAACTGATTACTTTACACCTGTGATGGTTAACACTGGTAGGCCATGACGTCACAGAACAATTACAATGGAAGAGGCAATTCTGAAATATGTGGAACGTTGACCAAATACAAGTACACTATTACTATCTGCACATCATCACATGTTGTAGACGTGCGTGTGGAGAACAGTAGATTAATAATTATTGTAACCCTTCCATTTTCAGGAGTTAAGCCAAATCTCAATTTTGAAAGCCATAGGACATTTCTCGAATGGCTAGTGCACCTCCACACTACGGATCCAAAATTCCTCAGCAGAGCACTGGCAATGGATGACGTAACATTTACCAAAAATTCCAGTGTAAGTCCCCACAACCATTATATTTGGGCCAAAACAATTCAGAATGCCATTCTGCAGGTCCGTTTGCAGTATCATTATTTCTCCATTGACGTTTGGGTTGAAGTCGTGGGAGATATTTTACTTGAACTGTATGAAACTCCTGCACGACTATGAGGAGAAAGCTACTCTCACTTTCTACAGACCGTTCTCCCTCAAGTACTGGAGGACGTTCCACTGGCAACGTGGCTGAACATATCTCTGCTTCAGAATGGAGTCGTTGCACATTATGACTATCCTGTCTGACGCAATTTGGACAGATTTTATCCCAGCCGGTGGATAGGACGCAGTGGTCTTCTGGTCATGGTGACACATGAAAGGAATTGTGTACTCTCAACGGTACATCACGAGAGAACATCTGTATAGTTCAATTTTGGATGCTGGAAATACGATCCAACATATGCCACACAGCTTTCAACGAACATGGCAGTCATGATACAGGAAAGCTGAATTGTGTTGTGAAGACAAAGGTGGACACTTCGAACATCTCCTATTAACATGCTATATTCCCTTATCTAGGACAATAAAAAAAACTTTATGGCGTAACGGTAATCTTTGTTTGACCTGTCGTTAAAGAAGCGGCCCTGGCAATATGTTGTTAAGAGATTTTTAATTTATTTTTAAGTGTCGATTCCACTGCACCACTTTATTGTATAAAATTACAAATCACCCTGTATAAAAACGAATCCACACGTATTCATGACACATGTCTATTGAGTGGAAAGTTTCCAGCTGCACGAGGTCTTCCGTTCTAGTCACCGCTCATATGAACATGCAACGTTCATAAATAACATAAATTACGATATAACATTGTTATCAAGTTCAGATTAAAACATAATATAGGTAAGAACAATGATTTAGGTTGATTTAATTTTTAAGCGTATGGCGTTTAAGTACAAACCTAATTTTTTAAAAGAAGAACATCTAATATCTAGAAATGTTAGTGGATATTCTTACACGTCATTCACATTTTAAGTCATGTGATCTGCAGTTGTCACTTTTGATAGATACTATCGTCGGTGACCTGGTGGTCTAGGTGTAAGGTGTCGGACTTCTGTGCTGGTGGCTGGGGTTCAATCCTAGGTCCCGGCACAGATTTATCTGATTACCAAACACTCCCTTCACCTCTTACAAGACATCTTGTGAATGTGAGGAATGCCAGGCCTCCACCGTGGTTCGGATTCCACGTTAAACTGTAGGTCCTTCATTTCATCTCACAATCACCCTACCATTACACATTAGCGTAAGTGCGTATAACCCGAACGGGTAGTAAGACGCGGTGCTAATAATAATAATAATAATAATAATAATAATAATAATAATAATGTACTTTAAGGGATTCCATGTATAATATTAGATTGTTAGAGGCTCCCTTTTACCAACAAATGTCTAGTTTGTACATTGTTTACATTGAGTTACGTGGATCTTTTCGACGTAAGCAAGGAACTTTGATAAAATTCAGCACGTTTGTTTAACAGACAGGGTATATTGGGATTTGGTTATAATGTATTATAATGTTAAGAGGTCATTACGTCATCAATGTGTAGGTTATAAATTGTGTACATTGTATGTCGCGTGAAGTTTCATACCTTGCCCAAAGAACTTTGAGAAATTACAGTACACTTTTACTAAACTAAGCGTACTGAATTTTATTATAAAAGGTGGGACTCTGGGTATGAGGGGAGACTTTATAATTGTTCGAAATAAATCAAATTTTGTTTCGGTTGGTACGTTTAGTACCATCTCTGTGGTCTAGTGGTCAGAATTCCTCGCTACGGGTTTAAAGGTCCCAGGTTCGATCAACTGTGCTTCCAGACTTTTTTTGAGAGTCTGAAACCGTGTCTACTCAGCCTCATGATGACAAATTAGGAGCATCTTGGAGCGAAAAACTTATGATCCCGGTCTAGAAAACTGGGATTAACGACCAGAGAGATTTTTATGTAACCTACATAACACCCTCTATACAAGGATGCTGGCAATATGGTTGCTATGGCTTGATTGTGGGCTGATGCCATAGAGGATTTGTATTATTTTTATATGCGTTTAGTTTAATATTCTACACATAGTAATCTAAAATCAACCTCAGTGGTTTAAAGTAGAGTGCTAGATTCAGTATCCAATGTTGGTGAGTTTAAACCTAGCTAGGTTTGACGGATTTTTCTTGAGCAATAAAAGTATGTAGCACAACTTTCTTCGGAGAGGAATTAAGTCCGTTGGTCCCTTGTCGACTGTGACGTGTAGAAAAACCCTCGATGATGTGTGAAAATAGCTTTCCCTGCAAATATATAGGACCTATAGTGCTCACTCATAGATATTTGCGTGTGTTGATGTAATCAGTCGGTTCATAAAGTGAACAAATACTAGAAATAAATGAAAAATTAAACTAAATATTTTTCGGATATTTTTTATGGTCGTTAATTAATTTGACCAGGACTTTTTATATTATTGTGAAAAGTTTTTGTTTTAATACCCATAAGCTCATGACAAATATTCAAGAACTATTGATATTTTAATACGTATAAAAATAAAGCAGATGCATCTTGTGAACTAATATTTTATTTACCATGGCCAAAAGAGTTGTTTGTCTTAAAACAGCACAAATACTGAATTTGACTCACGTTCTCTTCCATACCACCTTAAACACATGATAAAAAACAAATGCAATCTACTGCCAAGAAAATATCGCACTTGGAAACTGAAGTGATAGCAGCTAATGGCCCTCTATATTAAATTGCGTATTACCGAATTTTCTTACGAATTGACTAGGTACGGCTTGTGTATAGGCACTGCGGAACTGCAGCACCCCCTTTTTCCACTTGATATCATCGATAAAATTTAATATAACAAGTCATTTTTCTTTAATCCTTTATTTATTTTTGCAGTATAATAAATATTCCTTAAGCTTAATGTCATTACTTCAGTGCCACCCCCCAGTTTATGAAAAAGATACAAAAATATTTGTAGGAAGCTGTGAGCTTCACAGTGCTAACGACGTGGTGTTTGACTGTTGTGCGCATGCGCACAAAGGTGGGGTTGGGGAGGAAGGCGGGACTGCCAGGTAGAGAGAGCACTGTTGCTCTCGCAGTGCTGGCTCTGGCGTGATGGTGGAAGGAATCTTTTTTTCCTCAGCGTGTGTTGTGTTTTAAAATCGTGTACCATATTCTTGAATGGAATAAAGTTTAGAAGAGTGTATAGTTAGATTAATATTCTGCTTCCAGCTATTCTATTAGATTCATTATTTTTTCGGTTATTTTATTTAACAGAAAGACTAAATCCGCTAGCAGTACTTTCAAAGGAGAAAAATGTTCTCAATTGTCATCCAGAGATCAAGGGGAACATTATTTAACATTTTGCGCAAATTTAAACAAGAAGAATGGATTTCATTTTTAAATGAATAGATCAAGCTTGAACTGTAACAATTTAATTTAAAATAAGTAAAAAAGTTTGGTGTTTTTGTTAAGATTTTATCAAGTTCTCGCATAAATTTTCTTTTTCTACATGTTTTTTTTTTTTCCTTTTACACAATTTTAAAACAAAGGCTTCTGGAGTAGCACTCCCACAATTTTAGCTACGAACAGCCACTGGAATTGACATCTCGGAATGCTAGAAAAAGTTGATAGATCTACTTTCACCTATCCATATGTCAAGTCATGTTATCTGCAGCCAACTATATATATATATATACATATATATATAATCATTACCTATAAAATAAAACTATAATTTAGTGACATTTTTAATCAAAGTTGACTGTAAATATGTGTTGAATTTAATAAAAGGACGTGTTTCAATAACGTAAAATCATAGGAAAACCAAGACAAGATGTTATTCATCGAAGCAAGTTTTGTTGCATATGCACAGAACCTATCACTAAAGCTGGAATAAATAGCCAAGCTATTATATTTGTTAGTTAAAGTTACAGCTGATTATAGATAATAAATCATTAAAATTGTATGACACTCGGGTACGGGAATCGAACCCGGGACCCTTAACTTA
This sequence comes from Timema cristinae, assembly GCA_039000515.1. NCBI lineage: Eukaryota > Metazoa > Arthropoda > Insecta > Phasmatodea > Timematidae > Timema > Timema cristinae. Next base: position 32,769,368 of record JBCFYV010000100.1, read on the forward strand.
GTACGCCAATTCTCTAAATGCTAAGTAATCCAGGAATAGTCCCGTGCCCAGGGTCAATTTTTAGTCATATTTAAAGGCAGAGTCATTGAGGAATGTGTGAAAATCGTCATCTACATATGAACGAGCAATTAAACTCACGATATTTCAGATAATGCAGCCATTTTCGACTCAGGAGGGCTTTATGCCGCAAATATTTCTAACTGGTTACATTCCTTTGTGACCTTGAGTCACATAATTCAGATGGTTTAACTTTATTACTTTCAAACATAGTTTAAATAAAAACATAAAATTATTGTGCCCCATTTGTACCTAAAGATCACCATTTGTGATGTTAAACGTTGCCTGCAATACGTATTAATTCTCGGTGGACCGTACTTTATTTCAATTTCTCATTACTTCCCTTATCTTACCACAAATATAATTGCAATATTCGTTTATTCTTTGTTAGTGATAGTTAATGCCGAAGTTGCCTCGTTTTTTCTTTTATATTTGCGTCTGAAGCTATGATTATATTATTAGGCTTTATTTGCTCTTCCGTGTGTAAGAAATTAATGGCGTGTGTCATCGAATTACTCGTGTTATGCATGTTTTACTGTGTTTAATGGTCAAGCTGGCAGTCCATATGTGATTTCCATATTTTGTAAAATATATTTTTACTATCGTGCCTAACTGCCTGTTCAGACTTTACGCATATATACTAATTACGCTGGTGAGTTAGGGACGAGAACGGTTGAATTAAGAACAAGTGTACCCAAATTTGTGTGGAGAGAGAGGAAAACTTAGTAAATCTAAGTTGAATTTGAACACTGATCTCCCTGTCATTGGCAGTCAAGTCAATTGCGAGTGTGATGCCTTAATCCATGTGGCCACCGAAGTGGGTCTCAATTTATATTATTTTTTTTCTAATAAATAGGGTCATTATTAAATATTTTAAATGCAGGTTTATTAAAGTAAGGAAAACCTTTATTTAGAACTAGCAGAAGAACTCATCGTAACTCCTGGCAGCGCATTTATTTGTGTCCAACAGAAACGAAAATTAATGTCACTTTTCCGAAACAGTTTTTAATTAATTTAAAAGAATGTAATCCAAATTTTATAATTCCATCTTAAAGATGCATTTGTTCTTGCACAGGGGCTGTATATATTGCGAAATCCACATGAAAAGCAGACAAACTATTCCATTTATTATAATAATATATGCTTAGTGTTTATATTTTTCTACGAGCTTCATGCCATTGTTCTGGCCACTAAGGCTCTTTGGCTTCATTTGTTTCTTATAACTCTGGAGACTTTATCGGTTCAAATCCCGTCTTTATCGGTTCAAATCCCGTTCATCTCATCGATTTTTTTTATTACGTCAAGCGAAATAGTGTGAATGTTAAGTAATACGCTGATCACTATATATATAGTACCATACACTTTGTAGAGAGTCTAAAAAAACTTTAAAAATATATCATTGTGTTTTTTTCAATAACTGTGTGATTAAATTAGCTGGACAAACCTTTTTTTACAAAACATGCCGAAGTCGAAGAACAAACATAACCTAATGTGTTTATTTAATAAAAATATGGTTTTACATAGATTACTTTACTTTTTATGAATAAATCTGAGTCGCAGTAAACTAGACTGCCAAAGACGGTGAGATAGAGGCTAGAATCTCAATGCTGTATGGATGGTGGTTTTCCATTCTCCTTCCACGCAAATGTGGGTACACTTCTATAAACATAGCCTTCCTAATTCTTATAATCATTACCATAGTTAATACATAAACATATAATCCAAAATTAGACGTGGTGCTTAAAAAAATATCTGAGGCACACTGTTTATTTCTGTAGCTGAGGAAAATTTATCACGCAGTAAATTGGTTTACAGAACACATGAAAAATGTTTATGCCACTCATTAGTTTATTTTCACTGAGGGAATATCCGAGTGAAAAGGAATTTACATCGAGTGTAGCAAATAAATTGTCATGAGCCGCAAACTTTCTGCGTGCCAGTGGCCGGAAAAGAGTGGTGTATCTTTATCGGGCTTGAGAGAAAAAGAAGTAATGGGATTATGGATCTAACACATCTCATATAAATTATATGTAGATTCTGTAAATACTATACCAAGACTCTGAAATTATATATAAATTGTTACTACACAAACTGCTACTTAATAAAATGAAAGTGTTTGAATCTATAAATAAAAAAAATAAAAAACCATATCTATGTATATAATATTACTTGCTCCAGAACACACAAAGCGGTTGTTTTTCTTCTATTTAATAAATATGCCTATTTTTAATTTAGCCCAACATTTCAAGTGTGTGCGTGTGTGCATGTATGTGTGTGTGTGCATTGTGTGTGTGCATGTATGTGTGTGTGCATGTATGTGTGTGTGTACAAGCCCTTTTTTATATTCTTTTTCCAGCCGAGCCCTTATGGAAAGGACTAGACTAGCCATCAATTAGTAAATTAAATTATGCTCGAACTAAAATATATATATATATAACCCAATCTTAAAGCAAATGCAAATTTTCTTAAATATTAAATTGGTTTGATAGGGGGGAGAATGTATTTTTAGAAGAAAAATAAAAGAAAAGACAGAATTTATACAAGTAGAAGAAATTTATCCAGTAGTAAAACTATATATGAACATGACATAGAACCTCTGACAAGACATCTTGTGAATGTGGGGAATGCCAGGCCTCCACCGTGGTTCGGATTCCACGTTAAACTGTAGGTCCTCCATTTCATCTCACAATCACCCTACCATTACACATTAGCGTAATTGCGTATAACCCGAATGGTAGTAAGACGCTGTGCTAATAATAATAATATGACATAGAACTAACGCCCTCAACCCATTTATTTTGAAAACTAATTATACAGCCTATTTTCAATTTTTTCATTGTTTCTAAACCCATTACCCTTGTCCATGATCAATTTCTAAAAATATATGTTCAAATAACGAGTAAAAATAGTAAATTTCAATGGTGGATGCATATAGTTTTCACCATTAAAACGTATTTAAAGACTATAAAATCTATAAATACTGTACATACATTCCAGAAACATATTAACCCACATGGATTAAGTGTAAGGATTGCAATTAACTGGACAACCTTTGAAGGCTGTCTTTTTTTTATCATGGCATTTAACACGCACTTTCTAATAAATTCTATGAAATATTTAATAACTATTTTAATTTACTATGGCATACCTAATACTACACATCCAACTCTATAGCCTATAGGTTCACTAGTTTGCCATCAGTTAGACCCACTTTTGTGGCCACATGGTCTAAGGCATCACTTCTGAAGTATACTAGACTACTGATTATGATGGGAAAATCTAGGTTCGAATCATAGTCAAGTGTTTTTTTTCCAAAATTGTTTTCTACATTTCCTCCACACAAATGTGGGTATTTTTCATTAAATATAACCTTCTTCATTCCTAAAACTACTATTGTAATTAATTAATAAGCCTATAACACAAACGGGTAGTTAGACGCGGTTTTAAGAGATTAAATAACTTCATCGTCTCCACCAGAAGTTAAACCAGAGCTCCCTAGGAGTTGTGCTCGATTACTCTAACCACAAAATCACAGGAAGAGGTTTATTTTGATTCAAAGTAGAACTAAATAAAATTCAGAATTTGTGAAGTAACACACTTATGGACAAATTTATTGCTTAAGATGGATCTTTTTAGGACGAAATCATCTTTGCGAGCGAAAAAATAAAGGGGAAAGTTATTTTTAATGTTTTGGATTGAAATTATATGGGTAAAATTTCTCGTCAAGTAAAAACTTAAAATTAAGGGTTTAAACCTTATTAATTCCTTAAAATGGACATGTATGGAACGCGAGAAAAGGCTAGTATTTTTTCAGTTTTTATAGCAAAAAAATGTTGATTGGAGTAAATATAATATTTCTCCAGTAGAAATCTAGAGTGTAATTTTCTTCGCATGGTGATCTCAACATTCGTTGAATATCTGTTATGAGAATAGTAACAATAACTGACAACAAATTTTAAATGAAGAGAAAAAGTTGACATTAAATTCTAGGATAACCTTGAAGGATATTAAAGAACGGTTTATGTCACCATGATAAGAAAATTAAGCTCATGTTTGAACGGAAGCAATAATTGATTTATTTTAACCAAAATGATTACTTGCTATAGAAAACTGCATAGACACTGTCCTTTTCTCGCGTCCCCTACATCCCCACCTTATTCCTCAAGGCCAGAGTTGGGCACAGGCCCTTGCTTAAAACATTACATATAGTATATTTATTAACTTATTAATTTGGCTATTTTTATTTTTTTAATTGTATTATTCGATATTAGTGATGGTTGCTAGAAACGTATATAACATAACATAAAAAGCATTCGTTGGTAAATAAAAAATGAACCACTTCGTCCAAAACTAAAACATTATCTAGCTGCTATTAAAGTTTTCAAAATAATTATATTATATTCATAATATCCACAACTGTCACTTGTGATATCGTGTCAATGACTATCAATTTGAAACGAAATAAAATGAGATTTTAATCACGTTGGCAATTTTAATAATGTCATGGAATTAAATTTCCGGTCACAATCTTTTGTGAGCCAAGTTCATTGTGCAGATAAGATTGTTTAATATATATAATCTGCTTTAAATTATCTTAAATTTACAAGAAATTATATGATAACTAAAGAATGCAAGAAATGACACCGAAAGATGACTTAAGGATATAGATGATACTCATTTCTTCCTCTCTTTATTCTTCTTTATTTTGGTGTCATAAATTCGTATGTACGAGTCATGAAATAATCATGAAAAATAATTAAACATGGTTGCATAGTTTGGTAAAATAAAATCTCATTAATTTTGTCCGCAAAAAAATATACTTGCATTTTCTAAAATGTCCTTCATTCCAGAATCATAATATAAATTTGAAAAGCACCCAACTTTGTGTGCCGAATTTACATATTCCTCCCCCCTTAAATACTAGTATTAATTAATTCCTCACCATAAGATCGTTACCCACAACCCTTCTGCCATACTTTCTCCAAGGGTAGCTCTCATCAGAAAAATAAATTCTGTTTACGCTAATAAGTGGTATTATTATTATTCAAATATCATGATTAAATGAATGACCAGTCAATATTGAAAGATATTTGTTTTATAATGGATGATAGTATTACTTTTAGACCAGTTTGTGGGAATATAAGCCAGTACTTGTACCGTTGCCCAGGGGATGTCTGAATGTACTAATCGTACATCCTTTCCGTGGAGGCTCTTTTCATGTCCAGTTGAGATGATATGATGGTGAATATAAGGGTGTGGAACCAGTGAATATTCTTAACCTGGCTTAAGCTTAACTAGTCATATTCTGGTAAGTGTATAGAAAGTTCCCCTTTCGGGAGAAAACTCATGGCATCAGATGGGATTCAAACCGAGGAACCCTAGATTGGTATCCAGTTGTACTCATCACTATACCACGCGGCCAGTTTTAGTTCTATTTTTTTTAAATCAACTTATTTGACAGTTTCTCTACTCAGTGTAAGGACGTAAAGGTACTTTTGTTTTTATTGCTCTCGAATAAAATAGGACATCTATTAGTTCCTAAACCAGAGTTATCTTATTCCTCTCACACTTTTTCCCTATCCCGTTTTTTTTTAACATTTAACCCCCTTACCCTTCTTAACATTTATCCCCCCTTACACCACTAGGCCGCCGACCTATGCACCCCTCCCTTAATTCTATGGACCTGTGTGCACGTCGTACCTCCATAGTTGGAATTCCATTTGCAGGTATACCACAATGTTCATCCACCATATTCTCTTTTCTCTCCGAATTAGTTTTCTTCTTTTTGTCTTCCTTAAGTCTCAGTTTCAACGAGTCCACTCCCCCAAACGGATATCTCTAGGTAAGCTCCTGACAAATTAAATCTGTCGAAAGGAATGGAAAGTGCTCAGAATTCTGGAGGTATATAATGGTGCTGAGGAAGAGTGAGGAGGGAGAGGAAGGGCATATTAATCGTGGTCAGCAGCGCCTGCCCGGACGCCACGGAGATGAAAGGGGTCATTAGGAGCCTCTCCGCGCGCGTGCGCGCGTACACACACACACACACACACACACAAGAGATGATGCGGGTTGGTTACATCTACTACTGGCCTGAGGGTTAGGGGAAAGAACTTTACTTGTGTTCGTATTTATCTAGTTTAAATATGGATTAAATAGCCAAACTATTAGTTTCCTAGTTACGGTTATATCCGCATTTATATATTCATATTCTTTAGATTGATAAAATGACACCTTGACACGGGAATCGATCCCGGGACCATTGGCGTACTAAGCCAAAAGTCTTGTGTTTATTTCCCGTGTCCAGGTATCATTTTCCAATTTAACGAATATGATAGTAGTTTTTATAGTTTATTTAGTTAAGGGTATATAACGTACACTTTCTGCTTATTTCATCACACGACTTGCAAACTTAGAGCCATCTCTACTAACTTGCTCTTGCTCAGGGGAAAAAAACCTTAACCTTGGATTTGTACTTAGCTAGGTTTTATACAGGGTGGGTGGAAACAATTGAACGATCCATGCTGAGGAGAGTGATGGACAACGTTCTGAGATTTGTTTGGAACTCACCTGAGTGACATCTTCAAAAAGTGTAAAAGTGAAGCATGCAGTTTGCAGTTTACTTTTATTTAGCTGATGAATATTTACTTTTCAATTAAAGTGTTAGTTTTTAAGTTACTAATTGTCTAGTTTATTCGGCCCTATTCTTGTATTTTATTTTGTTAAAATATATAACACGAGCTTTCTACATAAACTGACTATATTATCACACAACTTAAAAAATAACAACCTACTCTAGTACTTGCACATGGGTCAGGGGAGAAACTTAATTTTATATAAGTGTTCTTTTTTGTTAAGGGTGTTTAGCGTGCAATATGTCTCTAAATATATATTATTTCAGCATATGACTTACAAACTAACAACCATATTCTACAACCTTTCCCATGGGTCTGGGAAAAAACTTAATATTTTATTTATGCTTAGCTAGTTTTTAGATATTTTTTAAGGAATATTTAGTACTGCTTAAAGTGATTTATACAGCACACGACTTTCAAAATAAGAACTAACACTACTATTTATCCATGGGTCAAGGAAGAAACTTTATCTTGTATTACTTATCAAGGTGGCATAGTTGGATAACGTGCTAGACGTGTTGAGCTCGACTGCCGAGGACGGGGAGCTCGAGGTTCGAATCTCGGTCGGGTGAAATGGGGGTGGTTTTTCCTAAGTGGTTTTCCACTCTCCCTCCACGAAAATGGGGCTTCTCTTCCTCTAATTCGTCCTTCCCAATTCCTAATCCATTAGCGTAGTTAGTACTTAAAGCGTATAAACCGAACGAGTAGTAAGACTTGGTGCTAAATATTATTTATTATCTTGTATTTATGTATGTTTCACTAAGCCCACTTTTGTCTTTGTACTTCAATAAGATGAGTTAAACTGCAGATATTTCTGTTGCAACCCACCTAAAAGTTGATATTTTATTAAATAATAGACTGGGCTCTAAATACATACACAACTTGGAATGGTTTGAACTTCATCGTAAAGCTCAAAACAAACAAATTAATCTGCCTTGCACAGTTGTCCATTGGTCTTTACGGTGTATATATAGAAACAAGCCACAGGTTAAAAATTGGAGTAGATCTAGTTCATTCTATTTGTTTTAGTTTTGTCTATAATGATAGAACCCTATTAAAATTTATCCAATTTGAGTAGACCAAAGTATGATTTTCTAAGAAACTGTAGTTTTAGACCCCCAAAAATAATCAACAAAAGTGATGTTTATATTTGGTTTTATCCAAACATATTATTCTTTATTCTTTAATTTAACCATAATTATGGTTAATAATACATATTAATATACTTTATCACACAAAACATTATGCATATGTCTCACAATAAACAAATCCATTATTGAATATGCTTACAACATGTGACATGCTATTGGTTGCCCTTATTCTGAGACGTCCCATTTTTCTTTCGCCTCCTGGATGGCCCAACGACCACCGACACAGGCTACTTGCTTTCCTTCCTCGTAGACCTCCACGTTCACCTTCCAGTAATTATTGATTCCTGAGCGTCTCTTGGTCACTTCCATGAGAAATGGGGCGTTTATAATGTGGTACGTACCCTAAAAAAAGAAAGGAGAAGATTTTAAAAAAATATCCCAGCGGGGAAAAAAAAGGGAGAAAGAACAATAAAAGTGTCCTGACATTCGGTGCATGACCTCACGTGTAGTATTGTCAGGTCAACACCGTAAAATAACTGCATTCACCTGCCTGGGATCAACGCTATCACGGTTACTTACATTGGTTGATGTACACTTTAGCTTGCTCTGAAAGGTATCAAACTTACCTTGATTGTTTCCACTATGGTACAGTTTATACAGAGAGTATCGTAACAAGTGGACCTACTTCAGCAGTGGACAGGAGTCACATAAATAATGGGGGAAAAAAAGATCATAAAAACATTAGTTTCCTTTGAATTTACATCAAAGATTTAATTATATTTCTGTACCTCAGAACCATTGTATCGTAAGTCCAAAAATATCGATTTTCTGGTTTCAGCTGATTATTAGTCAGAATGTTATTTTCTATCGAACCACACTATCATATATCTGCTAAAAAAATATATTTATGGATTTAGCTAGAGCTATAAGATCGTAAGTCACAATATATGTTTGAGCCATACTACCGTATATCCAGATACGATGTTTTGGTTCTAAACTGTAAGCTTAAGTGAGTGAACGCAAGTCCAGAGTCGGACTTACGTTAGTCTGACTCCTGTACTGTATTTAGTGGCTAGTAACTCAAGTTCATTATTGTCATTCTTTTAATAAGCTGTTTTACATATTCATGTGGTTAGCTCAGTTTGAGGTTATAAGGTTGGTGTTCGTTGTTTGATTGAAGTTATAGGTTATTTCAGTTAATCATTGCAGACATTTTTAGTACGTTTTAATGAGGGCTAGTGTTTTAACGTGGTTAGTTGACTAAATAATAATGACTGGACTATACAACAGTACTGTTTCAAGAAAAGGAGAACTTGACATTGGTCTTGTGGAGGGAGACCTTAGAGGACACCATACACCGTCTAATAAAAGACCTCCTGAAACCTTAGAAGTAATAAAAAGTCATATAAGAAGATATCCCACGTATGATAGTCATTATAGTTGGGAGAGGTCACAAAGAAAGTACTTAGGGAACCACTTATATATCAGCAAAATGTATAACATGTACGTTGAAGACTGCAAAATGGATGGCATCAAACCAGAAAAAAAATTATTTTCTAAGGTATTCAATGAAGAATTCAATTACTCTTTTAATTTGCCGGATAACGATACTTGTGATACGTGTGACAAGATTGATTGTTGCATAAAAAATGAAAAGTTTGCTGAAAAACTGAAAGAGCTGAAACAGCAAAAAGAGGATCATTTAGAGGAAGAATCAGTTAGATATACTTTAAAAAGGGAGGACAAGCTCAATGCCAAGGAAAGTGAAAACACAAAAGTTATTACAGCAGAGCTACAAAAGTGCCTCCCTACACCAGCATTAACAAATTCACAAAAATTATATTTAAGAAAACTATGTACACTAAACTATACAATATATGATACAACAGAAAACAAAACTCATTGCATGATTTGGGATGAGACTACTGGAGAAAGAGGGGGGAGTGAAATGGCTTCTTGCTATTTTGCTTGGGCAAGTGAAGAATTGACAAACACAAATAACCTCACAGTGTGGACGGATAATTGCAGTGGACAGGATAGAAACCTGAACATGATCTTCATGTACATGGGGCTATTTGAAAAGTCCCCACATTTAGAAGTAATAAATCACAAGTTCCTTCTTGCTGGTCACACACACATGGAGGTTGATGGGAAGCACAGTATCATTGAGAGAGCAAAGAAAAAAGTTCAGAGAAACACTATTTATACAACCAATGACTGGGTAAATTTAATTTGGACCTGTGAATCGAAGAATCCATTTGTAACTAAAAGAATGGTTTTAGAAAACTTTCTTAATTTTTTACATCTAAAGCAGAAAAATGGTCCACTTATATCAAGAAAAAAGAACACAGATGGAGGACCATTTTTGATATCTGAAGTAGTGTGGCTGCAGTTGCGAAGAGAAGATAAAGGTGTTGTTTACTATAAAACTAGTTTCAGTGAAGTCACTTTCAAAAAGGTTGATTTGAAGAGGAATAAATGATAGGCTTGACAATGCCTGAAATTCTACCTCTATTAAGAACAACAAGAAAGAAGATAAGTAATGAAAAGTTTTGGGACATACAGACTCTCATGCAGTGGGTTCCTGAAGAGTATAGAGCATATTTTGAGAGCATTCCACATGGAGATGGTGTTGGAGATTTATTTGAAGAGGATTCAACTGAACTAGAATAAAACAGGATATAACCTATCTGATTATAAACATGTTTCTTTTGCCGCCTTAATTTTATCCAATAGCACAGTGAATTATTATTGAGTAATTTTAACTAGAAAAGTTAAAATAATGTTATTATTTAATTATTAGGCCTTAGTACTATCATTACTGTTACTTTATTACCAATAACATTAATAAATCATAACTATTATTAATTATTCTACAATTTTATTAACCCCTATTACCATTTTTATCATTATGGCATAGTTGCGTAAGTCCATATTAATTGCTTGTGCTTAGAACCACAACATAGTAAGTCTATTTATTAATAAAACTAAATGTATTAAAGAAAAATTCTTCTACAGATAAAAAAAATTTGTAGACTTTTACATTTTCACTGCTAAAAAAGTTATAATAAGGATTCTCTGTCTTGCCCTGAAGCGTGAACAGAGTTGGAATATATTTTGGGCTATCCTGAAAGTGGACCAGTTGTGACTTACGATACTATGGATCTGGGTACAGATTTGTGCTTCGAGTAATGTGAAGTTACTTAACATTATAGAAGTGCTCAAAATGGCCACCTTCCGCCTGAATTCAAGAATTGCACTGTAGTGTATTTTTCAGAATATAAATTGCTGTGTTATTCAACAAATTTTTTCTTAAGTATTTTATTAGTACTTTAAATACTGAGTGTAAAAATAAATTATTATCATTAGTACCACGTCTTACTACCCATTCGGGTTGTACGCACTTACGCTAATGTGTAATGGTAGGGAGATTGTGAGATTAATTGGAGGACCTACAGTTTAACGTGGGATCCGAACCACAGTGGAGGCCTGGCATTCCCCACATTCACAAGTTGTGATTAATACACGTTTTGTCTGAGGTGAAGGAAGGGTTTGGAAATCAGATAAATCTGTGCCGGGTCGAAGGATTGAACCCCAGACCCCTAGTACAGAAGTCTGACACCTTACCCATAGACCGCCAGGTCACCCAACAACTTATTCTGAGTAATGGGTATTATGAGGGTAAATTAGAATAAAATCATTAAACGAAGGTAGATGAGAGAACTGGTAAATTGCTAATAGTAGATTTTTATTAGGAACCCGGCCGATATTAAAACCATCACCTCCCCGTTAGTGGAAATAATATATTTTTCTTAGACCATGTGACCTAAAGTTATTTTCCCAAGCATAATTCGCAAAAACTTATACATTCCCGTGCTGAATCAATAAACTAGACAAAAGCTCTTATTGGCAGTATAAATTAAGCTCATCAGCCCGAGCTCATCAGTATGTAAGTGCGATTAAAAGCTATGAGTACAGTGAACATAAACCTCCAGTGAACGTGGTGGCAAATTTAACTCTAGACTTGTGATCTCATCACCACTATGGACCTCAATGGATTCAAAATAAATCTTCAAACTTACCCTAGCCTCAAACGGCACACACCCAAATTATTTAGACCATTATGGATTAAAAATATATTACTTAGCTCAAATGGTACAAAAACTCATGAATTGAACAAATATGGATTCAAAATGGACCATCAATTTTTAACTATCCTAAAATGGCGTACATCCAAACTAATTGTAGCACTATGGATTAAAAATGAATCTTCAAGCTCAAATGTTACATCAACACCCACATACATATATTGGAAAACTATGGATTCAAAATGCCACAAATGGCACACACACACACACACACACACACATATGAACGTCCACGCAATTTTCCTAAAAAAAGGAATGTATCTGGTGAGTGAACCTATTGTAGAGTACTCACCGGCTGGATAGGGCATGAGGAGAACACGTTCCAAGGAGGTTGTAGGTTCTCACAGGCGTTCGCCACGTTCCACGTTCCTTGGTTGTAGCACTCGTACGAGTAGTCGCCATCGTTCTCCTCGCAGTTCCACATGGTCACTTTCAACTGAATCAGCAAGACACCGAACTCTCCATATATATATATATATATATATATATATACACATGTTACTGTTACTCTTTCCACTGAGTTTGCAGGCTTTAAGGTAGCATGACAGGGAATGTGTGTTTGGACGAGTTGTTTTATTCCCCCAACTTTATGAATAAAAATAAAATAAAATAGTTATGCAATTAATAATAATATGCGTGTCTGGGCTACATCACTCGTAGCGTGAATATAAAAGTGTGAAACATGTGGAAACCATTAATCCAACTTGAGCCTAACTAACAAGAACCTGGTAATAATTGGGATAGTTCCCCTTTTGGGGAAAATACCCATGGCAATTGCTATGAATCAAACCTGGGACCCTTAGAGTAGAAGCCAGATGTGCTGACCACTATATAATGGGGTCAGATTTCGTAAGTTGATTTGTTTATTTTAAATTTTTAACATAGTAATCTCAAAAGTTATTGACCATATTGGCATTTTATAATAACTGTATCAATTCATTTGTAAAGTTCATCATCAAATGCCTAATACATTACCCATGAGAAATAATCTAGAATAATACATTTTGATATTACTACATGTATTAAATCTAACTAAACAACCACCGAAATAATATTTTATTTATTTCATCTCCCGAAAAACTTTTTTTACTATAAAAAATTCCAAACATTCGGCCCTTAGCTAACATTCCTTACATCTCCCCGAAGGGCACCACCTAGGCATGTAGCATGTAGCATGTAGCATGTAGCATGTAGCATATAGCGTGTAGATAGGTGGAGCATCAAAACCAATAAAACAATTCATAATAATTTTAAAAAGTTTTGACTAAAAATATTAATTTGTTTGAGGAAGGCCAGTGCAATGTAACTATTTAGTCTTATCTCAGAACTGCGATAATTGACATGAAACGTCCTTGAAGATTAGATAATGTCACCTTTTTAATACTTTATCCAATATCAAACCTAAAAGTTAATGTTTCTTAATCCCTTTCTGACATTTAGATAACTTTAACCTTCACCGCCATATAAATAACAGACCCCTGCATAAATCACACGGGTTTTCTGCAATGCGTCATATTTCAACTTACTTGAACCGCATCTTATTTTGCACTACGTGATTTTCGAATAGAGAATCGAAATATGATTCTCCCAGACTGATTGGCCAACATCTTAATATCAGTCTTAACCCCCTGTACCATAGAAAATTTCATTAATGCTGTTGAATAGTTCTTAGGAAAAGTTTTCACTATAAATAAATCTGTATAAATTTAACAGTTAATATATAAGCATGCCGTCTAAAGAAGATTATTAAAATAAGTTGTGAAAGATGGCGTATAGAAAATAATTATGCTTAAAAACATATTAGAGAATGTAGTCCTAAAATGTAGTAATAATTTATGTGGTTTGTTGAAGATCTAGATGAGCTGTAATGTAAAGGTTAAATGCATTCAAACACTTGATTTACCAAGAGATGTTTGACCATTTTTTGAAGTAAGTCCTTGATAAATTATTATTGGGTATCAAAAGAAATGTATATCTTTATGATATATCAGACTAAACATATATATTTGTATTTTATAACAATTAACTGTATTTCTTTAGTCAAACTCATTTAATTTCATTCAAATTCTTACATTAAGGTTTCATTATTTATGTAGTTTAATACATAGAGAAGTCAGATAACTGGTTAGCTATACAACTCTTGAATAAATTATAAATATCTTATTTTAATTTTAAATACTATGCTTTTTTTTGTTAAACACGTTTATTTGTTTTACGTATTTTCAAAACTAGAAAAAAAGGACATATTCTGAAAGGAAATGTTTAAAAAATGGGTCTGTTTAAATATTAGGTTTTTTTTTTGTCAAACTCATTTATTTGTTTTACGTACATTCTAAACTAGAAAAAAGAACATATTCTGAGAGTTTTTTTTTAAATGCGTTCCTTTTAAAGTATACGTGTTTTACAACATTAGTCAGAAATAATGTATTAATTTAAATGTTAAAAGCGCCAAAAATGCATTTTAATACATACACAATTAATGTGTATTACGACCTAGTCTCTTTAAAGAAATAAAAATATACCAAAATGTACCCCTGAACATGTGAGTGGAATAAATTAACCCCTGAATATATATATTTTTTTGTTTCAGTGATTGGCAGAATTTAATAAAGCTCTAGCTATAAAAAAAAATATTAATTTATTGTAAAAACAATCTAGTGACGTTTACACAAACAAAAAATATATGTTAGAATAATTATTTAAATGAATATTTACAGTTCACAATAAATATTTAACAATTATGCATTATGCTTACCAATATAAATAATATCTAGATTGCTAACTAACAGCTAACTGCCATTTTATAAAACCTTTCATTCCTTAGTCTAAAAGAAACAGAAAAAATATCAATACTTCATCTTAAATGGTTTTAGTAAAAATGAAATATTAGTTCTATCAATATACCACATGCACGTAGCCTTTTAATTAAATTCATAATTGTTGTTAGATTAGGGCCATTTGTGTCCTAAATCAGATGATTTCAGAACGGTTACACCGAGAACTATAAGTGACCCTGACAGCCATGGTTAGATTCAGTTGTCTCTATTTGTAATATCTTCCATGCTAATCGGCCCCTGGGGGAACTGGTAAGTGCACGGGTCCTGGGTTTGATTCCCGGCTGGCACCTTGGGTATTTTTTACTGAAAGGGAAATCACACTAACGGTCACCAGAATTTGGTTAGTTAGGCTTAAGTTAGGTTTAAGAGTTTCCACTGGTTCCACACCCTCATACCATCATATCATCTCATCGGGACATGTAAAGATTCTCCAAGGAAAGGCTGTATTATTAACACATTCGAGAATCCTCTGGAAAACGTTATATTAATACTGCTTAATATTTCTACCACTGGACTATGACTGATGTAGTTCAGATGTGCAATATTTGTATTACTATCGTTTTTATTATTAATTGATATTTTCAATAGCGTAATTTCTTGTAAATTAGCCCTTGATAACGTAGATATTCGTGTCCCTTCTCGGGGTTCTCATAATCCTAACTTATTATTTTTCGATAACTCTTATAAGATGAGCCCTATAGGGTGTTGTATACACAGCGCTAACTCCAGATGGTTGAATTCGACTTTTATCACAAAATAAAAGCAAAACTCAGAGAGTTTATTTAAGTAACTTAATTACAACTAATTTATTCTGTAGAGGCTCTGCCTCGAATACTTTAATTAACCACGGGGGCTGACGGGGCTTGAGCCCCCCCCCCCCCCCCTATCTAGTTTGGGGATGCCTCGAGATCTATGTAGATCCAAAGAGAAAATAAAATGGGGGCGGGAGGATAAGGTATAACCAGTTAAACATTGTGATCAATGTAAATATAAAGAGCCACACATCCTTGTGTTGATCCTCCCTATTAGTCATAATTGATGTTCTTGCAGTCTAGGAAGTTCTGAGGATTACGGCGGGTTCCAAATCTTCCAGTTTCACACGTGGTTCTATCGAGGAGTTGCACAGTGGCCAGACATTAACCTTTTATAAATAATTGATGATTTTTGTGACGGTAGCCTATCTGACGATTAAACCAACTTTAATTTAAGCTTATTTATTTATTTTGTTAGATCATCTTATAATAGTAAAAATATTGATGATCAATTTAACAAATACCAATAAAAATACCTTATTTAAAAATCTTCTAGGTGTATACAGGCTAATGGTTACCAAATTCTCCTCCAGTGGTTGGGGGAACCCCCTTTAGACCTCAACTATGCAATCCTGCCTACGCTACGGTTTTTTATTCGTGGATATATGCTTCTAGCTTAAACTAATAATTATTGTGATATAGACGTTAAAATAAAACTTACGTCCATTTTTTCTATCGCTCGGTTGACTTGGAAGGCCGCGTTAACAGTTGCAATATTCACAGAGGCCATATCCACCTTCAGTTTACTCAACTGGATGAGTTTCTCTTCAAAATCAGCACAAGGTTTATCGATCTGGGTGGTGAGCTGCAATCATAGCAAACAAAGACAATCAAATACTCTACAGGGAAAATTAATTCGGTTCTAGACTGAATATTAGATGAATGTCCAAGAAAAAATGCTTTTAAATTTTTTGGAGTTCGATTCTTCGAATCCCGATTATACCTGTGAACAAGTGGATAAAGGTTTTGATTCCGTTTTATCAAGTTTTATAGTGAAGGGAGTTCATGGTTAGAATCCCAGCTGGATTTACTGAGGTGTTTTTGTTTCTATTTTATCTATTTATTTAGCACCACATCTTACTAACCGTTCAGGTTACACGATTAAGTACTAATTACACTAATGGTAGGAATTAGGAAGTTTGAATTTAGAGAAAGTGAACCCACATTTTCATGGAAGGAGAGAATAAAATCGTTTAGGAAACCCCAACCCACCACCACCACCACCACCAGTTCCTCCGACAGAGATTAGAATCTTGATATCCACGTCCTCAGCAGTCTAGCTTAACACGAAATAGCGTTCTAGTTAACTACGGCACCAAGGTGCGCTTTCTCTGAACGCACGTGAGGGTACATATCCTCTATATTCTAACTTTTCATCCCCACTTCATTCGTTTGGTTATGTGAATACCTTGAACCGTGAATTAAACATTCTACATATAAAAGGTATATATACTGTTCTTTTTTATATTGATACTAAATTATACATATAGTTAAAATCGTACTACTATGTAAAATGTGTTGGTGTCCTATCACTCCTTCACTCTTAAACCACTACACTCGATTGTGCTGAAATTCCACATGGCCATAACTTCGACATCCGGTACCTTATAGGTCGACGCTAGTTAAAATTTACGTCTGCCATTTGATTTCCAGATAGTGACCAAAAAACACTGTTTTATAATTTTTTTATCAGATTCTGCTTATAGAATCTTTGTTGGACCAACTTTGAAAGTTTCCCATGATATAGATACTAATTATAAAGCTCATTAAGTTCAAAGGACTGTAAATTAGCTAGTATGTAATAAATGAACATTTAACATAAATGACAGCTGTGACAAGTCCTAATTTTAAATATTATATCTAAACTCAACACTTGTAGGCCCACAAAGTTAACACACTTAACGTCACAAAGACCTGCTTTGGTGGCTGCAAACTCTAATGCGCTACTCTCACACTATACTAGACTTCTGATAACGGGGAGATTGAGGTTTTAATCTCTGTCGAGTGTACTGAGGGTGATTTTTTTCTCAAAATGGTACTTCACTCTCCCGCCACACAAATGCGGGTACACTTTCAAAAATATGATCACCCTAATCCATAAAACCATTAGCGTATTAATAGACTATCTACAACTCGAATGGTTAGTAAGACGTGGTGTTAAAAGCAAAATATCACCAAGTCAACAATGAGATTCTTCAATTGTTTCCGAATGATTCTAACAGTCTATTTTACACATCTACCCCATTTAAGTTACCTTCGTTACTGTTTCCAGCCTGTAGTCTGGGTCAGTTTTTTATTAAAGCCATATATTTTCCACTACTGGCTTTCTAGACCTCTTAGTAGCTGCATATGCCTTATAATCTAACATAATACTAGGTCAGGCACATCATCCACTGTTTGTGCGTTAATAATTTATCACTGTGAAAGGGTAAACTCACATTTCACCCATGAAAACAAATGCCAGCCATGCTGTAAATCGAACCTGCGACTCTTGGCACAGTAGACAAAGGTGTCAGACCACAAAATAACATATCGGTTGGTGTGTCTGTTGTGCGTCTGATTATGAATATAGTCTTATCTAGCTCAGTTTAGGGTGAGATTAAAAACTTGAATCAAATTTAAGATATGTTTTCCTTAATTGTAAGATAAAATTAATAATATTTTATTAGGACATTATGTTTTACGAGAATTATGCGTGATAAAGCCGTGAAATTATATACATATATATCCCACATAGCTAAGGGATAAATTAGTTATTTGGGATTCGTAATTATATACTGCAATAAGCTGAGTTGACTAAGCCGTGTAATTAAAGGTGTTTAAAATTGATAGATCAATTTTATGTGTTTTGGATACTGTTTTACAATAAACAAATGTGACCAAGCTCTGGAATCACACACAGCATTTAAATTTAAATAATAAATTTAATAAATGGGGTTGCCTTTTGTATTTAACAATATTTAAATATTACTAAACCACTAAACTCATGAAATAAACACATAGATACATATTTAAATTGTTCATAATAATCATATTTAAGGCACCGTAAAGGAGACAACCTCTTTTCCCTAGACCTCTGCCACTGCACATATTCGTTAGAGAATACGGACTGCTTTTACATACTAAAGTTAAAAAACAAAGCCGACAACATCGGTTGATTACCAACTTTATGGAGATGTTTCATCGCCCCAGCTGTCGCCATCGAAATAACGGCCGTAGCCAAGAATAAAATGGCAGCTCTGCTATCCATAACGTGTTGAAACTCTTTGATGCTCAAATAAAGACTAAACTAAAAAGTTGATCAAGACTAGAAATTTCAGATGATAAATGTTCATTATTATTATTATATAGCCTTGAGCTGAATACTATTCATCCTTTATGAGAAATAATGGCAAATTTATATATAAAAAAGCCATTGTAATGCAGGAATTAATTAGTGTGGTTGTGACACATATATACAGGATGATTCGTAATTACATACAATAAATTGGTTGAGTGGAGAATCTAGACTGAAAAATAAATCACAACATAGTGCCGAGACCGTTTCTACCGAGTTTGACATAAGTCGCTTTACCGCTGCTGTCTTTAGCTCAGTTTACTGTTTCAAAATGTCAAGTTTTAGATGAATGTTGGGTGACCTGGCGGTCTAGTGGTAAGGTGTCAGACTTCTGTGCTGGCGGCCGGGGTTCAATCCTCGGTCCCGGCACAGATTTTTCTGATTACCAAATCCTTCCTTCACCTCTGGCAAGACATCTTGTGAATGTGGGGAATGCCAGGCCTCCACCGTGGTTCGGATTCCACGTTAAACTGTAGGTCCTTCATTTCATCTAACAATCACCCTACCATTACACATTAGCGTAAGTGCGTATAACCCGAACGGGTAGTAAGACGCGGTGCTAATAATAATAATATTAATAATAGATGAATGTTTAAAAAAATTGAGAATGAAACCTTACAGGCCTATGCTACTACAAGCCCTTCATGAAGACGATCCGGATAGGCACCTTCAATTCTGTGAAGAATACACAATTCAAACCAGGCGGAACCTGAACACTATAAACTTTTATTGTGGACTGATGAAACCACTTTTAAAATAAATGGACGTGGCAATAGGCGCAATTGTGTTTATTTGGCAGATGAAAATCTACATGCCATCGTCACTGATTGATTATATTTACCAGGTGCCACGAGTTTAGTCAGGGATATGCAGTGCAGGTATAATTGGACCCTACTTATTAGATGGAACAGTGAGCACGGTTAACTACCTGGAAATGATTCATGAAGTAATCATCAAATTGGAGAAAAGCCATATTTTTGAAAACATGATGGACAGGATTATCGGGCAGCAAGAAGAAACTCCCCACACTTTTCACTTGTTGTCCATAACTTTTTAAATGAGGACTTCGGCGAGTGTGTAGGTAAAAGAGGAACCATTGAGTGACCTGCAAGATCTCAGGATTTAGCCCCCTGTGACTTCTCCATGTAGTGAATAATGTAAAATGATGTTTTTTCTATGAAACTTATTATTGGGTCCGTTTGAAAGAAGTTATATAATTTAATTTTAAGAAATATTTGAGCCAGAATTGTATGATAGAATCTGTAAATCTGTATCAGAGAGGTGTTTAAATGCATCAAAAATAATGGCAGTCACTCCAAGCAGTTATTATAACTGGTAAATTAATTTTTTATGTATTTAAGATAAAATAGGATCTCTTCCATTTTTGGTAATGCGACTTATGCCAAACTCTCTATATCGAGACATGGAAACATTTCGGGGTATCATAGCGCATGCATCATTAGTCATGTTGGAGACATGGAGTGTCACACTCAGTTATTTGCTGTGATTGCAAGTGGCCAGTAAGGTGAAGGGGCAAATACACAAATTAGGAACTGACCAATTTTATTCTGATTTGCGGTGAGGAGTGACAGAATTCCACTGTCACTGCTCGTACGTATGCTGTACGTTTTCCTGTCAGACAACACCAAAATCCAAATACATTTTTGGCAATAATTTGTTAACTGGGATAAACTGATTGCTTTACTCCTGTGATAGTTAACACTGCAAGGCCGTGACGTCACAGGACCATTACAATGGAAAAGGCAATTCTGAAATATGTGGAACGTTGATCAAATACAAAGTACACTCTGACTATCTGCACGTCACCACCTGTCACATACGTGCGTGCGAGGAACAGTACATGAATAATTATTGTAACTCTTCCATTTTAAATCTGTGCAAGAGTTAAAGCCAAATATCAATTTTGAATGGCATAGGACATTTCGCGAGTGGCTGGTTCACCTCCACACTACAGATCCTAAATTCCTCAGCAGAGTACTGGGAATGGATGAAGCATCATTTACAAGAAATTCCAGTGTCAATCTCCACAACCAGCACATTTGGGCCAGAACAAATTAAAATACCATTCTTCAGGTCCATTCGCAATATCATTATTTCTCCATTTACGTTTAGGTTGAAATCATGGGTGATATTTTATTTGAACTGTTTGAAAATCCTGCAAGACAATGAAGAGAATACTACTCACACTTTCTACAGAACTTTTCCCCCAAGTACTGGAGAACGTTCCACTGGCAACGTGGATGAACATGTGGCTGCTTCAGAATGGAGTCACTGCACATTATAATGATCCAGTCTGACGCTATTTGGACAGATACTATCCCAGCCGGTGGATTGGACGCAATGGGCTTCTGGTCAATTTGACACATGAAAGGAATTGTGTACTCTAAACGTACATCACGAGAGAACATCTTTGGAATGCTGTTGCTGCTAGAAATACGATCCAAGATTGCCACACATCTTTCAACGAACATGGCAGTCATGATACAGGGTACTAAAGTGTGTTGTGAAGGCAAAGGTGGACACTTCGAACATCTCCTATGAACATGCAATGTTCCCCTACCCAGACCAATAAATAAACTTAACGTAACGGTAATCTCTGTCTGACCTGTCGATAAACAAGCGGTCCTGGCAATATGTTAAGATACTTTTGGTTTATTTTTCAATGTCGATTCCACTGCACCACTTTATTGTATAAAATTACAAATCATCCTGTATATAAAAACTAGTCCACACGTATTCATGGCATATATCTATTGAGTGTAAAGTTTCCGGCTGCATGAGATCTTCCGTTCTAGTCACCGCTCATATGAACATGCAACGTTCATAAATAACATGAATTACGATGTAACATTGTTATTAAGTTCAGATTAAAAACATAATATAGGTAAGAACAATGATTTAGGTTTATTTAATTTTAAAACGTATGGGGTTTAATTACAATTTTTTTTTAAAAGAAGAACATCTGATATCTAGAAAAGTAAGTGAATCTACTTGCACTTTATTCACATTTTAAATCATGTGATCTGCAGCTGTCAATTTTGATAGGTACTATCGATAACTATAAAATAAAAATAAAAAAATAGTAAAATGTTATTTATTTTGGATGTTTTAAATAGATAGCTAATATTTGAAGGGCACTAGCAACTCCTTTATCTATCTTTAAAAAAACAGTTAAAGACAGAAACTCTTAAGTAAACTAAGATAATGATATACGTACACTCCAGATTTATTGCACATTTAAAACCTCAAAGCGACAATTTCGCAATGAACTTTATTTCCCAGTGATGATAAAGAAGTTGATGGTTCCAATCCCAGCTGCGGGCAGTGAAATGGTTTTCCAAATGTTTTCCATATGTTTTCCATATTTTTCTAAATGTTTTCTTTATACTCCTCCACTAATGGCGGTGAACGTCCTCTAAATTATCCTCCCAATACCTTTCTCATTAATTAAGCTGTTAAATAATAAAATTCCTGTTTTAAAACGCATGAGCTAAAGAAAATCATACAAAACGAACAAAAAAATGTAATATCTTCCCAGTTAATCTATTTCGAACAGTTTTAACTGGCTAGAGCTTAATCGTATATAAACTATAGCTCATCCGAGTAGATATTTTGTTTTAAACAAGCCAGTAGCATCTATTTGGCCGCCTCTCTGGTTAGTGGTCAGAGTTACTGGCTACATATCTAAGGTCTCTGGTTCGATCTCCAGCGCTTCAAAAATTTATCTGTGGAGTAATGGGTCTAGAACGTAGTCAAACTCAGCATTGAGAGGACCAATGAGGAACTACATGAATATAATAGTAGCAGCTCTGTTTAGAAAACTGAGATTATAGGTTTGAGGGTTTGTAGTGCTGACTAAATGACAGCCTCGTTCCTCAGATGTTTGTACTATCGTCTTCAGAAAGGGCGGCCGTTCGGACGGTATAGCCACTCGCGGGCTCAAGTCATGGAGAGTAGCATTTTAAGTAATAAGTTTTAATTTTATTTCCTGGAAATAATATGAGACAAAACCACTTTTTTACTATCCTTATCATAAATTAAAGTTTAAAATTTAAATATAACATTCTAAAAATATCTGTATGTCTTCTAATTTGAAAGCTAACATAACATAATTCATTAGTAACAGACTTATCGCCTACTATACAATATAACTAGGCTGACAAATTATCGTTTCGTGATAGCCAAAATCTTTCTATTATAATTTTAAAATTATATTTTGACTTAATTGAACCATAAAATTTAAATTAAAGTATGTTATCAAGTACCTACATAATTATTTTAAATAAATAAATGCTCGCAGTTTTTTTTTTAAATATTCAAATAAATTAAAACACACGAAGTCTTTCATTTACAAATATGAACTGTGTTTATTTTAAAATATTCGTATATTTTAAAGCCTACTTCCCTCCCCGGTGATGTAATTGAATGAAATGTAAATCCTTCTTATTGGTTAGTATAAATCTCATAATACACCAATTGCTGTCTCAGCAAAATAATGAGGAAGAGGGATAGAAGGGGGGAGTGGGGGTTATATTTGAAAGGAAGAAGAAAAGGGAAGAATTGTTGGAAGGTACACTTTTGAGCTTGTTTCCATTTGCTGAGCATCCAGCAATTTGAGAAATGGCGGAAGAGTGTCTTATCTTCCGTCTTCTGGCATTTATTTTTAAATATTACGTTACAAACCAATGGGTCAATTTTTGTTGGATTATTCCACAATTGAGGTTCAATCACTGAAAAATATATCATTAAGGCCTACAAACAAATAATTATTTTCAGTTATTCTTTTCTTACATGTAAATGAAAAGTAAAGGGGCTTAAATTGCCTGGATTGAATAAAATAGAATCCACCGTGTCTTAACACCCATTAGATTATCCTAATTTTAACCACGGCTACGGGGTAAAAGATGAGTAGAGTAGAATTTTGGAGGAATATATCTGCATATTCTTAAATGTAGAGTTAGTAAAAAATTAATTAAATTACACCCTCAGCATACATGGACGGGAATTGAATCCTGACCTCCTCATCACTGGCAAAACAGACTATATAAGCTTAACATGTTGTCCATGTGTCCACCAATGTTTCTCTATAGATATTTAAATGGTGCTAGAAAAAAATATTAAGTCTAAACATAACAAATACATTTTATGACCAAACGAAATCATTTAAGACACATCCCAATAATGTTAAAGACACATCAGAGACTATTATCAGCAGGAAAGGGCAGAACATTTTGAGTTGAGTGTAGCTTAATTCCACTTAATAATAGGCCTGATATGGCTATTAAATTATTGATATATTCTAGGAGTTTCAAATGAGAAATTTTGGATCTACAATTTTCTGTTGAGTGTAAGTGGCCTTTGCTCTTTCATTCTTCTTTTAATGTTTAAATGAAATTTGCTATATATAAAGTTATTATTATTATTATTATTATTATTATTATTATTATTATTATTTGACTGGTATCTTTGCATTGAATATG
Source organism: Timema cristinae (assembly GCA_039000515.1). Lineage (NCBI taxonomy): Eukaryota > Metazoa > Arthropoda > Insecta > Phasmatodea > Timematidae > Timema > Timema cristinae. Next base: position 32,793,783 of record JBCFYV010000100.1, read on the forward strand.
AAATGTGTAAGCTTGAAAGTGTGGCTGTATATGTGTATAATATATATACATATTTATAACTTATGGTCTAGTTTTAATAATTGTTCGTGCATGTAACAGCGTGTGGTACCTTATGCCCCTTTGATTCAAAAGAGTGTAATTTCTGCAGAGGAAGAGAAAAAGCGTTGGTAAGATTAAAATTGGCTGAGTGTGCTTGGGTTTCATTATGTAAAGCATACCCCTACCCTCCTATCCGAGAAAGTCCGAATAATTTGTGACTGGTGAGATAAGAATTTAATTCATAAAAAATAAAAGAAAAAAGGAGGGTAAAAAAACCAGAAGATAATGAAGATTTGGATGTTTAATTATTTTATTTTTTAAATTATCATGTAAAAATTAATATTAAAACACATAAAGGGATAAATATTTTAGTAATGATTAAAAAAATATGTTTCTTAGCGATTTATAATTGAAATTAAAAACTTACAGGCATATTAGAAGTATTAAATTTTTTTAAATCAAAACTTAATGGTTCACTTTAAAATGAATAATCCTGTACTTACTACCATGTATTAATAATTTTCATTGTTAGTTACAGAAGTTTCTTTTAAAAGTGAAAATAAATAATGTAAAAAAATATATTTTGGAGTTAATACCTTAGACCATTACTAAATGTAAACATTGTTATACTTTTCCCATTTGCATTTTCAATTATAGAAGTATAAGCGAACCATTATAGATTTACTTATACATTAGAACAGATTTGTAAGCTTTAAACGTACATATAATGAATTCTAATTTTTGAATTTATTAAATTAAAGGGGGGGAAATTTCAATAATAATATTGAAATAAGTAAAGTTCTGCACATCGGCAACTTTATTTAGAAATAAAATTAATCTCTAAAGTTTTTCTGTAAGTTATAAAAAAAATTGTAGTTAAATGATGGAATAAAAAAGTGTATTGAGTAAACCAAACACACGGCTATACAAATATATAGAATATACTATTATTTCTGTATATTTCGCATCCTACTAATTGGCAAATCTATTCGCATTAACACTAATTAGGCAGGGATAAGTAAAGTAGAATTTAGAGAAAACTTACCCTTATTTTCTGAGAAGGAAGAGTGGAAAACAACACTTAGTACATTAGTATTATTATTATTTATTATTAGCACCGCGTCTTACTACCCTTTCGGGTTGTACTCACTCTAATGTGTAATGGTAGGGTGATTGTGAGATTAAATGGAGGACCTACAATTTAACGTGGGATCCGAACTACGGTGGAAGCCTGGTATTATACCCTTAGTAGACCCAACCTGAACTATGTCACCTTCAAACCTAACCAAATTAAACTCACACGGCTACCGGTGTAAATCACAATTTAAAAATTAATGTTATTATAATTCTAACACCTAACACTAAAAATCGAAAAAAAGCTTGAATTCCCAATAATTATTTTAGCACCGTGCTATACTCTTATTATTAATTACTCTAATAGTTTTATAGATTAGTAAATTTAAATTTATATGAAGTGTGCCCGCATTTGTGGGTAGAGTGAACGGAAAACCATTTTGGAAAAAGCTCAGTATATTCAACCTATATTCGAACCTCGATCTCCCCGTCATCGGCAGTTTAGTCAACTGTGAGAGTAGCGCGTTAGACCATGTGACCACCAAATATAGTAATACTTATTTTAAAGAGCCGTTATCTCGACACCTAGATACACTTACACACATGATATAATTTACACCCCCTCTTTGAATCAAAACATAGTCACAGCTTGTAAGAATGCAACATTTTCAATTTCGAAACAAATACAGACTTTTTCTTCCTAGCTCGAATCGAATTCAAATATAATATTTTAAAATGAAAATATTTCTATCTGTACCTGAATCGAATTACCTTTTTCAGTCAAATTTGTTAAATAAATTCCATCGTATGGAAAATAAGGGATGTATTTATATTCTACTGGTCCAATCCAAACCAAATATTTGATGATAGGTTTGGTAATATCTAATCAAATACGAATACTAATCATATTAGGATCCATATTGTCAAAGGTTTGTTTAGACTTTAACCTGATTCTCACATCATAAATCAATTACCCATGATGTTCTTGAGGTAGAAAAAATTCATCTATTATTAGGAGTGAGCGAGTACTCAAAAACTTAAGTTCGAGTAGAGTTTTAGTAGCTGTTTAAGCTCGACTAGAAGATTTTTACAATAATAGGAAAATTTAAGTTACAGAAATTTTTTCTCTCTTTCGAGAAAATTAATTAGTTTGAGTAATTTTATTTAGTTTTAAAATTTGGTTTCATAGCAAATAGTCACTAAATAACTTATTTTTCCAATTGAAAAAAATCTGTAGGATTATATTTAATTTATTTAAAAATTCAAAATTGTGTGATATTAATCTATTTCACCAAAAAAATCTAATTACAAAAAAAAGTGTTTATTTATTTATTTAGGGTTTATGCATGGTTCCACACCAGAATTTCAACTTTAAATACTTACTGTACAAATATTGATCAGTGATCTACCACTCAAACTTGAAAAACCCCTCAAAAATCCCTAATCACACACCCTTATCTATTATACAATATTGTTTATTCACAATAATTAAAGCCATATCGAGTGGTTCAAAGTACTAGACTCAAATTACCCTCTCGGTTACCATTGACTAGGAAATTCTAGCTTGAATCTCAACTACGTTCTTTGGAAAAACTTTTAGGCACAAGATTTTTAAATATCTACCTTCTTTCTCCAGATTAAAATGAATGAATTTTTTTAAATACTAACCTCCTTTTCCCTATCACATAAATTAGTTGTTAATAACTCTTCTGTTTGACACATAAATATAAATGGTGCGGTACACCACACTTTCCTTAATCTTAAAAAAAGATTATTATTATTATTATTATTATTATTATTATTATTATTATTATTATTATTATTATTATTAGCACCGCGTCTTACTACCCGTTCGGGTTATACGCACTTACGCTAATGTGTAATGGTAGGGTGATAGTGAGATGAAATGAAGGACCTACAGTTTAACGTGGAATCCGAACCACGGTGGAGGCCTGGCATTCCCCACATTCACAAGATGTCTTGTCAGAGGTGAAGGAAGGGTTTGGTAATCAGATAAATCTGTGCCGGGACCGAGGATTGAACCCCGGCCGCCAGCACAGAAGTCTGACACCTTACCCCTAGACCGCCAGGTCACCTTAAAAATAGAGATAGTTATTAAAAATTCGTTGGATTGGTGAAACGAAATAACATATAATTGTTGCATTAACACGCCGTCAATAAGCATAAATTAAATAATATACAATGTTACAGAAGCATTGAGTTAAGAGTAGCATCTCTATATATATTATTTATATATATATATATAATATTATTTATATATATTATTTATATATTTTTATATATTTATATATATTTATATATATACACGTGATAATAAAATTAGTAGTGACTTTCAAATTTATTTCATTGGTTCAATTTATTGAAGGGGGGCGCGCGCCCCCGTCCTGGATCCGCTCCTGATACAGCAAAGATGTATTTCTCTCATTTTAGACTCCATAGGCAATACTTATATATTTTATTTGTCAAAATGTATAAAAGAGAAATTTATAAGCAATACGATAACCACAAGATGTGAGTCCCCTAATAAAATGCCAACAAGTTTAACCGGAAGTCAAAATTTTAATACGAGGTGTTGACCCATGGGAACCCATTATCGATATTTTGTATTGATCCAAATATACAAATGAATACGTTAATTTTTTTTAAATAAAATTATTAAATTTAAAACGGTTAGTCAAAAAAGCTGTACGTATTTATAGCGAAATTTGTTCTCGGGTTTTCTATTGTATATTATATTACGAATTTTGAGTAAATATCTCCATTTTTAAATTATAGATCGAGAAAGTTCGTGCGGAGTTGCGTACCATTTATTTCTTTAACCTCTTAAGGGAAATGTTTGTACAGTAATGATCTATCTTTATCATTTTAGACTATTACTCACCGTTTTTATTGGTCTAAATTTATCTTTGAGGAATTTAATAAAAATGCTATAACCATAAGATGTGTAACCCCTAATAAAATGTAAAAAAATTTAAATGGAAGTTGACATTTTAATACAAAGTATTGAACCTTGTAGACCCAATATTGATCTACGTTTTCCTTTTTCTGTCCAAATATACTAGGGAGGATTTAATTCTTTAGAAATAAAATTATAAAATTTAAATCTGGGAGTCAAAAAAGGTTTAATGATAAGTATAACACAATTTTTGTTCGGGTTTGCTAGTGTGTATTATTTCGTTTCACATAAATTACGAGTTTTGTGTAAATATCTCAATTTTTAAACAATGGAAAGAGTAAGTTTGTGTAGAGTTTCATACCATTTATTTCTTTACAATACAATACTCTACGAGGGATCAAGAAAAGTTAAACATAGAAATTATGATCCAAAACAATATTTCGTGAGACAAGTTAAATGATTTGTTCATTTTAGGCATTTTAGTTTCTGAACAGTCACTCTTGACGTATATTTTATCTATATTTAAAGAAACTACAGATTAGATAATAATGAATTTAGTGTCAAATAAATAATTTTCAATAGTGGTAACTTTAAACTGCTTTAGTATTAATAAATTGACAAATCGCAAACTGATTTAGGTAATACTTAAGTGTCCCCCATTTATAATCTTCCATTCTTTTAATGACCATGTTTATAAATAGTGTTTATCAGAAATAACACACCTTTCTTGTAATGAACGTAAAATCAATTTAAAATACATCAAAACATTTGGTTGCAATCCTTTTGCCAATGCACGCCGATACCAAAGGGCCAAGTGCCAAGTTTATAATTCATATTAAGAGGGTTCCCAAGGTAAATGACTTAGCACAACTATCATTTGATCAAATTGTGTCAAAATTCGCAAAAATAAATAAATAAATGTTCCTTTGAGATTAATAAATTACCGTAAAGGCGGAAATTTGGAAATCTAGATTTTTCTCTAACCCTTATAAAAATTGTGTACCGCGCATTTATATATATATTGATTTGATGACACACGTCTTTTTATTTTACTAATTAAAAGAATGTATACTAATTTTTTGCGTCGAGTACTACTATTTATTCGGATTATACCCATATGTACTAATGAGTCGGAGATAATGAGACTAAATTTAGATAAAAGTGTATCCATATGTGTATGGGGGACCAGTGGAAACACCATTTAGGGGTAAAATCTCATATACCTGACTGGGATTTGAACCATAGTCTCATCATTGGCAAACCAGTTAATTGAGAAGGTGATTCCTTAGAGTTGTGACATAACAGACCTTTCCCTTGGCTATTTTAGTAATTTTTCGTAAATTTCAAGTGTACATATTATTCAAATATGAACACATAGAGCTTGGAAATTCAGCCAACAATACCGTATTTCCATAAAGTTTGTTTTATAAAAACGAACACAGCATCTGAACGTTCTATTAATCTAACAGAACATGGAAATATATATATAATCAATTGGAGTTAATATATTGGATCTGATTGCCAAACCCTTCCATCGCATCTGACAAAACGTGTATTAACCACAATTTGTGAATTTGTGAATGTGTGGAATGCCAGTTCTCCACCGTGGTTCGGGTTCCACGTTAAAATGTAGGTCCTCCAGTTCATATCACAACCACCCTACCATTGCGTATGTGCGTATAACACGAACGGGTAGTAATAAGCGGTGATAATAATAATAATAATAATATTAATATTAATAATATATTGGAGCCTTACTAGTGTGGGATAGTTAATCCTTTCCATTTTCTTTGAGATGGACAATATTTACAAACCGTATTTAACTTATGGAGGCCATTGTCTTTATTGTGTTCAAGTTGGCATCCCTAGTAGCAATCATGAGAACTAAAGGATGAGATAAAAGATAAGGCCAAGCAAGAGAGAGAGGGATTTGTGTTGACAACTTTAAACGACACGAGCATCGAATTTCATGATTTGTCAATTTAAAAAAGAAAAGATAAGAATCGTATATCGATTCTAATATATTTTAAGACTATTTTCGCTTTCTCATTATTATCTCACCTCTCCATTTTAATATCATCAGTTCAAATATACACTTCCGGAGTGGTATATTTTGTTAAGAGCTCACTTCTTCAAATCCAGTATGGAATGTTTTTTAATTATCCCTGGTGGAATTGAGATGGCCCAATTCAAATTTTGATTTAGGTTCTTTATCTTGGCGTCATTAAAGATGTCATAAATCTACAGTTGTAAATTTTACCACAAAAGCCGATATTATCAAAATGATATTTTGTTTAGCACCACGCCCGTTTTATTTATACGCTTATGTATTAGATACACTAATGGTTTGGGGATTTTAAGGGTTTAATTGAGTCGATGTGCACCCAGATTTGCGTGGAAGGAGGGTGGAAAACCATTTAGGAAAACCTCCCTTATTGCACCCGACTGATATCAAACCAGATTTCCCCATCTTTGGCAGTCTAGTTTAACACGAGAGCAGCGCGCTAGACCACGCGTCCACTGAATCTGGTAAAATGGTACTAAAGTTGAAAGTTAATATGTCAACATTTAGCCCTGCATCCCAGCTAGGACTGGGTATGTTTGTGAGGAGAGTTCTTTAATATTAATTGTATTATGAGGAATTTCATTTTACGATCATTTACTAACGGATATTTTTCAACGTAAGACCAACCCAACTACCATCATCAAAGCTATTTTTCTACATAATGATACTAACAAGTTTATATTTTTAATAATTTCTCTTTGTAAACTTTCATTGTTATGTTCTCAGACATTATTAAAGTCATAATATTTTGTTTTTTAAACCTCAAGAATACATTTTGTTCAATATAATTATTTTATTCAAATAATTAGAAGCATAATAAATTTTGGTTTACTTGAAAACACAGTTTATTTTTGTTTATTTTTATTCAATATTTATTTAGTAATTCTTTCTTAAAATTGATAAACGAACATGTTCCCAGATTTAAAATTTAATACTAAAAGTTGATATATGTATATTATTTACATTTAATTTATATTTATGTTACCTTAGAAATGATGTTTTCTGAATCCTACAGGAAGATGATGTTGTTTAATCTAAGATTACATGAATGATCCAACAAATCAAATAAAATATTGTTTATATTTATTTCAAGCCCATCCTCATACATTTATCATATTAATATTAGTATTCAATATTCTCAAATACCCTTCTTCTAAATGATGGAGACATTTTATTTACATTTTACAAGTATAGTAACATAAACAGTATTGATATTTAAAACTTATTGTTTATAATGTCGATATAGAATGAGTGAGAGTCTGATAAACTAATATAATGTATTGTTTGCCTAGCTACGTGTATTAGCAGAGTTTTCTAAGTGCCATTTTTATTCAACATGTTCACATTACACCTCTCTGCTGTTGTCGGGATTTGAATCACAGTCAGATGCAATAAGGGTAGTTTTCACTTTGGTTCCACATCCTCTCCATAAATACTCCTCTTTTGATTAAAACTTATAAACATGACCTTGTGTAGTCAATAATTCTTATCTGTTTGCGTCACGAATATGTATCCATCCTATCAGCTGATAATACTGATATGAGTCAGTTGAAATATGTATTTTGTTCAATTACAACGTTACTGAGACTAGAAATTGTTCAGCCTTAGACCTCAATAATTTATTTATAACAGGTGAGTAGAGCATAGTATTTATATTTGTATTAATCAGAACTTTCTTTATTATCAATCATAAAATATAATATGCACAGTAATCTAAATATAAGTATATCTTGGTATTGGACATAATAAAAGAGTTTATTTCCCTTAAAAATGTATATATTATTGTATTTACCATTTCAGAAATATTAGAAAGCCTGCTACTTTTAATATATGAAAGGAATAAACTTAAGCACTTAATTTATGTTTATAAATATTGTATTAAGGACATGGCTCTTTCGTAATAAGCTGTTTTAGAGATTTTTATATTTTATTAGTAAAAGCTATTGTTTAAATATGTAATGTAATATAACAACTAAAATGTTTAAGAGTGAATATTCAATTAGTTTCTAAATTAAAGAAGATAAATAGGTGCTATCGCCAAATATTTACAAACGCGTCCTAATTAATATCTAGGGTAGTTATAATAATAATAAATTTTAATCACAAATTTTGGCTGGATGTACTGAGGTGTTTTTTTAATGCATATAATTTTTCCCGGTTCCCCTCAAGAGAAAGGGGGTGCACTATATCTTGTTTATAGCTTTCTTATCGATCTTATGGATTTTTCAACCAATTAAAAAGTTATAAATAAGACACAAACGCCTGTGCACGTTTATAGGCTTGGAAGCGTTATTGATACATTTTAATTTTCGAAGCTAAAAATACCGCTGTTCAATAGCATTTATAACATAGTTTTTTATTATTATTTTCCATAAGGTTTTTCTTATGCAATAAAAATCATTCGGAGGGGAAGTAGTCTTGTCGGTCCCATGTCAATTATGGCATGTAAAATAGCCATGAAAGGTATGTAAAAATATATTTACTTGCAAAATTGGTAGGTCCTTTCACTATCGCCCATAGAAGTTATTGTATGCTTATATAAACAGTCGGTTCAGAAAGTGCAGGTTAAATACCTTAAATAAATATTTATATCGTATAGATATATTATATATATCATATATATATAATTACATTGCACTTAGATCAAAAATATATATTCTCCATTTATTTAATTTAAGTATCTATAAATACATTAAATATTGGTGTATGGGTTCATAGAGATAATCGATTAAAAAACATAATATAAGAGTATTTACCTGGAGCTTAATATAATAAAGTATATTTGTGTTAAACTTGCTTGTTTATTAAATTTTGTGCATTTCTATATATATATATATATGATCTTTCATAGATATATATATATATATATATATGAATCTTTCATAGATCAAATATATCCACACATTGAAGTTTGGTATTTAAATTTATATCTATTGGGTTTTTTTAAATCGCACTAATGCCTAAATATTAACTACCTTTATGTCTATAAAATATTATTAAAAGCTCATATTATACTAACATAGGCAGTAATGAGGAACAGTTGACTTAAAAATAAAACTATAACTACGCATTTAAAAATATATATATAAGATATGTTTATGTGTGAGAATGTGTGCATTTGTCTAGAAAAATATAAACCGCTTCAGGATAAGAAGGAAAACTTATACTTTGTGGATATGGAAAATCTAAGAATAATAAAAAATAAGAAAATTTTATATTTCTAAATGTATTCCTGGAAATCTGAATGAGGGGAGGGGGATTATGAAGATAAACAAACATTTTAGTGAGGCATAAATTGAAATTGTAGAGGTAGAAGGGGGGGATGGAAGGAATTCCAAGAAATGGTATGTCAGAAAATCCAAATTGTGTATAGGCAGATGCAAAAAATTATAAAACTAAACGAACATCCAAAACAAATATTATCGCCTTTTGATTACATTTTTAAGAATTTATGGAAAACTAGCGCCTACCTTAGGGTGAGAGAACAATTCAAATAAACACCATCGGGTGAGACAGCTCATTGAACCAAGATAGTCATTTTTTTAAATTATGTCTGTGATGTATTTTAACTTCGTTTCACTTCTTGTATGACTTGTAAGAAAAAATAAGCAAATTCCTGACCACCACCCCCACCACAACCACCACACCACCTCTCTTGCTTATGTAAGATTTGTCAATTTGTTTTCATTCGTTCACAGGAATAACCTTTGTTTTTTCATGCAATTTTGCCCTATAGCCTGAAAAGTTAGTAAGACATAATGATAAAAAAAAAATTAATGCAATTTACAAATTGCTAGTAATTATTAACATAGAGGTGCAAGTTAACATTCCGAAATAATTGACAGTAAACACTGGTATACAATGAATTTAAATTTATTTAATAGGTAAAATTAAAACAAGTTAAAATATTATAAAAGCTTAAAATTTTAATTTACCTCTAATTGGAGCTATAAAAAAGTATTATTGGTGAATAAATGGAAATTATATTTATAAAAATAAATACCCTAAACTCCATTTAATCTGAAGACCAACAGAAATTTATCAGATTTTCTTAATATTTAGATAAATTATAACATAATCTTAAATTAGTAAATATGGTAGTTTATAAACACTAATTTATAAAGAAAGCTATTTACAAGTATTAGAAATGTAAGTGCATTACATTTGAAAATTTAATCTATGTGCAGCAATAAGTTTATTCACAAAGATTATTGAGGATAGCTATTTATAAAATACGCTCTTAATTTAAACATATTCATATGATACTAAACAAGTTTTGTTTTATCAGCAGATTTGAAATACATTATTTGACGAATTAAATAAAGATGACGTCTTTCTCTGGCTACGTGGACCCTGAATGGTTAGACGAGCAGTTCATGGAAAGGGCACTTAGAGAAGGAAAGGCTGACCCAGACATAGTCGTCGAACATATTCAGGTGAAGGCTGCGACAGCTATTGGAGAGAACTACGCTAGTCTTATGTACAGGGTGTCCGTGGATTTCGTCACTGGAGGTGGGAAGATGGATAGACAATCTTTGATTGTGAAAGCTCTCCCTAAATCAGAGGTGGTAAATGATTTTATGGCATTCGATGATATTTTCACCACGGAAGCAGACATGTACAAGAAAACTTTACCAGCCATGGAAATATTACTTAAAGAAACGAATACGGCAAAATACAAACCGTTTGCGCCGAAGGGAGTTTATTTTGCCCCAGATAAAACTTTGGTGCTAGAAGACCTGGCGGTTTCTGGTTTCAAATTGGCTGGGAAGCAACATGGATTAGACTTGGATCACAGTAAGTTGGCTATCCAACGATTGGCCATGTTTCATGCAGCCTCCTTAGCTCTAGCAGAGAAAGATCCTAGCTCTATGATACCTTACAGTATTGACATTGGGCCCGCTTTCAAAAAGAATGAATATGTTATCTCAAATATATTCCGATCTTTAGCGGAAGAGGTGAGGACATGGCCGGTATATTCCGAAAAGTACGCGGATAAGCTATTGAGGTTATCGGAGAACATTATTAACCGTTGCATTGAAAAGATGAAAAGCGTTGAAGGTGACTTCAATGTTCTTAATCATGGTGATTGTTGGTTAAATAATATGATGTTCAAATACTCTGAGACTGGTCAAGTTATAGACCACAGGTTTGTCGATTACCAGAGACCACATTATGGAACATCGGCTGGAGATATACATAATTTTCTTTCGTCCAGTCCTAGTCCATTTGTCAAGGTGAACCATTATGATGACTTGTTGTTGGAATATCACTCCGCTCTTTGCGATACACTGAAAGATTTGGGCTATGTTGGTAAGGTTCCATCTTATTTGGAATTAAATCAAGAACTTGATAGTAAAGAAATATACAGGGTTTTTTCAACATTTTTGGTCCTACAGTTTGTTTTGGCTGACCCTGTTAAAATACCCAGTTTAGATGATATGTTGGGGGAGAGCGCTGATATAAATCACAAGGTATCATTTCACTATTCTGATCGCTTTAAAACAGAAATAAAAAGAATTTTACCTATTTTTGATAAGAAAGGTTTGCTTGATAACTAGAAGGTCTTCCTTCAAATTAATGTAGCATTTTTAATTTGATGCATCATAAATTATTTTAAAAATGTTGTCAAAAATTGAAAAACTTGCTAAATTTGAACAAAATGAAACATATATTTCCATAAGCAATCATTACCCTTGATTTAAGTGAAGCAGCTTTTCAGATAATAATACTGAAATTAAAACCAAACAAGATCAGATAAATAAATAAAATTGCTAAACACAATATAATTGACAATCAGCTAAATTATATTTTTAAGAATATAATGTTTTTAACTAAATATACAGGTCTTATTTTAGTTTCTTTCATTTATGTTCACACTAAAAATACTACAGTAAGCATCGCTTAGAAATACTTTTTTTTTTTTTTTTAATGATAGCCAACAAAATAATAAGCATATATTAACGAATAAAAGGTATTATTGATCTTATCTAACTTTACGTAATCCTCCAAAGTTATATTACCATTTTAAGGGATGTGATGAATTCAATCAGTGAATTTGTGTATAAAAAATATATAAAATTACATATTAACATTATTTTCTGCTCAATGTTCATTAGAGTGGTTTGTTTGTTTTTTAAATTGATTTATTAATGATCCAGCTTTATAAGTGGTTTCTAGTAAGGGAAAAACACTATTTTTATTTTACTTAAAGTAAACTCAAGAGCCTGCTACCAGAACTTCAAATCTTTTATATCTTCTCGTGAATGATGTTTTATCTTAGTTTTTCTGCCAGGGAGTAATCAGCTAGTAAGTTATAGGTAAGGTGGGATTCCTTCGGCGTGACTTGCATCTCGCGTCTGCGACCGCAGTCGTGGGCTAGTGAGTCATAGACGCGGTATACAATGTTTCCTTAGAGACGCGTCTTGTTAGTCGCCAGTCGGGGGTAATTTTATGTTTAGCAGACTATAGATCTTTCCTCAGTTATTATAGAGTTTTTTAATTGTGTTTTATTTAATGTTCCACGATATTTTGTTATTTTATAATAGTGTGGATAAAAAAAAATACTAACTTGATCAACCAACCATTCCTGAGCTCTCTTAGCATGTGTTGTCCTTCACATGTTGGTCCCGGTACACTGTCGAAGATATGTGTAAGGGTGCTTATTTCTTTGCCACCTCTTCAATTAAATTTTTTATGAATAAATCTTGGACCATTTTTAAAACCAGCCCAATCAAACTCAAAACTATTCCGGTCGCTGGTCACAGATGCGAGACGGGACATGAAACTCAAGACGCGCCGAGGGAATCCAACCTTAAGTTAGCATTATATTGCTAGCAGGTGTTAGGCAAGATAACCTGGTTGGACATGTATTAGTTTATTACGGTTGAGGTTAGGTAAATTATGTAATATGTGTATTTTAAATGTGTTAACAGATAAAGAAAGAAGTCGGTTTTGAGATGGTTGTGTGATTAGACGTTGTTTATTTTGTTACCCTAGATTTACTATCTTCTTTTAGTTAAATTGTGGTGATACTTTTATGTTCAAACAATATATATAAGTAAATATATATGTACCCTATGTGATTATATGTATTAGCATCTGTATATGTATATGTATGGCATGTATATCTGTATATTTATACATGTAGATACATATATTTGTGTAAAATCCAGTTATATTTCTAATATTTAACATATATTAAGTAATAGCTCTGTTCTTTCAACAAAGTAGCAACCTGATAGCCTCAAAGAAAATTACATATTTGCACTAGCTTTGTATGTTTTGACAATGGCTTATTATTTAAAATTTAATAACTAAAAAAAAGATATATGTCTTTGAGCTATTAATAATAATAATAATAATATTTAGCACCGCATCTTACTACCCATTCGGGTTATACGCTTTAAGTACTAATTACGCTAATAGATTAGGAATTGGGAAGGTTTAATTAAGGAAGTGAACCCGCATTTGCGTGGAGGGAGAGTGTAAAACCATTTAGGAACCCCCCCCCCCCCCAGTTCACCCGACCGAGATTCGAACCTCGATCTCCCCATCCTCAGCAGTCGAGCTCAACACGACAAGCGCGTTAGCCAACTACGCCACCAAGGCTGGTCTTTGAGCTATTATTTGTAAAATATAAATTTTACATTAAATATTACAAATACAACTGAATTTTTATGTTGATTTATTTTTATTTTTTTCATAAATTAAATATGCCTATCCTTTTTATTACTTTCTTTGAATAATTTATGTTAAATATCACATCATACAAGCTATACTATTTATCTCAGTAGACAAATAATGGAGATTTCATCTATTTTTTCACAACTTCTCACGAAACTACCTTGGGCTAGTGCGTAAATGATATATTATATACCGTTTATAATAATTGTCATTAATATATTAATGTATGAACGTTATTATGACAGGGTTGCCAACGTCAAAATAAAGAGTTTATCTGTGTTTTTGATCAAGAATCACAAAACATCTGAAGCTATGTTGGACCTTACTAAAAAGCTTTGTGATTTTTGGCAAGCAATAACAATGACTCGTGAGATTTTCCATCTGATTACGACTACCATTTTTTCCTACTTTATTGCCGCATCTTATTATTTGTTCAGACCATACCCATATATGATTACTAGATAGCTGTTGCCCGCGGCTTTCAATCGCGTGGAAGTTGATTATATAAATATATAAAATATAGCACTGCGTCTTTACAAGTTAATTTAAAACTCACTTACGTAATTCGTTGATGACCATAACTTGACCTCAGATCAAAAATAATGCAAGTCCGATACAAATTTTCACCCCCTTTTTCATCCCTTATTAAATAAAATTTCCAAAATTCCTGAAACACGTATTTATTTTTTACGTCAATAACCGAAATACAAAATTTTGTTTATGTAACTTTCAAAATGACGGACTTTCATACATATATATCATCCCCTATTTTGACCCCTTGGGGTGGAATTTTCTAAAATCCTTTCTTAGTGGGTGCCTACATAACAAAATGAATATACAGTCCGAATTTCATGCTTGTAGCTTGATAGTTTGCGCTCGGCGATGATGAATCAGTCAGTCAGTCAGTCAGGACAGACTGTTATTTTATAAGTATAGATTACTCTAATAGGGTAGGATTAGTTAAGGAAACATTTTAGAGCTGCGTGGAAAGGGAGTGAGAAATAATCTAGGTAAACCAACTGGAGATCTCCCCGTCATCAGCAGTTCAGTCTAACACGTGAGTGACGCCTTAGACTATTCGGCTACTGAAGCGAGTTACGACACTAGTGTGATCAGCACTAGGAAAATAGAACTAAGAGGAAATATAACCACTAATGGTGGAAAAATTGGTAACCACTTAGGTAAAATCACCCTCATTAAATCCATCCGGGGTTCAAATCAGAGCATTCCAGTCACCAGTGAATCAGACTATAAGCCTGATATTTATTCCTTGGGCCCACCAATGCGGGCTTAAAAAAATAAATAAAAGTTAAATATTTTTTTATTTAATTATAAATAACATCTTGTATTTTTTTATTTAAAGGACTGTTATGGTATTTTACCAAAACAACAAACGCTACAAAATTTTAAATAAAAAATTGATTTGTAAATTAATAATATATTCTAATCTTAACGAGGGACTATGTATCAGTGTTTTTTATGTTTGTTTTTTTGGGGGGGGGGGGGGGTTTAAGACACCCCAGAAATTCATGACTTACAGGTGAGTATTGAGATCACTGTGTTAGATATCACTATATCTATGTTATTTGTATAGTTTTATGCTACACAAAAATACTTTATATTTTTAAAGTATATTAATTTGCTTTATTACCTGCTTCGATGCCCGCGTGGTCTAAGATATCACTATTGCAATAGACTAAGACTATTGATGAGAGGAATATCGGTGTTAAAAAACCGGTCAGGTATATTGAGAATAGTTTTTACTAAATGTTTGTCCCCTCAAATGCGAGTACACTTTCCTTAAATTTAACCTTTCTCAATCCTAAATCATTAGCATAACTAGTACATATTAGTATAATCTGAAAAGGTAGTAAGACGCGGTGCAAAATAAACTTTTATCTGACAGAAGAGATTCTAATGACGTATAAATACTAAAAAATTATTAACTACGTAAATAACGAAAGCTCTTAAATTCTTTATTTTAAATACTTTTAATTAATATCGTACGAACCGAACAACTGTATTTGTATTTGAAAACAAATGATGTGGCTAATTTGATTATTTCAAGTAATATGGGAGATTGCAAAACCGATAATATCGACTTTATTTCCCATGTAGCAGGCAAACTAATTTGAAATTCCTTCACTATGTTCGAGTATCAAAATGAGAATGCCCACAATAATGTATTTAATCTAGATAACGTTAAACTCTATTTTAACTGTAAAAAGTTAATATTAGATAAAAACATTTCACAATTCATAAATTATTTAATAAAATCATCCAAATAAAGAAGTGGTAAATCGTTATTACTTTTAATGAAGTATTTGTGAATATTATACATGCAGTATTTAAAAATGAAATTTCTTTCACAAAATGCTCACAGATAAATTTAATTTTGCAATTTCTAATATCTCTTTTATTTTTTCCAGTTTATATTTTTCAATTTGTTCCAATTTTTAATATCTAATACATCTCAACTTGTTAGACATGGTTGGATGTTAACCTTCTCTATTCAACTTTCACACTCTCTACTTTTACTTCTTTTTCTATTTCCTTATAAACAATCCAATTGTTTTAAAAGAAGAGTAAATGTAAGAAAGAGAGTCAGACAAAATGTTACACTGAAAGAAAAAATAGCAGATAAACAAGTTGCGAACTCTAGACCTCCAATCTGATGAAGTATCTCAATTGGGGTAGTAGCAATAAAACTTAAGTCACTTTAGATGAAGTTAAAGTTGGGTTATAAAAAGGTCAGGGACTTTTTTTTTTAGAATAGTATGGGGCAATCGATTGGATGCTGAATTTACAAGACCCTAAATTGCGCCACAAAACTGGGCCTGAAAAGTTTCCGTGGACTATTTTTTCGTCAATTTAAAAAATACATACATATATTTATTTATTTATTGGGGAAAAAAGGCTGAGCTATATTCCTTTGTAAGAAGAAACAAGTCTATAAAGTTAAGTTAGTGATACGAATAAAAATTATATCATAAAGGACTAGCATTTGGAATTCAAATTGATAGAAAATTGAGGTTTTTAAGACTACTATTATTATTATCACCACGTCTTACTACCCGTTCGGGTTAAGACTACTATCCATTACTATAAAAAAAATTAAAATCATTGATGCTGTAGGTTAAATTATGTTTTTTGAGTAATACATATTTTTTAACTCAATCATCATGGTCTAACAAAATCATCATGGTCTACTTTTCCAAATGGAATTAATTATTACTGTCGCTTTCCCATTTTCTCTCTACCATAATGCGGGTTCACTTATTCTAAACTACTCCTTAAATTACGCTGTTTATAACCCGTATATTAAAAGGGGAAATACAAAAATAAGTAATTAAAAAAAATTGTAAAAGCCTATTAATGAAGGTAGATATAGAAAGTTAATTTAAGAAGAATCATAAGATCACATAGCGGAGAGTAAAGTGAAAGCTACAATGTGGGAAAATCAAATTAGTTCTGCTAGTCAGTTAAATTTTATGTCCACACCAACTTACTTCCCGTCAGGCAGATATGAATATTAACTACGTTAAATTTGACCTGATGTTCTAGGGGTAAGGTGTCGGTCTTCTGTGCTGGGGGTCCGGGGTTCAATCCTCGGTCCCGGCACAGATTTATCTAATTACCAAACCCTTCCTTCACCTCTGACAAGACATCTTGTGAATGTGAAGAATGCCAGGCCTCCACCGTGGTTCGGATCCCACGTTAAACTGTAGAACCTCCATTTCATCTCACAATCAACCTACCACTACACTTTAGCGTAAGTGCGTACAACCGGAACGGGTAGTAAGACGCGGTGATGAATATAATAATAATAAAATAATAATAATAATAAAATAATAATAATAATTACGTTACTTTGGTAGGTAAGATGTAGGGATGCCTAGTCTAAGAGAATATGTACCCTCATTTGACTTGTATAAAAGTGAAAAATAATCTAGTAAAAACACCATCAATACATCCATCTGAGATTCAAACCTTGACCTCCCCATAACCGTTAAGTCAGACAATATGATAGGGATAGCTTTTTACTAGTTGCCCACCATTTTTTTTTATCACCGCGTATTTATACCCGTTCGGGCTGTATGCATATGAATAATTATTACTCTTACATGTTAGGAATGGTTAAAGTTGACCTAAGAGGAATTGTGACTGAATTTTAAATGGGGTTAGAGTAGAGGAAAAAAAAATAGGAAAAACCACCCGAATTGCATCTGATCCAAACCTGTCATATAAAATCAAGTCTTTTTTTTTTAGAACTGGTCCCACTAATGCTAGTTAGACAGAATTCAACCCTGGGCTAGATCTAACCAGCTGTGAACAAAGTTCTAGCTGTCGGCACTAAAATGTAGTTTCCAAAGTTGTATTGCCACTCTACTTAAGATGTGTCGTCTTCAGTGGTCTCCATACATTCATAATATTTGGCCTACTTGATTACATAAGCGGAAAAATGCTAGATTGAGAACATTTTAAAATTAAAGCTGTTAAATTTTAAATCTTTACACTGATCAATTTTCATGATCGAAACTGTATATTACCAACTCAAGACACTTCACAAATAGTTGTATATTAGTGATAACAAAATATTATAAAAGTGTGTTATTCAACTCTTATATTTATTTTCATTATCTGATTGATCTTATAATGGGAATAGAGTCGACCGTTGTAGAGATGACAATACGCTATTTTCGTTGCTCCCAGTAAAAATTTATCTAAAATCAGACAAAGGACTATAAATAATTCAAAACCTATGTTTTTTATGAAATGTCATCTCTATTAACATCACGTACTGAATCTAGCAGCTCATACTATCTTGTTGAATCGGAGTCACACGTGGTCAAATCACTCAACTAATGCCAAATTTTAAATAAATATCTTTGTCATTCTTTTATTATGTTATCTATATCTATACTAATATTATAAAGAGGAAAGATTTGATTTTTTTTCTTTTTTTGTTTGTAATGGATAAACTCAAAAACTACTGGACCGATTTTAAAAATTATTTCACCAATATAAAGCAACATTATCAGCGAGTAGCATAGGCTATTTTTATTTTGAAAATTTAATTTATTCCTCATAAAAATGTCGATAGTATATTATATAGTCGTTGGAAAAAAAAAGTTGTTGAAGGGCAAGGGGCGTTGCTGAATGGGGTGGGGGTAGGGGTGAGGAAAAGAGGAATGAGATGAAAATAGGAGGGAGGATAAAAGAGAGGGAGGGGGCTATACAGTGATGGTAGGATTGTATTTTCAAAACAAAAAAAAGTAAAAAAGTTTTGTTTTTATATTGACATGATGGATGATTTGAATCTTTGTTTTACAGGATTCTTTACAAATTTTTTTACAGGTATGGGGCTAGTTTTCAATAATTATGAACATGACATCACTTAGGGACCACTTAGTTGAAGCGCAGAACTCTCCATCTGTCTCTCTTTTTTGGGCAGGTGATATTAAGGCTTTTTTTTAATCTTAAGATTACTACCTTTTTTTAGACACTTTGACTACTTTTTTATGATATCGGTAACTTTTGACATAATAGTGTCCAAGAGTTTACTGACTAACGTAAACTATTATAAAGATATTTAATGAATTTAAATGAGAGTTCTCATGTAATGACAACTCTATTGCTTTGTCAGATATTGCTTCGCATCACGCTATTAATTAAGATTACTTTACAATTATTAAATTAATGTTATTTATAGTTAAAAAGCTAGTTTTAAATATAAAAAATAGTGTCAATATTAAATGTAATATGTTAATGAATAAACAGCAGTCAAATTCTGATTATTAAAATGTTATGACTTTGTAAATTTTATTACATTAATATATATCTTAAAATTAAGAATAATAAATAGTATCAAATTATTAATTGATTAAACTAGCTAAAATTATTAAATTGAGCAATTCAATATAAAATGATAACGCTTATACAGTTTATTGTGCACATGACTAGAGGTGTAAAGTAGATCTAAATGATCTTTAGGTACGGATGCACCTAGATACGGTAATCAAACCTGGTAGCCTTGGCTTAGTGCACTAATGATCTGGTAGCACCGAGTGACCCTCATCACGGAATGAGCCAGGGTAGCTCATTATTGGCTCATTAATCCAAGGATCCAGGGTTCAATTCCAGTTTTCAGATGGCCTTTTTAAAATGTACGAATAAGATAAATACAAACTTAGTAAAAGGTATAATTTAAAACAGATTAGTAATTAGATATCAATTTGATTATTCATGTTTTCCATTATACTTTAATTAAACGTGTATTGTTCATTTTCACACTTTCCGTTTTTATACAATTAATATCACTTTTTAATTAGTTCTACTTCTCAATTTTTACACATATATTTGTAAATATTATTACATTAATCAATCAAGTTCAGATAATCAAACTTTGACCCCTTATCTATACTTATAAAATAACATGTCCTGATTGACTGACTGACTGACTGACTGACTGATTCATCATCGCCGAGCGCAAACTATCAAGGCTACAAGCATGAAATTCGGAATGTATATTCATTTTGTTATGTAGGCACCCACTAAGAAAGTATTTTAGAAAATTCCACCCCAAAGGGGTCAAAATAGGGAATGATAATATGTATGATAATATGTATGAAAGTCCGTCATTTTGAAAGTTACATAAACAAAATTTTGTATTTCGGTTATTGACGTAAAACAAATACGTGTTTCAGGAATTTTGGAAATTTTATTTAATAAGGGATGAAAAAGGGGGTGAAAGTTTGTATCGGACTTGCATTATTTTTGATTGAGGTCAAGTTATGGTCATCAACGTAACGTAATATTTTAAATTAATCTGTAAATACATATGTATATTTTCGTATTTGTATATAATCAACTTCCACGCGAGCAAAGCCGCGGGCAACAGCTATCTAGTTTATTCATATATATATATTCACATTGTTGTTAAAATCACCTTTATCATATTTAACCTTGTAAGCATTAACAAATTAATTAATTAGTTAATTTATTGGTTTTATGCGGGTGATACCTTGTAAAGCAACAATATTCAATTATCTATAAAAAACATTTATCTTATATTCACCATATTTTATACTCGTTTTAATCAATTAGAATATCATATTTTGAAATATTAAAAATTAAACCTGGACACGGGAATCTAACTTTGGATTCTAACCACTGAGCTATTCAGGAATCATCTCGTGCCCAGAGTAATTCTTCACACACTAAAAGCATAAATAATAGCTTTGGTAATTTGATTCTCAATTAGAACATGTTTTAAAAATAATAGATAGATAACTAAAATAAATTAGATTGTTTGTTTTACTGTGGTAGGCTAGGGAAACAAAAAAAAATATGAAGGCGGAAATATAAATTTGGTGTCTATTAATAATTGTGCGTCCCTACCGTATAACATATTTTAATCAAATAAATGTAGTAAGCTTTTATTAAAATATCATAGATTTAATTAATGGTAAATGATTGAATAGCTGCTAGGGTTGTTTGAATTTTACTGGTGTCTAGTTTATTCAAATGTTGTTTAGAATTCAACGGTGAATGCTGGCATATTTCATTATGTGTCCTCACACAGCATTTAAATCATGTAATGTATGAATAGAATGAGAGATAAATCAGTGGATCGTAGCTGTACTAGGAATAGAACAATAGTATCAACAACCGGCATGTCCAAAATAAAACCAAAATGTGGGAGGGAAATGTTTTAAAATCATCCAACTGTGAAATGGTGTTGCCAAAAAAATGTTCCAGTGGAGCTACGTTTTACAACGGGCAATATTGCCATCAGAACAAAGACAGTATTTGTTCAAGTAATATTTAGATGAATTCACCAGCATCAATAGACACACTAGTGACCTGTTGGTCTAGGGGAAAGGTGTCAGACCTTATTGCTGGGGGTCCGGGGTTCAATCCTCGGTCCCGGCACAGATTTATCTGATTGCCAAAACCTTCCTTCACCTTTGACAAGACGTGTATTAATCACAACTTTTGAATGTGTGGAATGCCAGCCTTCCACCGTGGTTCGGATCCCACGTTAAACTGCAGGTCCTCCATTTCATCTCACAATCCCCCTATCATTACACATTAGCGTAAGTGTGTATAACCCGACTGGGGAGTAAGACGTGGTGCTAATAATAATAATAATGATTATGATTATTATTATGATGATGAGATAGACACACGGACTAAACGTCATTCAACCTCTTCTGGTTTTGTTTGTCTATCACGAGGGAGTTTTAATACCGTCCGGAAGTAGTGAATTATTATTTTATTTCATTAAATTGTTTTCCAATCTTACTTCATGAATATTATGGTACATTTACGTTCTCCCAATTCTTTCCACTCTTACCCCAATATATTAGTTAAATTAAAAATAATCCATATAGGTTGCAAAGCGTGTTATGAAAACATAAATTTAAACCAATGCTCCCCATAATTTTTGGTTAAAGGGCAAATTTTAAAAATAAACATAGTTCCCTAACACTTAAATTTAGGTTGAATTAAATACATTTTCTTTGTCTGAATAATAAATCACATGAATTTCCAAATATATTTTCGGAGCAATAGTATTGTTTTAAATTTTAATATTTCCAAAACAATTTGTTTTATTTAAATTAAATATATGATATAGGCCTATGCATATATATTTGTATAGACTACATTTATATTAATATGTATATATGTTTATGTATGTATATGCATATATATATATATATATTAATGTAAATAATCATACTAATATTTTTACTATGCATATTTATGTATATATATTATGTATGATAATATATATTAACTGGAATATGCTTAAACATCATAACTATCGCTCCATTAGTCAAAAGAGGTGCCGCTAAATACACGTTTAGAACCCCCGGTTTAAATCTTGAATTAAAATTACTAGTATTTATATTAAATGAACAAAAATAATATAAATATTACAAAAAAAGTAACAACATTCTCGTGCGACTATTTTAAGAGTTTATGGTTTTCCCAACTATATAAATATATATATAATTTGATGAGTCTATCTTTTATAGTTGATATTATGAAAAAAATCTATACCGATTCTTAAAACCATCATTCATTTTAAAGGTTAGGAGTCCATGATTTTGGTAAAGATAAAATCGTCTAACGAAAACTCAATTTTCCTTGCAAATTTCAACTTTTCTTCTGCGTGCGTAGTAGCTCATCTGTACAATAATTATTTGTTTACATCACCATGAAAACCTTAATTCGAGTATGATGCTATAATATCTGTAAATAAAGTATTTATCTTTGGATAAAAAATAGTAACAGATTATTTTTTATATTATTATTATTATTATTAGCACCGCGTCTTACTACCCGTTCGGGTTGTACGCACTTATGCTAATGTGTAATGGTAGGTTGATTGTGAGATGAAATGGAGGGCCTACAGTTTAACGTGGGATCCGAACCACGGTGGAGGCCTGGCAAGTAACAGCTCAATTCTCACTTAAATTATATGGTGCAGAGTGAAGGTAAGGGTAGTTTTTAACTTATCATCAAGGTGTGAAGGTGGAAAATATACGATTTTCTTAAAAACTAAACCCTGAAAGCTCAAATTTAATGGAAATTTGATAGCCTTGACATTTAAATAGAAAGTTTTGAGAGGCCTCAATCTAAAGAATTTGACATATTAAAAGTTTTGAATACATTTTAACGCGATAATCTGCAGACATCGCTACAGCGATCCATAGTTAGAACAATTTTTTTAATCAAAAATGTTAGTCAACTAGCTTTCCAATCGTGATCTAAAGATATATATCTCTTGGAATACACACATATATACACTATTTCTTACACTTCTAAAGACTAAGAAAAGTATATCCAAATATGTATCCTTCATTAATCTTTTCCACCTGTTTAACTTGACCGTATGTACCTTACCTCTTGATTTATTCCTTCATAATACTATTCACGTGAGCAGTTACATTTACAAGAGTGAAAAACAAGTATCCACTATTCCGGATAACTATGACTGTAACAAATGTAGTTCTATTTATACTGTGTGTGTGATTTGGCTAATTTGACATTAATTGATTTTAAAAATTGGATTGTTCAAACCCACTATAATTCTCTATAATATTCATATTTAAATCAATGGTTAAAAAAAATAGCATTTAATTCCAATTTTAGAAGGAAATGTTTGGATAATTGAAGCCTATGTACTGGTTATTTTGAGTTTGTACTCGATACAAACCTAAATTAACGATCTTTATTAAACCACCCCCATATACCGAGAATGTCGAATAAAGTTACAATTTAGCCTATTGATAACATATATAGTAAATGAGATGGCTAAGAAAGATGGAAATTATGCACTGGCGGCGAGTGGGTTTTATTAGTGAATGTGTTGGCTCGGCATTTTTCAATTATTATTTAAATCTGCAATTTTCCATGCTAATTTTTCCAAGTCTTTATTATTTGTGTTTTAATTATTCTTGTTTTTTTATGTAAGCATTTATTGTAAATGTGTGTTTTATATAGCATATATCAAATGTTTGTGATTATTTGTAGTATATGTTAAGGTTATTGATATTGCATTGTGTCAGCTGCCTAGGTGGTACTCATGAAAATGGTTGATTCAAATTTTGAATATTCCGAATTTTTTTTGGACATCGATGGATTTTTAAATAAAAAAGTTTTACTGTAAAATAAATTTATGTTTTAAAGTGAGAAATAACAACTAAATAATTGTTAGCCTCCATGCATTATACATCTACATGGTGGACACGCAGACCAAAGCGTCAGTCTCGCAGAGTCTGGTTTGCAGATAACGAAGTGGTCGGATTTTTAAAATTTGTTGAGTGTACTTGGGTATGGTTTTTTTTTCTGAATGTTTGCTCACCTTCCTTCTATGTAAATGCTGATATATTTCTTCTACATTTAAATGTTCTCATTTCTACTCCACTAGCGCAAATATGTGGATATTTCGGATGCGCGTAGGACGTTTGGCGCGATTTGGAATTATCCTAACTGAAACGCTTGTTTTCGTTTCGACCAAATTAAACACTAGAAGTTTGACGCAGTTTTGAAAACACCGGTTAATCCAATAGTGGGGCTCACTTCTGACTCTCATCTACATAGCCAGTTTCTGTTCTATCAATTGATGGAAACGTTAGGTTAGATTATGTTGGCAAAAATTAAAGGGAATCAATTAATATCAACACACAAGTTGCAAATCATTGTAAATTATGGCTCTGTCCGTATGAAGGGGACCAAATTTATATTAATTTAAATTAGTTGAAACTTGGCATCTGGACACTGGAATCGAACCCGGTACTTTTGGCTTAGCGTGCCAATGCTCTTCCACAGAGCCATCTAGGATTCGTCCATATCTCAGGCTCCTCTTTTACTAATAGATTAAGGCTGTGTCTGTAATGGACGTGTGTAATCATCAGCTACAAACGAGCAATCAATAATATCGCGAGCTCTCAGATATCACATCCATCTACGACTCATAAATGCTTATATGCTGAAATTATACAATACAAGATTGTAATTTTAAAGTGAATTGTAAATGAATATTAATTAATACTAGTTTAGTTTATTCGTTTTTATCACATCTTATACTTTACGGATTAATTCAAAGTGGAGGTATGAGGAGAGTAGGCCCTATTTTAGAATGTTTGCTTCCGCATTATCTGATAAGTGGTTTTATGGATTTCTCCATTTAATTTATCTGATTTCTTGAGAATGAAATATGTATCCAAGTTTATTGTAACCTTTAATCTTGTATAATAAATAATTGATTACCTTTTTAGGAAGAAAATTGTAGAATTGTTTTGTAAATAAATGGCAAAGTTTGTCTAGCAAACGGATTAAGAATAACGGCATTCTACTGCTTGTACAGCCTTTTTCGGGCACTAGTGGCGCAGATAGGATATATTATTAGGGTGAGAGTATTTGTGAGAAAAAAAATATAGTTTTGTGTCATTTACAAAAATATGATTTGATTTCGATCTATTGTGCAAATGGGACAGTATTTACAAAAAAAAATGTATAAATTGGCACTTCATATGGTAGTGAGCCTAAGCACAATTAGTTTCCGTGAGTATGTAAAGACTTTTTTTATCCTGGACAGTATAACAAAATGGAATAAACCCTATCAATTTTGCATGGTGTCACAAACTTATAAAACATTTTATTTTGCGTTTTTGGGATATAAAATACCCCTAACAACTCTCTATGAACTACACCAATGTCAACACACAGACCGTAGATGACAAGAAGAGTTATCTATTAAATTGCATTGAAAGCAATTAATTGATAACATATTATAAATAAGTATATTGTTAAGTATTTCATTAAGAAGAACCAATACACACACACAAACCAAACAAAAAACATTTGACATCAATAAAAAACACTTCAAAAGAAACGAAATACCCAACTTACCCTTTTTCCATTTCGTTTTACCAGTCCCCGCCTCTGTGCCTCATTCCTTTTTTTTTTACGGAAATCAACCAGGCGAAATTTTATTAGCTCTATTGCTTTGTTCCACCCAGTTTTTGTGTTTTATCAGATTTTTTTTATGTGTATATGAGTACATTTGCCCCATCTCGTTTATAAACTTTTTTTATTTTGAAAAACAAACATTGGGTTCCATTATTATTTTTTTATTTTGGTAACAAAAAAAATCAAATTAGAGTTTATCAATTGGAACAGAAATAAAACGACAAAGCTCATTGTCAGTTTTTTTGATAACCTCAGTTCTTCATCTCCAATTGTTTAGCAAACGATATTGACTCTAAGCAAATACAATTCTATATTGTTTAAGGTCCATTTGAGTATTAATTGCTACTCGTAAAAAAAAGTATTGTATTTGAGTAAATATAGTCCCTGTGTTGGTGGTGCCTGCAGAACTGAGATAGGATTCCAATCAAGATTGGTAGAAGAAGAGAAGTTGGCCGGAATAGAGATTCACTGGACCCATCCTGGCCATTTGTTATTTTGTTTTTGTATTCCAGACTCCAGTCTAGAGTATTTTCAGAGAATATATGGAAGGGGCTAGTCACTAAATTTCGCTGCGCATAAATTATACGATCCAATATTGGGTTTCAAAAAACTTTCGATTTTATAAAGCACAAATAAATTAATCTTATAAACGTTACTAAAAGGTAATAAAAAAGTGTATTGCTCCGGTAAGGTTATATGCATACATAATAATTGCACTAACGCGTTAAGGATCATGTATGTACAATTTTAGAGTAATTGTACCAGCATTTGTGTGGAGAGATATTTGTAAAAAAAACACCTAGAATATAGCCGGCCAAAATTTAAACCCCAATCTCCTAGTCACTGACATTCCAGTCTAACACGAGTGTGACGCACTAGACCATTCAACCCCCTATGCGGGTTCGGTAAATAACAAAATAGTTCCAACTTTCTTTTTTTTTTTTTTTTTTTGCAATTTATGTAAAGTTAACACTTTTGGTAAAAAGTGTATTGAATAATTAAAGCGAAACCGACAATGGTGGTCATGTGTATGAATGGCCCCTCTTGTCATAATCTGGTTTTGTTATCATGGGTTGAGGTCAAGGTTCGAATCTCAGCTCGATGTAATAAAGTATTTTTCCCTGAATGAATTCTCACTCTTTTTGCACGCAAACATAGGTTAATTTCCTCTAAATTTTACCTTCTTCATCCTTACCCTTACCCCCCGCACCCCCCCTTAGAGTAAATATATGGATAGTTCAGAGAGGTTGTGGAAAAGGAATTTAAAAAATAATCAATGAATATATACAAACCAACTTCGGTGGTTGTATGAGCTAAGGAATCTCACTCGCAACATATTGAACTGCCATTGACGGGGAGATTGTGGTTCAAATCCCAGTCGGTTGTACAGAGGGTATTTTTTTCTTGTTTCCCACTTCCTCCCCCTCTCCCCACGCAAAGGCGGGTACAGTTACTAAAATGTTTACCTTTGTTACTCTTAACATATAAGCGTAACTAACGAGTAGGGAAATACTGTAAAATCAATGTATGCTTAAAATGTTTACATAAACTTATTTTAAACCTTTTCAATTAGTATACTAACAATTAAGTCGTCAACCGCTTCGGTGTCGTAGCTAACGCGCTAGTCGTGTTGAGCTCGACTGCTGAGGATGGGGAGATCGAGGTTCGAATTTCGGTCGGGTGAACTGGGGGTGGTTTTCCTAAATGGTTTTTTACTCTTCCTCCACGCAAATACGGGTTCACTTCCTCTAATTCAACCTTCCCAATTCCTAATCCATTAGCGTAATTAGTACTTAAAGCGTATAACCTTAACGGGTAGTAAGACGCGGGGTTAAATAATAATTTAAAAAAATAAAGTCGTCCCACGCTTAGCTCTGTTGGTAGTGTGTATATATACTGAGCTAAGGGTCCCAGGCTCAAACCCTTACATGGCCAAAAATTTCATCTTTGGTGAAATGTGGGTTTATCCTTTAACAGTGATGAACTAACTTCTGGGGGCTGGGTGTTGTGTCTTGGGTGTTCTAGATTTTTATTTACACTATTTATCCCCATTCCTAACATGTATTTCGGAACCTATATCTACATCATGAACAAAGATTACATCTTTTAGCTTTTTTTTTAATACAATATTAAGTTTAAAATAAGCATCTAAATCTATAATGGATCGGCGATAACAACTGAAATACCCTGCAGCCAACTATAAGAAGGACTTATACTTAGGTTAAGTTAGTATTAAGTATTTTTATAAATCTTTAAGTTAAGTTAGTTGTAAGTCCATAGGTGGTTATACTGTGGGTAGTAAGCGGAGCTAAATCTCCGGTAGGGCACCTCCTCAAGTGGCGGAGAGGGGGATGCCCACCCCCGCTGGGGCTCTCGCCAATCTGGGGCTATTAGATCCAGAGTGCAGTGGGACATCCAGCAGGGCAGGGTACCGGGGCGTAATATACCGGGTCGGACCAACTAGTAGGTTAGATGTAGGAAAGAAGGACAAATAAGACTTTAAGATTTATTTGCTTATTCTAAACTTATTATTGTATTTAAAAAAAAATAGCTAAAAGATGTAATGTTAATTCAAGATGTAGATCTAGGTCCCAGCTACATGCTAGTAATAGAGATAAATAATGTAAATAAATAAATACAAATAAATAAAATGTTCAGGTTTAAATTAGTTTATAAGTCGTGTGCTGATATAATCAGTCAATTCATAAAGTGTACGTTGAATATCTAAAATAAAATAAAAACAATCAAGTTAAAAGCTACATATTGTTATGGTTTTGAAACCGGCTACTAACACAAATACTCACCAATCGAAATGCAGGAAGCTTCATTATATTTTGCACGAATACACCTGATATATTATTTTACCACCAAACATCCGGTTTTGAGGATGCCATGACATATTTCAAAAAGACAAAAAAAACCGCATTGAATATGTGTACCACATCCGTCTGCAATGTATACAGGATGTTGATGGTGCAGGAAACATTAATAGTAATGATCCATACAGGGTGTTTGGTCTGATGATAATTATTTTAGTTATGGACACATGTGTGTGATATTCCTTCTTGGTAGAGTTGTGCTGCTATGGCATCATTAGGAAGCTGTCAATTAACCTCCCGTAAAAATGAACATTCGCTGTCAAGCCATCAGTACAAACAGTTCGTATTTTAGAGATACTCTGTAGTAGGCCTATATTATTTGTTTTACGGTATTTAAATTATCTTAGAGATAAAGTATTTTAATCGTGAAAAGTATCTACCTCCAAATTATTCTGTTCACTCAAACCCTAAGAAGTGGGTTTTACAATACTGTCTATCCCTGGGGTTTTGGCCAAAATGATAGGGGCTATTATGAAATTTGTTAGAATCCCAATTAAAATAAAACAATCGAAGATATTACCATATATCTTCTAAGTATCGAATTTTAACTCTCAAACCATGGAATGTCTGTTAAAGAATCATTTTTAAAAATTGGAAATTTGTTTAAAAGGTTAAACGATTGATTATCAACAATGTTTACTTTTGTTTTAGCGTTATTCTTCAAAATGACTATACGTGGATTGTTTTAGATGATATATAATAAAGTATATTTGTTATCCCAAGAAAATATATTTAAGGATAGCTTAGGAGAATATAAGAGGAACCTAGCATGGAGATGAGAAAATAAACAAGGCTATTATATAGAGAGAGGAGATAACAATAACAAAGCATGGCCTTATATAGAGGGAGAGGAGATAACAATAACAAGGTGGGGCTTTATCTAGAGGGAAAGGAGATAATAATACAAAGCGGGGCTTTATAAAGAGTTAGATGAGATAGTTAATAACAAGGCAGGGATTTATAAAGAGGGAGAGAAGATAACAATAACAAGGCAAGGCTTTAAATAGAGATAACAATAACAAAGCGGGGCTTTATAAAGAGGGAGATGAGATAAGAATAACAAGGCGGGGTTTTATATAGAGGGAGAGGAGATAATAGATAAGAGGCAGGGATATACATGGAAAAAAGCAGATAAGAGAAATTAGGCAGAAGTGTACATGGAAGAAGAGGAGATTATAGAATTATAGAAACCAGGCACGGCTTCTTTTTTAAGTTCCAATTTGTCCATGAAGCCATTCTGTCGAT
The DNA here is from genome assembly GCA_039000515.1 of Timema cristinae. NCBI lineage: Eukaryota > Metazoa > Arthropoda > Insecta > Phasmatodea > Timematidae > Timema > Timema cristinae. The sequence continues at coordinate 32,824,174 of JBCFYV010000100.1, forward strand.
TATGATACCCTGGAAGAGCAAAAATGTGGTTCGGATCCCCCACTAACAATATTTGATGACTCCATTGGATCGGTGTGTATGGCAAGCTTAAGGCATCTTGCAATAGACTGGATTGCCAATGATGGGGAGATGGGGGGTTAAAATCCCAGTTGGGCTTTCTGAGAGTTTTTTCGTAGATAGTTTCTCACTATCCCTTAACTACGTTGTTTACTCGGAGATTTCAAAACTATTTTGCAAAGCGGGTTGCATCTTTCCTTGACGCACCTAAAAACGCTAAGAACCATAACAATTAGACACCAAAGTACGAAGTAGATAGAGAAACAGGAGAGTGAGCTGTTAACCCTGTGAGGGCTCTAACTTATCTAGCGGTAAAACTTCCCCTTTTCCTCTGACGAGTTTACATATTAACTATACATTTTTCTCGTTGAAATCATTGACTGGCTTTTTAAATATACGTATTTCTTGTTTCATATTCTAGATATACATGTGCTTTAACGGCCTTTTATAATACACATTCAGGCAAGAAGACTCCTACATGACATTTTCACGATCAATAATAATAATAATAGCCTAAGTTGTAAATTAATTATTAAAAATACGTTTACCCAAAAAAACTGCATGAAGATAAAATATAATTGTGACACTGTAGGACTATTTTTAGAATTATTTAAGAATTTATTGTTATTGTTTCAGCTTTATATCTTTAAAATTCTCAGCATAAAACGAAAATTCATTGACATTGGAAATCCTACCTTGATACTCCGTGACGTCACTTTGCTTAATACTTCCCCATTAATGTAAATATACTGATAGCCCGAATGGATACTATCATTAATAGTGAATGCACAAAGTCTTAACTCGCTGACTTATATAGTAGGTATAAGGTAGTCTTTAATTAGTTAATTATTATTTATTTTCAAAACAACAAGGGTGAGTACTTAAACAAAGGCGTGAGTCTCGTCTCGCTTGGTTTTCTGATGATGGGGAGGTTTGGGTTCTAAGACCAGCAAGGTAAATTACTTCTACCCTCCCTTCGTGAGTGTTCAGGTATACTTCATCTAAATGATATATATAATATATTATAAATACATCTCATACTTTTCTTAAGAGTGTAAACATGCAGATAGCCTGTTTTGATGGAAATACATTGTTCATATTATAATGATATGATGATATTCAAATCTTATGCATAGTTTGAATATAAATATGTAGTTCACACTCTTGTAAAACACCTTTCTCGACCTGCAATGGGATGTATTTTAGTTCACACTTGGAAAATACCTTGCTATAATGTTGTATGTTGATGTATATGTAGTTCACTCTTAGCAAATATCGTCCTAGAGCTGTATAGGAATGGGTTTGCGGTTCACACTTGGCAAACATCTCCCTAGAGTTGTAAAGGAATGTATATATCTGTAGTTCACACTTTGCAAACATTTATCTAGAGTTGTAAAGGAATGTATATATCTGTAGTTCACACTTTGCAAACATTTATCTAGAGTTGTAAGGGGAGGTATATATCTGTAGTTCACACTTTGACACATCTCCCTAGAGTTGTAAAGGAATGTATATATCTGTAGTTCACACTTTGCAAACATTTATCTAGAGTTGTAAGGGGAGGTATATATCTGTAGTTCACACTTTGACACATCTCCCTAGAGTTGTAAAGGAATGTATATATCTGTAGTTCACACTTTGCAAACATTTATCTAGAGTTGTAAGGGGAGGTATATATCTGTAGTTCACACTTTGACACATCTCCCTAGAGTTGTAAAGGAATGTGTGTGTATATATATAGTTCACACTTTGCAAACATTTATCTAGAGTTGTAAGGGAAGGTATATATATATATATATATATATATATATATATATATATATATATATATATATATATATATATTATTGTGTGTGTGTGTGTATAATATATATAGTTCACAATTTGCAAATATCTCTCTAGAGTTGTATTTGACAAACAACTTCTCAATATTGTAAAAGGATATTCGTAAATAACTATATACACAACCCGCTTCGCATCATAAAAGAGAAACCTGTTTATATTGAATATGACTGTTTACGAAATCAAATTGAGATAAAATTATTTAAAGTATTATTAACTACTGTTGCTAACTTATCTAAGGTAATGAGAAGTTAATTTGAGAATAGCTGCATCTCTGGGCACACGGATTAACTATCCAACTATTTCAGTTCGGTATGTCGGGAAGGGGAGGTCGGTTTTCGAATCCCAGGTGGGCTTTCTGAGCGTGCTCTTCCTGCAAATGTGGGTGCGTTCCCTTTAAATTGTACCTTTATCAATTCTACCCTATTGTGATTAATGCTTGAAGCCCAGATGGGTAGTAAGACGTGGTAGGGAAATAAATATTTTGAGCTACCTTGTTGGGAAATTACCTTATTTTGTTGAAACCGACAGACCCGAGATTTTTTTTTTTTTCATAAATAATTTATAAATCTCTATGAAAACGTTTCCTAACCTTGTAAATGAAATATTTTTTTTTTACAGTTTGGATTGAAATTGAGTTTTTATTGATCACTACTGAACCACTCCCACTAATAGCAATTAGAAACTCTTTCAATCTTTTCGCTTTTATGATGTGTGTCTTTTTTTTTTACTTTCGCACCACGTCTGTTCAATTTATACGCTTATGTACTATTATGTACTAACTGCGCTAGTGAGTTGGGGTTGAGGAAAGCCGAATTTAGAAGAAGTGTCCCCATATTTGCGTGGAGGGATAATGTAATACTATTTTGGAAAAAAACTTCAGTACGCCCGAATAGTATTTGAACCCCGATCTCCCTCTCATCGGCAGTCTAGTTCTAATATGAGACTGGTCTCTTTGTTCATATGAGCTGTCGTTAAAACTTATATCACACTTTATAATGTAAATAAAAAAAACACGTTTATATGATAACAAACAAATGAAGATCTTGATCATCAGTTATACTCATTAGCTTTTTTTAATACCTGTAAAATCGAAGTTATTAACGACATAGCGCTACATCTAACTATACCGGTGGGTTTATCAACTCTCAGCCCAAACTTAAGCCACAGCCTCGGTGGGCATAGAGAAAGATAAAATCCTAGTAATAAAATGTCCGTAAAAAAATTATTGTGCACTAAAAAATGAAGATTGAAGTTGGACGTGACAACGCCGGGAGTAGGCAGCTGTAAGTACGCTCGTGTACATTAAGTTGCATATCACTAAGGCTGGAATAAGTGTTCGGCCACGAGCAACGTTGTTGAATAGTGAGCCCTCATCAAATGCAATCAATCAGACAGAGTTGTGACCGATTCGGGCAATGAGTTTTGAACACCTGCGGTGATGTTCCAGCCTAGTGATATGCAACTTGTTGTACACGTACGTAGTTACAGCTCCATACTTCCGGCGTTGTTGCGTCCAACTTCAAATTCATTTAGTAGCGCAAGATGACTTTTCCGCACATCTCTTTATTTAGGATTTTATGTTTCTTTCTTCTCATAAGTGCTGTGGTTTAAGTTTGGACTAAGAATTTCGAAACATCCTATATACTTTAACTTGCGTTGCATTTTATAGACATTATAATGAGATCAATGATCTAAATGACTGACCTTTTGTTATAGTGGTCAGCATTCTTGGCTACTATTCTAGATGCCCCACGTTCAATTCGCGGTGGTGTCAAAAGTATTTTTCCCGAAGAGGAATTGTTCATATGGTCATCATGGTTTGGTTAACTAGGCTTAAGCTAGTTGTACGACTTTTACTGGCCCCCACATAGTCATCATCACTATCATCACAATGAAGTAGCCTCACCTACGTGGCGGCCCAATCTCAGAATACGGCTAAATATCTGCCACTGCTGGTACCAGGAATGTCTGACTGACTAATTCACGAACTCTGGTGTCATACGAAAAAAAATAATACAAGCGTACAAGGAATAGAAAACAAAGAAAGAAATTACTGAATAATATTAATATTTAGCACCACGTCTTACTACCCATTCAGGTTATACGCTTTAAGTACTAATTACGATAATGGATTAGGAATTGGGAAGGTTGAATTAGAGGAAGTGAACCCGCATTTGCGTGGAGGAAGAGTGTAAACCCATTTAGGAACACCCCCCCCAGTTCACCTAACCGAGATTCGAACCTCGATCTCCCCGTCCTCAGCAGTCGAGCTCAACACGACAAGCGCATTAGCCAACTACGCCACCGAGACGGGTAAATTACTGAAGATAACCATATATTTATGTACCATTTGTAGACTTATTTACTCTTATGGTATGGGAACGTGAAAGTGAATTGCTGCAATAATTACAAAAGTACGCCACCTATCACTATCTTGAGCTAGTTATATCCAGTCCACCTCATTACACCCTATCTATTTGAGGTCCATTCTAATATTATCCTCCCATCTGCATTTATGTCTTTCAGCAGTCTCTATAAACAAGTACATTAAATTTAAATACTTTATAAAGAATATGAACCCTAAAGTATAATTTTCCAATTAGTTAATGTTTCATGATTTTATCTGTATAAAGTCAAAAGTGTACTATATATAGATTTGTAAAATTAATTTGCACTAACTGTAAAATGTTGGTTAGAAATACAACACATGCTGTACTATGTTAACCATTGTATTTAGAATAGTTTTATTTGAATAAAACATTTGTTTGTTTTAGTTTGTAGTTTTTAGAATGTATATCTCGTTATAATCTGTTAGCAAACACTCTAATAAATTAAAATGAAGTAACGATAGTTTCTACATGCTCGTTTGTGGTCCATGGGAGTATGGATTATCATTAATGCAATAATACATCGAATACATTTAGAGATTATTTGAGCTTTATATACCTCTATAACTATTTTAATTTAATTGAACTCGATTTATGTAGGCCTCGAATTAACTGTGAAAATAATTTATTTAATTTGTTCCTAAGACTAGGTGACTTTATACTCCCGACCAACTATTGGCTAGTGCTTCAATAATAGAAACTATGTAATTAAAATCAAATTAAATTGATAATTAACTTTAACTCTAAATAATAAATGATTAGATCCTTGACAGTTAGTCAAATTTTCATATGCATAGACTTTTATAAAAGCTATACACAATACTAGATCTGATTTCATGTGTTCATACGTCAAGTGATGTGTTCTTCAGTTGTAACTTTTGATGAACAGGTTACTCCCGGGTTAAGCGGCTTAACTTTGGAAAGTGGTAGTGGATCAAAAAACTAAATAAAAATACGTTTTTCTGCGGAGGTTCTTGGCCATGGCTTAAAGTTAATTTTCCTGGAAGATGGATCGGTCATGCTGGACCTGTGGCTTGGCTTCTGCGTTCATCTGATTTAACGCCATTAGATTTTTTCTAATGGATATCACTCAAACAAAAAGTGTATGAAAAGCCTGTTAATGTCCTTTCATCATTACTACAAAGGATAACGCACGCGTGTGAAGAAACGACAGTGGCACAATGTTGTTCCACCATTCCTTCTGTCACTGATCAGTGCTACGCTTGTCTCCGGGCTGGAAACTGTCAATTTGAACAAAATAAATAATTTTTTTTTTTATTTTATGCCTGGCTATTTTATTTTTAATTAGATTTTGCTGTGTGCGCGGAAAGTAAGATAAAACTAGCAAATCATCAAAATACATTTTGAGTTAGTTTTTTGATCCACTACCATTTCCAAAAGTGTTACCGTGTAACCAGGGAACATTCTATATAATATCAATACCTATCAAGTTATAATAATAAAAGTATGTTTTCATTTTAGACTGTAAGAAAATATGTTTGTATTTCTTTTTTATCGATATACTGAAAGTATGGAACATTTTCTCTAATCTAAGAGACTTATCGGTGGGCACGCAGTCTAAGCGTCAAGATATTCTAGTCTGGTTTGCCAGCAACAAAATGGTCAAGGTTCAAATCCCGTTTAGGTATACTGAAAGATTTTTATTAAATAGTTCCCCCTCTCTCTATTTCTTTCTCTCTCTCTTAGCTCTCTCTACCTCTCTCTTTCTCTTCTCTCTCTCTCTCTCTATCTCTCTCCACTAAAAATTGGGTCTCGCCCCTTCCCCCCCATGCAAAATCGGATACGTTTCCTCTGAAAATTATATATGCCCCATTCCAATTAATTAGTATTATTAAAGGCATACAGTGTGGGTGGTTATTAAGACACAATGGGGAATAAAATTATAATCTCACCTTCCTTATATTCCATTTCAAAATATATAGGTCAATGTAACCCGAGGCGTGGCTCTCCTTACAAGGCGCTATTCTACCCGGCGGAAGGATTGTGTCGTTAAAAGTCCATTACCTGGTGTGACGGTAGCGGCCTTCTCATCCATACACCTGCGCTGGTTAGAAAAAAAAAACTAGTACGTGACGTTGCCATGGCGACCAGGCCTCTTCTCGTGCTTCTAGTAGTAGGGCCCCTCTAGTGTTGCAGTGTGTTTCAAGTGCTCGTCAGAAACAAAAGCTTGAAGAGTGTAAGAGGTGAGAGGGGTGAGGAATATGATTGGAAAGCTCACACGTCTTTTGAAATCGGAAAGACCGGGTCGTCTATAGCGAGGGTGTTAGTCGAGCGTTTGGGACGCTCGACTCTTGTTAGACACCCACGAGTTTGGAGCTCAACACCATTCGGGTGTATTCGGATTGTTGTGCCCCATCTTCCCTCCAATTTAACTCCATCTCACTGTGTGTGTTTTTTATTATCTCTCCGAATTAATGTTGATTTAGTTGATTAAAGCTCCTCCTGACTGTTTACGTCCTAAAATTAGTTATTTTTAACTCTTGACAACCAGTGAAAGCACTTTTTAAGCTTTCTCATATTGTTAGATAAGATCATATCATTTAAATTATAGCGTTTTTCTCCCCTAATTAGTTACTGACACTTATCCTTTTAATCCTGCTCGTTTTATAAGATAGTTTAAGGGGGAAAGAGAAGAGACTGTGAGCTAAGCTCAGTATTTATTAAAGTTTTTATAACATTATCCATTTGGGCCAAAATGAATAAAATATTGCTTTCTTGAATGCGTAAGTTTATTCTTTTACATTCAGTTATTCCAACAGTTATTGGATATTTACAATAAGCCTAGGGACATTTAAAAATACGCTTTTTTTAATTAGGTTAAGAGTTTATGTTCAAATTGTACGTTGCTCGTGACATATTAAAAAAATTGTTAATTATTCCTATTTGTAGAAAATTAAACTTAATATATCACCTGAAGAAATAGTTTATCTACTTTGGCCAAAAATGTGCATAAATAATTAGGGGTATTTAAAGTTAACTTAATGAACCCATTTTTTATATCAGCAGCCGTCTTACACACTAACATAATTTTATAACAAACTCAAGACCTATATCCTCAGTTATCAATTCATTATTATGGATGGGAAATCCCTAATTTAAGTAATTGTAATTTATTCAGACATGTCTGGAATTGATCCAGACGTTCCTAGCTCAGTAAGAGGATGTGCAAACCTATTGAGTTGAAGTGTTTTGGAATTCGATATTATAAGCTCTAAGGCCAGTTTTGCTACTTGCAACCTAAACATTTATTATTATTATTATTATTATTATTATTATTACTATTAGCACCGCGTCTTACTACCCGTTCGGGTTATACGCACTTACGCTAATGTGTAATGTAGGGTGATTGTGAGATGAAATGAAGGACCTACAGTTTAACGTGGAATCCGAACCACGGTGGCGGCCTGGCATTCCCCACATTCACAGCAACCTAAACAACTCAGATTAATGATACGCGACTATTGGTTTCAACATTCAGCTGGAGAGACATTGAGAAACTAGATTGATATTAATTCCAAACTGTTCAATCTGGATCTAAATCCTATTTCCTGTGTCCAGTGCTTACTGACTACACGCATATATATATAATTCCAAAATCATCAACAACCATGATTTAAGGTCACCGAACTAAGAATTTTGTATTATCTATATAAATTAAAAATGATTTTATGTTTTAATTAGTCTAGTAGACACACCATTCTTTCAAATAATATTTGTGGAACTTAACCTTCAAACACCCTCACATGAACAATATATCGATATATAATCGGAGACATCAGTGTAGGTTAGCCTGATTCGGTGGCCACATAGTCAAAGGCATCACTCTTGTAATAGACTAGACTGCCGATGACGGGGTGATCGGGGTTAGAGTCCTGGATGGGTGTACTTAAATTGTTTTTTTCCTAAATAGTCGTCCCCTTTCCATCCATGCAAATACGGGTACACTTCTTCTGAATTCAATCTTACTCATCCCTAATTCACTAGCGTAATTAGTACATATTCGTATAACCTGAACAGGTAGTAAGACGCGGTGCTAAAAATAATAATTGCAGGTCACTAAATATAATGCGAGTACTTCATAGACTACAATAACAAGGGCATTTCAGATTCAAATAATTTCATTTTGCTATTATTACAAGTCTTGAAATAACAGTAATTATCTTCAAAAGTGAGTTTAAAGTCTTTTTTTGAAAAAAACATTGGCTATCTTGTCGCTATTTGTGATATGTTATTGTTTAGATCTGGGCTTATCAAACTGTGACGCAACAGAGAGTTTTCGATGAGGTGCAGCATGTTGGCAAATAAATTTATGAAATTTTTCAGTTTCTCAGATTTGTTGAATTTCTTGTCAACTATAAAAAGAGAGATGCTCTTCTTGAGTAATTTCACCAATAGAAACCACTCTTCCATGTTTAAACTATATCAGTCATCGGTTAACTATTATTGATTAATTTTTTTTTAGTAAAAACACATAAATAAAATGGTTCATATTGGAAAAAAACTTACCAGATAACCTTTTAACCAATATTTTTAAATCAATTTTTAAAAGTTTTCTTTTTTTTTTTTACTCAGTCATTCGTAAACAACCCTTGAACAAAATGTTCCCCAAAAACAAGTATAAACTTTTATTTTTCATGTAGAATACTCCCCATATATTCATTTTAAACCAAAATTGATATATATTGATTTGAATAATAATGTCGATATTAATGGCTTCTTAGATATTAAAGACAGCATTCATATCTTAATTCTCAATTGATTTTAGACTCAGTATTAATTTAAACATATTTTCTACCTCACATTGTAACCATTTTCACATTGAATTATATTATTATAACTACGTTAAATATTGTTTCCTTATTACAACTTATAATGTTGTAATGTTATTGATTTGCCCCTAAAGAATATGTGAGAGCATTGACAATAATATCGTCCTAATTTTATAAACGTATCTTATTTCATTTAAATTATAATCTATTACATGGCGCTTGAAGCATTTATTCTTCCAAGAAGGTACACGCTACTGTAAGTGACGTCAGAGCGAATCACGTTAGTCAAGTCAAGTTGACAATATAAGATTTTTAAATAATAACTTCCTTTTCTGGAAAGTTCGAATAGAGATTTTAAAAAGTAACTTGAGTCAGTTTCCGGCTCTCGAAGCTTCTAGTGACACCGAGATGTTTTTGTCTTGTATTTTAATTTTTTATAACACGACCTTCTCGAAGCGTCCATGAGTAATGGATATATACAAAGAATGGTGCAATGAAAGGGCACTAGGAGTCCAGTCCTTGAAGTACTCGAAACTTGAGCTCCTGTCCGCGATCCCTACGATCGTATTATAGGCCGCGTATATATTTCGTCGACGACATGATCTATTTTCTCTAGAAATAAACCGAGATTTAGAAATAAAAGCATGTCAACATAAAAGTGTGTATTAATTATACAACGTTCCAATCACCAATAACTCTTTAATTGGCGCTCGATCACGGGGCTATAAATACCAATTATCTCACCACATCAAAATACCGGACCGCTTTAATTAGTGCTCGACCACGGGGCAATTATCAGCTAATTAAACGGTATAACTTCAATCGACGCCCAACGCGACGAACCAGATCCATAATTCATCGATCGACGTGGAGAGAGACGTCCAAAACATCATAATTAGCGCCCAACGTAGGCAGTAATATTTCAATAAAACTTCAATGTTTTTCAAAATTTTAGAGTCAGATGCATAAAATTTTGAATTTTCAAAAGATTTATTTTTTTTGTTTATGACCACGTCTTACTACCTATTCCAGTAATACGCATATATGATAATTACTCTAATATGGTTTGTATGAGGAATTCATTATTTTAGAGGTGTTATACCTGCAATCACGTGGAAGGAGAGTGGGAAACCCTTTAGGAAAATCAACCTCAGTAGACCCTAACGGGATTCGTGCCATAATCTGCCCATCTTCAGCACACTCACAATGAAATTACCCTTGAACAAAGTTTCTCCAAAAAAATCAGTGTTATTTGTAAGGTTAATATTCCATAGATTGTCATATTTTAATCATTAGTATCATTTTCAAAAAAGTTGTAATTTTAGAAAATCGTTCATCAGTAAACTACATCTATATAAATGGTAGGGCAAAAATAAAAAATGTCCCAAGGTGTAGCAATTTAAAAATCAGGTTTGAACAAAATCCATCAAACAATAATGCTATATATTGTATCCACATATCTAAGAGAAGTAAATATTGTAGCATATTTTTATAATATTATATTCCACGCTGTTTAATAGTTTTCATGCTTCTAATTACATATCAATTTGTACATAGAATTTCTTTCTGCCCGTATATTTCTCAAATAATCTTTTCTAAGTTTTTCTATAATCTAGACGCATTTTACTGTGTGGTATTGGTAAGTAGAATGTGGAGGTGTGTTGAAAGAGCGATGTTAATGTGTTTGTGACTAGCTGTCTATAGAGGTGGTTGTCTTGATGTGTGGCTGACTGGTTGGATGTAGGAGGGAGATGTTTTGGTGACTGATTGGGTGTAGGAGGGAGATGTTTTGGTGACTGGTTGGATGTAGGAGGGAGATGTTTTGGTGACTGATTGGGTGTAGGAGGGAGATGTTTTGGTGACTGATTGGGTGTAGGAGGGAGATGTTTTGGTGACTAATTGGGTGTAGGAGGGAGATGTTTTGGTGACTAATTGGGTGTAGGAGGGAGATGTTTTGGTGACTGATTGGGTGTAGGAGGGAGATGTTTGCTGACTGGTTTAATGTAGGAGGGAAATGTTTTGGTGACTGATTGGGTGTAGGAGGGAGATGTTTTGGTGACTGGTTGGATGTGGGAGGGAGATGTTTTGGTGACTGGTTGGGTGTAGGAGTGAGATGTTTTGGTGACTGATTGGGTGTAGGAGGGAGATGTTTTGGTGACTGATTGGGTGTAGGAGGGAGATGTTTTGGTGACTAATTGGGTGTAGGAGGGAGATGTTTTGGTGACTGATTGGGTGTAGGAGGGAGATGTTTGGGTGACTGGTTGGGTGTGGGAGGGAGATGTTTTGGTGACTGATTGGGTGTAGGAGGGAGATGTTTTGGTGACTTGTTGGCTGTAGGAGGGAGATGTTTTGGTGACTGATTGGGTGTAGGAGGGAGATGTTTTGGTGACTGATTGGGTGTAATGGGAGATGTTTTGCTGACTGGTTTAATGTAGGAGGGAAATGTTTTGGTGACTGATTGGGTGTAGGAGGGAGACTTTTTGGTGACTTGTTGGCTGTAGGAGGGAGATGTTTTGGTGACTGATTGGGTGTAGGAGGGAGATGTTTTGGTGACTGATTGGGTGTAGGAGGGAGATGTTTTGGTGACTGGTTGGAAGTAGGAGGAAGATGTTTTGGTGACTGATTGGGTGTAGGAGGGAGATGTTTTGTGACTGGTTGGCTGTAGGAGGGAGATGTTTTGGTGACTGATTGGGTGTAGGAGGGAGATGTTTTGGTGACTGATTGGGTGTAGGAGGGAGATGTTTTGGTGACTGATTGGGTGTAGGAGGGAGATGTTTGGGTGACTGGTTGGGTGTAGGAGGGAGATGTTTGGGTGACTGGTTGGGTGTAGGAGGGAGATGTTTGGGTGACTGATTGGGTGTAGGAGGGAGATGTTTTGGTGACTGATTGTGTGTAGGAGGGAGATGTTTTGGTGACTGATTGGGTGTAGGAGGAGATGTTTTGGTGACTGATTGGGTGTAGGAGGGAGATGTTTGGGTGACTGGTTGGGTTTAGGAGGGAGATGTTTTGGTGTGTAAATGATGGGCTGGGAATATGGAAGAAGTCTGTAAAAGTGCATTAGGAGAGCGGGGGGACATTGTTTTTATTCGTGACATACGTTTAAGGTTTTTCCATGCAAATATTTGTATTTGATAAACACCTCGAAAGCTTATTCGTTAATTTGAATTGGATATTTGGGCATCACTTTCTCCGAGGCTGTTAGCTGGCTTACAATTTATTAAAAAATTTCCCTCTCACCTCTCTATGAATAAAATCATCGAATTTTGCTAAAATATCTTAACAGTATTTTGTTTAAAAGTGTTTCCTTGAACATCAAAAGATTCACAAATGAAGGGCGTTTTGGTATGAGTTAATTATGTACGATAACATGATCTTATAAAATAGTCCCATCAGTGGGTGCGTGGACTAAGGTTCGGCCAGACTGACAAGCGTGCGAGCGAGCGAGCGTGCAAGCAACTGGGTGGCCAAACTGGCGATTGAGCGATTGAGCGCGTAATTAGCAGACCCTAGTTCATTAGATATAATAATAATAATAATAATAATAATAATAAGCACCGCGTCTTACTAACCGTTCGGGTTATACGCTTTAAGTACTAATAACGCTAATGGATTAGGAATTGGGAAGGTTGAATTAGAGAAAGTGAACCCGCATTTGTGTGGAGGAGAGTGGAAAACCATTTAGGAAAAACCACCCCAGTTCACCCGACTGAGATTCGAACCTCGATCTCCCCGTCCTCAGCAGTCGAGCTCAACACGACTAGCGCGTTAGCCAACTACGCCACCGAGGCGGGTTAGTTCATTAGAGAAGATGTCTCTGTCAAAGACACTTGGTACATCTCTGCTCCTCGAAAATTCTTACAGAAAATATTGTGTGAACTGAAGGTGATTTTTAAAACTTATTTATTGTTGTGGTTTTTTCATACTCTCTCCAAACTAATGGTGATTCATATTTGTAAAGGCCTACTTTGATTATTATATTGAAGTATTTTAACATATTGGGTTTACATATATACATTATATTATTTATGGTCTTACCAATTAAATTAGGCCATTAATAACAAGTGTGTTAAACCTATCACTGATAGAACAAAGTCAAATATCATGTCAAAATTAGAAGTTTCCCCAGCACTCAATGAACCAACATACAATAATATTGCTTAGCGCCTGTAAACTAGACTGTACGGGTCGAGCGCGCGCGCTTGAAAAATAGAACCAATTCTATCTTTCAAGCGCGCGCGCTCGCGTCGCTCGCTCCAGTGTGGCCACCTCCCATTACAACCAATGTGTTTATTTTATATTTTAGTCGCTCGCGCTCAGTCTGGCCGTACCCTAAGTGACAGGCACATTTAGCCTGATTTACCGATTATAGATTATGGAGAATGCCTGAGTTATAATACTGGTCTGATGAACTGACGGTAGTTTTTTATTAATTACTTCCCACTCTCCTTCCAGGCAAATGCAATCACATTTGGTCAAAATTATATCTTTCTTTTCTTTACACTAGTGACGTAGTTTAATGAGACGTGTGCAACCAATCCTGGGAGTAAGATGAGGTAGAATAAAAAAAAAATTGTTTACATGTTGTTTTCTATTGATTAAATAGGAAAATACATTATTTTATTGTGAATGTGGGGAATGCCAGGCCTCCACCGTGGTTCGGATTCCACGTTAAACTGTAGGTCCTCTCATTTCATCTCACAATCACCCTACCATTACACATTAGCGTAAGTGCGTATAACCCGAATGGATAGTAAGACGTGGTGCTAATAATAATAATAATAATAATAATAATAATAATAATATGTTTGTATAGTAGTAGTTTGAAATGTACACTTCCTAGTTTTAAACGGGTATAGATACTATACCATAGTGTTATAATGTTGTATAATAGATTCAAAAAAATCTACTAGAGTAAAATATTATCAGTATCATGTAATATATTAACGTTCTATAATATATGCAAGTATACTAGAGAGAATTTCGGAGTATTCCGCAATATATTAACATTCTAGAATAGATGTAAATTTATTTGTTATAGTGGAAATATACGCAATCATCTTTAATTTATTAACATTCTATAATAGATGTAAATATATTTAAATAAAATTAAATATACAGAATCGTCTTTAATATATTAACATTCTATAATCGATGTAAATATATCCAATAGAGTAAAATATACACAATCATATTTGATACATTTCAATTCTAAAATCTATGCAAATATATTTAATAGAGTGAGCTATACACAGTAATATTTAATACATTGATAATATATAATCAATGTAAATGTAATTAATAGAGTGAAATATACACAATTATCCTTAATACATTTAACATTTTATAATCGATGTAAACATATTCATTAGATTAGTATATACACAATCATCTTTAATACATTAACATTCCACAATCGATGTAAATAGATTTAATATATTTAAATGTACATTGTCATATTTTATACATCAACATTCTATAATCGATGTACGAGTATATATATTTATTAAAGTTGAATAACCAGTCATTTGCAATACATCATCATTCTATGATAGATATAAGTAAATATTATATTGTAAAATATACCTAGTAATATATTTGTTAAATAATTATATATTCTCCTAGAGTAATATATATTATGTGCATTGTTCCAGTAGAAGCTGTGCAATTAGGGTGGGTGATTAGACTGTTAAATCGTGGGGACCAAGTAAACCAACCGAGCAAATGAAACTAGCCTTGAGTAATTGTATGAAGAAGTTTGAGTAATCGCCTTGAGTGAGTGTGTTAGTTCGTCTTATTGGCTGCAAAGTAGCGACCCAACCACCTGAATTACTCATAAGTTGGACCCTCTTCCAACCCCCTCGTAACCTCACCTCCCCCCAACATACCTCCGGGGAGTCTGCCACCCTCGGTAGGGCCTAACACGAGTTTACGGAGTCATGCCCTGGCCCCACAAACACTTAATTAAGTTAGGCACCATCAACTTTGACTTAACTCATTGGTTAGTCGACCATGTGGGAGGGTGAGGGTTGAATCTTCTAGGGGTATAGCTCAACCCTCTTAGCTTAAGTTGGGGTGAAAATTAACGGGAGTTAAGTTATTTTTTTAAATTTTCATTAAAACAACCTTTTGTCACCAAAACAATACTGCTTAAGTATACATATTTATATTATTGTATACATATTAGCACCACGTCTTACTACCCGTTCGAGTTATACACATATGTACTAAATACGCTAAAGGTTTAAGGTATTAGTAATGTTACATTTAGAGGAAGTGTACCCACATTTGCATGGTGGGAGAGTGAAAAACTATCGTGGAAATCCCCTCCTCAGTACACCCGACTGAGATTCTAATCTCAAGCTCCCCTTCATCGGTAGTTTATTCTACCACTAAAATAGCGCGTTAGACCATGTGGCAACCTAAGTGGTTCAAAAGTTTCCTAATACGTACAATTAGAGATGACCATTTTTCGGGAAATATTTAATTGTAAAATTTTCCGTAGGGCGGCTTGAGGTGGAGGGTTTAAATTGTGGAGGTGGCACCTAGAGCCTATTATACCTAAAAAAAATAGTGTCTTAAGATACGAGTGGGTGATAAGAAGAGGAAGGGGTAGATAAGAAACACGGAGGATAGCTGAAGGGACAAATATTGGGCCAACCTTAAAATTAGTTAACTTATTGATGATAAAAAATTGAAGTGTGATTTACGAACATAATGAGTCTACAAAGGCTCGCATTCATTTGTTTATTTAATACTTTTTTTTTGGCACCACGTTTTACTACCCGTTTGGGCTATACGTTTATGTACTAAATACGCTAATGTGTTATGGATAGGTAAAGTTGAAATTACAGGAATTTCACCCGCATTTGTGTGGAGATTGAGTGTAAACCATTCAGGGAAAACCTTCCTCAGTGCACCCAAATCGAACCCTGATCCCCTTGACATCGACAGTCTAGTCTATTGTGTGAGTAGCGCGTTAGACCTTTCGGCCACCAAAGCAGGTGTTTCTTACTACTACTACTATACTACTACTACTATACTACTATTTCTACTACTATTATTATTATTATTATATCACTACCACTAATTATTATTTATCACTGTTATTATTATCCATTTAAGGAGTTTAAATTAATATACAGAAATTATAATTGGAAATTTTCCGTTTTGGAAAATTTTCCAGAAAATTATAGGGAAAATTTTCCGTCTCACATATCTACGTACAATGCGGCAAAGATTGCAACAAAACCTTTTTAATGTAACAAAAGTGCTATTCATAAACCAAGTAAAAAAATATATATACAAATTAAAATGTGGGCTCTTTTCACAAATTACAAATATCCTATCTATTTATTTTATTTGTAAATCTGTCGAAATGTTTATCAATGTATTGTGAAAATTTGGAACAGTAAATTTAATTTTATATTAATCTGTGAATAGCATTCGAATGAATGCTACTTTTAAGGTGATTGGAGGGTAAACATATTAATCGGTTATGGTTTTTCAATATCAATTTTTAAATTTATTTAAGATAGAGTAGTGATAATTAATTACAATTAAACATTCAAATGTACAGTCCATTTTTAATAGGAAATTAATATTAATAATATCTAGCACCGTGGCTTACTACTCGTCCGGTTTATACGCTTAAGTACTAATTACACTAATGAGTTAGGAAATGGGAAGGATGAATATAGAGGAAGTGAACCCGCATTTGAGTGGAGGTAGAGTGGAAAACCTTTTAGGAACCCCCCAGTGCTCACCCGAGTGAGATTCGAATCCTTGCTCTCCCCCTCCTCGGCAGCCTGGCTCAACATGAAACTAGAGCGTTAGCTAACTACGCCACCGAACCGGGTAGTAAGAAATAAATAATTTGTCTGACAATTAAAAGAGCTACTAAATTGTCTTTCACTGATTCATAAATTGATTTAAGTAATATACAAATATACCTTCCTTTTGATATACTCTATATTATCAATATCTATAAAATAACATTAATAATAATATAGTAAAATGTCAATTTTCGCTCCAAAAAAAAGTTTGTATGTTCCGAAATAAATTGTACCTACTGTAAGAATTTAAAATATTATGTGTGCTAAATATTTAGATTTTTTATTACTTTTATTAAAAATTATTGCCATTTTAGTGCTTAACAACCTCCTTAACTACTTTTCCAGAAGTAAGATAATCTTTTAAACATAGACCCGATTCAGAAACTTTGGGATGATCATTTATTACTTCTTTGCAACCCATTATTCCTGCGGATTTTGTAAAAAAAAAAAAAAAGTCAGACAATGCTGTCGGTTTGTGGGTGACCACCAGAGAAGCCTCTACAAAAATGGTTTCCCCCTAGCCCATAACCCCTCCTCCCCTAATACACCCAGCCTGAACTTTTTTTTTTTTTTTTTACAAAATGAAACAAACAAAAGTGAACTTGGTTGGTTTTGAAAGTGGAGAGAGACTCCTAGATTACACCAGGGGGGATGATTTACAGAGGGTTTGCAAGAGTACATGAATTATGTCTTTACTTCACTTTACAAATTTACTGCTAGGGTTGTAGACTGGGAAGTTTGCATCCAACTGTTGGAAATATAACTCCTATGATCGAACGTCTTTCCCACCCCACACTACCCTATCTACCCCCTTTCCAACCACTTTTCTTACCCAAAATGATGTTTTGATAATGCGCTAGAAATATGAAGTTAAGTCTATGGAGCCAAAAATCACAGCACCGGTCATAATTTTATTCGAATACAGATATATGCGTATTTTATTTATTCCCTAAGAATAAAAATAATATGTTATATCACAAAATTATTAATAAATATAGATTACCGAATAAATATGAGGTTTTGTGTACGTATATAAAACCTTTGAAATGTAGTTCTGGAAAAGAATTGAAAAGACAAGGTGCAATACAGGGTGACAAATGAAGTCTTATGAAGAATGGGTGAGAAAAGAACCATTTTTGATGTGATTCTTGGTACAAGGCAAAATAGATCGTACGAATCCTTAAGATGAACTGTCTTCTGCACGACGTCATTGAAGGAAAGTTTGAGGTAAATAATAGAAGCTTAAGAAGGAGGATTACTATATTGTATGAATTTAAGAAAAGAAGAAAATTCTAGAAAATCAAGGAGGATGCCGAAGACGGAAAATTGTCGGCCCAAGTTCATTGATAAATGGAATGGAACTGTCATAAGATAGAAAACCAATAATAATAATGATTTAGGTGTGTTTGGAATATTTAGATCTTCGTCAAAGGTAAAAGCAGGGCCGGCTAGGAGGGGGGGTAGGTGGACGAGGGGCTGGACTAGAGCCTCTCTCCAAGGAGAGGAAATTTTTTAGAGAAATTAAAAAAAAAAAATTATTAACTATTGGACACTAGGAAAGAAAATCTTTTTAAGTTAAGAAATGGATCTGGTGGAAATAAAACCAAATAATTAAAAATATTCTGATTTAAAGGATTGCTTTAGATGGGTGTGACTAATGTGAGAAGGTGGATTTGACACTTCAAATAGTGCAATGTCACAGCAGGCCGGGTGGAATGAGAGTTGAGACCGCCACCGCACTGTCAGCATTTTTGGCCTCCCATCTTTTCTTCTATACCTGCCAATTTGGTGCTTAAGCTCACAGTGACACTGCTTCATGGTTTCTCAAACAGTGGGACCAACATACTAAATCAGTCATTTAGTAAAGTAGATAATGAGATCAATGCAGGAGTGCGTGGACTAGTTTTGAAAACCTAGCTACATCACAAATAATTAATGTTCTGTTTTTATCTGTCATGTAACTATTTAATTTTCTTAGGATCTTCCAATGTGATTGTGATTAATATTAAGGCTTTAGTAATTAATCGCATCTATTATTTTATTTTGTAATTGTAGTTTAATAATGAAGCGTAGTTTTAAAGTGAGGTTAGTAAAAGGAGGAAAGTTAAGGTATTTCAGAAACAAGATTGTCTGATTATTTTGCTGAGATATAGCTTTTACTGACAAGAAATATATTGATGGTACCAAGTTTTCTTTGAATTACAGCAACTAAAACAAAATTCTATGATTGAGCCTAAAAAATTACTAGAGACCGAATTCAGGTGACATTTCCTAATTCAGAAATATGTTTCCAAATATTTCTTTTGTCAATTATTATTATTATTAGCACCGCGTCTTACTACCCGCTCGGGTTATACGCACTTATGCTAATGTGTAATGGTAGGGTGATTGTGAGACGAAATGAAGGACCTACAGTTTAACGTGGAATCCGAACCACGGTGGTGACCTGGCATTCCACACATTCACAAGATGTCTTGTCAGAGGTGTAGGAAGGGTTTGTAAATCAGATGATTTTGTCAATTATGATAAGAAATTTGTACTGGAGAACATTGGTTTCCAAGATTTAAAAGAAACCTTAGTAAATTACGAACTACGACACTTCAGAAGAGGTTGGATTGTTTATCTTTAATGGGCATGTAATGTGGACCAAATTGACTTTTCATAAGTAATCAATGATTTCTCTTCTATGAAAGATAAGGACAAAAACTACAATGTATTGACACACTTTTGTAATGTGATTAGTTTTCTTGATGATATTCACATATAATTTAATTTTTATTAGAGGATGGGATGTATCTTACCCAAGTGAAAGAACCTGGAAACTTAAAATATTGTTTGGATGCTCCGGTCCTAGGCAAATCAAAACTCACTGTTGTATATTCTTAGCCAACGAAAATGAAACCTTGAAATTTAAAATGATTGTTCCTTTATAAAATTGTGTTAGACTTTTTGAAGGTTTTTTTCAAATTTCATCCCCTAAGAGGGTGTTGAGCGGCAGAAAGGGGTGGAACTTGCTGACTCACTCCTCACCATATTTCCCCAATCCCTGGGCATGGTAACTTGAAATTTTGCTTGGTAAAAAATGTAGCGAGATTGCCTCATATCCATAAAAATCTAAAATTGGGATATTTCAAAACGGGGCTCCTATAGTTAGAAAAATAAAATGGGTGTGTGTACTTATGTACGCGCGTGAGAAGTTATACTTCTTTGGCATTATTAAAAAATAAAAAATAATTTAATAATATTTAGTATTAATTATGTTAAATAATAATATTTTAATTTATATCAATAAATAATACATACAAATAGTTAACCTCAATTATATTGTAGCCCTTGAAAAAGTCTATAAACACAAATTTTTTCACTAATATTTACGAATAGTAAATAATATTAATCAAAATATTAAATTTAAATCACTACTGAATATAATTTATTAGCACATATATAATTCGCACTTGTATGAAACTAAAACACGTGTTGTGAATGTAGAAACTAGAAACATGTGGATAAATATTATATATATGAAAACAGTGATCAGAGGCGACGAGCGTACAAACATGCGCGACTAACAGAGGTTCTATTTCTATTTTGTTGGTAGCTTTTTTTTTTTCGAGACTTAGTGAGCGGTTTACCTTCAACCTGTTACTTTTGTGTTACAGTGAAGCGTGCGCATCTTAAAATTTCACTCTCATCATTTTTTCATAACGCGCCTAAAGAAGTATAACTTCAATAAAAAATATTAAAGGAGCTATGAGGTTAGGGGGGGGGGTGTTAAGTAAAACAATTAAAAACCTTTTAGAGGGGCAAAAAATTGAAGTTTACTGAGAATGTAGAGTAATTACTCCAATTACAAAATAAGTCAATTCATTTAGCTTATTTTACGATAGGACTTAGGCAAAGATTGTATTATTACAGATTGCATTTGTTTGTTCACACAGTTTGTGGACAAGTTAATAGTTTGTTTCAAAGCTTATATTTTATTTATTAAATACCATGATAGTCTGTGATTGCCATAGTTATTTCAGGATTGTATATTGAGTGACTATCAAAAAGTGGGTAGATGGATGTTGAACGTCCTAATTTGAAATATTTTTGGTGATGCTTAATCGTGCGAAGAACTGTCAAACTGCTGGTAATATATCAAATGAATGTTGAACGAGTCGTAACAGTACCTTATACGAATAATTAATAGCTATATTTCAATTATTTTCTCATGTGAAGCTTCAGCGTCGTTGACTCTCGACTCTCTACCGGAATAGACAAAGAATTTGTGTTCTCTTCTAGAAAACTCTTGAATTTTAATTAAAAACGCCCCCAAAGCTTGTTTGACGGTGCGAATAATTGTTCTCTGAGGAAACCAAGTCATTTCTTTCTCGGCCTTCTATTGGAGTGTCACCTACAAACGCACTGCCATGCGCTCACCAGTTTCAATTACTACCTTTTTTTTTTTAATATTCATCTTACTGTATGGAAATTGTTTGAAGAGGAGGTATAAAAGGTAGCGTGGTTTTCAGCACAGACTGCGAGACATCAAAATAATTGTGAGAAAAATGTGTTTTATTGTTTCTTATTCGAAACGATGTTTCAATATTGTGTTTATTATATTACAAACAAAGGAAACCTATTATTTTCTACAGTTATATATATATATAATTATTATTACTTGTGTATGAGCTTCAAATTAATTATTCAACCAATCTTACTGAAACAAACTTACCGATTTTAATAAAATATTAAAATCTGTATTTCTAGAAATGTAAATAGAAATGAGTTTATAGACTGCCTTTGGGTTCTTAGAATACAGTGCTCACCCAACGGCTCAATGTTCGTGGATTCAAACCCAGCCAAGGTCAACAGATTTTTACCGAAAGCTCAAAATCCATAGCACAACTTCCTTTGGATGGAAGGTAAAGCCTTCGATTCCAGGTCGATTGTGGCTTGCAAAATTTCCCTGGATAGTATATAATATATTTTCCAACAAAATGTTTAAACTGTTTATCATCTCTCTCTCTCTCTCTCTCTCTCTCTCTCTCTCTTTGAAACTTTGTGTGGAAAGCAAGCATGGTCTTTGCCTGATTTAAATGCCTCTTTTTCCTCTTTGGTGCGGTCCTTCCCTGCCAAATTTTTGAAAATTTGATTTCTCTAAAAGCTACTTGGAATTTGATACAAATCCATTTTTCAGTTTAATATTCTTAAATATCAGAGGAGACTAGAGTAAATCTATAGAAGGGCCAATATTTATCCCAGGAGAGGGGGTGAGTTTATTCCAGTCGGGAGGAGTATGGGGACAAAATATTTCCAGGGGGATAGTGACCTTACTGCACCACCCCTCCTTGACGTAACTGTACATTGAAATGTTAAGCACAAGATAAAATAAGATTAGCATAATAGACTTCGTGAAACTTACAAACACTTCCAAATGAAGTTCAAGACTGACCAAAACAATGATATATTTGGGACAAATAAGTAAGTTCCTACAGAAGAAATCCCAGCTTGTGGGCTGGGCATGCATTATTACTAAGTAAGGATATGTATTTTATTGTTTATAATTTATAGTTTATTTATATATTTTATTTAATGCTAGTTTAAGTACCTGGTGCTAACAGAGAGAAATACTTTTAGTATAGGGATTGTACGTAGAAGGTAACTTTAAATTTGAAAATGCCTGCTTTGAGGATGTTCGTGCACAAGGAATACTAATTTTCAAAATTTCATACCTCTACATGTAATGCTCATGACAGACAAACTTTTCATTTGATTAATATTGCTTTTCTTCCAACCCAGTTTTTAATAAATTGACAAAAATATAGTCATAATTTTAAAATCCTTGCTTCTAGGTGTACATGTTCATTCACTACTAAGTTTTAAAATGTCATACCTCTACATATCGTAGATATAGCCTATGCTCATGACAGACAAACAATCTCTTGATTTTATTAATATAATATAATGTATATTATATAACTATAATATATATATAATATAACTATAATATATATATATAATATAACTATATATATATATAATATAACTATATATAATATATAATATATATATAAAATATATAATATATATAATATATATAAATATAATATAATATATATAAATATAATATATATATAATAATATATTATAAATATAATATAATATATATAAATATATATAATATAATATAAATATAAAATATAATTAATATATAAATATTATATATAGAGAGAGAGAGAGAATAATTTAAAAATATATTTATCGAGAGTAACATTGGGCCATAGGGCTCCTTGTCCCAAAAATTAATAGCTGATTTGGGCCATGGTCACTGGCCAAGAGGACTAAGACCGATGATAGATCTGCAAATAGATATGAATTAAACCCTGCCACTCTTTTTGCCTTATATTAGACTAGGTTAGAGTACATTAGCTTAGCATTTAGCTGTGTCTTACTATCCATTACTCGTTTGTTTGGGTTTTTTTTTTGCTCGGTTTGAGAAAACATTTACATCCATCCTGAATGGAGCACCACAACAGCCAGGACCGAGTTAGTAAGCCAGTACGCCTTGCTTACAATTCTCAAGAAGGAACTCGTGGCTCGACTGTAAAGTGAGGTTAACGATACCCTTTAATAAATATAAGTTAAGACTGAGAGACTATTATTTTGAAATTATGAATATATGAGTTCAGATTAAAGAATTTTTAAGAAAATAATTACTAATGATAAAATTTCATTATAACATAAAATACACTAATTATTATTTATACTCTTGGAAAAACAATTTCTTTGACCAAAGCTATCATAATATTTAAAATATTCCATTGACTCAATAACAAGACATTTACATGAGCAAAATGGTCAAATGATATAATCATTCATGCCATATTAGAATTTTAGTACAATATTAGTTAAATACAAGAGTGAAAAAATGAAAAATGGTAAAACTTATTTAAAATAGTTAAAACATAGTTAACACCATTAGTCAAACGTTTTCATTTTTTCACTCTTGCATTTAACTAATATTGTACTCAAATTTTAATATTGTATGAATGATTATATTATTTGACCATTTTATTCATGTAAATGTCTGGTTATTGAGTCAATGGAATATTTTAAATGTTATGAAAACTTTGGTTAAAGAGAGTTTTTCCAAGAGTATAAATATTATTAAGTGTCTTTACTGGTGATAAAATTTCATTATAACATAATATATTTTTTTATTTTCTAATTGGACTCATATATTATTATTTTGAAATTATAAAGATATAAGTCTTAACTTTATATTTATTGATCTACTCCTTACTAAATATTTATTTAGAATGTTTTCTAAAATGTTGATACCCTTTAAACTCAGATCATAACAGATATAAGTTATAAGTTAGTGGTCCAACTGTAATACGCTCTAGATTTGTTAATTTGGATCTTGGAATTCCCGGGTCCATTACAATGGTACCAAAAATCTCCCCCTCGCAGCTTACCTGATATATATATATATATTATATATATATATATATATAATATTTGCTGCGAGTCATCTTTATACTTGTGGGATAGAAGGATTGGCTTTTACTCTTGGGATTGGGAATGTTTGGAGTTTATGAATCAACATTATTGTGGGTGATTTATACCCGTGCTTTGTCTCATAGAGTAAATAGGATTTTTTTTTTAAATAAGTATGTGGTAGGCCGTGTTGTTGTTGTTTTTTTTTTGTTTTTTTAATATATATCGGAGGATACTTTATTCAATTCCCTTCTGGGCCAACAATGGTGCCAGAATTTTTCTCTGACTTAAAAAGAATCCGTATCGGCTAATCCGAGGCCTCTGACCAATACAAGGGTATAAGGGTGGTGGTTTGGATAGGGAAGGACTTACTTTATGATATAAAATCGGTGAGTCTTGTTTGTACAACTCATTTATTTATTATCTGTACAAATGGTATGTATGAGTGCGAAAGTCAAGTGTGGGGGTCTGCTATTCACTGCCATTTCGTACCGAGTACTTAAAATAAAAACTTGACAAGCATTCCCACTCGACTAAATACTACAAAAGAACAGGATCAAAATATTAACATGCAACCTAGCTTTCTATCCACGTTTTTTTTTTAACAATAAATACAAATAAAAATAATAAATCATTCATGTAAATATGAAAGAATATTTTGTAAGAGTTCATCGGAACAAAACATCTCGAGAGAAACAAAGATAAAGTGATGTGTGATTGGGCGATGTGTAAACACGACTGCCAATTAGGAAACAAAGGTTCGGGTGGGTATGTGAAGGGTATCGGGAGGGATAAAGAGTAGAGAGGGTAATTGGGAGGGGGGGGGGGGGTAATCCACGAGGGCGCGCAGAGTCGCAGACTGGCAGGGCGCCAGCCTCTGTCGAGATTATGACGTCATAAATACAGTAGCGCCCGGGTCTCGACGTTTCGATACGACGGTTGTTTTAGAAACCAGACGAGCGCCTTTAGTGTACTTTGTGTGGTTGAGACTGCTTGGAGAAACTTTGTAACGCCTAACTTCTTTAACGTGAGAAACTGGCGGGTTGGGGTCCCAAACTTGGGTATTGTTTATTGTGTTCTGTGGGGCTTACTACCCTCTCAGGCTGTCCTCTATTTGAGAATATTCCCACTCATCTACTAAGTTACCCGCCTCGGTGGCGTAGTTGGCTAACGCGCTTGTGTTGTGCTCGACTGCTGAGGACGGGGAGATCGAGGTTAGAATCTCGGTCGGGTGAACTTGAGGGGGTTTTCCTTAAATGGTTTTCCACTCTCCTTCCACGCAAATGCGGGTTCACTTCCTCTAATTCAACCTTCCCAATTCCTAATTAATTAGCGTAATTAGTACTTAAAGCGTATAACCCGAACGGGTAGTAAGACGCGGTGCTAAATAGTATTATTATACCTATCAAGTTGGTAGCATGCCTGTCCACTAAGTTAGAGGGTTGCAGGTTCTGGGTCTCTTTCTATGGCAATGATTGGTTAAATTGAGGTTGATCACTATACAGTGAGTAATAAAGAAAATTATTGTTATGCGTCTTCTAGGCTTTTAGTTATTAACTATTTAGAAATCATTCTTGATGTAGAGTAAGAAGTGAAAAAAAAATATTTTTAATATTAATTAAATAGTGTAGTTATATAAACAAAATATAAGTAAATATGTTTTATAAAATTATTAAAATAAATGATACAAGGTTCAGAAAATCAGTCGAGTAAAAATTGTATAAGTATAATTAAATCTGAAGGTTAAAGCTGATATAATATCAATGTATTCAACTTGGTATAGAGAATAAAACATCAATTTTAAAAAAAAATAGAAATACGATACAGCTAATTAATATTAAAGTATAGTTTGAATTTGTCTAAGTTAATCATGAACATATAAAAAGTAAAGGTAATAAAAATCAAAATAATATGAATAAAACTGTTCAAATTTATTGAAATACTGATAAAAATAAATTTATTAATATGTAATGAATAGTTATTTAAATCGTATGTTTTAGTTTAATCCCTACTACTTGGTACAAACATGGTAAATAGTCATATTTTGGTGACAATCACTACTATCAGGACATCTTTATGTGAAAAACATAAGTGCACTTCGCTATATAAGTGAATCATTATTATTATTAGCACCGCGTTTTACTACCCGTTCGGGTTATACGCACTTACGCTAATGTGTAATGGTAGGGTGATTGTGAGATGAAATGAAGGACCTACAGTTTAACGTGGAATCCGAACCACGGTGGCGACCTGGCATTCCACTATAAGTGAATCAAATCAGTGATTTTCACCAAAAGATCTATATTTACCACTTTCTGACTAAAAGAAACGATTTTAACACTAAGATATAAGATTTAAAATTCTAAATAACTATTCACTACATAGAAATATATTTATTTTATCAATTTCATTACACACGGAAAATATTAATTTATATTATTTGACCTGTTATTATCTTTACTTTTTATATGTGTATGATTAACTTCAATGAATTTAACCCACATCATAATCATTATTAGTTATATCATATTTATATTCTTGATTAATTCTTTATTATCTATACCAAGTTGCATGACATTGATATTGGATCTTTTTTTTACCTTCTACTTTAATTATATTTATATAATTTTTACTTGGTTGGTTTTCTGAACCTTGTACTAAATTTTTTTAATAATTTCACTATAAATAATAAAATCTATTTTGTCTACATAACTACACTATTAAAATATTATTTTCTTGACTACATTAGATTAGTAAGTCATGTGCTGATTATATCAGTCGTCTCAAATGTACATGTTATATACCACTGATAAAAATTTTTAAGGAGACAAAATGGCGTGAAGTGTCTTGGCTATGGTCGATAAACTTAAAATCATAGAAGCCAAGGGTCTAGATCGCGTTTTTTGAAACGTATTCCTAAGTAATAATTTGCACCGAGTCAATTTTCTTGGCTGTCCATATTACTGGATTGGTAGTAGTCCGCCCTTAGTTACAACTTTTTTTTTTTATCTAAAGCTGAAAACCTTTAACTGTCGAGGTATCAACATTTTTTTTAATGGAATCGGGAACCCTGTATTATTAACGTCCAAACATTCAATAAGATATATATATATATAATTTTACAGCTTCATTATTGAAAAGTTGAAAATATTAATATAATAATCCTCAAAGTAAACTAAAAAAGAAAAATTGGTTCAGTCAATCTCGAGAAAATTCCGTTGAAAGAAATTGTATTTTTATAAAGGTGTGGTTTCCCATTAAAACGTTTTCAAAATTACTGAGCACATATTCTGGGTATCTTTCATTAGAAAACAAATTTAAAATATGTCGCTTTCATTTCCTAAAATCCCTGTCTAAAATGATCGGATGACGTTTCAGTGTATAGATAATGGAAATAGCTGATGTAATGAATATAGATGGTATCTACAGTAGGAGATAATGTGACAGCTTGGAACAGTTACCACGTATCCATTCGCCAATTCATATGATCTGCAACATATTTTTGAGTTGTTACTTTTGGCAGTCGAAACTTTCACAACAACAATAATTTGTTTTTAATTATTTCTCTTCTTTTAACAGTTTTTACATTGTTGAAACACAAACTAATCAAAGAATCAGCTTGTATGTTTATTTTTTTGTGGAAACGGCTTCTATGATCCACTCAAAAATTATTTTCTAACAAGAGCTTGTAAAATGCTTCGCTATTTTCATAAATTAAGATTGCAAACCAACTGAAACAAGTTTGGTTGATTACGTCTTCAGTTTTCTTTCATGCTCTATTTATCATATAATGTCTGGGGTTTTTTTTAACTAATATTTTGTATGGCTTTATCTATCAGTTATGTAAAACCCTTACTTATTTTGGTGGCCAGTTGTAGCAAGAAAAATTTGTGAACATAATAGTAGTTAACTCATTAATTCACGTAGGCCTTCTATAATCTATTTTGGCCACAACCACAAAATCAAAAACCTAATAATTGTATTGATATAATTTGTTTTTTCAATAAGTTAGTAAAAAGCTATTCATACAGTAATCCTTAGGGAAGTATTCTTATACTCGTTTGATAAAACTTTGTATTTTATGTATTATAACTAAGAAATTATTATTATTTCAGAATGGGTTGACATTATTGAATTTCATCCAATGTTAAGAACTTTCTTCAAGCTGTCACCAGCACTCAACCAACCAACAGCTATTATATCATTTATTATACTATTTATCTTTGAATTATATCATTCTTATGGATATATATATCCATAACGAAAGCAACCGGACCAACAAAATGGCGTCGCAGTAATACTTGAGCTCACAAATGTCTATTGGTTCTTACACACGCACATATACACACACACACTATGGGAGGTAATCGATTGACAGGTTGAAAAGTCGACGAGACATATCGTTTTGAAGACATCCCACTGAAGTGGAAGGATGTGACCTTACTTTAGTTTTGAGTTGAGGTTCGTCCGAGATTTCCGAAAGATGAAAGTAAAATAGGAAGGGAAAAGATTTACCTTGTCGAAATAAGCTGTGTGGTTTTTTTTTTTTTTTTTCTGTCTAAAATCCGCAACAAATAGAAACTGTTCTTTGTCAGGCTTTGTTGTATCGATATAAGTACTAACTGACTGTTGTATTAAATTCTAATATTTTTCAAAAGGTTGGTTTCTAAGATCTACCATGTTCAATTGTTATAGTATTTTTATTTAAATATGTGAATTTCATCTAAACTATTTTTACTTGTTTGCATTAATTAATATTTAGATTTTAAATACCGGTAGTATAATCTAATAGATCGTAGATTTTTAAATACACAATATTTAACTAAAGAACAAATTATCTTTTGATTAAATTATTTTCCAAAAAATGTCGTAAAGGGAATCCACCGAAACCAGATCAGACCATTTGGTAAAAACCTGATTATCTTTATTTATTTAATGCGTTTAATATCAATCTTAGTAAAGACTTAATTGAATGGTGTTGTGAATTGTGGTGTAATTAAGAATAAAAACCTTGCTTTGGTAGTAATATGGTCTAGAGTATCAATCTTTCAGAGACTGGGCTGTTAAAAAGGGGAGATTGAATCCCGGTCGGGTGAAATGAGGGTGTTTTCCTAAGGGCTTATCATTTATCACTCTCAATACACGCAAATATTTGTAGGACTATATTACATCTATATTTAACCTTCCTCAACCAAATAGCATTATAATAATTTAAATGTAAATTAATTATATATAGACTAAGGTTATTCAAAAACTCATATCCCAAACTGCACATATATCTTGTTTGAACCAAAAGTAATACAAAATCCCTATACAATTAATTACATCTGAAAGGTGATCTGGTGGTCTAGGGTTAAGGTGTTGGACTTCTGTGCTGTGGGTCCGGGGTTCAATCCTCGGTCCGGCACAGATTTATCTGATTACCAAACCCTTCCTTCATCTCTGTCAAGTCTTGTATTAATCACAACTTGTGAATGTGGAAAATGCCAGGTCTCCCCCCGTAGTTCGGATCCCACGTTAAACTGTAGGTCCTCCATTTCATCTCACAATCACCCTACCATTACACATTAGCGTAAGTGCGTATAGAAGGAACGGGTAGTAAGATGCGGTGTTAGCATACTTTTCCATATTTATTATTATTATTACTAATGTGTGTTAAAGTTTCACCCGCCTCGGTGGCGTAGTTGGCAAACGCGCTTGTCGTGTTGAGATCGACTGCTGAGGACGGGGAGATCGAGTTTCGAATCTCGGCCAGGTGAACTGGGGGTGGTTTTTCCTAAATAGTTTTCTACTCTCCCTCCACGCAAATGTGGGTTCACTTCTTCTAATTAAACCTTCCCAATTCCTAGTCCATTAGCGTAATTAGTACTTAAAAAAGCGTATAACCCGAACGGGTAGTAAGACGCGGTGCTAAATATTATTATTGTTGTTGTTAAAGTTTCGGTGCCGGGAGAGAAAAGCTGTTCAAGAATGCGTGTACAACAAGTTGCATAGGAGTTAGTCACTCAGCACTGCACATGTAATAATGGCAAACACTTTCTGTGATGTAAGATCGTTAATGATGACCCTCAGAACGTACATTTCTAGATGGACTGGTGTGTTGTTTACTATTAACTGTGGTATGTTCTGCTGCCGCGCTCCAAGATGTATAGGTGTGTAGAGCCACGTGCCTAACTCCTATTCAAACTGTTGTACAAGCATGCTTGAACAGCTTTGCTCTCCCGGTGATGTACGCCTAAACTTTGAACACAATTCAATAATATTATCATAGTTTGCCAAATATATGTGTATAGGGATTTTGTATTACTTTTGATTCAAACAAATTATATGTGCAGTTTGGGCTATGGTTTACCAAACATCCTGTATATAGGTTTATATATTCGTGGGCTATAGCCCAAATGAGTGGTGAAACATGGGGTGAATAAATTATATAAATTCATCAGTATTATTCTGGTAAAGGGATGAAAACTTACAAACTGACTTTAATCTAGTACAGGAACATTAAATACTAAACACTAAGCAAATAAGACCTCAATTGTAATAATTTGTGAAAATAATGAACCCTCATGTATTTAGTTACATCTTTGATCAAAACTTGGTATCTGAAACCAGTGGTTTGAATTCTAACCATTCATTCAATAAGATGTTAATGTATAAAATATAGAATATGCTTTGACATAAAATAATTACCGGATAATTATCTCTCATTGTCCACATAACTAGAGAAATAATAAATATTTCCGGTTTTATTTGTATACAGGGTGTTTCTGGGTTGAACGGCTTAACTTTGGAAAGTGGTAGTGGTCTAAAAACTAACTCAAAATGTATTTTGGAGGTTTGCTCGTTTTATATTCCTTTAAAGCAAACGTCAAAAAAACTAAAAATATAACACTTTTTCTGCAGAGATCCTCACCAATGACTTAGTATTAATTTTCCTGAAGATGGATCGGTCGTACTGGACATGTGGCTTGGCAACTGATTTAAAGCCATTAGATTGTATTTATTTTTTGTGTGAGGAGCTCTCGAGCAAAAAGTGTATGAAGTGCCTGTTAATGACCTTCAATCGTTACGACAAAGGGTAACATAAACGCGCGAAAAAACAACAGTCGCACAATATCGGTTACACTCGTCCTGTCATTACTAGGAGGCCGTCAATTTGAACAAAATGAATAAAATATTGTATTTTGCTACCAAACTATTTTGTTTTTGTTTGGTTTTATGCCATTTGTGCAAAAATAAAGCGAAAACTAGAAAGTCTCGAAAAGAAATTTTGAGTTAGTTTTTTTGATCCACCACCACTTTCCAAATGTTAGCCATTTAACCCGGGAACACTCTGTATATTATATATAATGGGATTGTTATCTATAGCTTAACTACAATAGGAGTGTAGATAAGTGAGAGCTAGGAGAAGGTTCTTTATTGCAAACGTTGGGAGAAAGTATTATTAGAATGTTTGATAGCACTTTGTATCGATAATATAGTATTAGTAAGCAAATAATAATAATCTTAATAATAATAATAATTTCCAAATAGGTTTACAGTGTTGACTTAGAGACAATATTTGTAATAAAGAACCTTCTGATAATGTCACTTAACCCTTTTGCCATGGATGAGCTATATTTAGGCTATATAGATGGATGGTTAGATATATATAATGCCAGTAGTGTTTGACTCACCACAACGATTTCAACTTGTATGATCAACTCTGACCCAAGAATTGGTGACTCAATTAGTATCCTGACCGGGTGAATTAAGTTAACCTCCTTTATCTACCCCAGCCCACATATACATACACATGCTAATTTACTCTGTTACGACCCCATCCTCTCTCCAAAAGATTTGTTTTAATTTGTTCCATAACATGCATTAAAAACTAAAAATAAAATAATTAAACATTGACTTCTTGTTGATCTAAGGGCTTTGAAAGAGAGACTAGATATTTTTGCTGGTGTGTGTGTGTATGTGTTTTGTTGTTTTTTCATACTGTTATGGTAGAAAGAGCTTCTTATCTCTTTCTTGAACGTGCGGATGAATTCCTCCACTCTTCTTCTTCTTCTTTCATTTCATCTTACAGATATACGTCTTGTTATGAGGTTCTATTTTTCAGTCGAGGTTTGTTTGGTCTTCCCGCCTTATATTGGTAGGAAACTGGTCCCTCCTGTCCGTTCCGCTTCACCTGTCCCACATAAGGGGATGGCAGGTGGGGGGGGGGTGGAAGGGGGGTAGAACTACTAGACCTATTGTGAACATAAGAGATTTCTCTTATATATTGTATTCCTCCCTTGCCTCTCGCCTACATATTGAAAAACATGTCCTCCTTTCTTATGTTTGTTTTTCCTTCTTCTTTTACAAGGTTCTATCTTCCTTCGATATTCATCAGGATGATGTACTATTGAAATAAAATAAATATATATATTACAGTTTTTTATTAAAGTAGCCCTATTATACCACAATAACAATATTATAACTGGGAACAAATATTTGTGCTATAGCCCATGTGGTAAGTTAGGTTAGGGGTATCTTATGCAAAACACTGGAACGGTAGTTCTCAGTCTTTTTGAGCTTACGCCAACATTTTAATTTTTATAAGTACATCCTCCCCTTCTTATAGCCACTTCCTTACAACCCTTCCCTACTTCCACTGGCATTTTTACCACAACTTTACCTCCATCTCCTTTTCATCCCCACCTTATAACCCAATTTATACCCCCTCCAACATCACACCATTTCCACAATAACCCTTCCCCCCCCTTTGTCTAACCCCTAGGCCACAGACAAGTAAGAAACAGACTCTCAACCTTACAGAGGTTTCGTTGCGCTCCTTTTGCCAGCTTGAGTCCTTCAACACTGGGCTTCGCTAGTGTCACTCCTGGGTAATGATAGGCTTAACCGCAGCGATCCTAGTGTTGAAGGACTCAAGCTGCCAAAAGGAGCGCAGCCATTTTAACCTGGAGGTTGAGTGTCTAGGTGTATTATTTTATTTGTCTGTACCCAAGACTTTTTTCCTTTTCTCTGTCTACCACTGCCCCTTGCCTCCCTCTAGCCATTTCCTTCCCTTCCCTGTCTACAACTCCCCCTTGCCTTTTCATTCTCACCTGCCTTCTTCTTCCCCTTTGATTTCTCCTTCCTCCTTGCCTTTTCCTTCCTCCTTGCCTTTTCCTTCCTCCTTGCCTGTGCCTTTTCCTTTCCCCTCCTTCACCCTTGACATCTCCTTCTCCCATAGTCTTCTTCTTCCCTGCAATCTACTTTAACACTTCCTTCTCCTTTCTCCCTTACGTCCCTCATTATATTATCACTTAATATTATTCCCCTTCCAACCCATTCTTCTCGTCTTAGTGCATTACAGTAGCCCCATGGCTTCTTTGGTGCTGACTGGACGTTGCTATAACAGTGTTTTTTCAGATCATGTGGTTTGGCATAGGATACATATTTGGTCTGGTAACTTTTTAAAGCTGTCAGTCAGCACCAAAGAATCCATGGGGCTACTGTAGTAATCTTAGCGTTACCTACCAAATAAAATGGTTGGGACTTATTTTCCTCGCCTTGCGTTTAGATTGTGTGCGTATTTATATTAATGAAAGAGAAATGAGGATGGTAAGATTTCAGATGGACTGTGTCCGCATTTGAATAGAGGGAGAAGAGTAAACCATTTACTAGAAACCAACCTTCAGGAAGTCTGGCCAGAATTTGAAACCTGACATCTCCGTCATCGATAAACCAGATCAGACGATAGTGACGACATAACCCGCGTACACACCGGTTCGGGTTGGCTGTAAATATACAGCAAACTAGTTACATCGGTTGTATTTTTGGCTGAATTCCGAGAGAAATTTAGTCCATTCTATAGGATCTTAATTCGACCCTTGATGATATCTAAATAATTAGTGTCGTCTTGAATTACCTCTTTCAAGGTTGACTTCACCTGGAAAACCGGTATAGTCGGGAAAACGCAGGTAATCTTTGTAACTGAAAAAAAAATGAAAAAAAAGGGAATTTTCGTAACTGGAAAAAAACAGGAAAAACACAGGGAATTTTTTTAACTGGAAAAACCCAAAAAACAGGGGAAATTTTGCGAAATCGATCAGAAGATTTGTTTCCCCATCAATATTAGACATAAATCATCTTGTTTTAAACATAATTTAGATGAATTCACACTAAGTCAATTTGGTGAAATGTCAAATTTTATTACTCTTTTCTTCAATCTCATACTGTACATAAAATGAAAGTTCCTTCTGGAAAACAAACCGGGAATTTTTAGTAAGAAAATAGTGGCAAACCAGATACTAAAATCTCTTACATTCGTGTTGGATGTTTTGTCCTAGATCACAGAAAAGAATACACCAGATCCTCAGTCTTCCGGAAGTTTTGTTGCGCTCCTTGAGCCAGTTTGAGTCCATCAACGCTAGGGCTCGCTAGTGTCAATACTCTTTGGTTAAAGAGCTCCCGTGTGCGCCGTTGTTAAACGACCCATTTTTTAGACACGTTTATCATTAAAAAAAAGTATCATTGTAATCGTAATATGTATTTTGAGTAATTTCTTCACGAGGTAGTATTATGTGGAGAGGGGACTGGGTTACTACCTGAATCTAGCTTTGTGGAAGCCTGGCGATTGATTCTAGATGGATATTTAGGTCTTATCTCTAGTAAAACCATATTTATTAAATGGAGATGTTTTTAAAAACAACCCTTGATGGCACCTAGCGACAACCGTATTGAAGGACTCGAGATCTCCCACGGAGCGCAGCCATTTTAACCTGAAGGGTGTGGGTCTGGTGTGTATAGTATGATTTTTGTAGGAAGAACAGTTGAAGTTAGTTACTAACGTTACTAAAACAATTTTAATATATCCGTACATCATGTCTTTTTATCTGCAGTGGTCCCTTTTTATACCTTTTATTATCAATACCTACAAAATAACACATAATATAGTAAAATGTTATCACTTTTGCCCACAAATAATAATAATATATTTAGCACCGCGTCTTACTAACCGTTCGGGTTATACGCTTTAAGTACTAACTACGCTAATGGATTAGGGATTGGGAAGGTTTAATTAGAGGAAGTGAACCCGCATTTGCGTGGAGGTAGAGTGGGAAACCATTTAGGAAAAACCACACCCAGTTCACCCGACCAAGATTCGATCCTCGATCTCCCCGTCCTCAGAAGTCGAGCTAAACACGACAAGCGCGTTAGCCAACTACGCCACCGAGGCGGGTCTTGTCCACAAATAGATATGTTTGAATTTTATCTACTGTTCTTCCAACCAAAATTAGGGTATACCTCCTAGGTTAAGTTTGTAAAAGAGGCTTATGAAGTGTTTAAAACATTTCTCGAAGTTTTGATGATGGAGGTACACCAAATGAAAGTTATGCTCGCTGGGAGACCATCGGGGCTCTGAAAGTGAGATGGGGGTGAGAGGGAGTTGAAAATTATAGAGTAAAAATATTATTTTCAAGCAATTCTATGGAAAAAAAAATTAATAAATTAATTTACTAGATTGAATGTTGATAATAAATCATATAATTTTATTGAAATTTTAATAATATTTGTTTGATTAATTTTAACATTCCAAACTTGTTTTTATGTATTATAAAGAATTGTTCAAATTGGTTGACCTAAAGTAGGTGCAAACTTCCTTTTCTATCTAACATGTCTAACGAAGAAAGAAATATGGCATAATATGAATGCTTCATATTTAATCTTTTGTTTTTCAAATTTGTGTATTTTATATGCGATACCATTCGTTAATTAATAAATTATTATTATTATTAAATTTCTGAGATCCTTCAGACCACTTTCTAGGCGACCGTGGACCATCAGTAACACGAGAATCACTATTTGAAAAACACTGGTTTAAACGTTTAAACCCGGCAACCTAATTATAGAGTATTATTCATTATTATCTAAGGTTCCATATTTTCTGAGGTGGAAATACAATCTTATGTTTTGTAAGATCTTCTATAAACAAGACACACATTAAACTGGTTCAGCCATATTTAATAAATAGTATTAGTGTTGGATTGAATCGTTGAGTGTCGTTTACACATATTACTGTGGTGCCGTAAATATTATTATCCGTTACTGGACCTAGTCGAGTCATTTGCATGCCCCTAAGAATTACGACTACACCTTAATAGATTGCCAGGATTTTTTTTTAATTTATAAACATGAGTTCTCGGATAGTCGGGAATCTATTGTAAACAAAAATATAAAGACAAAGCTACTAGATATTAATCAGTACTATTTTATTTTATAAAATTCAGAAAAAAAAAAGTAGTAAACTTGAAACACGAGTGTAAAATATGTAATGAGATCCCTCAATGGAATTGACTAAGTACCTTAGAGGTTGGTAAATATTATATTTTTCTATGTTTACATGTAGATGAGATTTATTTTCTAAAATGCTTTTTTTTTTTTTAATTTCCCCTTTATTTTCTAAAGTGTATACTTTTTGGAATCATTGTTTTAGGAAACTTGATAAAGAAAAAGACCACAAATTAAGACATATATATAATTAATAGAATTATCAGTTCATGTTATGAAACTTAAATTTGTTAATTTTACTATAGTTAATAATGTTATATTTGGATGAAGTTACAGGAAAGGTATATAGAAATACATAAAAGGAATGACCACAGTATGGTTTTTATAATGAAAAGAATAACACAGTTCACACTTTACATCACTGCCATCGAACAAAGAGGTAATGACTGCCTCATCAAGAAAATCGATCGGTACTGCCAAATCCCCCGACCTAGGTTTCATTCTATCGAAACTCTTCAAGAGAGAGTGTGAAGGATGTCTTGGAATTTAATTACAATTTTTTCTCTTCGAATAAAAGATTTCTCATCTAATTCTGTTATGCACATGATGGTTATTCAAAAACTGTTATCACCAACTGTTGATATCACCATTTGAATAAGATTAAACTCTTTGTTTGTCTCTGGGAAACATTTTTTTATTTATTTTGAATAACTGCAAAAACACTGCCCTGTCTTGGGTCCCCTACAATCTCACCTTATTGAATTCGTATGGTAACTAGCCATCTAAAAATTTTGTTACTAAAGTAGAAAATTTGGGAACTTTAGTAGAAATCTAATTAAAAAACCTTATTCAAACATGTATCCTATTTAAATGCCTAATTACAGAAATCTCGAAGTGATTTCCTGGCTGGAAATGAAACCTCTCTAATAAAAATTCTGCTATACTGTCATAAACATTAGCAAAACACAATACTCATGAAATTCCTTGTAAAATGGTATCATTTATATATCGAACCTAAATGTGTTATTATTAGTTGCAAATATAAACCAAGCTCACATTGATTTATAAAATTGTATCACCAGCATTAAATGGCGAGAGGGAGTGGAAGAGCTTATTTCAACGCTTTAAGATAAAAACCGTTATAATTTTCTCTAATGGACAAAACACACCGATATCTCCATTAAAACTAATAATTTGTTGCACGCAACATATTAATTCTGTAATCTTATTAGCTAAACAGGGTGTGTGTAAAAAATAATTATTATGTCAGCGTTTCCACACAAAAAAATAGCATAATTTTAAAATAAAACTATACATATAATCTTTTTTCGGATCTATTGGCGTTATACGCTCAAATAAACTTATTCGAAATAAAATAATGGCTGTCCAAATATCTAAAAAATATCCGCATAAAAGTTTGAAATTTGTGTTTTATTTAAGGACTGAAGGTCACTTAATTCGGCCGATCTTTTCCTATGTATATACCAATGGTGTAGGAATTGGTAAAAAGCAATTGATTATAAATGTACCAGCATTTTCACATAGGGAAAGTTGTAGAATAGTTACGAAAAACTCACACCCGATTGGAATTTGAGCTCCAACTTCCCCTTCACCTGTAAAATGGACTATATGTGCTTGACCTCAAATTCACATGTCCTCCAATGTGGGTCATTTATGTTGACCTTGGAGGTCTTGGGGTGCTCACCTCAGGACCCGATGTTTGTGGGTTCAAACCCGGCCGGAGTCGACAGATTTTTCTTGAGTGATAATCTGCAGCACATTCTATTTTGGAGGGGAAGTAATTATTATTATTATTATTATTATTATTATTTATCACCGCGTCTTACTACCCGTTCGGGTTATACGCTTTAAGTGCTAGTTACGCTAATGGATTAGGAATTGGCAAGGTAGTATTAGAAAAAGTGAACCCTCATTTGCGTGAAGGGAGAGTGGAAACCCATTTTAGGAAAACCACCCCAGTTCACCCGACCGAGATTCGAACCTCGATCTCCCCGTCCTCAGCAGTCGAGCACAACACGACTAGCGCGTTAGTAACTACGCCACCGAGGCGAGTGAGGGGAAGTAATGTTGTCGGTCCCATGTCGATTGTGTTATATAAAAGAACCCTGGAATGTATGTGAAAATACCTTTCCCAGTAAAATTGGTAGACCCTTTCTCTCTCGCTAATAGAAATTCTCGTGTGCTGATATAATCAGTCGGTTCAGAAAGTTCATGTTAAATACCTCAAATAAATGAGAAATGATAAAATTCATTACGTGGTATCTACGGTTTTGAAACTTAATCGTTGACGATCTCACCACATGTACAGTTTATTTTCGTACATAAAACTATCAAGCTCATACTTTTTAAACTTATTCCTTCTTTCTTAGCAATTTAAACTTAAAACATTTTTGTTTTTTATTTGAATGTCTCCCATTTTTTAGAGATGACCAGTTAAGAGTCTGGCACAACTATAATAAGACTATTTTAAGAAAAATATCTGCTTCGTCTATGGCGTCAACCTTCTCAATAGATTGTACTGCCGATGACGAAGAGATTGATGAGCAAACTCCAGTCAGGTGTATTAAGGGTTTTTATTCCTTGGTGATTTTCCACTTTCCTTCCATACAAATTCAAGTATATTTTATCTGAATTTTACCTTCCTTATCCATAACATATTAAGATGATTGGTACCTAATAGTACAAAGCCCAAAATGGATGGTGATAAGTGGTGCTAAGAAAAATTAAGAAGGATCTTATGCGACAGCTACAAAAGCTATTAAAACTACTTTAGTATAATCTCACGTAATGTCATGTAATCTGCAGCAATCCCTTTTGATAAACAATATAAATACCTATAAAATAAAACTTTTTTTTTTTGCGTATGTCACCAGGGTTTGTTGGCTAGACATGCATGGTCTGCTACTGGAAATGGCGGATAATTAACAGTCTTCTGAGTTTGGGGAACCATGTAGGTGAGGCTACATAGTTTCGATGGTTATGTTGTGCCGGTAGAAGTATTATATCTAACTTATGCATAGTTGACCAGCAGTCATATGAACATTTCTCTGTCAGGAAAAAGACTTCTGGTACCGCCAGGAATTGAACCTGGGACCTCTATATTAGGAGCCAGAAATGTTGACTACTAAGCTAGCCTGAAAAATTATTAATAACTCAGTAAAATATTATCATTGTTGGCCACAAAAAAAAAGTGTTTTTATTTTTAAAACGGTCCCTCTTAACATCATCCACCTACAGTAGCCCCATGGCTTCTTTGGTGCTGACTCACAGCTCACAGCTAACAGCTAAAAGTTTTGAAAAGTTAACAGACCAAATTATGTATCCCTACGCCGAACCATATTATCTTCAAAAACATGTGTTTAGCAGCTGTCATTTCTTACGGTCAAAATTTAGGTATATACCTAAATGTTGATTGTTAGAAGTCAGCTGTGAGCTGTCAGTCAGCACCAAAGAAGCCATGGGGATACTGTATACTCCCCTCTTTGATGGTATCATCGTGATTCTCGTCTCATTCCTCTCATTTACATCCCACCCCTCTGAAGATACCTCACCCTCACAAGGGAGGCTGAACATGATCTGCCACTTGCCTGTCTGTCGTCATCGCTAATTTTAATGGCCGTGCCTGCTAAAGTTTCATTTAAAGTTTTCGCACAACCAAGTTTACATGTTTTTTTTCTTTTCTTTTACTTTTCTTTAATTTAGGTGACCTGATGGTCTAGGGGTAAGGTGTCAGATTTCTGTGCTGGGGTCCGGGGTTCAATCCTCGGTCCCGACACAAATTGATCTGATTACCAAACCCTTCCTTTACCTCTGACAAGATATCTTGTGAATGTGGGGAATGCCAGGCCACCACCGTGGTTCGGATTCCACGTTAAACTGTAGGTCCTCCATTTCATCTCACAATCACCCTACCATTACATATTAACGTAAGTGCGTATAACCCGAACGGGTAGTAAGACGTGGTGCTAATAATAATAATAATATTTTACTTTAACATCTATGTTACGATTCTTTTCGATTCGTGTGACCAAGTGGCTAGTGTGGTTCACCACAGGTCTTGAGGACTCTGGTTCGAATCCGGTTGTTGCCCACGTAGAAATGGTTTATTTTACACGGGTTTGCAATGCCCGGTGTTAATGTTGGCTTTGAGGTACTAGGCGTGCTGTTCTAATATACGTGAGCTTCTAGGTTATTTGCTCATATACTCAGTGTTTAAAAGTTAGTGGGTGACCTGGTGGTCTAGGGGTAAGGTGTCAAACTTCTGTGCTGGCGGCTGGGGTTCAATCCTCGGTCCCGGCACAGATTTATCTGATTTCCAAACCATTCCTTCACCTCTGACAAGATATCTTGTGAATGTGGGGAATGCCAGGCCTCCACCATGGT
The DNA here is from genome assembly GCA_039000515.1 of Timema cristinae. Lineage (NCBI taxonomy): Eukaryota > Metazoa > Arthropoda > Insecta > Phasmatodea > Timematidae > Timema > Timema cristinae. The sequence continues at coordinate 32,865,238 of JBCFYV010000100.1, forward strand.
TCGGATTCCACGTTAAACTGTAGGTCCTCCATTTTATCTCACAATCACCCTACCATTACACATTAGCGTAAATGAGTATAACCCGAACGGGTAGTAAGACGTGGTGCTAATAATAATAATAATAATAATAATAATAATAATAATAATAATAATAATAATTTAAAAGTTACATTACTGGCGTATTTACTTATACTTTGTAACTATTCCTTTCATGCTTCCACTAAAAGCAATCTATTTCTGATAATAGATAGTAAATAAAAATATTATTTATTTATTTTTATTATATCATGTGTGATGAGAATGGAAAAAGAAAGGATTCCGAAGAAAATGTTGTGAAGTATGTAGGAAAAAAGACCTCAAGAAAGGCCAAGAAAGAGATGGAAGGAACAGATATCAGAAAATGTTCAAGTGAGAGGAGAAGAATGGGCATGAACCTGTAAATAGATTATGATGATTGGTAAAATATTGTCAAATTTCAAAATATACTAAACATCTAAAACAACATTTATATATAGGATAAATTAGATGGTGTAAAGTTTTCACAAAGTGGAGTTTTTTTGGGAATAAATTAGATACAATTTTATCGCAAATTTTTTTATGAGTGTAGCTTGCAATTAAATCAAGTTTTTTTATAATTTTAGTTTTATTAAAAAGGAATTATTGATTGTGCATTAAAATACGATGTATTTAAATAGAATGTTAAAATGTTAGTATTAATCTGAGATGAATATTAGTTATGTGTTTTTAATTATATTATTAATATTGGAAGGGTATAAAAAATACAGTTACCAAAACAATAATATTGAAATGTTAACTATTTACAACATTAATAACCACACTGCTGAAAATATATACAGAAGCGTCATTTTCATCTAATGTGGTTTTCTGGTGACTGGAGAGTTTGAAGTTCTAATCCCAGACAGGTGTATAGTGAATTTTATTTCCATACATTGTTTTTTCATCCTCCTTCCTCGTGAATGTGGGTAAATATTTTCTAAATATTACCTTTTCTTCTTAGTTCAAATCTTCTGACGGAAAGTAAGAACCTGGTGAACACAATACATATTATTCAATTTGTGGATTTAAAGTACGTTATGTTCTTAAGCCCGAGGTTATCCGAGCACTTGACTAACACCCGCTTAAAGTAGCGGAGCATAATTTACTAGAATTACCTCGAACCTCTCGCTCTCGCCTCTAGCTCCCAGAATTTGATTACCTGGGTGCCGTAGCGCCACCCTGTAGAGTGATAGTAAATTAAATTTGCATGACTCGGGATCGACCCAAGGCCCTTCATTAAAGCACTAGGATTTCATGACACTAAGCTGAGGGTCCCACTGGTGATGAAACTTGCACCTGGAATATATATATTATGAATCGTTTAAATCGTGACGCAACATATTGAAAAGTCTTCAGATAACTTAAATTACTAGGCACGTAGTCAAGGTGGGGGGGGGAGGGGCGCAGGGGACGTCGGATTCCCACCCAAAACGTAAATCAATATTATATTTAATTAAAACAATTCATTTGTTCAATATATTAAATGAAAATAAATGGTATTATTACTCATAGATTGTATAGAAATAATTAGTATTATATAGTATATTATAGGCCTATATTATCAGTATTATACCAGTACCATTAAATCAGTATTTAAATAATTTTATATATATGTGAATAACTGGAGTCATGTAATCAACCATTAGGGTTGAACCCCCACACGGCCTTCTCCTGAGATATCAACTTATATTATACATAATCAAAACTAAAATGCACATTTTAATTGACATGATGTTAAAAATGCTTCAATAATCACCCTGTCTCCTAGCCTCAATAATCACCCTGTATCCTAGCTTCAATAATCACCTTGCTGCTAGCTTCAATAATCACCTTGTCTCATAGCCTCAATAATCACCCTGTCTCCTAGCCTCAATAATCACCCTGTATCCTAGCTTCAATAATCACCTTGCCTGCTAGCTTCAATAATCACCTTGTCTCATAGCCTCAATAATCACCCTGTCTCCTTGCCTCAATAATCACCTTGCTGCTAGCTTCAATAATCACCCTGTCTCCTAGCCTTAATAATCACCCTGTCTCCTAGCTTCAATAATCACCTTGCCTGCTAGCTTCAATAATCACCTTGTCTCATAGCCTCAATAATCACCCTGTATCCTAGCTTCAATAATCACCTTGCCTGCTAGCTTCAATAATCAATCACCTTGTCTCATAGCATCATAAATCACCCTGTCTCCTAGCCTTAATAATCACCCTGTCTCCTAGCCACAATAATCACCCTGTCTCCTAGCCTTAATAATCACCCTGTCTCCTAGCCTCAATAATCACCTTGTCTCTTAGCCTTATCACAATTCTTGTTACACATACTAATAATCATGTTACTTAAAAATTTTACACAGGTGATTTATTCATTAAAGCAGTAAAACTACTGAACAAATTATGTATAAATATCTCATTAAAATTGGAATTGTAAATCATTTTAGCTAATGGTTGAGAGTTGTATAAAATACTACTTGATTTGTAAGTGCTTGTAAGTTACAAGTAGCTATTACCGAATGGTCTAAGGTGCAACTCTCGCAATAAACTAAACTACCAAAGATTGGGAAATCAGAGTTCGATCAAGGTCATGTTTAGGCCTACTAAGGGTGGTTTTTCCTAAATGGTTTTACACTCTCCCTCCAAGCAAATTCGGGTACACTTCCTCTAAATTTAGCCTTCCTAGTTTCTAACACATTAGCGTAATTATTACATAGGCGTTTAACCCGAACGGGTAGTAAGATGTAGTGCTAACGAAACTAAACTTACTTGGAAAAAAAAGTTGCTAGTTGTAAAATTGTCCTTTTAATTACAAATGCTTAAGTGTAGCTTTATGAAATCTAATGTACACGTGGATTATCTTGTAAACTGTAGACTTGTAGCTTTATGAAACAAACCCCTGGAGTAGGCCTATATAATCTACATTTTATATGTCCATTTGAAAATGTTGGGCAGGATAGTGAATAGTTTATTTGTTTTGTTTTTCGCTATAGAGTATTTATTTTGTGTGTTTGTTACAAACTATTCCTAAATGTATTAAGATTGTTAAATTTCCCCATGAAGCATGTAGACTTGGTTTCCCTGAAAGGTGGCAAGTTTAGCTTAACGGAATAAATTGCAGTACCCGTCTCTGTGGCATAGTTAGCTAACGCGCTAGTTTCATGTTGAGCTAGACTGCCGAGTATGGGGATATCTAGGTTCGATTCTCGCTAGAGTGAACTGGTAGTGGGTTTTCCAAAATGGATTCCCACTCTCCCTCCACTCAAATGTGGGTTCACTTCCTCTATGTTAAAGATTACAGTCTTACCTTGACGTACTTCATCATGATCCTATCCTGTATTAAGCACGAGTACGTTAGGCATCCTTTACATAGACCTATAGGCTATATATATATATATATATATATATAAGGCCTATAGGCCTATGTAAAGGATGCCTAACGTACTCGTGCTTAATACATGCACATTTAGCTTACTCTGAATGGTCACAAACTTAACCTCGACTGTTTCTACTATGACGAAGCTTATCCGATAGGATCATGATGAAGTACGTCAAGGTAAGACTGTAATCTTTAACATAGAGGAAGTGAACCCACATTTGAGTGGAGGGAGAGTGGGAAACCATTTTGGAAAACCCACTACCAGTTCACTCTAGCGAGAATCGAACCTATATATATATTCGCTTTGCTCAGTGAATGAGTGTCCTAGTGAGTTTTCTTTGCAAAGGGATGTAAACTAATGTAATTCCAGAGCCGTTTTATGATAGGTATTACCGTTTAGTCACAAGAGACCTCCAAAGAAAGGTCCGCACCGACTTTAAAGTCACTCCACCATTTTGAATTTTTTTCGGTGGTTAAAAATTAAAAATTTTAACTTTTTGGAATTTTCCCCAGGGTTATAGGCTAGAAGCTATAATTTTGCCAAATTTTAAGTTTCTAGCTCATCTGGAAGTGGGTAAACATTAATGTCAGTGAGTGAGTCAGCCATGTGTCTTTATAGAGGTATAATATGTCTATATGTATGTATCCTATATTTATACCTTCTTAATGTCAAATAATCTCGCTAAACAATGTCCGGGCTACCACTCTTTTGTAAAAACAGGAGAGCAGGGAAAACATATGAATTTTTTGTCTGGGAAAAGCTGGACTAAAAAAAGAGAATTTTGTAAAAAAAAATACTAGAATATATGTTTAATTTGGGACATTTAACGGAAATATGAAATTAGTAGTTCGTTTTATGGGTGAAAAACTGAATAACTAAGCAATCTGATTCTATCAGGTCTTTGTTACCCTCCAAACAAGGGTTGTGAAGCAACAGAAGCGGTATTTCCCCGTCAATATTAAATCATTCTGTTTTAAACACAAGTTACACGACTTGACACTTAGTCAATTTGATGGAAAAATTAAATTTATTAATCTTTTCTTTAATCCAAGCTGCCTGTAAAAATGGGAATTCCTTCTGGAAAATCTAGGAGAAACGGGTAATTTTTTTTTTTTTTAGTAATAAAATAGTGGCAGCTCTGGTTGTACAAACTCAATTTGATTACGTTGAAAGAGAAAAAAAAGGGGATGTAAAAGAAAGTAACCACTTTTTGTTAAAAAGTTATACATGCTTGTGTTTATGTTCGAATTATGTTACAAATTACGATAACCATATTATTATTACTATTATTATTATTGTTGTTGTACTTGTAAAGTTTTGTTATAATCAATGTTTTAGAAACTCGTCGTATTATATTCCACAATGTTTGCCAGTGCATGAGCAAACAAGGTAGGCATTGTGTTTTCGAAGTCATTAGTCATCTCTTGAATGAAGAAAACAAAGACTTAACTCCTTTAGCATCAACCCTGCGTTGGAAGATAGACGATTGCTAACCAACAAAACTAGAGCGAGAAGGGAAATGGGCTAGGAAGGGGGGGAGGCGCTAAAAGTGAGGTAAGGTTGGTTGAGGAAAAGGTGTGGAGGGGGGGTTACAGTTATTACAACAGAGGAGCTCTTACTCAGGGGCGGCAGGTAACCGATGAAAACACAGCGTGTAGTATCCTGAAAACTAAACCACCGGGGAGGGGGTGTTTGTGTGCGCGCAATCAGCTGAGAGCTGTTATCCAAGTTTTGATAACACTTCTCTGATTACTAACAATAAATTAGCAAGGGAATCACCTAAAGTTTCAAACAACGATTTTCTGGTCCGTACCACACAAACAGCTTCGTCAGTGTTAAATGACTTCGTTTATACAGTAGTTTATATATATATATATATATATATATATTAGTATATAATATCACTGGACAGAGTATTGAATTTTGAAGTTGGGAGAAGAATACTTAAACATCGAGGAATTAGTTTAAATAAATAAAAATTGTCTCGTTCTACCGTAGAATTTGTTTTTATAAATTTAGTAACTCCTCGACTGAAAATAATTAGAGCTACGCTGAATCTACTGGTGACCTTATACATGGTGGCTACAGACAGGGAAAACAAGGAAAACCTGGAAAAGTCATCCAAAAATTCCCTGACAAGGAAAACAGGGAAATGTCAGGGAATTTAACTAAAAATAAGGAAAAGTAGGGAATTAAAAAATATGTCTTAAGATATCTCATTAATTTTGCAACTAAACACTAAAACAAAAGTTAATAATACCTAAATAAAATAATATTTTAATTTTTTTAAATAATTGATAAAACTGTTTATGTTTAGTAGATACAAACATTTTTAATATGTGATCAATAATAAATAAAACAATTCATCATCAACCATTAAAACTGGAAAAAAATAATCAGGGAAAATTGAAAAATGTTGCCTGGAAAACCTGGAAAAGTCAGGGAATTTTATAAAATATGTTTTCTAGCCACCCTGCTATAGTAAGTTGACACACATTTGATAGTGCCATCGCTATTTTATTTATTTCTACCTTGACTAAAAGTTATTTTCTCTAAGGTTTTTGTTTTTCATAAAAAGGAAATGTTTAACGTTAATTCCCCAGTGGATCGAATTTTTTTTAACAATAATTTTCCTCCTGGAACGAACATTTATGTCGAAAGTACGTTTATTTATACAACATTCGATTAAGCCGGTTTTTCAACTTAGCTTAAGCCTGAGGAGTAAAATAACCACGTAACATTTTATTTTATTTTTTGGCAAAAGCATACCAATTTTTAATCCAACAAGAAACCTATTTAACCAGGTTAAATTTGCATTAGCTTTTGAAAAAAAATATCACGTATACCTTTCATTGAGTTATAATTTTCAAAGATCCTTAAGGTATCCAAATGAATGGGTTCATAGTCATCTGTCCAGCCAATGGCGCACCCATAAGGGTACTTTTGGGCACTTTCCCCTACCAAGATTGAAAACATATTGATTGATACCTCAAAATATTTAAAGTACAACAGGTAAAGCAGTGCTTTACAATAATTATCATATGTGTTCCCCTTGTGGTGCATGACCTAAGCATTCTTTCCCTGCTAGCTTTTTGTTGAGGAAGAAAAAAGGACAGAAACACCTAATACCCTGTTAAGTATGAACTCTAGTTGCCAATTTTAACAAAGCTTAAGCTAAACAAAGCCTTGTTAATATGTTTATTAAGACTAGTTTCTTTCTATGGATTGAGGAACGTGAAAATTCATTACCTCACTTACAAAAGTACACCACCTATCCCTATCTTGAGCTAGTTCTATCCAGTCCACATCATTACACCCTCTATATCCAGTCCACCTCATTACACCCTACCCCGAGCTAGTTCTATCCAGTCAACCTCATTACACCCTATCCTGAGCTAGTTATACCCAGTCCGCCTCATTACATCCTATCAGATCCATTATGATATCCTCTCTACTGCTTCCAGGCTTTCCTTTTGTTATCTTTCCATAAAGTTGCATTTATTGAAAACAATCGAGACGTTAACAACTTAATATTGAAAATCAACGATTATGTTTAATACATTTTAAAGGTTCTAGGTACGTAGCGTACCCCCTAAAATTCTCAGAGTCCCCCTAATGCTGACGCATACCACAGTTTGGACAACACTGATGTAGAGAACAGAAGATGTCTCGAATATATTAGTTTTAAGACCGATTTCCCGCTATTTTAAACACACAAGCTGTATCACTATATACACACAAAGTGCCCTGAAATTCCCAATAGGAAAACAATGACATCAATAAATATATTTATTAGCACCGCATCCTAACACCTGTTCGGATTTTACGCCAGTGGTTTTAGGGGTTAGAAAGGCTATATTTATAGAAATTTTACCCGCATTTGCGCGGAAGGAAAATTTTAAGATCTTTTATAAAAACCACCCTCAGTACACCTGACTGAGATTTGAACCTTGATCTCCCCGTCATCGGCAATCTAGACTACTGCACCACCAAAGTGGATTACAGGAATAATTGATTCGATACATTATATACAGACACCTAACATAGCCCAACCCAACCCCTGTACCTCTTTTAAGTAAATTTGAGAGTGCACCACTTCTAGAGTCTTTAGGGAGGGACAAACTTCAGACACCGCCCATATTAAAGTATCTCTAAGAGTGTTACTAAATACACACGAACTTCTCTAAATAACTAAGCTAGTATGCAGCTTCGGGTGAGCAGTTGAGCAGTATGAGAGACTACTTGAAAGTATGTATTTTCTTGTAAATATTTATCATTTAATTAATATCACAAGCGTGCCTCATTCCCTACAACTCTTAAGAAGATTCGTATAGTTAAATGTACCCTTTTTATTTTCAACCCCATCTTACTACCCATCTGGGCTATACGTATTTAATAACGTTAATGGGAAAAGGGTAAGGATGGTAGAATCAAGTTGAAAATGTCTTAATTTTCGTGGAGCACCTGGAGAACTGGAAAAACACAAGGATTTTTTTTTTATCTGGGAAAACTCGGATGATTTAGAAAAATCTAGTAAAGATACCGGAATATTTGTTGATTTGAGACATTTGACTGAAAACTTAAAATAGTAACTAGGTATTTGGAAGGATAAAAAAGTAGACGGAAGGATTATCACTTCGATTCAAACATTTAACTTACTATCTCATAAACAATAGTTGTGAGTAAATAGAAGTATTTCCCTATCAATCTTAAATTATCCTGATAAATTTCATGACTTCGCACTTGGTCAGTTTGATGGAAAAAAATTAATTTTATTACTTTTTTCTTCAGTTTATGTTGCTTGGAAAAATGGAAATTCCTTCTGTAAAACATGGAGAACACCAAGAATTTATGAATCAAATAGCCAAAGCTATTATTTATGCTTTTTAGTGAGGATTACTCCGTCTTGATATCATATTCTAAAAATTGAAAAATGACACCTGGACACGGGAATCGAACCAGGGACCTTTGGCTTAGTACGCCAATGCTCATAGACTCAGCCTTAAAATATGAGTGAAGAATGATCCTGAACACGGGACGAATCCTGGCTAGCTCAGTGATAAGAGCATTGGTGTACTAAGCCAAAGGTCCCGGTTTCGATTCCAGTGTCCAGGTGTCATTTTTTTAAATTTTCAGAACCGAGAATTTAATAGTAATAAAATTGTGGCAACTCTGGTAAAAGTATAGTGAGAAACCATTGATAAAAACACCCTCCAGTACACCCGTACAGGATTTGAACCCCTCCCCCATCACTCCACGCCACGAATAACCATAAAACTCCACTAGAGATGAATCTGACATTTATCCCCAAGGTGACCTGGTGGTCTAGGGGTAAGGTGTCGGACTTCTATGCTGGTGGCCGGGGTTCAATCCTCGGTCCCGGCACAGATTTATCTGATTGCCAAACCCTTCCTTCACCTCTGACAAGACATCTTGTGAATGTGGGGAATGCCAGGCCTCCACCGTGGTTCGGATTCCACGTTAAACTGTAGGTCCTTCATTTCATCTCACAATCACCCTACCATTACACATTAGCGTAAGTGCGTATAACCCGAACGGGTAGTAAGACGCGGTGCTAATAATAATAATAATAATAATAATAATAATAATAATAATATTCCACCCCAACCACTTATGCGTGTCTTATAATTATAATTTATGAAGGATTGTACGTGTATTTTCTGAACTTTAAACCTCAGAAACTTGCTTCACATAGTCTAGGAAGTCAGTCTCGCAATATACTAGACTTATATCTGAGGAGAACGGGGATCTAATCCCAGTCGGGTCTACTGAAGGTGTTTATTCCTTAATGGTTTTTCACTCTCCCTCCATGTAAATTCAGTTAACTTCATCTAAATTCAACCTTACTCATACTTCACACACTAGATTAATTAGTACATAGGTGTCTAACCCTAACAGGTAGTAAGACACAGTGCTAAAAAAAACTTTTGTCTGTTTTAATGGTGACGGGTAGGTTGTCATTCTAATATCAGCGGGGTGTATTAAACTTTTCCTCCATAACTTTTTTTATTACCGCGTCTTATTCTTCAGGTTATACGCATATTTGATAATTTTTATTCTGATGGGGTAGGGATGAGGAAGTAATTATTTTAGAGCTAGTCTACCCACATTTGCGTGGATGGAGAGTGGGAAACAATTAAGGAAAGGCCACCCTTATTAGACCCAACCGGGATTCGAACCACGAACTCTCTGTTATCAGCAGATCAATCTAACACGAGAGTGATGTCTTAACACATTCATCCATTGAAGCAGCTCCTCTTTCTAAATGATTTATCAATCTACCTCCACGATGATGCTGATGCATTTTCTTAAAATTGTACATTCATCAGCCGTACTCCAGTGTGTAAATATGCTTATAATTTGCATGGGTATTAAGACAAGGTGACAAAAGTAATTCATATTTTGGAAGAAGGATAAAGGACAAGAATGGAAGAGTTTTGTTTATAATTGGTTATAATAAATCATTTCTTCTCAGGCATTTTTTGTTTTATTTCATACTTTTTAACAAAAGAAATATTATTTTAATAGCTTAATATAGGGGATGAAATAAAATAAAGTATTTGGTTGATTGTAGTAGAAGGGTGCAATTAACCATTTACTACTCAAAGTAAACTAAAGATATTTTCTGGAAGCATCCCCTTTGTCTTAGATAAACACCCGAATTTTCTTTTTTATGCATTTAATAATTTCATCTATCATTCACCAAAGAGGTTTACTATTAGATAAATATACATCAAAGATGACGCGTGAACATGTGGCTCCACAAGTGATCTATCTACCCACTCCCTTCTTCCACCCTCAACCCCCATTAAACTTTATATCCTGATTACGCCACTGTTCAATTCGGAGGTAAAACAACTGAAAGTTTGTATTTTAAAAGCTAATCCTAAATCCAGATATTATAACTTTGCCTTTGGATGTTTTCCTTTTGACTGAGCTGTGAAGTTAGTTTGTCAATAGTTGAGTTTGTTATAATTTTGTTTTTGCACCGGGTTTAAAACTCGTTTGAATTATCCGCATATAATTAAACTAATGTGGTATGGAATGAGGGAGGCTAAATTTAGAGGAAAAGTAAACCCCATTCGAGTGGTAAAATAGTGAGGAACCATTTAGAGAGAAAAAATATCTCATCACACCAGAGTTAGATTCGAACTCCTGATGCCTTTGGCACGCATACCCACTGATGTAGATCATCTAGTTCTAAGGGGCTAAGTGCAAAATGGTGAAATAATTAAAAATTAAAACTTAGTTGTATGCTTACAAAAAAAATTAAAGCCTAGTTTTATATTTGTAGAGATATGTAAATAGAAAGATAAATAAAAAATTAAAACTTATTTATATATCTTTAGTAAATTTCATTTTTCCAACAGCTTATCATAAGACGGCCCACATCGGTGATCATGTGTTCAAAGGCGTCACTATTTTAGTCTAATTTCCATGAAGTTATAATCCCAATCGGATGTAATGATATGTTTGTTTCTAAATTTAAACCATGTTATATATATATATATATATATATATTTATATATTATAATATTATAATAATAAATTATAAATAATATATATATTTATAATAATAATATATAAATAATATATATATTTATAATAATAATAATTATAAATAATAATATTAATAATATATATTTAAAATAATAATAATAATTATTATTATTTTAAATAATAATTATAATAATAATATTAATAATATATATTTTTATATATAAATAATATATTATAAATTATAATTATAATAATAATAATTTAATATATTTATTTTATATATATATATATTTATATATATATATATATATATAATTTGAGGAAAAAATTTAATCATTTGCAATGTTGCCGGATCTACCTCCATTTTGGACAATCCTCTAGTGTATAAACAAGCATGATTAGTGTAAACCCGCAATGAATACATGGCACGTAACGTTCATTAAGGCAGGTCGGAACAAACGTAGCACCTCACGACGTGCTTAAACCACAAGTATGGCAGCAGTCCCGTTCGTTCCCATTGTGCAACGGTTTCGGGTTGAAAGGTAACGCCGGGGGGGGGGGGGGGGGGGTAGGAGAAGGGAGGGGAAATGCCGTTAATTTTTCAGAACGCTTTGCATCTCCCGGAAGCGCAAAGTTCCATGTCAGCCCTCCAAACTTGGGTATTTCTATCATTTATTTAAATTAGCTCGGTATGTGTGCCGCTGGAATTCGCTCGGCGTCCGGGGGAGCATAATTGAGTGTTGAGTGAACCCCTCGTGGTGGGGTTTCTCCTTGTTTTCACCAACTAGACAAAACAAGGCCGGCAGAATTCTCGACACACGAGATACTAAATGTTGCAAATTGCATCACAGCGCAATTGAACTGTTTAGTCCTTTCCAAATCAAATAGGAAGTAGAACTAAGGTGACGACTGAGTTTGATGGGAGGATGGTGGATTGGGTGGCGTGGGTATGGGAATATAGGAGGAAGGAGGGGGTAGGTGAATGGAGGGGTGGTGTGGGCATGGTACTATAGGAGGAAGGAGGGGGTAGGTGGATGGAGAGTGGGATGGTGAGGGACTATGTAGATGGGTGGTGTGGTTATGAGAATATAGGAGGAAGGAGGGGGTAGGTGGATGGAGGGGTGGTGTGGGCATGGTACTATAGGAGGAAGGAGGGGGTAGGTGGATGGAGAGTGGAACGGTGAGGGACTATGTAGATGGGTGGTGTGGTTATGAGAATATAGGAGGAAAGAGGGGATAGGTGGATAGAGAGAGGTGGATGGAGGGGTGGTGTGGGTATGGGAATATAGGAGGAAGTTGTGGTTGGGGCCATAGAAGGAAAATGAGGTGAGAGGGTGCAAGTAAAGGAGAAGGCAACCAATATCCCGGTATACGTATGAACAAACCCTTAGGGTCAAATGGGGGAGTCGGTCCACTTTCGAATATGGAGGATATATACTGTCCTACGAAGGTCCTTGATCCTTTTCCCATGTCAGAATGTTGTTGTTTTTTTATATTATAAGGAAATTATTTTCAGAGAGGTGAAAACCTTGTGAGGAAAATTCTCATTATTTCGACACATTTTGTTTTAATGTGTGAACAGTGTATCGAAATCCTTCCGCAGTCACCGTGAATATGTAAATGTGTCGTGAAGAGGTGAGTGGGTGAAAGAATGTCCTGAGGGAGGGGGGTGTGGAAAGTTGGGGGGGTAGGAGGGGGTAGTGTATGTCATGAATGAGTGCAACCAACCACGATAATTATAGCAGTTGTGTGGGAGGCTGCTACTGCTGACGATTAAATGTCTTTATTCACGCTCGTTAACCCTCACTCGCGAAGGGGGTTGCAGCTACCCCCATAAGCTTCTTTTCAGCGACGCGTTATGGACACACACACACACACACACACACACACACTCACACCATTAACCCCTCTTTTCTCCAGCTTCGGATCACGTGACATATATACCTAGAGATAAATGGTTTTAAATCTCCTTCCTGTTGTGAAACTGAAATTTAATGGGTGGGGAAAAAAAAAAAAAGGTTGTATCTGAAGTGAAACTATATATACGTGTGTATATCCGAAATGGGCTATTATTCTTTCCTTTAATGTCTGTGCAGGAATTATGAGTTCGGTATGTGGATATATATAAAGTTATTTCTGAAGCTTTTATTTATTTGTTTTTTTTTTGTTTGTTTTTTTGCGCCATCGTAATATTTCTTTGTAATAGGTTTAATCTCGGGGAGCTTCTACCAAATATGATGTTAAGCCTAAGCTAATTTTGTAATATATGTATAATGTATATCCTAATGTGTGTGTGTGTGTGTGCGTGTGTGTGTGGTGTGTGCGTGTGTGTGTGTGTGTGTGTGTGTGCGTGTGCTATGGACTATAAATTGACATTATTTGAGAAATGAAAGACATAAATAAAATTAAGAGCAATCAAGGGTGTGTATCACTTTTTATTTTCTGATAATAAATAAATTTATTGAAATCGTGAATATTTTCAACCTCAAGATTATGATGGATAGTGAAGTTGTATGTTTCCCCAACTCTAAAAGGTTTTACAACTATATATGGTCCTCTGTATAACTCGGTACCTGGGACTACAGACAAAACAGTTCGTATGGGTTTCATTAAAATTTGATATTTAAATGTAATACGTTCATAGACCAGGGACCAACCTTAATTTGTATTCCAGCCCTAAAATTAATTGTGGTATACTAATGATTATTTTTTCCAAAATTACATATTTTTTTTAAATGGCTCATACGATTAAGGTTCAAAATGAATATCTAAGTATTATTTCTTTAGGTCGGGTGCTAGTTAGCGTGAGTTTAGAGCAGTATGTTTGAAGTTTTTATATCATAACATTTTTTGTCCAAAATAAATCAAATTTTTATTCTATAGAAACGTAGTGTTTAGTTTACTGCACATGCTAATTTCAATAGTTCTTGAGGGGTGACCTGGTGGTCTAGGGGTAAGGTGTCAGACTTCTGTGCTGGGGGTCCGGGGTTCAATCCTCGGTCCCGGCATAGATTTATCTGATTGCCAAACCCTTCCTTCACCTCTGACAAGACATCTTGTGAATGTGGGGAGTGCCAGGCCTCCACCGTGGTTCGGATCTCACGTTAAACTGTAGGTCCTCAATTTCATCTCACAATCACCCTACACATTAATGTAAGGGCGTACAATCCGAACGGTTGGTAGGGCGCGGTGATGATGATGATAATAATAATAAATAATAATAAATAATAATAATAATAGTTCTTGAGTATCTATAAAAAGTGTCCTGGAATTTTTTGACAACTTTTTCTCTTCATTTAAAAAGTTGATCGCCGATATGCTCATGACAGATATTATTTTAAAAATATTTTTTTAAAGATTTTTCCTCACCATTTATTTTATTTACTGACCTAGCCACAATGTATAGTCTGAAATTGTAGTAAGACCTGATGCTAAAAAAAACAGTCCAATTACTAATTCGAATGATAAAAATCATTATCATTATTCGAAAAAACTTTATTTTCTAGTTATTGATCCATTTCAATGAAATTTAGAGCTCACAAATAATTTACCGGGCACACTGAATATTGATAACTTTTTAGTAGTATTTCCCAATCTAGACATTGCGGATACGTCTGAAATTAATGAGAAAATTATACTGGACGCATTACGCTGTGATACAGTTAGACTCTTGACACGATTGGTGGTTGCATGGTCTAAAGATGTATTCACACTTTCACCAAAAATTGAAATCATAATCTTCTCGAACAGCGAACCCAAATCCTACGCTAGCAAAAATTTATGTTGGCTCAAATAGCTTTGTAACACAAATTTAAAACTGCTGGCTATCAATATACCGTGGATTCCAGTTAATTGGGGCCCTGGAAAGTTACACTATATAGAGGACAACCCTACTAAGATTAGGATAGAGTGAGTTAGTTTCATGTGCCATTCTGGTCCAGGTAAATGGTGTCCTGTATTTAGTATAGTGCCGCACTTGAGACGTACTAAGTCTGACTATGAAACTGGTCCATTCCATTCTGGTCCAGGTAAATGGTGTCCTGTATTTAGTATAGTGCCGCACTTGAGACGTACTAAGTCTGACTATGAAACTGGTCCATTCCATTCTGGTCCAAATAAATGGAACAAAAAAAAAGATAAATTAACCATGTCCAAGTAATTAATCTGTTTTAAATATTACAAGATTCTAAAGTTATAAATAATATTGTCAAGTCAAATAATGGACATATGCTAACTTCTTTAAAGAATCATCTGATCGACTTTTAAACTTGAATTTCGAAATAAATTCTATCAAATATATTTTTTATTTTAAATTTCAAATACGATAAGAATCTTTCAAAGATGTGTGTGCATTATCAAAACGCTAATGCGGCTGCACTTTATTTTAACTGCTCTTTTTATTTATACCCCCTTATATTAAGGCGTAGTGTTAAAACGTTCCAATAAACATATATTTAAACAGCCCAACCCACTTTCCAACCTATATTTATCATTATTATGCCGTTTACAAGTATCGACCCAAGCTGTATACATATTTATACTAATAATAATAATATTTAGCACCGCGTCTTACTACCCGTTCGGGTTATACGCTTTAAGTACTAATTACGCTAATAGATTAGGAATTGTGAAGGTTGAATTAGAGGAAGTGAACCCACATTTGCGTGGAGGGAGAGTGGAAAAACATTTATGAAAAACCACCCTCAGTTCACCCGACCGAGATTCGAACCTCGATCTCCCCGTCCTCAGCAGTCGAGCTCAATACGACAAGCGCGTTAGCCAACTACGCCACCGAGGCAGGTCATATTTATACTAATTGGGTAAGGATGATAAGGGGGAAATTTAAAGGAAGTGTAACTGCATTTGCGTTGGGAGATAAAGAAAGATAGCAGGAACCATTTGAGTAAAAACACCTTACTATGTTTTGTGGTAATTAAACCTCAACTTTCCCTCCTCTGTCAAACTAGACAATACGAGATTGACGCCTTGGTGCACGTACCTGGCTGTGTGGGCAACAAATTAAGATGAGGTGGAAGGGGACACGAGAAAAAGTCAGTGATTTTGCAATTTTTAAAGAAAAACTTTTTTTTTTGTCACGATAAATAAAATATTTCATCTATACATATATAAAGTTAAATTTTCCTCGCACCGTGAAATAAAATTTGTTAAATATCTGTTAAGGGTGCACTGGGATTTAATGACAACTTTTTGCTCTTCATTTAAAAAAGTTTCTTATCTAATATGGTTCTAACCTTAAGACAGCTATTCAACAAATGTTGATATCACCATGTGAAGCAATATTTTTTTTTATTTTGGCTGAAATAAAAATGTTTTGTTAAAAAAACCTACAAAAACACATCTTTTCTACCGTCCCCTATATCCTCACTTTACGCTATTATATTATTTAGGGTTTATTAATCACATCTTGTGAAAGTGTGGAATGCCAGGCCTACACCGTGGTTCGGATTCCACGTTAAACTGTAGGTCCTCCATTTCATCTCACAATCATCCTACCATTATACATTAGCGTAAATGCGTATAACCCAAACGGGTAGTAAGACGCGGTGTTAATAATAATAATATTATTTAGGAGAGTAGCTTGCCTGTAAAATCTAATCGATTAGAACTTTGGTTAAAATGTGTATTCGTGTCAACGTAAACCAACAAATAATTATACCAAAACCATGTCTGTGGTCACAAATAATACACTTAGATCTCATTTATTGCAATTTTTTGGTGATTGGGTGGTTGCGGCTCGAATCCCGGCTGGATGTACTGAAGGTGTTTTGACTCAATGGTTTCCCCCTCTTCCTACAATCAAATTCGGGTTACATTTTCTTTACACTATAAGCCCCTCATCTTTCTTTACTACACTATCGTAATTAATATATGCGTATAGCCCTAACGGATTGGGAGAAGCAAAAGTATAGT
Source organism: Timema cristinae (assembly GCA_039000515.1). Lineage (NCBI taxonomy): Eukaryota > Metazoa > Arthropoda > Insecta > Phasmatodea > Timematidae > Timema > Timema cristinae. The sequence goes on from JBCFYV010000100.1 coordinate 32,882,118, forward strand.
ATAGGGGGAGGGGGCGAATTAATTCTGGTATCAAAATAACTATCTAGCCACTAATTGTGTTTAGCACATTCAAAAGTTTGTTAATTACCTAATGGTCACCCCAGTATAAACCTATGCATAGCAATAATTAATTAAACCAAGTAGGCCTACATATTGAGCTATCGAGCAATTACATGTGCCACTTTCAGGATCACTTTTAATTGATTACAAATCATCATAACCATTAATTCATATTTTATTATACCACTAATTAATTTGTATTTTGAATGCCATTTTTATAAGCGCATCATTTCTAGTCCACTTCTTTCTCATCCGACCTTTCCCCTATTTCTGCCTAATATTTAAATTTTGTCAAAACCCTCAACAACGTGTCCAATCGTAGTGTAGCTAGCAGTCCGTGTGGTAATGGGTTGACAGGGGGGAAGGGGAGATTACGTTTGAAGGGTAAGAGGGGGTATAGACAGGGGGTGCACATGATACGTCACTCTAATCGGTTAAACTTTGAAACGTCATCAACTCGTTGCGTTTAATCTAATTGCCACCCCCCTTTAACCATCCCTCCTATCATGTAGCATTTCAACGTTAGTTGCAGGCGAGACTCCCCTATGCATCACCCCCTCTAGTAATTCCCCTCCACCCCCTTCCTATCCAAGTCCTCCCGCCAATTTTTTAATGATGTGCAATTAACAATTACACGCAATCTGCCTAATTACAAGCTTCGTACAGTGATGCTTTTCACTTTGTACGGGAAAATCAGCTCGACTGTAAAAAAAAAATTCGTAAAGCTGTGAGATTTTATTCCAAGGCTTTTTTTTAAAATAGTTGAACATCAACGTGAAAAGTATAGGAAGAGTGGTCGGGGGGTGGGGTGGTATGAGAGAAAGGACACTTCGCTTTTGTCTCAACTGGTTACACGTGACGAGGACCGTTGAGGTGGTTAGTCATTCATTAACCCAAGTAATGGCATGTAATTATAATTAATGTACCACACAAATAGTACTGAGTGCTATTGCACTAAAATGGGGGCACTTCTTTTCTTTTTTCTCTCGAGTCTTGTCGTGGATCGTTAGGTACTACTGTCGGTCGTTGATTGGACCATAAATCCCTCTCTCTCAAACATTTTAAGGTAAAAGTGTACAGAACGCGAGAAAATGTCAGTTTTTTGCAGTTTTATAGATTTTTTTTTTTTTCAAAATAAATAAAATATTTATCCATTAGAAACATAGAATAATTTTCTTCACAGTTGTTAAATTTCTATTATGAGTATAACAGCACTAAATGAGAAACATTTTAATGAATAGAAAGAGTTGTCATTAAATTCCAGGAAACCCTTGACAATATTCAAGAACTGTTGATAACACCATGTGAAGAAAATTAAACTTAATATTTCTACTGGATATATTTTTTTTTCCAAAAAATAATATTTAGTAAAAACCTACAGAAACACTAACTTGGAGAAACATTTTTAAACTCAAAATTATGATGGGTATTGCTTTTTTATGTGCTCGGTATTTAAAAAGTAATGTTTTTTACCATTACATCTTTCCCCTATCACCGAAGTATGTATAAATGTAACTAGGGCTACAACCAAAACCTTTGGTTTATTATTTCGTTTAAACTTAATATTTAAATGCTAAATAATCATACCTTGAGGCAAAATCGTCACTTTAATTCTAGGATAAGAATAAAGGGACTTTTTACGTAAAATTGATTATTTATACCTCAAATTTTTAAAAAAGGTTTTTCAATTTTTTTATGGACATTAGGGGGTATTTTTCATGGAAAATAACATTGCGTATTCGTTGTTTACTCGTGATCATTTTGTTTAGAATTTATATCTGAATTGTGTTCAATCTATTTTTTAATATGTTTATTTCACGAAAAATCATTTAAAGGTAATTAATTTAACTGAGACGATTTTTCAAAACATATTCCAAATTACAATAGACTATTTGGGAGAGTAGGTAATCCTATCCCTTAACATTAATTTTTAGTTATCACGAGAAACAAAAAAGATCTTTGTTTTCTTGTCTGCCACGTTTTACTACCCGTCCAAGATATCCAGACCTACATTGATGGTCTAGGAGATTTTAGAGAAAATATAAACGCATTTTCATGAAGGGAGCATAGGGAGAAAAAAAATTAGCACCACGTCTTATAACCTTTACAGGTTATAGGTATATTTATTAATTACACTAGTGAGCTAGGATCAAGGGAGGGTAAATTTAGATTAAGTGTACCTGAATTTACGCGGCTGGAGAGTGGAAAACAATTTAGGGGAAAAAACCTTTAAGTATAACTGACCGGCATTTGAACCCCGACCACCCCATCATCGGTAAATGTCTATTAAGAGAGTGATGCCTTATAGCATGCGGCCATCGAATCAGGTGGTGTGGGAAATTATTTAGGAAACATCACTTAATTTTACCTGTTCTAGATTCAAACTGCGACCTATACGTTATTAACAAACCAGACAAAATGAGACTGATGTCCTTTTTCACGTAGATAATGATTTAAATATCAAGGTTATTAACTGCCTCTTTTTTTATTAACACCGCATCTTAATACTTGTTCAGGATAAATGTGTAATTTGATTACTACCCTAATTGGGTAGGTTTGATTATATTATACAAATGTCAACCCTTATGGTAAACTAAAAATTTAATGCAATATTTTCGGCTGCCACAAACCCTGAAAAAAAAAATTGGCTAAAAACCCGTGGATTCACACTCCATGACCTACTCCCCAATTATTGAACTAAACAATAAAAAATTAATTATTTGATGTTAATACATTAATTTAATAGATTAATTCAGTGATTCTTACTCTTTTTTGGGTCATGGACCCCTATGAAAATCTGACAAAGGCCATGGATCCCCTTCCCATAAAAATGTACGCAAATACACACTCAATAAATTTTTCCTTACAATTTATCTCTTTAATACAAAAGTGTCTACCCTTGAAAACCCAATATCAACCTTTTATACCGGTCAAAATTTACAAATCAGGACTAATGAGCAATGCGATGACTTGAATATGTGCAACCGCTAATGAAATTTCAATTTTTTTTAAGTTGTTTTTAATTGTTTAACCAAAAATTGAAATTTTCAGAAAAAAAAATATTTTTTATTGGAAGCCGAATAGGGGTTTACGTAATTATATCGCAATTTGTTAATTTATTTTATTTATTTCAGTGTACATTTATTACAGGTCACATGGGCATGGGAGAATACATCTATACAACGAATTATGTCTCTCAATTTTCCTTTATATAAAAAATTTAATGATTGCTTTATGAAGAAAAGTTGAATAAATTCAAAGTGAGCTTTATTAACTGTTCAAAAATAAAAAGATGTTGAAAAGGGTGCTGTTGCTTTGCTTGAATAAGAAGTAGAAATTGTGGAGTAGTTTTCAACAGTGCAGCGCGCACGTCATCTTTGGCTTTCAATCTTTTTTTTTATGGTACCAAGTGATGAAGAAACAGGAAACTTTGTAATTGAATCCAAGCTTTTATCTAAAATTTGTAATTTTTTGTCTTTGATTCATGGACCCCCTGAGAGCCCATCAAAGGACCCCTTAAGTTATGACTCCCTCGGTGCGTCTTGCGTCTCGCGTCTTGCGTCTCACGTCTTGCTTCTGCGACCGCAGACGTTGGGTGGTGAGTCGCCAACGCGGGATAGGCTACAGTGGTTTCCCTAGAGATGCGTCTTTTGGTCGCCAGTCATGGGTAATTTTATGTGTAATACAGATCGTTTCTCATTTATCAGAGTTTTTCAATTGTGTTTAATGCTCCGTGTTATTTTGGAATGGTGTGGATAAAAAATACTAGCTTGCTCGACCAACTATTCCTGAGATCTCTTTCCGTGTGTTATCCTTTACATGTTGGTCCCGGTACACTGCCGAAGATATGCCAAAAATTGAGGGGTGCTTTTCCACCTCTACGATTAAATTTTCGTCCTCTTATATGGAGAAATCTTGGTCAATTTTCAAAACAAACCCAATCAAACATAAAACTGTGCCAACTGGGACTTAAGATTTTCTCTAATAGCGCGGTTTCTTTGAACCATTTTTATTAAAGTTTTTTTTGTAAACAACTTATATTTATTTCCTCTGTCGGCAAGAAAGTATGTCAAAACTAAATACAACTCTACTAAAACACACGCTTGCTCGGTGGTTCTCTCTAAACTGTGTGGACGCAGACGCAATGTAGAGACGCTGGACGCGAACTATGGTCGTCAGTCGCAGTCGCCTCGAAGAAACTATCCACATAACAAACTATGAGAACCAGTCCAGTCGCTGGTCGCAGACGCGAGACGCGCCAAGGGAATATTACTCTTAGGATAGGATTTCGAGGTACATATACCAGTTGGGTTGAGATTGGGAGATTTTCGGAGAGTAATTTTCCTTCATCAGGCTTCTTTTTTTTTCTTGCACTGTGTCTTTGAACCCGTTCGGTGCGATACACATTTTTACACTAATATTCTTGGCAAGAGGAAAGTAAAATATAAAGGAAGTGTGGCCGCATTTGCGTGGAGCGGGAGGGATGAACTGCGTCTAAGAACCACCCTAATTGTAACCGACCGGGAATAAAACCCCGATGCCCTACCTCCCCCTATCATTGGTAGTCTATTCTAGATTGACACCTTGATCAGTGAAACCAATAAATTGTTCAACAAGATAATGCGGGCTATTCTCTTATTAGCTGAACTGACTCATACTTATCCCTTTTAGATCAAGCATAAATTGAAAAATCTTGGCGTTTGAAAATATATATATAGTAGGATGTTTGTAGAAAGAAACTTTAAAAAAATACAAACATGTTTGTTTGGGGTCAATATTGATCCTATCAAACTTTGATATCAGTATTATTTTATTGATATTGATATTTTCTATCAAAAATTTCCACTGTAGATCACGTGAATCGACGTATGAATACGTGAAAGTAGATTTAGTAATTTTAATATATGTTAGATAAGGTTCTTCTTATGAAAATTATAATTTACTTTAAAAATTTGTAATTAATTATATTGTATAAGTTTACTCTATATTCATCCTATTAAATGTCCGTTTTATTGTTAGTTGAATGTAGCTAAAAAACTAGTTAAAATAAGATGACATTAATCTAGTTTATTCTAACGATATTAGAGTGTGGTTTTGTTTTATCCAACGGCTCAATACTCGGTAAATGCCTCATAGTCGTGGTATCCATTAATCGTAACAAACATGTTTCATTTTGTTCCGTGAGCATTGAAGTAGAAACCATGATTGGATGTTCAGAGCACTCGAATGCCACTTTGAAATTTACCAACAGGTGATTTAGTCCGTCCAAAATTAGTAATACTGACAAGGGAGGATTGACACGCACCACTGAGCACGCAGGCAAAGACGTCAAGCTCGCAACAGACTTATTGTAAAAAACTTAAAAATATTAGCTGGAGGGGTATAAAGACTTTGAGTGGAAAACAACCACCCTTCTCATCCTTATCCTTTGGAGTAAATATTTTATATCATGTAGGTTAACGTATTAATTATAAATAAATAAAAGTGCTGCCCTATTAGGGGGTTTAAAGTTTGTTTGTCAGAATTGTAATAATAAAATAGTATTTAACTTTATACTGTTTATTAATTCAGTAACTATTAGGTTAGTGGTTGAACGTTACCTCCATTTGTATGTAATTATCCTGGCTGTAGTATGAGAACATGAAACGGCTCGAATGTCACAGGTGCCCATGTACACAGTTTGGATGTTCACTCACAGCTCGTATCGTAGAGCAAGTCAGTCAACTAACTCCCCTGAGGTGCAACTGGGAGAGGTAGGAGGAGAGGTCCTAATATAATTATCTCTGACAGGCAAAAGGGAGGAAGAGCAGGTCTGCCGACGTGGAATCAGTCGCCTCCCTCGTGAGGTCAAGTTAGGTTACAACGCCTAGTCTGGGGTGCGGGATCTTCCAAGTCATGGGTGCGGACCACTGCCCTTGATTTCTCGCGAATAGACGCGCCAACGCCTCCTTCTCTGTGTCGTGTAATATAGACCCAGGTCAACAAGAGGTGGCGCCAACACCACCTTTTCTGTGTCGTGTAATATAGACCCAGGTCAAAAAGAGGTGGCGCCAACACCACCTTTTCTGTGTCGTGTAATATAGACCCAGGTCAACAAGAGGTGGCGCCAACACCTCCTTCTCTGTGTCGTGTAATATAGACCCAGGTCAACAAGAGGTGGCGCCAACACCACCTTTTCTGTGTCGTGTAATATAGACCCAGGTCAACAAGAGGTGGCGCCAACACCTCCTTCTCTGGGTCGTGTAATATAGACCCTGGTCAGCAAGAGGTGGCGCCAACTCCTCCTCTGTGTCGTGTAATATAGACCCAGGTCAAAAAGAGGTGGCGCCAACTCCTTCTCTGTGTCGTGTAATATAGACCCAGGTCAACAAGAGGTGGCGCCAACTCCTCCTCTGTGTCGTGTAATATAGACCCAGGTCAACAAGAGGTGGCGCCAACACCACCTTTTCTGTGTCGTGTAATATAGACCCAGGTCAAAAAGGGTGGCGCCAACACCACCTTTTCTGTGTCGTGTAATATAGACCCAGGTCAACAAGAGGTGGCGCCAACACCTCCTTCTCTGTGTCGTGTAATATAGACCCAGGTCAAAAAGAGGTGGCGCCAACACCACCTTTTCTGTGTCGTGTAATATAGACCCAGGTCAAAAAGAGGTGGCGCCAACACCACCTTTTCTGTGTCGTGTAATATAGACCCAGGTCAACAAGAGGTGGCGCCAACTCCTCCTCTGTGTCGTGTAATATAGACCCAGGTCACAGAGAGAGGGTTATTTCTTTGTCTGTGACCAGGTCAACAAGAGGTGATACAAACACTTCTTTATCATCTGATTTATCAACTGCTTTCGATTTACTCGAGCTAGGTAAGACATATGTTGTATCAAGTAGTTGATATAACTTTAATTGACCGAGCGAATAGAGATTCAGTTTTAACTTGAGTATTAGCTTTTTGGAAAACATTTTAATATATTAATGAGGAATGATTGATATTATAGGTAATAGAATTCAATTTTTAGTAAATTTGTACAAATTGTGTTATTTTGTACAACTTTACTACAAATTGAATTCTATTACAAATAATTGAGTATTAGCATTTCGTCCGTCTGACTGTCCAGATCTTTGCATGGCATTAGGTATCTAATGCGAGGACCAATTTTATCGAAATTTGGCGGTTAGATTCTTTGAACCTTGACCAAACTATCTATGTACATAATTTTTTGATCTATTTATTCATTTAAATATGGTGGTTGCTCAAACGGTGTTTTCTCTAGTAGTTCATCTAAAGTGACATTAATTTTTATATTCTAAGTAATCGATCTAACAGTTAGGTTTTTTATTTAATTTGACATATTATAAGACACATTTAAAACCTCGTAAAAATTGGTTATTCTCTATTAAAATAACGTACTGTTGAATATAGCATTCACTTGTATTCTGTACAATTTGATCAACAAGGGAAATATCCACTTGAAATACGAGGATAAATCACGGGAGATATATGAGCTTGAAATTCAAATAAAAACCTTAAACTGTAGTAATGATAATAACATGGAGGAAGCGATTTCTACCGTTCACAAAACTACTGATAAGACTTTAATAACGATAATAACATGGAGAGTGAGGTCCACTATTCACAGAAATTCTTAAAAGACTGTAATAATAATAATAATAATATTATTATTATTATTATTATTATTATTATTATTATTATTATTATTATTATTATTATTATTATTAGCACCGCGTCTTACTACCCGTTCGGGTTATACGCACTTAAGCTAATGTGTAATGGTAGGGTGATTGTGAGATGAAATGAAGGACCTACAGTTTAACGTGGAATCCGAACCACGGTGGCGGCCTGGCATTCCTCACATTCACAAGATGTCTTGTCAGAGGTGAAGGAAGGGTTTGGAATTAATAATAATAATAATAATAATAATAATAACATGGAGAGAGTGAGGTCCACTATTCACAGAAATTCTTAAAAGACTGTAATAATAATAATAATATGGAGGGAGTGAGGTCTACTATTCACAGAACTACTAGTAAGACTGTAGTAACGATAATAACAAGGAGGGAGGTCTACTGCTCACAGAACTACTGCTCACAGAACTACTGGTAGGGCTGTAGTAACGATAATAACATAGAGGGAGGGAGGTCTACTGTTCACAGAACTACTAGTAAGACAGTAGTAACGATAATAACAAGGAGGGAGGTCTACTGCTCACAGAACTACTGGTAAGACTCTAGTAACGATAATAACATGGAGGGGTAGAGGTCTACTGTTTCCATTACGTCTCACTACCTGTTCAGGTTATACTCACACCCCTTCTGTTGAAGCTGTATCCCCTGACTGACGGGAGAACCCTTGTTTTTTTCACCAGATCGTGGACGGCAACGCGAAGACTGACGTGAGTAACCGGAAAGACCCCGGTCTGTTCTGCGGAGAGACGGAGCAGCCTCAAACGTTCATCTCGGAGACGAGTTTCGTGAAGGTCTTGTTCCACACCGACAACTTCACTGACCAGACCTACTTCAGTTTCGACTCTAGAGCGGAGCAGCAATTCGAGGTGTACCTAAGATATGGACAACACCCTGAACTCTACCCCAACAGACGAGGGGAAGTCGTGTCTGGGTGAGTCACTTGTTTTGACGAGAAAATAAGGATCGTGTATATTGTTGACATTTAGAAATAAGTCAATCCACCATTTGACCCGAACTGCTTAAACCTGAAGTCCCAAGACTAAACTTTAAACACAGCCTTAAATATAGTCAAGATTCAGAGAACAATAAATCCCCAATTTGGTGTGAACTGTTTTTAATTCATATAATAGGAGATTGGTTTTTGGTAGCGTATATTTTTACTGAGATAAAGATCCCGGGCTCTATTTCTGGCATGGCCAAAAAATGTACCATTGATTAAAGGTGGGTTCCCTTTTCACAAAGATGAATTAATGGCCGGAGGTTGGCTGTTGTGTCTGTTATAAATTTAATTTAGTTTATAAGTTGATGCTGATATAATAATTTGCATCATAAAATGCACGTCAAATACCCCACATTAATAATATTAGAATTTTCGTATAAAACAATATATAATAAAACTTGATCTCTTTATACTCATTCTTACATAAGTTTATAGCAGAGGTGTGGTTCCCAAATTGTGTGTTACGAGCCATTTTTTATTATGTCACGAAAAGTTTTGAAATGTGAAAATCACCAACATAAACCGGAAACAAGCGTGCCTTTCACACATTCGCCATTATGACCAATATAATAGATTTGTAAAATTATATTTAGTAACGAATTTAAAGTAAAAAGTACTGTGCACCACACGCACCACACACACACACACACACACACACACACACACACACACACACACACACCCTTTATAGCTCTTATACCTAAAATAAAGATATTTACTTAAATCTCATAATGCAGGCTTGTATGAAAAATAATTTGGACGTTGTTGCAGAAACATAGTGGATAAAAGACATCACATTCCACCAAAGAGAATAAATAATAATAATAATAATAATAATAATAATATACTTTTAGAGAAGCATTTAGAAAAGTGGAACATCTCTGTCCACCAAATAATATAGTATTCAACTCTTCCTTTCCCATACTTCCATTTAAAAAGTATATTTGCCTGTAGCATGAAGCCCTGAATGGATGTGGACATTTCAGAATAGGAGGACGCGTCATCAACACAGTAAAATACGCAGATGATCTAACATTGCTGTTCAAAAATGAAGAAAAGTTGCAGGAAATGATGGACCGGCTGGTAGAGACAAGGAGACATGGAGAACAACATTGAGAAGTCAAATATTATGAGGATTTCAAAAAATGAAGAGCTACTGAAAATAAAAACTCTAAACCAACAGTTGGAAAGCATAGAGCAGTTAAAGTACCGCACTAAGGAAACTAGGGTTAGGATCTTAAAGTCCAAGGAAGCTTTCGATAAGAAGAGGCTACTGCTGACCAGCAAGTTAATTTTGGAGTTGAAGAATAAACTGATTAAATGGTACATTTGGAGCATTGTGCTGTATGGAGAAGAAACTTGGGACTTTTAGAAAGTTGAAAAAGAAATACTTGGAGAAATTTGAAATGTGGTGCTGGAGAAGACTTGAGAAGATCAGGTGGACAGAGTTACAAATGAAGTTCTAATAAGAGTGGACAGAAAGAGAACCACTTTGTATGTAATTCTTTGGTACAAAGCAAACTGGATCGGACATATCCATAGTAAGGACTGTCTTCTTCACGATGTTATAGAAGGAGAGGTTGAGGGAAAGAGGAGCTTAGGAAGAAAGAGGACCTAACTATTAGATAACTTGAAAGAAATAAGAAAATTCTGGGAGCTGAAGAAGGCAGAGGACACGGTGCATTGTTCGGTCTAAGTTCATTGACAAAATACAGAATACCTAATAATAATAATGAAATAAAAATATTTTCTTTAAAAATATATTTTTTCTCCGTCGTGAGAAAGTAAAACACTAAAAACATAATCAAATTAAAAATACCTCCTTAACCCACTTTACCCACACCTCTTATCCCCCTCCATCATGTTCATTAAAACTAGTTGGGTCATGAAAGTGGTGGTTCTAAAAATTGGGTCGTGTTTCTAAAACTTTTAGGAAGCGCTACTATAGAGATTCAGTTGTTTGAAAATGATCTTGCTCTTTTTCAAATTTAGCCAAAATATTACTTAAATAAATATGTAAGACGTCTGGAATAAGATACAAGATGCTTGGTCTTGCACCTCAATGCTCTATAAAATCCTATGGTAAGGTGCATCCGTCATTAATTTAAGGAATGGTTGTGGTTGGATAAAATATTTTAATATTCTACACTCCAGCTCTTCACTTTAGCTCACTTTTAAAACAAACTTATAGAAAACTTTCTTAATGTAGCATTATGTATCAAGTAAAACAAAGACGTTGAAACAATATTAAGTTAGTCCTTCAATTGAAAGATGGAATGAGGACTTTTATTAGATAATTTTAGGCTGCGTGGCTAGTAAAATAAACAAAATATAGACAGAGGATGTATTTTGACGGTTTAAGAGTGTGGTGGTTTTTATACCGAGTATTAAAACAAAACAAAAAAAAACATTAAAAATTGAACGCTCCTTTCTTTGTTGCCAATGGAAAAAAATATATATTACTCTCGTGGAAATTACTGAGCAGCTCGAAATGTTGGAACTTTTTTTCTCGCTGTTGGCAGCTATTACTGTGAGCGTGTGTTCAGGGAATGTTACCAAGGGTGGCCACTGATTGGTAATACCAGTAAAACTAGGAAATTATGTTTTAATTTTTCCGTCCATCGGGAATTTAAATGCGAGGAAGACCCTAAATAACTTTCAGGGGTATACAAATTCAAATTATCTGCAAATTCAAATGTATTCTAAAAATATTAAAATTTAAAAAAAAAGGCAAGGACCACTATAAATAACTTTTAAAAGTATCAATATTTTTTTTTTTTAATCTGGGGGAGGACCACTCCATTATTATCCTGTGGAGAGGAATCTAATTTTTTAAATGTCTCCAGACGAATACTTCTCAAAATAGCTAAAGGGGCATTCCATTTTCAAACATTCTCATTCCTAGATCCCCCTTTTGACTTAGGGGACAATTATTTGTTTTGAACTTTTTCTAGTTTCCCCACCCCTTTACAGCAATAATGTCCCGTCACCACTATGTGTAGCATATTTGTATATTATTTACTACTGTTTAACTTGTCCACTCTTTACTCGTGGCCGGGTACACATCACAAATGGAATCATGACCTTCTGCTTCAGACCTTAAGAATATGAGTTGAGTACGTGGAGCAATTCGATGGTTGTATCCTGATTTATTTATAGGGCGCTAGGAGTTATACCTGTGGTTGCTCGCATGGTCTACTGCCATCGAGTGTTGAAAGGATATTAACACCATATAAACACGTTGTGAACCCTCCCAAACTGTTTGCAGGTCCTACTGTTAAGAGTGTTCAAAGGATAGTACACCATATGAACACGTTGTGAACCCTCCCACACTGTTTGCAGGTCCTACTGTTAAAAGAGTGTTCAAAGGATATTAACACCATATGAACACGTTGTGAACTCTCACACACTGTTTGCAGGTCCTACTGTTAAAAGAGTGTTCAAAGGATATTAACACCATATGAACACGTTGTGAACTCTCACACACTGTTTGCAGGTCCTACTGTTAAAATAGTGTTCAAAGGATATTAACACCATATGAACACGTTGTGAACTCTCCCACACTGTTTGCAGGTCCTACTGTTAAAATAGTATTCAAAGGATATTAACACCATATGAACACGTTGTGAACCCTCCCACACTGTTTGCAGGTCCTACTGTTAAATAGTGTTCAAAGGATATTAACACCATATGAACACGTTGTGAACTCTCCACACTGTTTGCAGGTCCTACTGTTAAAATAGTTTCAAAGGATATTAACACCATATGAACACGTTGTGAACCCTCCCACACTGTTTGCAGGTCCTACTGTTAAAATAGTGTTCAAAGGATATTAACACCATATGAACACGTTGTGAACTCTCCACACTGTTTGCAGGTCCTACTGTTAAAATAGTGTTCAAAGGATATTAACACCATATGAACACGTTGTGAACTCTCCCACATTGTTTGCAGGTCCTACTGTTAAAATAGTATTCAAAGGATATTAACACCATATGAACACGTTGTGAACTCTCCCACACTGTTTGCAGGTCCTACTGTTAAAATAGTATTCAAAGGATATTAACACCATATGAACACGTTGTGAACTCTCCCACACTGTTTGCAGGTCCTACTGTTAAAATAGTGTTCAAAGGATATTAACACCATATGAACACGTTGTGAACTCTCACACACTGTTTGCAGGTCCTACTGTTAAAATAGTGTTCAAAGGATATTAACACCATATGAACACGTTGTGAACTCTCCCACATTGTTTGCAGGTCTTACTGTTAAAATAGTGTTCAAAGGATATTAACACCATATGAACGCGTTGTGAACTCTCACACACTGTTTGCAGGTCCTACTGTTAAAAGAGTGTTCAAAGGATATTAACACCATATGAACACGTTGTGAACTCTCCCACATTGTTTGCAGGTCTTACTGTTAAAATAGTGTTCAAAGGATATTAACACCATATGAACACGTTGTGAACTCTCCCACACTGTTTGCAGGTCCTACTGTTAAGAGTGTTCAAAGGATATTAACACCATATGAACACGTTGTGAACTCTCACACACTGTTTGCAGGTCCTACTGTTAAGAGTGTTCAAAGGATATTAACACCATATGAACACGTTGTGAACTCTCACACACTGTTTGCAGGTCCTACTGTTAAAATAGTGTTCAAAGGCTATTAACACCATATGAACACGTTGTGAACTCTCCCATACTGTTTGCAGGTCCTACTGTTAAAATAGTGTTCAAAGGATATTAACACCATATGAAACGTTGTGAACTCTCCCATACTGTTTGCAGGTCCTACTGTTAAAATAGTGTTCAAAGGATATTAACACCATATGAACACGTTGTGAACTCTCCCACACTGTTTGCAGGTCCTACTGTTAAAATAGTGTTCAAAGGATATTAACACCATATGAACACGTTGTGAACTCTCCCACACTGTTTGCAGGTCCTACTGTTAAGAGTGTTCAAAGGATATTAACACCATATGAACACGTTGTGAACTCTCCCACACTGTTTGCAGGTCCTACTGTGAGCGAGTGTTCAGGGATTGCCGACTACAGACGTGTTACGTGCAGTCCCCAGCGTACCCCGGCGTGTACCCCCGAGGTCTACACTGCCGCTACCACCTCAACACCCGCCTGCCATTCATCAAGCTCTACATCGAGAACGAAGAGTTCAACATAGACGGTCAGCGCTGCGAAAACATCATGACATGCCCCATGAGACCCATCTCTTCAGGGGCCCAGCACTGCCCGTACGACTATATCAAGATCTACGACGGCAAGGATGAGGGGAGCCCGGTCATAGGTACAGTCTATAACATTCCGGTCATAGGTACAGTCTATAACAGCCTGGTCATAGGTACAGTCTTTAACAACCCGGTCATAGGTACAGTCCTTAACATCCCGGTCTGGAGACCTGGTGGTCTAGGGGTAAGGTGTAGGACTTCTGTGCTGGCGGCCGGGGTTCAATCCTCGGTCCCGGCACAGATTTATCTGATTACCAAACCCTTCCTTCACCTCTGACAAGACATCTTGTGAATGTGGGGAATGCCAGACCTCCACCGTGGTTCGGATTCCACGTAAAACTGTAGGTTCTTCATTTCATCTCACAATCACCCTATCATTACACATTAGCGTAAGTGCGTATAACCCGAATGGGTAGTAAGACGCGGTGCTAATAATAATAATAATAATAATAATAACATCCCGTCAATAGGTACAGTCCTTTAACATCCCGTCATAGGTACAGTCTTTAGCAGCCCGGTCATAGTACAGTCCTTTAACAGCCCGGTTATAGGTACAGTCTTTAGCAGCCCGGTCATAGGTACAGTCTTTAACAGCCTGGTCATAGGTACATCTTTAACAGCCGGTCATAGGTACAGTCTTTAGCAGCCGGTCATAGGTACAGTCTTTACATCCGTCATAGGTACATCTTTACAGCCGGTCATAGGTACAGTCTTTAACAGCCGGTCATAGGTACAGTCTTTAGCAGCCCGGTCATAGGTACACAGATCTTGTACACTTAGCGCCAGTCATAGGTAATCAGTCTTTAGCAGCCCGGTCATAGGTAGAGCTTTTAGCAGCCCGATCATAGGTACAGTAATTAGTAGTAAATTATTTTATTGGTTTATATTATTTTTTGCTTCGTTACTTAATTACCGTCCAGAATTTACGATTTTACCTACACCAACGAGGTGGAGATGAGTATGGTATAATTTATAGTAAATGTATCATCATGGTCGTGGAAGGAGATTGGGAAACTAATTTGGTAAGAGATCTATTAAAACTTGCCAGAACTCGAATCCTCACCGACAAACCAGATATGAAGAGACTTGATGTCTTGGTCCAAGTGTGCTTGAATACGTGTTAATAAGAATCAATATATATTAGTTTAATAGTAGTAATAGTAGTAGTGGTTGTTGTAGTATAGAGCATCAATTTAATATCAATCGAAAGGGAAATAATCACATTTCATCATACCAAATCTTTCGTCCTAAAAACTTCCCTATTCGAACCCTGAATATTTAGTTCAGGTGGCCAAGTCGGCCTGACTTAGCCAATATTATGTGCATCAGTGGACAAAGGGTGATTTTTTATAAACGGTTGCGGACTCTCCCTCCACGCAAAGGCGTGTACATTTCATCTTAAATCTACCTTCATCATTCCTACTCAATTAGTGTACAAATATTTTTTTATGTATTATACTAACTGGAGTGTAATATTTATATTACACTAATTGATTAGGGATGAGAAAGGTAGAATTTATATTTAATATGCCCGCATTTGTGTGAAGGGAGAGTGGTAAATAATATATGAAAAATACCCTAATTACGCTTAGGCTGGATTCTAACACTGACATACTTGACACAGGGGAACAAAACTAGATAAGTTCACTGATGAATAGCTTAGTTCAGTCATATATATATAAACTTTCTAAATAGCTTAGCCAAGCAGGCCAAAAGGTCTTGTTCATCTAGTGCTTTATTTATATCCACATATTTATTTACAGGCCTATATGTGGATTTATAAATATTCTTAGATAATCATATAGATATAAATGTTTATTTATTTTTATTTATTGAAAGATATTTTAGATTCATATATATATATATATATATATATATATATATATATATATATATATATATAGATAGAGAGAGAGAGAGAGAGAAATATTTATCTATAGGTATATATTATATTAATTTATAGGTATATATATATTTAAATTTATTTATAGGCATATAATTATATTTTAATAGGTATATATTTGTATATATATTGATAGGTAGGTCCTATATATTGTATTTGTTTATAAGTATTGAGTTATATTTATTTATATGTATATATTTATATTGATTTATAGGTATATAACTATATTTAAATAGGTATCTATTTATATTTATTTATATGTATATTTATGTATAGGTATTTATTTATATATATATATATATATATATTGATAGGTATACATTGTATTTATTTATAGGTATTTAGCTATATTTATTTATATGTATATATTTATATTTATTTATAGGTATATAACTATATTTTAATAGGTATATATTTATATTTATTTATATTTATTTACAGGAATATATCTATATTTATTTGCATGTATACCTTTATATTTATTTGCTGGTATACCTTTATATCTATTTATAGGAATATAATATATGGATACGTAAAGCCCAATCAGGTTGTAAGACGCGAGCTGAAAAGAAACTAATCTAATTATGTGTGCAGGGAAATGTAGAATGAGAGTGAACGTGTTGTCACAGGCACGTTCTGCGGGATGGGAAAGTTCCCCTACTCGATCATCGGAACGAGCGAGGACCTGTTCGTGGAGTTCGTCAGCTCCGCGGCCGGACCGCTTCTCAATACGGGTTTCCACTTCAACGTGGGCAACTGGCCCGGCCACGTGGAGACCGCTGGGAGCAGGAACGGCACGTGTGACTGGATACTCTCCAGTGAGGACCTGGCCACTTCCGGAGACTCTGAAGGCATCTTCTTGTCCGTGGCGCACTGGTACCCTCCACACACCTCCTGCACCTACCTCATGCAAGGACGCAAAGATGAGGTGGTGCGCCTCTACTTCCCCAGGTTAGAAAGAGCTGTAGTTGTTGTAAGATAATTTTACACCCTACGTACGTTTACAAAGATAAGATAGTGCGCCTCTACTCCCTCAGCATAGAAGGCGCTATAGTAGTCTGGAGATGACCTGACACCTCATGATAAGCTACAAAGATAAAGTAGTACGCCTCTGCATCCCCGTTTATAAGGAGCTGTAGTAGTTGTAAGATGGTTTGACCCCTCAGAAACCACTACAAAGATGAGGTGGCACAGCTCTACAATCCCAGTTTAGAAGGAGCTATAGTAGCTGTAAGATGATTTGACCCCTCAGACACCACTACAAAGATGAGGTGGTGCAGCTCTACAACCCCTGTTTAGAAGGAGCTATAGTAGTTGTAAGATGATTTGACCCCTCAGAAACCACTACAAAGATGAGGTGGTACAGCTCTACAACCCCTGTTTAGAAGGAGCTATAGTAGTTGTAAGATGATTTGACCCCCAGAAACCACTACAAAGATGAGGTGGTGCAGCTCTACAACCCCTGTTTAGAAGGAGCTATAGTAGCTGTAAGATGATTTGACCCCTCAGAAACCACTACAAAGATGAGGTGGTGCACCTCTACAACCCCAGTTTAGAAGGAGCTATAGTAGTTGTAAGATGATTTGACCCCTCAGAAACCACTACAAAGATGAGGTGGTGCAGCTCTACAACCCCTGTTTATAAGGAGCTATAGTAGTTGTAAGATGATTTGACCCCTCAGAAACCACTACAAAGATGAGGTGGTGCAGCTCTACAACCCCTGTTTAGAAGGAGCTATAGTAGCTGTAAGATGATTTGACCCCTCAGAAACCACTACAAAGATGAGGTGGTACAGCTCTACAATCCCAGTTTAGAAGGAGCTATAGTAGCTGTAAGATGATTTGACCCCTCAGAAACCACTACAAAGATGAGGTGGTGCAGCTCTACAATCCCTGTTTAGAAGGAGCTATAGTAACTGTAAGATGACGTGACACCTCATGTAGAGCCACACAGATTATCTTATGGATTTGAACGTCTCTAAATTAGACAAGAACTCCAGGAGTTCTTTATATAATTTATAAAAGTACAAGATGTGTGATTATTGTTATTTGTTTATTTGTTATTTGAAATAAAACAAGTAAATTGTATTATTGAGATAGCCAATTATAAATTTTTCGACAAGTTTTATATATTACAAATTTATAGTGCAACTAAATGTATTTTAAATTAATCATAAAAGTAGTACGTATTGTATGTGTTTAGTAGAAAAGTTGAATCTCAACTTAGATGGTTCTAGAGATATAAATAAGCTAACTCTCACATAGCCGGCCCTTTCTCAATATAAAAGTCGTAGCACCAATGTCGGGGACATATTTAGGTCTGCAACACCAGTCACACAGCTTTTAAGCCTCAAACTCACAATAGACTGGGTGGCTGTTGGTAGAGAAGTCTCGTTTCAAATCACACGGATGGCTTTAAACGTGTGATTTATCAACGTGAATTTCTCGTCCTCTCCCCACGCTAATGTAGATGCACTTTCTCCAAACAATTTACCTTATTCGTAATCCTTGGTTTAAACCACATATGCCGTGTTTCACACCTTACTACCCCTTCAGTCTATCCGCATATGTAGACTCTATTCCCGCTGAAAGGTAGCAGTTTTACTTTAGGCTATAATATGTCCCTATCTTATAAGCCACGCCATAGTGGAATAACGCAAGTTAAGCTTAATACCTTGTAGAATAAGTTTAGGTTACATTTCTGGAGTTGAAAGGAGGAAGATATATATAATTTAGAGGTAATGCATCCGCTTTTGCATGTAGAGAGAGAACTATAAATAATTGAGGGGAAGAAAACTTGGTACACCCAGCTGATCTTCAACAAACACCCGCAAACCAGACTAGATGAGAACTACACTTTTGTCTCCAAATAGTCAAAGCTACGTTCTTTTTGGTGGAGGAGGGGGGAGGATAGAAATAAACAGGGTTTTTGGTGGTGGTGGGTTTCTGCTTGGAGTAGCTCTTGTGTTGTAATCTCCAACTTGGGTAGTCAAGAATGATAGCGGCTTTTAATCCCTCATTAATCAATTTTAAGTTCTCTAACACAAAATTTGGGCTGTAGCTAATAAAAATTTCGTAAAACTCTAATAAACTGCGAGCATAAGATATGAAGAAGAACTTGTTCAAAATAAAATTAATAATACTTTCATGCTAAGGGAATGTTTGAAACCCCTCTCCTAATTAAGACACTGTAAATAATCCGTAAATAATTAAAATTCACTTTAAATTATAGGAAAAATAATAATTATTTAGAACGTGAATAGTAAATATGTGATCTCATAATTGATTAATCTATTTTTTGGTACAAGGTGTGCATGTACCATTTGAACAGGTCATCGGTCGATGGGAGGGGGGGGGGGGAGGGGCTGTTGTAATTTATATTCAAGTACAAGTTTCCATTGGCTGATAAAAATGTAGCTTTCCTCAGACCAACCGCTCAGAGTTTAAAGTCGAGATCCTGCGTCACTGACAATCAATCATCTCTTGTTAAATGTGTTCGTGAACCTAGTCTTAGTAGCCCGTCCTGGCAGGCCACGCGTTTCCGTGACGTCACGAGAAAGACAGAACTTAGAGGTAATGTGTCCGCATTTGTATATGTAGAGGAAGGGCCTGAAAACAATTACGAATATACTGCCCCTTAGTAGATTCAGCGGGATTCAAACTGTGAATTTCTCGCCGCAACTAATTTAATATTTTGTGAGAGTGACGCCTTAGCCCATACTACCACATATTCGGTGGCTCACAGCCTTCCTTAATATACTAATAATCATTAAATATATTAGCTCCCCGTCAATTACAGTGTAACCCCCTTTTGAGATCCAAAGTAGCACTAAACAGGAGGTGATGACCTCGGATCACGCGGCTAATAAGCAATTAATTTCCTCCATTATCTAGACTTGGCAGCGGGTAATTGAAGGGATAAATCAGTCCTTGCCGCTCATTACCTGCCAAGGGTAACTGGGGTGCAAGTAATTACTCCATGGTGGGGGGGGGGGGTGTAGTCAAGGCTGCCACCCCTGGGGATTAGTCCGGACATATTATTATCGGAACACTCGTCTTATTTCACTGCCTGCGTCTATTCGCCCGGTGTTACAAGGGGAGAGGGGAAGATCGACAAATATGGCTCCTCACTTGCTAAACAATCTTAACCATTACTTTCTCGCGACCACTTGTTATCGTCAAAAAAATCGACCTCGAGATGTTGATGTATGTCTGCGTTTTATGACCCAAATGCCATCTGTCTGTGTGCCTGTATGTTTGTATCCCAGCCTAAAGCCGAAAACCATTTTACAGATCGGGATGAAATTTGCTATCTAGGGTTTCTCCCAAGTAATTTTTGTAATTTAGAAAAATAACCATAACATTAAAGTCAAATATTGAATAAAAATCGATTTTATTTAAATCGGCTCCCATGAGTTTGATTAAAATTCATAGCTGTTCAACACAAACAAAATGGCGTTTCTCATTCATCCTTGAAAATTACTTTGAGGGTACTTACATCAGTGAAAACTTACAATTGTAATCATATATCCGTAGCTCTTTGAGATACGAACGAAATAACATCATTTTAAAAACTGTAGGACTCTCAAATATAAAAATATGTATTTGAAATATATGTTTGCAAAACTAATATTTAGTTTCCTAATTATAAGCAAATGCCTATATAATTTTATGGTGGTCTTCTAAATGGGAAATTGACTGTTATGATTTATGTTGGACAATAATTCCCTCTTTTCTTAATGTTTCTGTAACGGTGCATGTCAATTCATTTACGTTCTTTGATATAATGTGCACCAATGCATATTAATTTTTTCCATAAATCTTATGAATTTTTAATTAAATGTCTCCATTTTTTTGGTAAAGCAGCGAGAAATTTTTTTGTGTGGTAGATTATAACATTTATTTTTATATTGCACTACATCCTACTTCCTTGGGTTGCACGCATTTAGTTACATTAAAATATAGAGATGAGAAAACTAAAAATTGAATGTAAATGTAACTCCATTGGCGTGCAGGATATATGTGAAACAGATATTTAGTAGAGGTGAACGAAGGATAGTTTCAAAAAGCGAAGCTAAGCTTGAAACATGCGAAGCCGAGTCGAAGTCTAAAGAAAAGGTTTTGTTGTATTACAAATAACACTAGGGACTACTTTTAATTTTAAAATTTTCTGTCAAATGCCTTTAGGTTAAGAGGAATGTTTGGAGAAATAAATCATCCAACATTATATTATATGCTGAAATATCTTAACTAACCATGTTTACGTTATATATGTGATTTAATCACCAGTTGACGTTAGAATATTGTTTAGTGGTTGTTTTAAAAACGAAAATGTTGTTAAAATATGTCATATTTAATTAGTTATTTAAAAATTATGTATATCTTTATGAAATGTTCTTCTTTCAACGAAATGCTTCGAAGATGCTATTCTAAGGTTATGTTGAGTGTCTGTGTCGAAGTGAAGGAGGTTTGACATTTGACTTCCAACATTTAGAAGCTCTGCACACCCCTAACAATTATTAGAGAAAACCACCCTCAGTATACCCGGGTGGAATCTGTACCCTTAACTCTCCTTTGACGGCTAACCAAACTAGAGTAGGTCGATGTTTAGTCTGCCCACCGATGCGAGTGACGATCGTCTACAAATTCCGCCAGTCAGCATAAAACTACTCCACTGAGCAATTGTTTTATTTAGAGTCAATAAATGTGTACTTCATGAAACAGCTTATTATACCAAGACACCCCTTACAATCCAAATAAACTCTAAAATAGACAAAACATCAAGTCCATTGGCCGTTATTTAAGCAATAAGAAAGGGAGAGCCCCAATATCACCAATTATAGATCCTTTCGGTCGGACAGGTGATGATAATATTGCGCGTCTGGACTAATTCAGCCTGTAGCCCAGTAGTGTAAATATCAGCTCGTACTAATGTACCGTTGCTCAAGGGATGCCCGAGTGCACTAATCGTACTGTTCGATTTCAACTGACTGAACTGGGCGAGGTTTAGCCCAATGGTTTCGAACCTTCTAAAAGGTTTGACACCAAATTTGTCTTTTAGACCATCGCGACGACCTGATTACCTACAATCATTCGAATCCTAGTTTTTTTTAATTATTACTTTCACTGAATCTTACTACTCATTCGGGCTATTCGCATTTAATTACACTATTAGGATAGGTATACGGGTACGGCCAGACTGAGCGCGCGAGCGAGCGAGCGAGCGCGCGAGCGACTAAAATATAAAATAGAACACATTGGTTGTAATGGGGGTGGCCACACTGGAGCGAGCGAGCGAGCGAGCGCGCGAGCGACTGAGCGCGCGAGCGACTGAGCGCGCGCGCTTGAAAGATAGAACTGGTTCTATTTTTCAAGCGCGCGCGCTCGACCCGGTACAGTCTAGTTTACAGGCGCTAGGCAATATTATTGTATGTTGGTTCATTGAGTGCTGGGGAAACTTCTCATTTTGACATGATATTTGACTTTTTTCTATCAGTGATAGGTTTAACACACTTGCTATTAATGGCCCGGTGACCTGGCGGTCTAGGGGTAAGGTGTCAGACTTCTGTGTTGGCGGCCGGGGTTCAATCCTCGGTCCCGGCACAGATTTATCTGATTACCAAACCCTTCCTTCACCTCTGGCAAGACATCTTGTGAATGTGGGGAAAGCCAGGCCTCCACCGTGGTTCGGATTCCACGTTAAACTGTAGGTCCTTCATTTCATCTCACAATCACCCTACCATTACACATTAGCGTAAGTGCATATAACCCGAACGGGAAGTAAGATGCGGTGCTAATAATAATAATAATAATAATAATAATAATAATAATAATGGCCACATTTAATTGGTAAGACCATATATAATATAATGTATATATGTAAACCCGATATGTTAAAATAATTCAATATTATAATCAAAGTAGGCCTTTACAAATAAGAATAACCATTAATTTGGAGAGAGTATGAAAAAACCACAACAATAAATAAGTTTTAAAAATCACCTTCAGTTCACTGAGCCAAGATTCGAACCTTTGCCTCCTAGTCAAAAGCTATCGAGTGCAACGCACCATTCCGCCACTGGTGCGGCAAATCTGATTTTAAAACACTTCAGTACAGTACCATACGCATTTCTCAATTTATTAATTGGATGCACTTCTACTTTTTCTTTTTTATAAATACACAATATTTTCTGTAAGAATTTTCGAGGAGCAGAGATGTACTAAGTGTGTTTGACAGATACATCTTCTCTAACTAGGGGAGGGGGGGGGGGGCGGTGACCTAGTGGTCTAGGGGTAAGGTGTCAGACTTCTGTGCTGGCAGCCGGGGTTCAATCCTCGGTCCCGGCACAGATTTATCTTATTTCCAAACCCTTCCTTCACCTCTGACAAGACATCTTGTGAATGTAGGGAATGCCAGGCCACCACCGTGGTTCGAATTCCACGTTAAACTGTAGGTCCTTCATTTCATCTCACAATAACCCTACCATTACACATTAGCGTAAGTGCGTATAACCCGAACGGGTAGTAAGACGCGGTGCTAATAATAATCTAACTAGGGTCCGCTAATTACGCGCTCGCTCGCTCGCTCGCGCGCTCGCCAGTTTGGCCACCCAGTCGCTTGCGCGCTCGCTCGCTCGCTCGCGCGCTCGCTCGCACGCTTGGCAGTCTGGCCGAACCCTAATTCATAGGAAACGGATCTTTATTTGCGTGGAGATAGAATGAGAAAACCGTTTAGGAAAAGATATCACCCAGCCGGAATGTGAATCCTTGATTTCATCACCGACAAACCAAACGAACGTGACGTTAAGCCCTCGTGCTTGATTTAATTACTATAATTATTGCTTGTATAAATACGAATGCCACTAAGATATCTCAAAACCAGTACCCCTAATCTAAACATGAGACCGCTACAGCAAACTAATCAATCGTTAGGGTTGGTTAACCAAAAGCAACCTAGACACTATCTTAACATTTTAAATCAATTTAATCGTTTACATTTTTATTTGAATTGTGCACCTCTTTATCATTATAATCACTTTAAAAAGTGAATACTCTATAAATCTATAACTACACAAGCATTGTTACCCCACACCAGGTTTTAAACCACTGTCTTAGCCACAAAGTGATTCTACATAGACCAGGAAGTTGTGCAGTTGTAAAGAATCATCAATTTTTTACGTTCTCGAAAGTTTGCCCTGGCTTAGTTTCTAACACAAACAAAACAGCTGGGCCTAAAATGGCTCAGGTTCAGGGTTTGAACCTCTCTTCGTAAAACATATTTATAAATTAGAGCATCCTAGTTTATTAGTAACTATTTTAAGGAATATATACAAGTATTTATATTTTATATATATATATATATATATATATATATTCATTGTTATTACAAAAGTGTGAATCCCTTAGTTTCAGGATCAACCGCATAGAATCACCCATCCAACTGTTCGATGGCGATTGTGGTGAGTCTCTGACCCTGTACGACGCTTCGTGGCCGGACGATTCCAGGATCATCAAGACCTTCTGTGACACCTTCTCCCGAGCCATGGAGAAACATGACTTCGTGTCCACGGGCAACGCTCTCTTCGTGCGCTTCGAGAGTAAGACGGGCAGTTACTCTGGGTGAGACAACATCCATAGAGGTTTCATACTATAATGTATTGTTAGCATTATCCTCACTCCAGGGCCATAGAGAAACATGACTTAGTGTCCACGAGGAGTGAGTGATCTCTTTGTTCGCTTTGAAAGCAAGACTGTCAGTTACTCTGGGTGAGACAACATCCATAGAGGTTTAATACTATAATGTATTGTTAGCATTATCCTCACTCCAGGGCCATAGAGAAACATGACTTTGTGTCCACGAGGAGTGAGTGATCTCTTTGTTCGCTTTGAAAGCAAGACTGTCAGTTACTCTGGGTGAGACCACATCCATAGAGGTTTCATACCATAAGTACATTAGCACCATTCTCCCTTTTGAACCATCAATCAATCTTAGGGTGGGAGTGTTGAGGACGTGAGAAAAGGTCGGTGTTTTTGCAGTTTTTTTTAATATCAAAACTCTTTTTTTGATCAAAATAAACAAATATTGCTCCATTAGAAACATAGAATATTGTTGAATGTTGTATAATGTTGAATATCTGTCATGAACATAGCGGCATTAAATAATAAACTTTTTAAACGAAGAAAAATAGTTTTCATTAAATTTCAGGACACCCTTGATAAATATTCAAAAACTGTTGATATCATCATGTGAAGAAAATTAAATTCTCTGTACTAGAGAGATATTTGATTCATTTTGATTATTTTTTAAAACTGCAACAACTCTTATCTTTTCTCGCGTGCCTTACACTTCCACCTTAAGGCCAGTTAGCCTTTTAAAAGAATCGTTTGTTATGTTTAAGACATATACTGGTGATCACGTGGTCTAAGACATCACGATATAACAGATCGGATTGTCGACAGGGAGACACCGGGGCTTTAACCCAATCCGAGAGTATTAGGGGTGGTATTGTACACGGTTTTTGTATATTCATCCCCTTCCCCACATTATACTAGTCGTTTGAACAGTCAATCTATTAAAACTCATCAACCACACACAATTAAATACGTTAATCTCAACAGTTCGAGGCTCCGTATGATTTGAGTTAGGGATTCACCCAGCACGCATCCTTTAACAAAGCATAAATTCGAGTAAAAATTATGAATTAGAAGGAAACATTCTCTAGCCTAAAACTTGAAAATCCTTCGGAAATATTTTTTTTGGATGTGAGTATTCCGTTTAAATAGAAATTCCAGGATTAATTACGCAAATATATTTTTGTTATATTAATTGTTACCTGTTATTCTCTATAGTTCAAGTTTTCGATAGTTTGATGTTGGCCTTGATTCGTTCAAAGAGTATTTTAATCTAATATAACAATGTCCTTGGACCCGCATTGTTGGGCACGCGAACAAAGGCTTCAGTCTCGCCTACTTTGGTTTTCCAGCTCAATAAAGGGCAATATTTGGGATCCCGGACGACTATATAGAATGGTTGTCACGTCCGTGAAAAAACGGTAAAATACAGGACTTTTTTTTAGTCTGGGTAAAACCGAGAAAACACAGGGAATTTGGCAAAAATATAATAGAAAAATAGCCATTTCAGTGACCGCATGGTCTAACGCGCTACTAACATGTTAGACTAGACTGCCGATGATGGGTAGATCAAGGTTCAAATATCGGTCGGGTCTACTGAAATTGGTTTTTACTAAATTGTTTTTCATTCTTCCCACCCATGCAAATGCGAGTACACTTCCTATAAATATAACTTTCCTCATCCCTAAAACTATTAGTGTAATTATTAAATAAGTGTATAATCCGAACAAGTATTAAGATGCTGTGCTAAAAAAATTTAAAAATACTGTGATATCTGTTCGTTAGGGATATTTAACTGAAAAACTTAAATATTAGGTCTGTGGATGGAATAAAACGTGAACTGAAGAATTAAGTGAGTCGCTTATTCAAACATGTGTCACACCACCCTTAAACAAAGTTTATGAAATTGATACACAAGATATATTTCACCATCAAGCATAACCATCCAGATTTAAACATAATGTACATTACTTAACACTACGATAGTCAGTTTTATGTAAAATAAAAGTTTTATTGCTCTTTTATTCAATCTTAAATTGTCTGGAAAAAATGGCAACTTCTTCAGGATGAAACTTGGGAACATAAAAATCTTGTAAGATATTAATGGCAGGGTGACCTGGTAGTCTAGGGGTAAGGTGTCGGACTTCTGTGCTGGGGGTCCGGGGTTCAATCCTCGGCCCGGCACAGATTTATCTGATTGCCAAACCTTTCCTTCACCTCTGACAAGACGTGTATTAATCACAACTTGTGAATATGTTGAATGCCAGGCCTCCACCGTGGTTCGGATCCACGTTAAACTGTAGGTCCTCAATTTCACCTCACAATCACCCTACCATTACACATTAGCGTAAGTGCGTACAAACCGAATGGGTAGTAAGACGTGGTGCTAATAATAATAATAATAATAATAATAATAATAATAATAATAGTGGTGGTGGTAACCCTGATATACTGAGATATCCCCCCCCCCCTCCCACCAAATTGTGTTTCACATTTTTCCAAGCGGATAAAGACACATTTCCTCTTAATTCTGTCATACCCATCCTTACCCTTATAGTATATATGTGAGGATAGCCTGGACGGGTAGTAAGAAACGAACATGGCCCCTAGTTTTAACGCCAACCTCAAACCAACACAACCTATTTGACACAAAGAATTGATTGCAGAAACACGAGTGTTGTTGTGTCTCTGCTTGGAAACACATGTTCCTTTCATTTTGAATGACATAGTACTGGGCTATCAGCAATCTGGACTCCCAGTGGCCGACATGATATGACAGCAACAAATTGCGACGAGGTCTACAGGGCAGGTCTTAGCTCCATATATAACGTGAAGTCTAGCGAATAGAGGGGTATAAAGAGGGTGGGGGTGGGGGGTTTCAACTGTAGAAGCCGCTCATATATCACAGGCGTCTTGAGACCTACAAGGCGACATCTACAACTAGAGTTCTACCCCTCCTATTCCCCTCTAACACACTTCTTCTTCAAGTTTGGAGACAAATATTTAAACCACTATCTCATTTCTGAAGAGATATTCCTCAAGTTTGAAGATAGGTACTCCGTATAGTGATGTGAAAACTTATTTTTTTAAAAACACTACTTTGAAAGTTTGTTTATAACTGTTAAAAATAATATTAAACTAAAGGTATTTTTGAGAAAAGTTAAATGTACTATATGAATAAATTGCATTATACATTCGTACCTTCTTTCTAATATATATATATATATATATATATATATATATATATATATATATATATATATATATATAGAGAGAGAGAGAGAGAGAGAGAGAGAGAGAGGAGTGTTCATGACAATTTTAAAAATCATTATTTAGTGAACCACCTTCTATGTGTTTTTCTCAGAAAAATAAATATCAATTTTATAATAATATTTAATATCTTCAAATATAAATAAAAAACAAATTGTTATGAGCTTGAGGAAATAGTAAACGTCAATAGCATAATAATCCTGGTGTCAAAAATGTTCACAATTACAATTCTCCCTCTATATGATAAAGTAAAATTAGTAAAATTATCATGGGAGAAATAATAGTTAAAACTAGATACTAAATTATAATAAACTATCCAAGCAAATCACCCTCAATTACGTATATTAGAAACAGCTGTCTAATAGCTTAATATTGTAGTTTGTGGAAAATGCATTTACCTTACATCCATTACTGTTTCCAGCCTCTGACCTTTATCAGTTTTTTATTCAAGCCATATATTTTCCCCTTCCGGTTTGAAAGGTCTGTAGTAAGCTGCATATCGTCACTCGAGATTGCAAGTGTTCTATCTCCAAAATTGTTAAATTTGAGCTATTTGGTGTTTACGTTTATTTAGAATGCATATGCTCCACCTGCGGTGAAATTGAGACTACTTATATATTACTTAAGGAGATACAAATTCTAGTGGTCATTTATTAACATTGGTTTTATACACAAGGTAAAATTTCAATGCTCTTTTACACAAAAGTGAAAAATTGGACATAGAACACTTGCATTCTTGGGTGACGATATGTCTTATAATTTAACTTAAGACTAGGATAGGCAAACATCCAGCCCCCGGACGTTAATTCATCACTGTGAAACGGGAAACTGTGGGAAATACTGACGTTGTAAATACAGTTTTAGAGTGGCTATTTCCAAAACTTTTGTTTTCACAATTATTAATAATATTTTAATTATTTGGTAAAGCAGCAAGGTTACTAAGTGCTTATTCTCAGACTAGACCAGCTTGACGTTAATGTTGCCTGTCTATCGTTGATAGTATGAAATTTTTACAGGGTTTTACTGAGGGGGGAGTTTTAGGGCATCCAAAGCCCTATTTAAAAATAGTCTTAATAATCTATTTTTATATTCCTTGTAACTGTCTAGTTTCAAATATTATTGAAGTCTTATACAATTCCTAAGAGCTAAAGCCCAAATTATTCTTAGGAAATTTAAAATTTCCTAAAAAGGTGTTCATTATATTGTTTTAATATAATGGGAGACATCCCCTACGAGCCACCAAAAGGAAGAAACTCCCCATTGTTCCCCTTCCCCAAAATAAAACATTTTTGGGTACAGTTCTGTTGTATTATGCCCAATACACAAGGACAATATTTCAGTACTTAATTCACTAGATAATCTTACCTAGCCCCATGATGTACAGTGTGTGGTGTCAGTGCATTTGACTACGTGTCTAGGGGTCTTAGGATCAATTCCCGGCCGGTACCTTGTTTTTTTTTACTCGAAAGGGGAATCCCACCAACGGTCAGCAGGTTTTAGTTAATTATCGTTAAGTTTCTGTGGTTCCACATGGTCATATTCACTCTCACCGTCATCTCATCAGAACATGGAAAGAGCCTCCACGGAAAGGATGTATGATGAACACATTCAGTTGTCCTTAGTACTGGCTAATATCTTCACAAACTGGCTGCAATATTATATTACTAGAGAAACTTGTGTTCAAATAATGATGGCAGCTATCACGAAATGATGAGTGATATGTACTGAATTTAGTACCAAACTAAGTGTGGGTTCATTTCTCGACCGTGTGCTATGTTTTGTTCCGTGTGTTGCAGGTCATCGCTTTACTACTGGGCCCATTACGACTTCTTCAACAACACACGATATGGGGAGCGAGTCCCGGCCACGGCTTGCGACGAGGTGTTTCCGAGCTGGAAATCATCCAAGGGCTGGTTTAGGTCACCTCTCAACACCCTAGTGTACAAGCGCAGTGACCCCACCGAGGACGTCAAGTGCCTCTACCGCTTTGTGACCGACAAGAGGCTCTTCGCCAGGGTCATACTCACCATCGAGGCCATCAACTTCAAGGTGAGCAGAGAGGTATACAAATATATGACACTTTGGGTGGATGGCTTCTGAAACGTGTATTATGTCGACAATGTATTTGTATTTGTATTTGTATGTTGACCTATGTGGTTTTGGGGTAAAATGTTTTTCTGAAGACCCCAATGACTGTGTGTTCAAACCCAGCTGGTGTTGATGGAATTTTCTTAAGCGATAAAAATTCATAACAGGACTATCTTTGGAGGGGAAGTAAATCCGTCGGTCCCGTGTCGATTGTGGCGTGCAAAAGAACCAAGGAAAGTATGTGAAAATACCTTTCCCGGGAAATTGGTAGGCCCCTTCACTGTCACTCATAAAAATTCTCATGTGCTGATATAATCATTCGGTTCAGTAACTGCATGTTGTTGTTATTGTTATTATTATTATTATTATTATTATTATTATTATTATTATTATTATTATTATTATTATTATTATTATTATTATTAGCACCGCGTCTTACTACCCATTCGGGTTATACGCACTTACGCTAATGTGTAATGGTAGGGTGATTGTGAGATGAAATGAAGGACCTACAGTTTAACGTGGAATCCGAACCACGGTGGTGGCCTGGCATTCCCCACATTCACAAGATGTCTTGCCAGAGGTGAAGGAAGGGTTTGGTAATCAGATAAATCTGTGCCGGGACCGAGGATTGAACCCCGGCCGCCAGCATAGAAGTCTGACACCTTACCCCTAGACCGCCAGGTCACCCAAAGTGTATGTTAAATACCTCAAATAAATAAAGGGTATTTACACGATATCTTCTGAAATGTTGGCGTGTTCTTCGAACAACGTATTCAATATGGGATATTTACATGATATTTTCTTAAACGTCAGTGTGTTCTGTGAACAACTTATTCAATATGGGATATTTACATGATATTTTCTTAAACGTTAGTGTGTTCTGTGAACAACTTACTCAATATTGAGTATATACACGATATATTCTTACATTTTGATGTGTTATGTGAACCACCTATTCAATATAGGATATACACGATGTATACTGAAATGTAGGCGTGTTCTGTAGAAAACGTATTTAAAATGGGATATTTACACTAGAGGGGGTATAAGACCTTATATTAGTTCGTAGTGTCTCTTCCCACTGAGCTAAGTCTCCTTAGGTTTAATTACTGGTACTGTTGAAAAATTGTATCACTAGTAAAATTGGTGTTTTTTCTCTCAAAGTGACGAACTAATGGCCTTGAATCTGTGTATTGTATATTTGTGTAAGTTAATTTATAAGTCATGTGTGTTGGTTAAGAAAGCCTACGTAAAATATTTAAAATATTAAATACTGTAATAATAATTATATTTAAATTCTAATGGATAAAAATGACAATGGGTTATTTAAAGTAAGCTTATTAACATTTTGTTAAATGGAGGAGAAACATTTTAGGAAATCAACCATAATCAGCTCAACCGGCCTAGAATCGAACCCTCAACTCCCTGTCAGCAGCAAATAAGACTATATAAAGTTCCCGCTTTGGCCCGTATTCTCACTGATACAACTAAGTAATTATAAAAATACCATAAAAAATAAAATATTTTTATGATTTTACTGTTGATATAAATCAAATCATGCAATGAAATAATTAATCAATTATTTAAACACTGGCATATACCCGTTCAAAAATCAGCGGCTTCATTGCTGGTCATGTAATGTATCCCATGCGCATTTGTTGGACGGTCAGTTTTTAGTGACCCTCAAAATCTGGGGGCGCATTTTAATAAAGACTCTAAAGTAGATCAAATATTGAATTCAATGAAAGTGTGAAACTGTTTCTCAGTTGAAAATTTAATTATAAACAACATTATTTGTATATACATTTTCGTCTTTTGGGGGGGGGGGGGGCCAATGTGAATTTTCCATCACCAAGAATTCTTTGTCCCCTTTTTGGTTAGGGTCTACCTTTATGAAAAATTTCAACGTCCTAATTTTTCTGAACTATGAGAATTTTTTGACTTTGATTTTTTAGAAACAACTGTCTCCCCAACCATTTTTGGGACCCCACAGGGACTTTTCTATCAACAAATATTTTTTCATTCTTTTGGCTTAGAGGCTACCTGCCTGAAAAATTTCAGCTTCCTAAGTCTTTTGGACTTCGAGAATTTTTTGACTTCGGTTTTATGGGGGAGGGGGGGAATAGTTTGAGGAGGGCCCCTATGGGAATTTTTGGTCACTGTGTACTTTTGCACCCTTTTGGTTTTGCGGTTACTTTCCTGCAAAATGTCAACTTCTTAGACTTTATGTATTTCAGGATGTTTTTCAGCTGGACAGAGGAACTTGTAATTACTATAGTTGAGATAATTGAAAAAAAAACCTCTTATTTAAAAGGCAATACGTAGAAAGTAATATTTCGTGCGATTGACGGTCATTTATAAATCTAGGTCCTAACTTCAATATTTTGTTAAAAATAACACCAGAATATTAAAATTGAAACCGAGACCTTTGGCTTAGTGCACAATTGCTCAGCCACTGAACTAACCAGTTATGTCCCCCCGACCACGGTCGCACATCGGGGAAATAATTGGTTCTGTATTTCTAATAGTTATCAAGCAGCTGGCGACCTCACACGTCCATCACTGACGTCACCTTGCAATATCAGGAATGGGTGACCCTGGCCGTGATACTAAACTTATCTCAGTGGTCTAACATCATGCCAAGTGTTTTGGATGCATAATTTTAAAATACATTTTGGTATTATACTGAGGCATTGTTAAAGTTCTTTATGAATATAGAGAGATTTAAAAACACAACGGCACATAGAAAAATAATGGATTAAATAAGTAGATATACATTGAAATAATCAAATAATTTACTGTTGAAATCGTAAATAGAATGTTTGTGTCAATTAATAAAAGGAATAAATATTCCAAACTTAATTTTTAAATGTTTTTAAAGTTTAAAAAGTTATTAAAAATACGTAACACTTAATAAAATATAAAATATTAACTATTTAAAAAAATGTTATAAATAATTTTAAAAATCAATTAAAATAGTATTGTCATTTTAAGTGGTCCACTATTCCTTCATAAACATTTTATTGTTAAGATATTTTTTAATGTTTATGTTACTATGAGCCTTAATGAAAAGTGGAGTGGTGGGACTCAGACGATTTCACTTTCCTGATGTCATTTTTCAATATGTGTTGCGTTAAACACCGTTTTTGAATCAGGATCATCCTTACAATGCTGTACCATGCACCGAATGCTGGGAGGACAGGGTGGACAAACTTTTGATCTGGGAGCCACCTCAGCCCGGCGCCAACACTACTCTGAGCGCTACCATCACCGCCTCCCCGGGCACAGGGGTGTGTCTCTGCAAGGGGGGCGGTACAACTTCTCAGCAGCCAACACCTCCCCCGCTGCCCATCGGCACCCGGAGACCACAGCTAGCTCAACCAGTGACTGTTGTCTCTCAAGGAGAGAACCTGAATCTCCTTCTTCTGGTAGACTCTGCCCACGCAGCCTCCAGCTACTTCAAACACCCCACCCCTTTGTTCGAGGCAAGGTACGAGTTCGTGCACGGTCCCCTGTGTGGTCCCCCTCTCATTCCACCGACGACCGATGGAGAGCTGCACTTCCCATACTATGAGGCTCTGGGCTACGTCGAACCTCCTAAATCCATACAGTGCATCTGGGAGCTGAGGGTGAACAGGGAACGGGACCTCTGGCTTCATTTCGACAAGATCAAGTTCGCGTCCCGGGCGTGCGAGGACGGAAGACTGGAGCTGTTTCTTGCAGGTCGGGTAGAGCCATTCCTCTCCGTTTGCGGAGAGAACGTCAGCGCCCTCAAGGATATGCCCATCCTACAGGCGGCAGAGCTCCTTCCTCAGACTCCCACATCGGTGACGACACCAACCTCCTTCAGTTCTCAGTCTTCAATGGAACCGCCAACGGTGAAGATCCAGTTCATGGGTTCTGTGACTCCAGCGAGGGCGGCCTTCAAGATCGCGTGGACGGAACTGTTCCACCTGCCCAGGAACGCCGACGGCACGCTATGACATCGCGTCTGACGGAGCCTGGTGATAGCAGTGTTGGGACCGATGGCGTAGAAGGTTGCGAGTTTATGTGCCCCGGAGATTCGGGTCTGTGTATCCCTCTTAGGCTGGTTTGCAACGGCGTCATCAACTGCCCTAACGTGACAGCCGTGGCGGCGGCTTACAGTGGGGTGAGTGAGGGTGGCCAGGGGACGGGGGAGGGCATGGTGGGAGTCGTGGGGAGCGACGAGTCCCCAGAGCTTTGCGAGAGGGCGGAGACCGACGCCGTGAACTGGCTGGCGATAGGTCTGGGCGCGGCTGGTGGCGCAGTGCTGGCGATCACGTGCCTGGTGGTGCTGTGCCGTGCGTGCTGTCACAAGAGCGCCAGCGATGACGACATAGACGTGCCTTACTGATGTCACGCCGATGACCAGAAGATCAGTCCCCCTGAAGAGGTAGTGGCGGTCAACTGGTGAACAGACTAATCACGATTACTACTTTCAAGTCCACGCGCAGAAAAAAACGTCTTTGGTGCCTCCTCTCCAAACAACGGACATGTTGTTTGTTAATAGTATACATTTTGTGTTTTGTTTGTAAATATGCCACTATGACATTATAAATAGAATACAAGTTATTTAAACATTAATTAACTGAAAGCAAATGAAGTAGCCTATAAATTTATTTAAAGATTGGAAATAAATTAAACCCTTGCTAAAGATCTAGATTTGATTAAACATAAACTCCACATAATGGTGTCATATCAACTTATTCGTTCTATATTTATTGTTTTGTCTATCTTTCGTGAAAACCACGTAATAAATACTCGAATGACAAACGTGCACTGCAACTATTATTAAATGTATCATTAATATCAAAAAAACTCTTTTATACCCACTAAAAAAAATACACTGTTTTAAAATGTTGTTGAGTATTGAATAAACTGAGTATATTATGGACGATGAGAAAATCAATATCATGAATTATTTTATACAAATCTAAAAACTTTGCATACATTGAAAGATATTGTGTTGCGTTATAATATGATATATTAAATTTTATATGGCCATACACATAAAATGTATTTGAAAGAGGGATAACGGGGTGGAGGGTAATGTACCAGAGGCGGATGGTGATGAATTTCTCCAACGGAAGATGGCAATAACATGTTGTTTTTGATTATATCTCTCTTGAGGTGATTTAAAGTTGTTTTATTTAAAATATTGGAATTGTAGGTGCAATGAGCTATAAAAATTAAAGAAGATACTAGTCTAGGCATCAATTAATTTTATGAAAATAATTTTTTAATAAAAATCATGGGAGGAGGTTTGAACATCTAAACACACCCTTCAGTACGGCCCTTAAATTCATTCATAGCAAATATTTCAGACACACACTCATTCAGATGCACGTTCATTTGAAATATCCTTTTTTAAAGGTTGAAAATGTTGAAAGATTTGGGTTTAGAGTATTGAAAAAATCAGAAATTGGAATATCCTAAAAAATCTCACATTTTTTGTAATTGGTTGGTCTAGTGCACAAATGTATCGCTAGCATACATAATATGTTAGGATATATAATGTAGGATGCTTGTAGCACGTATCTGAAGATAGGCTGTGCCAAAGTCGTGCAACTTAAAATACATCATTTGCACATAAACCCTGTCAATAAATAACACCTTGCTTTCTTATTTAATAATTCCTTATCCGTTCACCAGGTATTACTACCCATATAAATAATCCACAAATTTACACTAATAGAGTGTATATGATTAAGGTATAATTTAGCAGAAACTAATTTACTTTGATTTTATAAAGCTCGTTTTCGATAAAGTCACTTTCTATTAAACTAAAATTGGCAGATTCCATGAATTTTATTACAAGAGCTCTCGACTTTGGATTTTTTTTGTTCTGGTATGGCATTGTGGTTTTATTCGGTTATTTGGGCTTTTTTTTAAGGCCTTTTAAGATTACTTACGGTCCAGTTTCCTTAAAATGTGTGTGTGCGACTCAAAAAGTAATTCATTTTAGGTTGTCAATCTTAACTTATATGACAAGAAGAAATCTAGGGTGTTCGAAAACAAGACCTTTAGGAAGATATTTGTTCCAAAATGAGATAATAATACGGGTGAGTGGCGAATGTTACGTATTGATGAGTTACATAACATGTACTATTAACAAGCGAGTTTTAGAGTAATCAGGTTTCTTATATTATGGTGGGAAGAATATGCTGCGTGAATGTAAGAAATTCAGAACAGTGTTAAGGGTACTTATTGGCAAACCCAAAAGTAAGAGACCATTGGGAAGAGCTGGACGTAGTTGGGAGGATAACATTAGACTGGACTTGAAAGAGAGAGAGAGTGTAATGAGGTGGACTGGATAGAACTATCTCAAGATATGGATAGGGTTTAATAAGGTGGACTGGATAGAACTATCTCAAGATATGGATAGGGTGTAATGAGGGGGACTGGAAAGAACTAGCTCAAGATAGGGATAAGTGGTTTACTTTTGTAAGTGCGACTATGAACTTTCAAGTTCCTAATACCATAAAATAAGTAAGTAACAAGATCACTATTGCGAGGGATGTCTATATATGGTTCTAACATACGTTTGACCTGCAGTAAAGGAATGTTCACAGTAAAACAACTCTGTTCATTTTAGGAGTTTAAGGAAATTTTAACAAAGTTTTATTTTGAACGATTTATTCTCTTTTCTTATAAAAAATTATACAGCCCAAATTTTATTTTTATAGTTTATAAAAAGATTTAATTTGGTGCCTGTGTTTGTAAACTCATAAACAATTGTATTTATTTGTGGGGCGTATATTATATTAATTTTACGGGTTGACTATAATAAAATATAACGAATATATGATAGAAAGCTACTAAAATAATTTAAAGTATGATAGTGATTTTTTGAAAATGATTATTCTATTTTATTTATTGAGGTATAGAATATTAGGGAGATGCTTCATAGTTTGAGAAAGCTATTAAAAACAAATATTTATTTTATACATATTTTAAATAATAAAATATAGAACCAAAATATATAGAATATGAATATAATGCAAATATGTACACACCGTTTATCATGAAAGATAGTTGACTTTATTTCTCATTCGGCTTATACGTATGTATATTAATAATTCTAATGGGCTAGGGATGAGGAAGGTAGGATTTATAGTAAATATACTCATATTTTCGTGGAAGGAGTGTGATAAACAATTTTTTTAATGAAAACACCCTCAGCGCACATGCCTGAATTCAAACCCTGAATTCCTCATCACAAGAAACCAGATTAAATTAGTTTGGAATTTAGTCCACATGTCCAGATAATAGGCGAACCTTAATCTATTATACTATGGTGATATCTTACTTACAAGGTATGCCATAGTGTAATAAAAGAAGGTAAATTTTCTACTTCGGGGTAAGCAGAGGGCACATTCTTTTCTAGCAATGGGTGGACATTTTTTAAAACAAAACACTACATGTGTCAACAATCAACAAACTCTGGGTCTCGATATATCAAATTATTGTAGACGAAGGGGTATACCAATTTATATTGGTGATTATCATTATATCTCAGAAATATGGTATATTTATACAGTAAGTCCTTGACTTAAGGTGGGGATGTAGTGAGCGCGATAAAAAAGAGTGTTTTTTGCAGTTTTTATATCAAAACCTTTTTGGATCAAGGTAAATCAAATATTACTTCAATACAATCATAGAGTTTAGTTTCCTTTACATGGGGGTGAATAAACATTTATATACTAATATTATAAAGAGGAAAGATTTGATTTTTTGTTTTTTTTGTTTGTAATGGATGAACTCAAAAACTACTGGACCGATTTTAGAAATTCTTTCACCAATATAAAGCTACATTATCAGCAAGTAACATAGGCTATATTTTATTTTGAAAATTTAATTTATTCTTCATAAAAATGTCGATAGTATATTATATAGTCATTGGAAAAAAAAGTTGTTGAAGGGAAAGTGGGGTTGGTGAAGGGGGCGGTGGGATAGGGGTGAGGAAAGAGGAATGAGATGAAAATAAGAGGAAGGATAAAAAGAGGGCTGGGGCTATACAGTGATGGTAGGACTGTATTTTCAAAAAAATAAGTTATAAAAAGGTTTTGTTTTTATATTGATATGATGGATGATTTGAAGCTTTATTTTACAGGATTCTTTACAATATTTTTTTACGGGGAAAGGGGCTAGTCTTAAATATCTCTATAAGAGTGTCATGGAAATGAATGTCAACTTTTTATCTTAATTTAAAAGTTTCTCACCTAACAATGCTATGCTCACGAAAGATATTCAAGAACTAGAGATATCACCATGTGAATAAAATTAAACTCTATGTTTGTATTGAAAAATATTTATTTTTTATTTTGGCCAAACAAATGTTTAACTATAGAAATTTCAAAAATATTGGCCCTTTCTTTTGTTCCCTACATCCCCATCTTATTAAGCGGTTAATTCATTCCAAAGGTTTCCACGCAAGTTGATAAACTGTGTGAGTCGAAGGGTTCTTAAATACTATGTATTCTGGACATATGTTAGTTTAAAAATAGAGTAAGATCCAAACAGGCTCTGATTATTAGACATATATATGGTTTATACTTTGTTTATAATACGTACTAGGTAGGTTCACTAACAAGACAAATCTTTCACTCAAAGTAAAAACCAACAAAATGGTAATTACTCCACCAGCTGTGTGTCTGTTTACTAAGAACGCCATCTATTATGTTTCAAGTGGTGCTTGACATAATTAGGCCATTTCTTGTAGGAATTCTAAATACCAAAACTACGTATCCAAGCATCCGCGTAACTCAAATCCGTGTAAAGTTGAGTAGTTACTCTATATTTAAAAGGGATATAATTTGTATTTAAATAAAAGTGAGGTTATATACATATTGAAAATCCTTATTTCTTGTTCATGATTATACGTAGACAGTTAAAATAGTTATCATTGGTAAAAATAGGCTACATTTTGGTTTCCCTGTATCCAGTGTGAGATAAATTTAATTATGTTTGTATATTAATAAAGATTTTTATATACAAATAGAAAAAATGGTTTATGTATTTGTAAGCATTGATTTTTTTGTAAATATTAGGTTTTATTATTATTCATATTACGATTATACCTTTTTTTTTACTTTCTCATATTATGTGTTGAATATACATAAATATATAGATATATAAGCATGATCACTTTCAGCGTTAGAATTATGATACATTTAACAATACATTATAAATGTATGCCTTTTGAACACTACCTTAGATACCCCGCAACCTTTCCTACCCTTCCCCCTCCACCCCCCAAAAAAGTGTAAAACTCAAACAGATTTTAAAAAAGGGTTCAAAATTATTTAAGATATTAAAGATTCCAATGCTGAAACTACTGTTTGATTCAAAATTTAGCAAAATTTTAATCATAAGTTTATCTAGCAAGAATCCTTCGCTTTAAGTCGAACTGACTTTATAATATAACAATGCCATTTCAATATTAAATTAACTGAAGATCTATTAGTAAGCACACTGCCAAAACACAAAAAGAAATATAAGTTTTTTTACTTCCACAATCTACATGTTGTCAGACATTTTGAAGACAAGCTCTCTGAGAATAATTTTGAAATTGGCATAATGAACTAATAAGCTCTACAATACTCTAATGATGAGGAATTATTGTGGTGAAGACATGTTTATAGTTTCTACTCCATAACATTTCTGGCAGTGACTGTGAACTAACTACTATGTGGACAAATAAAAACATTCAATATAGAATCATAATTGTATAAAGCGTTGAACGTTAACTGTAATAACATAAATTTTTATGTTATTTTGAAACAAAGTTTTTTTTAATAAAAAGTAATAATTTTGTAAGTAAAGTTATTGTTGAAATATTAATCGAAATGTTGGAAATTGTTTTAATAGTGTGAGTAATGGACTTGTAGAATCCATCGGTAAATTTAAAAGTTTCACATATGTGCATGTGGAAATAGTTAAGACATTTATACAAGAACAAAAATAGATTTGATTTAAAGTCGCATACTTGCTAGGTATTTAAAATAATTCAAATTTAAATGAAACAATGCATATTAATTTGGGAGACGCTTGGTAGGCGTATGAATGATAAATCAAACAATTTTAAAAATGTATAAAAATATCTGACGAAACTCGAAATGATTTAACAATACTCAAATTTATTGTAGGAGTTTTAAAGTTTTTCGACACTTAAAGGCTTAGATAGGGCAAATTGTAATATTTTTGTTCCTTGTATATTTGTCGTTTGTAATAATATTTTGACTAAAGGTAAATGATAATATTTACCTTCAAAGCTGTAATAAAAATAATAAAAACAATGTCACAAAATGTTACTTTTCAACAAAATATGACTTTATCTAAATAAATGCGTAAAAAATTAGAGAAAACGAAACACTCTTTCTAAAAAAAAAACTTTTCACAAAAACATTTACGAACTAAAGCAATATAGGCTAGATCAAAAATTAATCAACAC
Organism: Timema cristinae; assembly: GCA_039000515.1. NCBI lineage: Eukaryota > Metazoa > Arthropoda > Insecta > Phasmatodea > Timematidae > Timema > Timema cristinae. Next base: position 32,922,496 of record JBCFYV010000100.1, read on the forward strand.
AATTTTTAAATAAAATTTATAATTTGTAAAAGGGAAAATTAATATTGAATTGTGTTCATATAAATAAAGAGAAAAGAATATATTTTATTTAAGGTCCATCCTACAATGCATGTAAAATTAGTAAATATATTAAACGCCTTTTCTTAAATTATATTGTACCAAAAAATAAAAAGATATAATCAATTTTTATTTGATATATCTCGATTTAGAGTCATGATCGTTAAGGTGTTTTGATTAAAACATTGAACCACCTTCATATTGAATCTCTGAACGGTCAAATTGTTTTGATGTGATATGTAAGAAGGTAAATTCTCGGATTTTGGAGTTAACAGCGAAAATGATTTAAGGCCATAATTATTCTAAAAACTTTATAATGGCGTTACCTACCTGTAACATAACAAGGTTTTACCACAAAAAATGTTAATTCTTTTAATTCGTTGACTTAATAAATTCAAAAATATCTATAGCATGAGCCCGTTAAACCGACCGAGCGGCCGCTGCTGTTAGCGATAGTAGTGCTAACATATGTGAATATAGAGTGCCATGTGGTCAGCACAACGAACCCTCAAGTCGTTGATCTCAGTTTTCTAGGCCGGAACTGACACTATCTACTCATTTGGCCTCACGAAGTTAAGTTTGACCCCTTTTCCAGACCCACTGCTTTACAGAAAAATTCTGTAAGCACCGGGATTCAAACCAGGATTTGTAGCAAGGATCACTTGACCACATGGGCGTATAAAGATACAATGATGGAACCAAAACCGTAACCTCTTAAATAATTCTAAGAATATTCTTATATTGTCAATTTTTTGTATCTTGAGGTAGCCTTTTCTTATACTTTATTTAAAATGTATCAATATATAACTCAGGTTGTTTTGTTTATTCATGAAAAGGGCCGGTAAGAAACTATTTACTAGAATTAAGGCTAAAGAAATTCTTGGTAGCATATGGGTATCTATAATAGGAAACAAAGAAAAGTATATTTGTGAATGCAACTCAATTCTGTCCTGGCGCAAATGCTAGAGTGGAGTGTTTAAAGCTTGATTTACACGTTCACCGAAACTATAATGCAGAAATCCACACACTTTAAGTTGACCCATGAAGCATTGCAATGCTAACTTAAAACAGCTGACTATCAACCTTTTTTATTTTCTATTAGATAAATATATTTTAGATCATTCTCCCAATGGATGTTTTCAAACTATAAATCTGTGTCGTGGCACAATACATTACACCGTTACAAACGATTTCCATTAACGGTTTATTTCAAATCTCATCACAAAGGTTAACGAAGCTGTCTGCTTGCGCTTGGTTGTACAGCGCGCATGCGCACTGATTTAAGATTGTCGGTTCTGAGATTTGATTGGTTCTCCTGTGCCGAACATCTCAGACGGACCGAATGAAGTAGAGATGTGTTAAACTTTAACGGAACAGCTCACGTCGACAAGGCGGAAAATCTTGTGATTGGCTTAGAGCTCTTCACGTAACTACGTTTGTGTTCTGCGCTAGTTTTTCGGCGAACGTGTTGATACACAATACAGATCTGCGAGATAGGGATAGTTCTATCGACAGCGCCGGGTGAACTGCTCATTTTCTCGCCTCCTTTATATTTTATACATTGGTGTATATAGTGCGATAATAATCCGCTTCGATGGCCACATAGTCCAAGGAGCTACTCTTGCAATGAACTAGACTGCCGATTATGGGGAGATCGAGGTTTGAATTCCGGTCGGGTGTACTGAGGTTGGATCTTCCCAATGATCTTACACTCTACCTCCACGCAAATGTGGGTACATTTCTCATAAATATACCGTTCCTAATCTCTCAAAACATTACATTAGCGTAAGTATTACATAATCGTATAATCCGAAGGGATAGTAAGATGCAACTTGCTTCACAATATAGCTTCGTATTAACTAAGTAGGCAATGTCGTTATTTATTTATTTTATTGTATCAATACACTGCCTGCTCCAGGCTAGTCTTACAATTTGAGAGTTACTTATATTAATATTATTCTAGATATTAAAAGGGGTTGACAAGTACATAGTATTATTCTAATTTGTTAGGGGTGAGTAATATTGGATTTATAGGAAATATACCCCCATTTGCGTGGAGGGAGAGTGGAAAACTACTTAGAGGAAACCGCCCTCGGTACAACTAACCGGGATTTGAACCCCGATCTCTTCGTAACTGGCAATTCCAGCTATTGCTAGTATGACGCCATAGACCTTGTGGCCACCGAAACGTATAACAATTTTTTTTTTCTAAAAATAAATACCACAAGAAACTTTAAAAATACTGGTATTAATCAACGTACCCTTGCATACCACCTTAACCATCAACCATGGAAATGGCTAGAATTTCAGTTGCTTTGAATCAATATAATATTCCCAACCTTCGAAATTAGCCCAATTATATATTTTGAATGAGTCTGTAACATTTTGCTGACGTTGCTATCCCAACACAACCCCCACACTTTATGAGTTGCCTAACCCACCCCCACCCCCAGCTAGTGTAGAACATAAACGAACTATGTTAGAAATGTACGGATTGTTGAGAGACTGTGATGTCATAATGTTGTCCCCCACGCCTCCTTCCCACTACAGCCAATATCATCGCTGAGGAAACTGCAGGTCTTATGGACCAAAGCTTCTATTTTCGCTCTCTCTCAGTTAACTATAGCCAAATCTCCTCGCGCTCAGTTATAATTCATTCACGACCTAAGTTTACTTGTATGACAGCTCAAAATGCTACTAGAAGTAGTCCCTAATATATCACTACGCCAACAGCTGACATATATCACTTTGGATGACTGTAATGAGAACGGATGGTGATATATTAATGTGATAGTTAACCACAGTAATGTAGCCCATTATTATTTATATATTTATTTGAGGACCGACACAAAGTTTATTTATCGTTGTATTCCAATTTTTATAAATGTTCACACCACTTTCACAAAAACTTCTAACGAACAAAGCATCAAAATGGCGACTGACGAATTTAAACCATATGGTTGAACATAACGGTAAACAAATTTTTTTACAATGATGCAAACACGCAGTTGATGAAAATATTTTATTCAGTTAAATATTTCGAAATACGATAAAATATTCATAAAATCATTTATTGTATGTAAAAAATATGACAAGAATTTTCTCTTTTCCAATTAAATACGATGCCTGTATTAAAAGGTATTGATGTGTGCACTATATTACACAAAATCAATACCGTTCCAAAACGAAGGATAAGTACTTTTAATTATGTTTAAAATATTGTTTCAAGTTGTATAAAAAGAAATTGTTTTTAAATAAAATTAAGTATTATGAGAAAACTTAATTTTACGTTATTTTAAATGTAATATATAACGGGTAATTAAAGATCTTCACATTTATAACAAAACAGTGATATTGTACAAATGTTGGCAACCCAAAACCTAAACATATGATTTTCGAACTGTCGTCCAGGTAAAAACCTATCGTGAACGAACTTTATGCCTGAAGGTGGTGTGCTGGATTTAAAAGGAGCCACTGCAACCTCAACTAACCAGCGTTGCCAAACTTGTCTATTATTTGAGGAGAGATTGACCACACGAAAACGAGAGAATGACAACGCCGTTTCCCAATAATAACCATGCAGTTTCCTCAGAGATGATATCCAGTGTACTAATCCACACAGATAAACCTGTTTCCATTCAGTAAAGGTGGTAAAGTAAAGAGGAAGGTAATAACATAGCTTATATATTTTTAATATTAAATGATGACAAAAAAAAAATGCTATGTTTCTTTGTAACTAAATAAAAGTATTGAAAATTAAAGGTCTAATTTTATTTCCTATTGTCATTTTCAACATTCTAAACAATACGCTTCAATGCAGTACCACCTATCTAGTCTATCTGCATGATTTTACTAATAAGTAAAGGGTATACTTATCTAAGATTTAGTCCCATTTGTCTAACGGAAGGGTGGGAAACTTTTAAGGTCATTCGACTATCATCATGTTATCGCACAATTTTAACAAGTGTATAATTAATTATAAGCTATAACTAGTGATTCAATGATTACAAGTTATTTTTTATTTATTTATATTTAGCACTGCGTCTTACTACCCGTTCGGGTTATACGCTTTAAGTACTAATTACGCTAATGGATTAGGAATTGGGTAGGTTGAATTAGAGGAAGGGAACCCGCATTTGCGTGGAGGAAGAGTGGAAAACCATTTAGGAAAAACCACCCCCAGTTTACAAGTTATTACATTTCACGAGTTCGTAGGGATAAAAATTGATATATTATGATTTCACGTATCATTGTATTTATAATATTAAATATAGTATTAATAATTTAAAATATATAGACCTATTTCATTGTGTACACCTCATAAGAATGTCTAGTTATACTCAATTTCAGCCCCATAACATTGTCTTGGCAATGTAAGCGAAAAAACCACCACAGTTCACTCAGCTGGGATTCAAATCCCCAGAATCCTTATCTCAGTTGACCCAATCTAAATGATATTGATTCCTTAGTTCATGAGGTCACCGGTTCAGATAAGTGTTATTCTTACTTTTTTATTTCTCTGCGTCTTTAACAGTTCTATCTATATTTTATTTAGCACAACCTCTTACTACCCAACCGGGTAAGTATTAATTACGCTAATGGTTTAGGTATTGGGAAGGTTAAATTTATAGTAAGTGAACCCGCATTTGCGTAGAAGGAGAGTGGAAAAACCATTTAGAAAAGCCATCCTGAGTTCACCCGACCTCTATTCTAACCTTGATATCCCCATCCTCCTTCTCACAATACACCACCAAGGTGGGTAACCATTCCATGCATTAATTGGACGGCCGGGGTTCAATCCTCGGTCCCGGCAAAGATTTATCTGATTACCAAACCCTTCCTTCACCTCTGACAAGATATCTTGTGAATGTGGGGAATGCCAGGCCTCCACCGTGGTTCGGATTCCACGTTAAACTGTAGGTCCTCCATTTCATCTCACAATCACCCTACCATTACACATTAGCGTAAGTGCGTATAAACCGAACGGGTAGTAAGACGCGGTGCTAATAATAATAATAATAATAACCTTCCTTCACCTCTGACAAGACAACTTGTGAATGTGTGGAGTGCCAGGCCTCCACCGTGGTTCGGATTCCACGTTAAACTGTAGGTCCTCCATTTCATCTCACAATCACCCTACCATTACACATTAGCGTAAGTGCGTATAACCTGAACGGGTAGTAAGACGCGGTGCTAATAATAATAATAATAATAATAATAATAATAATAATAATAATAACATTAATTGGATAGAAATTACGGAGGTAGAGTTTTGAGGAAATGTAAATGCATTTGTGTGCAGGGAGGATGGTAAGCCATTTAGTAAACATCCTTGTTCAATCATCTGTCCAAGAATCGAACCCCTACTAGCCCCATCACATGCGAACCAGACTAAATGAGCTTGATATTTAGCTATAAATTAGCCTAGTTAAGTACACATTGGAATAAAGAGACTGTATGGATGTAAGTATATATAGAAGGTAAAACCAAGATGACTGGGAAAGAATCATAGCTCGTGGTAACCAATTATTTCCACAAGTCCATCAAAGACTTGACCTTAAGCTAATAGTGAAGAGTAGTGGCCTTGAACATTGGATGAAACCTGGATAAATTATATGTAATTTATTATTATATTTAAAATAATCAAGATATATAAAATTAAATTACTACAATAAAATAAATAACTTTTATCAATCAAAATAGTTTAAAATTTATTATCTATATTTAACTAAAAATGTTATATTGAAAAATTTTCTCATGAACCCCCATTTTATAAGTATAATATTCCTGAATATTTAACAAATATGGATTAAGTGCACTGATTGTATAACTGGGGTAGTTGACAAAATCTTAACCGATACCAAATAAATTACTAACTCCAAATATCATTGATATAGCAAATTAAATACTGAAAAGAACCAAAGGCTATCATTATATAAAATCTAATAAAACACCAAAATTAATAAATAAAATTCTTTATTTACTAAATAAATCTAATTATTAAAAATAAAAACTCAGTTATAAAGAATATTAACTAATTTTTAATAAATATTTTAAATAAACTTTTAATTGGTTAATTATTATAAATTACAATTTTATCACAAACCTTGTAAAATAATCCCACATTGCCACTCTAAACCCAAGGTCCTGGGTTCAATTCCCATATCTAAGTATCATTGTACAATTAATTTAACTAATGGAATTGTGGTCTCTTCTATACAGACATTCCAGTAATTATAATTATGTATAAGTTGTGTGTTGAAATTCATTTTTTTTTTAAAGAAGTCAAAAAGACTGCCATAATGTTTATCTTAACTCACATTCCCTTCTCACCTTAAAAGTGAGTGATGTAAGTGATGTTAACAGCTATTGCAATCACACAAAAATGGTCGAGTGGATGTAAGGGGCTTTAAACCTAGAAGAAGATACGAATGGCTGGGAAATTGAGGAGACAACTGAGATTAGGAACTGGGTCATGTCCCAAGGAAACAACTAAATAAAATTGCCAGGGATACAGATTAAATGAGAACGAAAATAAAGCTTATATTATATTCTCTATAACTTTTATAATTACTTTTTAATTGTGTGACTTTTTGTAAAAATAACTTTCTTTCTAATCGGCTAAATAATATGTTCCAAGCTAATCTACAGCAACACAACAAAAAAATCATTATTGCTTTTAAATAGAAATATCCTAAAATGTTGTACAAGTACCTTTTCAGAGATTTCAGGCAGATTAATTTTAGGTTGCGTTGGATTTTTTTTTTTTTAATATTAGCCGTAAGTAACACTTCTTTGAAATTGTGTCACATAAATTTGGGTCGAAAATATTTTTCGTGTGTTTTCGTTTTCAATCTTACAACATTTTAATCTTATAAATTAAACCCATTTAGAATAGATTACTGTAGATTCTAGAATTTAAGAAAAAATATACTTTTTTTTTACAAGGAATATTTTGATTAACTTTTGTAAATCAACTCATCAAAATCAGTAAACCAATCCATCCCCCATCCATCAAGGCTTCATTGTGAAAAGGAAGTCCCCAATTTCATCAACGCTATTTTTTTTAATTCCTATATATACCTACATACATACAGTATATATATTTATATATATTGCTATATATCAATATATATATTGATATATATATATATATATATATCAATATATAGATTAAAAAATAGAGTTGAATGAATTGGGGATTTTCTTTTGCAGTGAATTTAATATATATATATATATATATATATATATATTTGTGTGTGTGTGTGTGTGTGTGTTTTATATACCGGGACAGAGGATTGAACTCCGGACCCACAGTACAGAAGTCTGACACTTTACCCCTAGACCGCCAGGTCACCATATATATATAATATTAAATTCATCATCCCTAAGCCCACAAAGTCACTTTGTGTAAACTTAAATCATTTAGTTGCAATAACTTAAGAAATATTAATTATTAGAAATACCGTGTTAAAATTAACCTTTTAACATTGTTTTAGTTTTCATATAGACCTTTTTTTTTAAATCAAAGATGTTTCTTTATGGGCAAAATCGATAACATGTTCCTATTTTGTTTTATTATATTATAAGTGTAGAATATCTATCAAATGAAGAACAGCCTCAAACTATGATAAACAAACTAGTTGATACCGAAAGAATGTATGAAATGATAGTTGATATTGATAAAGTGAATATCCCAGAGAGAATAACCACTGAGCATTGAGGTGGGAAATCAACAGCTGAAGAATGTGGAGCATTTCAAATATTTAAAAAAATTAATTACGAAAGACAGGCGGTGTTCACGGGAGATTAAGTCAAAAATAGCAATGACCAAGATTGCTTCCAACAATAAGATAATTCTACTGAATAGCAAACTTTACCTAGAGATGAGGGAACAACTGGTAATGTTTTTCAAATGGAGCAGCGCTTTGTATTAAACTGAATCAATGGACCCTAAGGCACACATGTAGACACAAAACGTTTCGAAACATGATTAAACGAAACATCTTGAAACCACAACACAAAACTTTTTTCAACTATTTTTTCAAATTAAACATAATGAAACAAACATTTTCAGTTTGTTTCTAATATGGCGGCATGTAATGTTAGCGAAATTGATACTAATTAAGTGTTAGCTATAATTTCCTGGGATTGGTTGGTTAAGCAGGAAAGAAGCATCAAGTAGGAGATACTGGGTTCACCCTATCAATGAAAAAAATTAATTGAAAAATGTTTTTTTGGAAAATTACCCATCAATGTGACTACATTTTCAGTCGCAAACAAAATAAGATTGATCAACAAAGCTCAAGTTTTAAAGGAGACTATCGTCACGTGACCAGACCACCTGACTTGCGCTTGCGCAGTGGTGTATTTTTCACGAAACACGTGATACAAACTCGATGAAACAGGGAAGTGGGGAATACAGCTGTTTTGTTTCAACGTGTCTCACCATGTGTCGTCATGTTTCATCGTGTCATCGTGTGTCGTCGTGTGTCATCGTGTGTCATCGCTTTTGTTCCGCCCTGTGTCAGCAAGTGTGCAGTGTAGTTAGTGATGGGTCGAACCAGCTCATTGACGTGAGCTAGCTCACACAAGCTCGCTCACTCAAAAGAGTCGTTCATGAGAGTCATATCGTTCACCGCATGGCTCGCTCGCTCCCAATACCTTCAACCCTTCCCAACATAACTTGACGAGCGAGCGCTAACTAGTTCTCACAATTCCCGTTCCGAGCGTGCAAATCTGTCCCTTTCCTTTCAACTTATGAACGAATTAAGTTTTATGTGTAATTTATCCGAATACTATTGTGTTTGATTATTTAATTCTATTACTTACTCATATTACTATAATAATTAACCTTAGCATATAAGCTTTAGTGTCCAGTTCACATAATTATGTCTAAGTAATGTTAAGAAAAATAGTTTAATATTGTAGACAGTACTGCTATCTAGTGACGATAGTAAGCATTTATAGTTGATTTTTTTCTTAATAGCGAACGAAGAACGACAGAAGAGTTGTGAATGACAAACGCTCCTGACTCTTTTAAGAGCGGATGAACGAGAGCGAAAAAGTCGTGAGTAATGGTGGCGTGAATGACTCGCTCGCGAAGTGAGAGTCGTTCAATTTGAATGACTCGCTCACGAGCGACCCATCACTAGTGCAGTGACTCGTTTTAAAAGCATGTGATCAAAGCGGAATGACACAATGAAACATAGCGACACAAAAATATTTCGTTCCATCATGTTTCGAAACGTTTTGTGTCGCCACGTATGCACACTGTCTAAGGACAATAAAAATAATTTTTTTTGAAATTTTCAATATGTTATATTGAAAATTATAAAGCATCGAGTGATTAGATACGGTAATTAATGAAGAATTTCTAAGAAGAATAAATGAAAAGAGATCCATTCTGAAGGTGATTGATTATTTTAAGTAAGGCAATCTGGATTGGTTACATTGTGAGAAGAAATAAATTATTGGTTGAGATCATAGAAGTCAAAGGACAAGCTGTAGAGCTCGATTTTGACAAGGCAATAGGTCTGTTGAAATATAGAACACCTAATATTATTAAGTGACAGCTACTGACGTATGAATACGTGAAATTAGATATAGTAACTTCTCTAGCTGTCATTTACGCCTTTCCACTGAAAATAGGTCTGTAGCTAAAGCTTAACCTTCTTTTATGAAAATGTACCACGTTCCTAAATTATAGCTCACGCCTGGAGATAATAATAACATTTAAAATAATGAGCCTGAGATCTGAAAAACGTATTAACATGCAATTGATATAGTAGTAGATACGATACATAAAGTGAATACGAAAAGGTTGGCGAAAATCTGTGTAACTATCATACTTAACATATTACCTACCAGATACTTAATTATATTTGAATAAGATTGGAAGATTTCATTTATTATCTGCTGTAAGAATGTCTATTTATTAACTATGTTATCTTATTGTGTAAAGAAAATTGAATAATTTACCGTCACTTATTGTAGTATCGAAGCTGTGTTTCTTTTAAATTATTCAAGCCTTGAATTTGTATTTGTTACGATGATAAATTGATATTTTTTTTATCCATAAATGCCAATTTGAAATGACTAATTATATATTAAATATTGATTATTATATATAGCAAATCCAACATTGTTCCTAACATAAATTAATATAATGCGTGTTGATCAGGAATAATCTACTCAGTAAATAAACATAGCTTATTTGAATAGTTATGTTTTCTCCCCAGCTTGATGTAGATGTTTTTTTGTAAATAAATGAGAAAATAAATATTTTTCTTGGTTTTTTGGCCTATAACTCAATAACCATTGCAGATAGACAATAATGATAAATACTAACAATATATATTTTCTGATTCTCTACCCCATTTTTTAAAAACAATTATAGATACATTTATCCAACCATTCATGAGAAATTGGTGAAAAAATGCAATAAGCTGCCGCCATTTTCTGAGATGGTGGTCTTAACACAGCATTCACAGGTGTTATTGAATATTAACCATATCCAAATGCAAAAGCTACCATTTAGGGTAATTAATTCAAGGTTAGGAATTATATTAATTAATATCGCAAAGTTGTATTGGTACACATGCCAGTAGATGGGATATATATCTCATAAGAGTAGTATAACTTTTGTAATGCGATTTTATAACCACTTAATAATCTTTTAGGTTATGTTATAAGTTTATTCTTTATGAACACCTTAAACTATTTTTTTATAATCCTATACGATCCATTAAAACAATAATTGTGAATCAGTTGGCAAAATTTTGATGAGATACGATTAAAATTGGTTTAGTTTCAATACATTATAATCAAAATGTTTTTGTGAATGTCTCATAACTCATCAATAGCATCGTCAAGGTTGAAAACATGTCAGTTGTTGACCCGTGGATGTTTTTATCTGATAATTGCGTGTCGAAGGTAGAAATTAGTCACGTAGGGGTCATTAAGATGTTGTTTACTTGTCAACGGCGGCTTTATACAAGGCAGCTGAGACTCTACTACTGTCACTTTTGATATGTATTATCAATATATATAAAACAACAATAATGGTATAGTACTAACCGTAAAAAAAAAGGTTTTATTTTCCATAAGTTTCTTCCCATTAAAATATTTCTATACTAGTTTTAAGACTCCAAAATGTATCAAACGATAAACAATTACTGATATTTTCACATGACAAAATCATGCGGCTACGCTTATGTAGACTAAAATTATCTCATCAAGATTAATTTACTATGTAATCGTAATAAATTTTAACTCATTCCTTTAACAACAACATATCATATATATAGGCCCATATATATTGATGGAGCGTTGACGTGTTTGCTGCAGATTATTGCACTAAAATTTATTTTTAACTGTTTATTGGGAACAATTCTATGTAATAAGCCATCACTCGACTTTCTAGTTAAAAGTATAATCGTCAAAGGCTATCCCCCTTACACACATTTTTGGCTTTCAGTATTTAAATTGAATGAAAGCGTGTGTTTTTTCCCTTTCACACCACGATGAGAACTTTAAAATGACTCCCTCCTTTCCCCCCCCCCCTCCGCTCTCTATCTAATTGTTACACCAACCCACTAAATTAAGAATCGAGTTTTTTTTAATCAGAAAAGGTGTAACCGCATGGCCTAAATTGTAAGGCGTGTTTGTGTAATATTATATGTTATGAGTTGCGAATGACAAAACGAAAGTTACGAGGTTGTTATGATTACTCTATAAGCAAATAAACTAAAGGAGCTGACAACAAAAGTATTATCAGAATACCATAGGCATAAACCAGACCGGAGTCCCGGTTAAAGTGAAGGGAATTGAGCCTCTCGTGGCTGACTACAAAACATAGAGAGCTAGGGGTCACCCTGTCAGTTTCAGGGCTACGTGGACTAAGACACCGGTTCTTCGGTACCAGTCTCGGGGTCTGCCACTCGTATCCAGGGAACCCGGTTTGGCAACCGTTTAGGGGCCACCTAGGGGTCAGACAGACCATTTGATAAAACTCATAACACCTCGTTTTGTCATACGCTTTCTAATATTTTTTAAGTTCTTTATTGACCCCACAACTCATTCATAGACAATTAAGATTGCTTTATAAACACATTATGAGATCATTTTATCAATTGTTGAAATTATAATACGTACCAAAACTTATTTAAACATAGTTGTATTGTTTTTAATTTATAATTCATCCGCGAAGCAAAACGTAGGATAATATTGTCGCAAAATTGACTACTTAACCTTTTAATTTGAGAATTATACTCAATAATGTTGATTTAAATGCGAATAAACGATAACAACATTCTAATGTTTCCCGTTTAAAAAAAAAGAACTATGAATTAAAATAAATTATATATATTTCTAATCTACTATCATTGGTTTGTTAAGTATAAATAAATGTCTGCCAAAAAATGTATAGTGGTTGCACCCAGTAGTGGGCCTACATTTTTGCGACCCCGAAAACTTAAATGTTATAGAGGCCTATTTGTAACAAGGTCTGAGTAACCATTGTTATATTTTCCAATGGGGGTGTTCCACAAAGAGATCACAACACATTTTTAAAAAGTTCTACTACCAATAAGATTTTTATTAAAATTGCTGTAATTGTTTAAGTTTATCTCACATGTCAAAAGTCACTTGTGTAGATACAAATTCCCTATGCCTTAAAGTATTTGAGTTATAGGGTGATAAAAATCATAAAATAATGTTATATACATGAACGCTGCATCATAGAATGATGAAATAATACATAGAAACGACCACAAAAAAATATAATTTATTTTATACACCTATAATAATATATATTAAATAAAGCACATTTGACGAAATACACTAAAATTTCTGTTTTCTAGCAACATATTCACTAACGTACAGTTTTGTCATATGTGAGCTTCCTTGCTAGGAAATTTTCCAAAAACAGCATGGATAAATAGCTTACCGCTCTTCAGTCATGATAAACCAAAAACTGCGCTTTGACTCTTACATGGCGTGTTTCCTTCTATGTTCTGGGAATTTCCAAAGTGCACATTTTTTTTTAAACTGGTAACACTCGTTTACTAATTTTTGTTTATTATCATCTTAGTAACACAATATTATTATTTTAATACTTTCCTCATCAATTTTAGAACTGATCACCAATTCTGAAGAAAGGGTGAAATAATATCTCCCATTAAACTATAATGTTTATTTTAATTATTGTATTTAATTACACTATATAATTAATACTTTATTCTAAACCTTTCTCATACAGTAGACCCACAATCTTTAATCAATGTGGACTAGAGTCGCTTAAGAGGCCCCTTCGGGATTAGGGGCCCTGAAGCTCTATTAGTTTCATAGTAGATCCGCCCCTGGATTCACATAGTAAAATTTAAGTAAAATTTTGAATCCGGGAGAAATATTTTATTTACAAGTATAAAACCATGCACAAATCAGGGTTTGCGTGGTGATGTTAACAAAGAATGAAAAGCTGAAAATGCACTGGGAAAGGAAGATTTTTGTTGAAAATCACTATTTTCCCAAAATCCTTGACTCCAAACCTTTAAAATGAGAGTTCGTTTGTCAAAATCGATCAACTGATTTTCTTGTAATTTTAACAACCTGAAAAGGGCAAGCAAACTATACAATAATAGCAGAGGAAAATATTTAGAGACAAAGAAGAGGAAAGATAAAAATCAACAACGCAAAAATATATATATATTATATATATATATAAACCTGTTATCATCAATTTGTTTGCAAAATATACAAATAATTGCCGTAATCTTTATATGTATTGCAACATACCACTAAAGTAAGAGTTGAGTTGGTATTATTTGTAGCCAGAAATAAATATATTTATAGAAAGAGAAAAAGAATAAGAGAAATATTTTGTTTATTTATACTCTCATGCATAAATCAGTGTTTCCGTGGTGATGTAGACAAAGAATTACAAACTGAAAATTATCGGAAAAAAACATAAATTAGTTGTAAACCACTATTTTCCCGACATCTTGGACTCTTAACCTTTAAAATTAGAGGTAGTTTATCGAAATATGTTCAGTCATTTCCTCGTAATTTTTAATATCCGAAAAGGGCTTATCAAATTATATATAATATGAAAACATAATATCCTCCCTAAGTTCACTAAGTTAAACAGACAAGTTAGACAAAAACCATTTAGTTGCAATAACTTTTTTAAATTGATTCAGAAATACTATGTAAAAATTATTTCTAACTTCTTTACAATCATTTAAATTTTAAAATGTAGGGATTTTATTATAAAATTCAAACATATTATTTATGACCAAAATTGACCTATATTATTAGTATTATTTTATAGATGTTGGAAATATCTATCAAAGAAATAAGAACAGTCCCAAACTATGATGAACAAAGTAGTAGATACAGAAAGATTGGACAAAATGGTAGTTGACATTGATAAAGCGATATGAGATTAAGTCAAAAAATAGCAAAGGTCAAGGCTGCTTTCTACCAACCAGGAGGTGATACTGACTAACAAACTGAACTTGTTGATGATGAAATATCGGTGATGTGTGAAGCTAAAACAGTGACCCTTAAGAAAAAAGAGAAAATATGTTTTGAGAACTTTGAGATGTGGTATTGGAGGAGAATATAAAGGATGAACTGAACAAATCGGGTGACTTGTAAGAAGCTATAAATAGAATAAATGAAAATAGAACCATTCAGACAAATGGTTGAGTAAAAATTACGAGAAGAAATGGCCTATTGAGTGATGTCATATAAATCAGAGGAAAAGCGTAAGGACTCACTTTTGACAAGGTGACGGACCTGTCGAGAGACAAAACCACAACTGCAAATATATATTATAAAAAAATTAAAGCTACTAACGTATTAATATGTAACACCACCCTATTCCTCCAGAATAAAGGCGGGTACACAATTACAAAAAACATATAAAAGTACATAAGAAATAAATGCAGAGGAGTCGATAGGAAATCAAAGACAAATATAACATACTATAATATATTTGCTTCTGTTTACCAAAACCTACTCGACAATGATTGCGCCGGAAAAAAGGGAACCAAAGACCAAGTCATCAAGATATTTCCAGTTAAAAACACTCGGAACATATTTGAAATAATCTGAGAGAAAGATTTGAATTTAGTTAAATGCATTGATTTATTTAGAACAACTGGTAAGTCACTAAATATACATTAGATGAATATAAATTATATATTTATATATAAACAAAAATAACGATGTCATACAAAAGGGGTTTCAATAATATTCAACTTTATTAATTTCTCGCGTGTCAATATAGCTAGTTCCAGTGATTAACACAATTTTGAATATATTATGTATTTGTAAAAAAAGACTCTGATCATTAAAAACAAATAATTAGAGATAAATACATATAATCCTACAAGGACTACAAACGCTATCGTCAAAAAATATCGCCCGAGTAACCAAAAAAGGGCTTAAAGATTTTACCCAATTCTGAACTACATGAGTAAAAAGGAGGCTCAATATTAAACCCTTTCATTAAAAATATGTACAAAACCCGATGGATACCAACATTTGCCAATATTATATAATATACAAAGCTAAGAAGAAAGATAAAAGTCTCATGTCAGAATGACTTCAAAATTAATACATTGTACGTATTACAAAAGACTATAGACTTCAACGGTAGAAGTCTCATGTCAGAAGGACTTCAAATTTGTGGAATGCCAGGTCGCCACCGTGGTTCGGATTCCACGTTAAACTGTAGGTCTTTCATTTCATCTCACAATCACCCTACCATTACACATTAGCGTAAGTGCGTATAACCCGAAGGGTAGTAAGACGCGGTGCTAATAATAATAATAATAATAATAGACTTCAAAATTAATACATTGTACATATTACCAAATATTATAGACTTCAACGGTAGAAGTCTCATGTCAGAAGGACTTCAAAACTAACACATTGTACGTATTACAAAAGACTATGGTCTTCAAAGGTAAAAGTCTCATGTCAGAAGGACTTCAAAATTAATACATTGTATGTATTACAAAAGACTATGGTCTTCAAAGATAAAAGTCTCATGTCAGAAGGACTTCAAAACTAATACATTGTACGTATTACAAAAGATTATGGACTTCAAAGGTAAAAAGTCTCATCTCAGAAGGACTTCAAAACTAATACATTGTACGTATTACAAAAGACTATGGACTTCAAAGGTAAAAGTCTCATGTCAGAAGGACTTCAAAATTAATACATTGTACGTATTACAAAAGACTATGGACTTCAAAGGTAAAAGTCTCATGTCAGAAGGACTTCAAAACTAATACATTGTACGTATTACAAAATACTATGGACTTCAAAGGTAAAATTCTTATGTCAGAAGGACTTCAAAACTAATACATTGTACGTATTACAAAAGACTATGGACTTCAAAGGTAAAAGTCTCATGTCAGAAGGACTTCGAAATTAATACATTGTACGTATTACAAAAGACTATAGACTTCAACGGTAGAAGTCTCATGTCATAAGGACTTCAAAATTGTGGAATGCCAGGTCGCCACCGTGGTTCGGATTCCACGTTAAACTGTAGGTCCTTCATTTCATCTCACAATCACCCTACCATTACACATTAGCGTAAGTGCGTATAACCCGAACGGGTAGTAAGACGCGGTGCTAATAAATAATAATAATAATAATAATAATAGACTTCAAAATTAATACATTGTACATATTACAAAATATTATAGACTTCAACGGTAGAAGTCTCATGTCAGAAGGACTTCAAAATTAATACATTGTACGTATTACAAAAGACTATAGACTTCAACGGTAGAAGTCTCATGTCAGAAGGACTTCAAAACTAACACATTGTACGTATTACAAAAGACTATGGTCTTCAAAGGTAAAAGTCTCATGTCAGAAGGACTTCAAAATTAATACATTGTATGTATTACAAAAGACTATGGTCTTCAAAGATAAAAGTTTCATGTCAGAAGGACTTCAAAACTAATACATTGTACGTATTACAAAAGACTATGGACTTCAAAGGTAAAAAGTCTCATGTCAGAAGGACTTCAAAACTAATACATTGTACGTATTACAAAAGACTATGGACTTCAAAGGTAAAAGTCTCATGTCAGAAGGACTTAAAAATTAATACATTGTACGTATTACAAAAGACTATGGACTTCAAAGGTAAAAGTCTCATGTCAGAAGGACTTCAAAACTAATACATTGTACGTATTACAAAAGACTATGGACTTCAAAGGTAAAATTCTTATGTCAGAAGGACTTCAAAACTAATTCATTGTACGTATTACAAAAGACTATGGACATCAAAGGTAAAAGTCTCATGTCAGAAGGACTTCGAAATTAATACAGTGTACGTATTACAAAAGACTATGGACTTCAAAGGTAAAAGTCTTATGTCAGAAGGATTTCAAAACTAATACATTGAACGTATTACAAAAGACTATAGACTTCAAAGGTAAAACTCTCATGTCAGAATGACTTTAATATTAAATAAAAAAATATTAGTCGGAACAATATTATACTAATAAAATAAACTACTGTCCGTTAGAATAAATATTTAGCAAGACCAAAATTGTAAACATGTTACATGTTTCTGAACGCAATATCCTGCATTATTAGAAGACATGATATAAATAATGTTTTAGCCGAAAGGGAGTTTAAATATACAAAGGCTGAAAAATAATTTAGCTTACATTTACTTTGAGCACCCAGATTTGTACTCGTTTGATTTCCTGTCGAGAGTCCCTTACTGCTGATCTTGTGCTCGTATTTATATGATGATAGTCGCAAAGAGAGGGGGGAAAGAGGGGTAACACAGGAACAAAAGAATGAGGGAAGGGGTAAAGAGACGGGGAAGATGCAACGAGCTGCTTCGTGGAGATTCAAGAAACATCATGTGTGTTCACGCCACTTTCTAGAGCCGGAAACGTCATAGTTCTTTCCCGGCATGCTTTGTAAAACATAAACTGTTAAAGCGTCTCCAGATTCGCGCTGTCAGTCAACGTATTATGTTTGTAGTGACCGGTGGTGTTTATGGGTTAGAGTCGGCTCAGACGTACACACAAATAAATGGCGCCTTAGTGAGTTCTATCAGGTACTATTATAGGGGTGGTAGAATATCACTAGAAACCATAGTGTCCAGTTCTATTGTTTTGATCTTCACCTTGTAGCATTATTTATAAATGCTACAAATATATGAAAGTAGATTTATTAACTTTTCTAACTGTCAGATAAGGCGTTTCGTATTAAAATTGGACTGTAGCTATTATTCTATGAAAATATACTAAGTTCCTAAATTGGAGCTCAGGGCACTTAGGGGCAAGTAACAAAAAAAACCTTTATCGAAACCAGTATCTGAGAAACTTTTATTATACTTACTAATATCGTTGAATATTAGATTATAATAACAACATAGGTAGATTATTAACATGCAATTGAGATAATGATAGATACATAATGCAAACGCAAAAGAGTTGGCAATAATTTGTGTGGCTACGGTCATCATAACATATTATTAGATATTTAATTATAATTGTAAAAACTTGGATTTTTATCTGTTTAATTAAGTGCAGTTATTAATCATTTTGTTTGATTGTGAACTGATAATTGAATATTTTACTGTCACTAATAGTAAGGCAGCTTTACTTGCGATTTGTGTTTCCTATAAGTAGTTCAATCTTTGCTTTGTATTATTATTTGTTACAAACTAAAATGACACGTTATGATGTTTTGATTTGATTACTAATGAAATATTAAATACTTATCCTTATGTATAATTTCGTTCAATTAATATAATATGATCAAAGTATAAAGTTTTGTTATGTATTGGAAAAAGAACTAACTTTAATTCCTTACTTAAATCAACAGTTGTAATTGTCTAAGGAATATAAAAGACACAACAGTAAGTGCTGCTCTATTTAATAATAATATAAAAGTCATCATATCTAGAGAAGTGACTAAAATTATTACTTTAATTAAACATTCAAATTTAATGTGTTTTTATTATACAGCTGTTTTGTTTATTAAATTAAAATACTACTAAAGGAACAGATGGTTTTCAATATTTCATTCAATATTTTTATATCATATTAATTTATATGATACTAGGCAAATGTAGATAACGCAGCCAAAATGATTATATTTTGGAAGACTGTTTTCCTTTTATTACTAGCGCATACACTTGTGGTATGTGAAATAAAACTATACGAAAATTACATTAATAAAAAACCGTGTACCAATATTTTCAATGAGCAATTTGTGAAAAACACCAAACTTTTGATTATTACGTTTGATCAACAATCCAAATATGATGATACTTGTATTCTTCAGTGTATAAACAATAATGGAATTCCCTTTATCACATCATATTTTAATTTGACAGCTCAGAAAATTAAACTACCATCTGAAAACCATAAGCTTGGCAAGAGTGGAACATTTATCGTTCATCTGGATGAATATAGTGAGAAAATATTCGATGTCTACTTGAAACATTTGACAAAGTTTTCGTTTTGGACAACAAGATCCAAGATTATATTTATTATTTCAAGGCCATTAAAGTGGAATAATATGCTCATTTTAAAAGAAATGTTTGATAAATTATGGAAAATCAAAGTTGTAAACACGAGAATTATATTAATAAAGAATTTAGACAATTCCCAATATTCAGATCTAGGAGATTATCATATTTCCAGAATTGGAGATGACTTTCCTCTTGTGTTTGGCTACAGCCCATTTAATGAAAATGGTTTGAGGATTATAGACTTGTCCACGCCATGGAGATTGGGCAAGGATGATATGAATGCTTTAAAGCCACTGTTAAA
Source organism: Timema cristinae (assembly GCA_039000515.1). Lineage (NCBI taxonomy): Eukaryota > Metazoa > Arthropoda > Insecta > Phasmatodea > Timematidae > Timema > Timema cristinae. The sequence continues at coordinate 32,942,385 of JBCFYV010000100.1, forward strand.
CTTATATGGATATCTCATTAAAATCACTGCCTATCAGGAATACCCAAAGGTTTTCGTTAACATCACATCCAACACGTTCAACGGACCTGGTGTAATATGATGAACACAATGTTTCAACACATAAACGCAACGCAAAAATGGTTTTATCCAAAGGACATGTATAGTTATGGTTACATACATCCAAATGGAACCAAATTTGGAGCAGTCGGAGATATAGTGTATGGAAGAGCTGATCTTACTGGAAACCTCCGTTTCATGATGACGGAAATGCCAGTTGTTATGGAATACACATATCCTCGTGAAATGAGTTCCACTGGATTTATGGTACCAAAGGCTAAAATAATGCCACAATACAAGAATATATTCTTACCTTTTTCTCCTGCAACCTGGTTCGTTCTTATCGTCACAATCGTGTTTGCTGTATTGTGTTGGTCTGTTGTGAAGATACCTAAAGTGAAACGCTACAACAAATATTACTTTCTCAAACTTGTTGGTAGATCACTATTTGATATTTTTCAAGGATTCCTTTCTTCAAATAATGGCACTGTCAACACAATTCATCTAGGTCGTCTTTTTTTCTTGATGTGGACAATGTTTAGCTTATTGATAACGAGTGCTTTTCAAGGTTCTCTCACAAGTGTCCTGACAATCCCAAAATACCTTAAGGATATTGACAGTTTAAATCAACTGGCAGACTCAGATTTAATTATAAAAGTTCATCCAAGTTCTTTGAAAAATATAAACCCAAAAAGTGAAATTGGAATTCTAAGAAAATTATCAAAGAACGTTAAACCTATAATTGATTTTATAAGTGTAGTTGATGATATAGCATTTCGCAGGGATTCGGCAACTTTATCTACAAAAGCAAATATAAAATACAATGTACTCAGATTAAAGTACTTTAAAGACGGATACCCTCTAATGCATATGGTGAAAGAAATCATGTTCTCAGACCTTGTGGCATATGGTGTACCTAAAAATTCTGTTTTTTTACCTATTTTGGATAATTTTATAGTTAGAGTTTATGAATCGGGAATGTTGGAGAAATGGAAGAGTGATCTGATGCATGGCCATATATTATTAAGATTAATATCGCCCCCAAGATCAATCAACACAGAAATAAAAACTAAAGTTATTTCCATGTATCATTTACAAGCAGCCTTTTATATTTTTAATCATCAACCTTATTTTAAGCCTGATTATATTTTTTATGGAAAATTTCTTTAATATGTATTCCAGAGATAAAATATTGAGAATGTCATAAACTTTAATATATTTGTCCAGTTATGCTTATCCATATATATTATTTACTAAACCTTAGCCTTATTTTTTAGAGTGAGCCTTTATAGTTGTAAACATCTTTAAAGCACATTATTTTAAAATAAATTACAAAACAAACTTGGTTTAATCCTTTAAAAAGTATAATTAAATTAACTATTACAGTTGATGACCTGTTGGTCTAGTTGTAAGGTGTTGGACTTTTGTGACGGGGTCCGGGTTTCAATCTTCGGTCCTGGCACAGAATTATCTGATAACCAAACCCTTCCTTCACCTTTGACAAGACGTGTATTAATCACAACGTGTGAAAGTGGGGAATGCCAGGCCTCCGACGTGGTTCAGATTCCACGTTAAACTGTATGTCCTCCATTTCATCTCACAATCCCCCTACCATCACACATTAGCGTACGTGCGTATAAACAGAACGGATAGTAAGACGCGGTGATTATTATTATTATTATTGTTATTATTATTATTATTATTATTATTATTATTATTATTATTATTATTATTATTTATTTATTATTATTATATTATTATTACAGTTAAGAAACTCATCGATAAAAAGAAACTGAAAATTAAAATTGTTTGCAATTAAATCATACAGACTTATTTGAACAATATAAATAAGGTTTAAATTAATTTTAGAAAAACCGTATTTAATCACCTATTAGTGAGCGTAGGTGCACAGGTTGGTTTTATATTCTATCTTGAAAACAACTTTTCTACAAACATAAAGAAAATATCTTTCCCTCACATTTTGTACTTCCCCTTGAGAATTATTTAATTAATTTGAGCAAATATACTTTAAAAATGCTCTACTAAAGTGAACACAATTTTTGAGTTCTTTATTGTTGTTGTTCTTTTTTGCCCCACGTAGCATTACACTTCCGCAGTATTCCAAATTAAATACATTATTAGGGTGAGGATGAGTAAGTTAGAATTAATTAAAATAGTTTAGCATTTTTGTGGATGAATATTGTGATATCATTTTTTTTAAATCACCCTCAATGCACACGGCTGGGATATCATCCCCGAAATCTCCATCAGTAGAAAAACAGGCCAAATAAGTTTAACGCTTAGCTCCACTGATATGGGCTACATATAATTTTATATTTTATGTTCCGTGGCAAATCTTGTGATAAAAAAGTTTATTTGTGTGTCAGTTTACGTAAATATATATATATATATATATATATATATATATTATATATAATTTCTATGCTATGAACCATATGCTCAGCTTTATTTTTGCACCATTCTCTCTTCGTGTTCATTCTACACATTATTCTCTCATTATCCCTGGTAAAATCATGAATTCTCACAAAATATTAATTCCCTAAATATATTAGATCAATAAAATTATTATTTGAAACGTGGATACCCTATTATCAGAAGTACCCGGTTTGATTAATGGATTGCGTGGTTACTCCGAGCAAGGCTTTTTTTTTTCTTCAAACAAACAGAAATTAATTTTCACTTTATTTCTTCCGACCAAGTTTTTAATTAATTTTAAAAATCAAATTCAGATTTTAAAATCTCGTCTTTGAGGTGTTCGTGCACAGAAGCTAGTAATTTTAAATTTTCCGACCTTCACGTGTGATAAGTATCGCACAACGCTCATGACAAACAAACATTAAATTTTAATAATATAAATAAAATTGTCAATATATTGTGTTATATTTAAATAATACAATTCATCTTCTTAGAAACATAAGATTCTTAATTTATTGACAAAATATACATACAATACTCCATATTGTTTTTAAAAGGATGAATGGTTATTAAATATTAATATAAATAAATATGAAATTATAATCATAGATTATTTCTTGAATAAGATGTGAATGACATGTATATGGTATTTATCATAACTAGTAGTAAAGTAATATCACCGTGCACAATAGAGTAGTGTAAATCAAGTATATAATGCATATGAATTAATAAAATACTGTCTGTAATAAACAATAGCTTCCATTATAGTTTGTAAATATGATTTCCGAACAATTTATTACAGTAAAAAATATAATACCTTCAATATTTTCCTTGTTTATTTAAATAATTTATTACAATAAAATATAGAGCCTTTCTTATAGCTATAAACTATTTTAAAGACAAGCTAATATTATACACACGTACATGTTTAAAGCAATATTTCCCAAATTCTTATGTCATAACTGACAAACAAACCCCTTTCACCCTTTCATTTAAAAAAACGTACTTTCTTGTAAAGTAAAAATGGTTGCTCCAAATTATAAATAGCATTGTGTGGGAGGGAAATGAGGCTTACAAAAGTCCACGTCATCAAGCCAAAATTCGCATTAATTGGTTTTATTAGATTTTTAAACTATGTTATAATTAGTACAAAAAAATCTCGCCGAAAAGTTACGTAGAACAGTTTGTAAAACACCGATCTAGTGCATATTTAAATTTAGCCCAACATCTACCAATATCAAGGAACAATAAGATAGATTCGATTTCAGTGATCTTGGAATAAAGTACTCGCCTGAAGTTTATGGGCTCAAACTCGACCATGGTCTGAGGATTTTTTATTGAGCGATAAAAAAAATACACAGCACAAGGTCCTTTGGAGGTGCAATAAAGCCTTCGGTCCCATGTCAATTGTTGGAAGTCAAGGACACATTTCCGTAATACATGTGCTTTTTACCAGATGGTGCGGACAGCACTAACCAACTGAAGGGCTGAATGCATTCCCAGCTCCGGATGGATGAGAAGCGCATCAAACTAATCTTCGAGTTGAACTCTCATCATCGAAGAACAACGTTCTTTTTTTTTCCTAAGTATGTTCTTTTGAGATTAAGAAACCTATAACAATGTAAGAAAACTTAAGTTTACGTTATTTTAAATGTAAAATATAACATGTAATTAATAAACTTATCATTTATAACAAAACAATGATATTTTACAAGTGTTGACAACCCAAAATCTAAACATGATTTTTGAACTGTCATCCAGGTAAAAACCTATCATGAATAGACTCTTAATTATTATTATAATTCATAAATATAAAAATCAAATCAAAAACACACTTAAAACATTTAATCCAAGGAAGGTGTTCCTAATAACCTCCTCTAAATGATTTGTGAACAATTTTAATTAAAATAAAATTTCTTTTCAGCCCTGCGTCTCACTACCTTTTCAGCTTATATGCCCATATTTACTAATAACGATGATGAAGAAGGTTGAATTTAAAGGAAGCCTACCCACATTTACCTGGAAGGAGAGTGGAAAACCATTTAGAAAAAAAAACCACTTTCAATACACCTGACCGGATTCGAAAACTTATTTGATGAATCAATAAACAAACATTTTTTAAAAACACAATGTAATTTACAAATATAATTAATAGTAGGTTAAGAACAACCGACTAGGCTTATAATTTTAAATTAAAGTCTCAAGTTTATGAGTTTATGAGTTTAGATTCGTAAGCTTGCATCAAATTGTTCTCCCGTTCACTTAAATTTTACAGCATTAGTAGTTTTACATATGCCATATTTATCTATTTTTTTGCGTTTTGGCACCTGAGAAAATAAAATACTAATATATAATTTTGCATATATTTTTATAAAAACTGATATATTTTATATTAATTGGATGTGATTTTTAGATGCAAATCAAACTGGATCGGACACATCCTTAGGAGGAACTGTCTTATGTATGACGTCATAGAAGGCAAGGTTGAGGGGAAGAGGAGCTTAGGAAGAAGGAGGATTCAAATTTTGGATAACTTGAAGGAAATAATAAAATTCTGGGAGCTCAAGGAGGAGGCAGAGGACAGGGTCCATTGTCGGTTTGAGTTCAATAACAAAAGGAATAGACCTGTCATATGACATAATACCTAATAATTAACAACCAAAATATGAAGTTCAAGTAGCTTACATACTTTATTATTATTTCGGTTATGTTCGATTGATTTAAATTAAGGTTGTTATTAATACATTTTAATTAATAAGCCGTGCTAGATATATACGTATCTACGTATTTAGACTTATTCGATTAAATAATTTGTATAAAACCCCTTCAAATCATTAACTTGGTAAATGCCTAGTTATAATTACAGTTGATTCGATAGTCAAACGGTCTAAGGCGTCGATATCGTAATAGACTCCACTGGTGATGACATTAAGATCAGGGTTCCTATCCCGGTCAGTTATTCCAAGTATGTTTTATCCAAAAATGGTTATCCACCTTCCCTCTAAGCAAATGCGGTACACTTACTCTAAATATAACCTTTTTAACACCGTTTCAGGTTTATAATCGAATGCACTAACTACACTTTACCTTAGTGAACGTGACCTAGATTCGAACCTTGATCTCCCCGTCATCGGCAGTCTAGTCTACTGCGAGAGTAGCGCCTTAGACCATGCGGCCACCGAAGGGGAGATATGCAACCTTCCTCATTCTCAACACAATAGAGTAATTAGTACATATGCATATAAATCGCACGGGTAATGAGACATGTAATTAAATAAAACTTGAATTACTACATAATACAACTATACAATTGAATAGCAGAAGTAATAATAATCTGCTTCACATTCAATGAAATCTTTTACAAAGATGTAATTTAGACCCATCATTTCAAAATTGGGGTACGTCGCATATTTATTGGTGCTAAGCGGAAATAATCTAGTAATGGTCATTTGTTTTTCTTAAAACTAAACTAATTTGAACCAAAATTAATTTTTAAAATGTGTAATTTGAAACAAGTCCATGACTTTCACCTAGTTATGTATCTTATTATTTTAATTGATTGTATTCTGATCAATGTTTCTATTCTCTTTTTATGCCTAAACGGCAAATAAATCTTACCTCGAGGTGGTTGTAGAATTTATAACTAATTACATGTGATTAAATGCTTAAATCAAATTAACACTCTTTCTTCATAAGTTTAGAAATTAGTTTAAAAACTCTAGTATAAGTATAAAAAAGGGTTTAACTAAATCATGTATTTACTATAAAAAAATTCTTGGGGTACTTTAAACAATTATTTACGAAATAGGAACTTAAAATAACAACGAAAAATTACTGCTTTAAACTTAGGGGTCAGCAACCTTCTTGGAGCCCCAATTGACTTTTACATTTATCTAAGGTCCTGTGATCACCCTTCCTTTTTCCATTTTACTTTTAATCTTTTTTTTATATATAATCTTGTATTTATTCCTTAAATTCAATATTTCCTTCAATACTTTATGCCCCTGCCTTTATATAAAATATATAAAGTATATAAAATGTACACTCCGTCTTAACTTGATGGATTACACTATGGTCCTATCTTATAATCTGTACCATAATGAAATAATGTAAGGTGAGCTTGCTTTTTCGTGAAAATATAGTTTATTTACGCAATTGACTAAAAATGTCTGTGATATTGACAGGTCGATCGCTATCGACCTTTTGACGAACCCTGCGTTTAGACTTCCACCGTGACAAAGTGGAACTGTGGCTGAAAAAATACACAGTGTGAGCGTGGATTGGTCTACGACTACGACAAGTATGGCATATTTGTTTCCTTCAACTGATTAGACTTAAGTTTATGTTAATTAATACAAATAAGGTTATCACAGTTCTTAGTGGCCTAGCGCGACCTCATGCAAGATAATTCTAGGAATCATCTCAAGTCTTAGATATTTTTTTCAGAAAATCAACAGGAAAATATCTTATTTGTTAACTCTTCCCAACAAATATAAAAGAGATATTCGATAAATGTAAGAACATTTAAACAGCTCTTCGCTAGCAGATGCACTTTAGATATCCACAGTTTCGGTAAGTAAAGTTTTAAACAAACTCTGCATTTCAGAACGAGCAATATAGATCCATAATATAATTCTTACATATTTTAAATACCTATTTGATTTTAATTCGAATAAACCAATATTTGGAATAATTATTTTTCTAAGCGCTTCACAATTACTTTCATTTTTTTTTATTAAAAGTGCCTTCTATGTGACAAACCATTAAAGGGTTAAAATAACTATGAATGGATAATATACAATTTTAACTATCTTTTTGCAACGTTGTCACGAATATTAATGTTGAATAAGGTCTTAATAAATATGTCGTATGTGATTTAGAAATTTTATTCGGCTTGCATAATTGTAGTTTGTTTAATTAAAGAAACCAATAGACTAATTTGTGGTATTGCCATTTAAATAACCCGTTAACGTTTATATTACCTACTATTATTGTAATTATTAATCTTTTTCCGAAAAAAAAGTTTGATGTGTGCAATACCCAAATAAAGTACTTTGGCGAACACTTATTTATCTCATCTCTCAAACAAGTGGTAGTTTTATTTTAAACAAAGATATCACTACATTGTTTATTAAAATGTACAATTTAGTTGTAGTTTATTTGAAAGGGATACGTACTCCTTTATTATAGTGAATTTACATATTGGATGAGGTTTTTAATACGGACCATATTATTTCATATAATATAAACAGGTGATTTAGAAACTAATTTAACTGTAGAACAAATGTAAGGCTTAACTCCCTGGTTTTGCAATGCCAGTTTCACCAAATTTATCAAATATTCCTCCATCACACACAGAGTATTCTACAGTAACGTTGAGGATTTATAAATGGTGGAGAAGAGACTCAAAACTAAATTAATAACCTGTACAAATAGGCTAGATTTTATTATCATTTTCTAGTAAAAATTCGAGATGTCGTTTTAAAGTGTATGTTTTATTTAATGGTGGGTTCAAAAATGGAGGAGAGGTAAGATAAAAACAAATAGTTTATTAAATCACTTACAATTGTTTGAAAATTTGTTGTTGGGGTGATTTTGTAATTTAAGGAAAGAAAGGAAGCCCCGGACAGGTAGTACTTCTTCAATTAAGGCTATAAGGGTTTTTATTGATATACATTTTAATCATTAATCTATATACACCTTAAACATTTAACATTTAAAATTACAACTAAATGCAATAAGCAAGACTTTGACAGAATTACATTTGATCGCCTCTTAACTCAAGTTAGAATATATATATATATATAGAGAGAGAGAGAGAGAGAGAGAGAGAGAGTATACATACGCCTCTCTAATAAAACCATATTTAACGTATCTTCGATGAGGGGTGAGGGATGAAGAAAGCGGGAGGAAGAGTATTCAACGGTAAAATAAATAAATTTAATTTAAACTTGAGCAAAATTTAAAAAAAAAAGATAATTGTATCCGAGATATATCTAATTGTAATTGATTACAAACTTTCTTAATTTGTAACTCAAATTTTGAAGCTATCCTTAAGACTAAATCATGTTAAAAAATAATTTTAAAATGTTAATGAGAAAGGAAGGGAAAAAATATTCTCGATCAATATGTTTTTCTTCCAATTTAAATATTTACACCGATTGACAGCATTCTGATCATTGTTCAAGGATATAGTGTATTGTTTTATATCTTGATTTAAGCCATACGCTTCCCCCTTACACGTAGGGTTAAAAGAAACACTATTTAAGATCAATACTTTTACAGCTTTTTTTTTTTAGATTCAGTATATATGTTTAGTTTAATTTTCTACATAGTAATAACAACGGTTCTAGAATATTTGTCAACAGCATGGTGACATTTTATGATAAAGCTGTTAAATTAAAAGTAATGGTCCTGGCCAAATTTTACGATTTGTATGACATAGGAACTCTTTGAGATTTCTACGTGTATAATATTAAAATATTTTACTGAATCAAGATTTTATTAATATTGGTCAATAGTGTTTGTTTAAAAAAAAATATATTAACCTTAGATTGCGTTCCTTCCCAGCCAACCCTTAATTTGTTGTAATAATATTCTTATTGTAATCCATTTATATAGTGTAATTATTTGTTATTGTGGTATTTCGGTGGTTTTCCTTGTTTATGATTGTATTTGTCTAATTTCGATTGATCCTCAGCAATCGTCTCCGCCATGAATCATTGGTCAGTGGTCCTCGTGGTAGCCAGCCTAGCTGTTTTCCACCTTACCCCTGCAGCAAGTGCACCCTTTTCCTTCGTCTACAGGTCACAACCTGTATTCAGAAACAAGAGGGATTTACTAACTCATTGGAAACACGTGAGTATTGATATAATATTACATCTATTTGTTATACTCTGTCTACATCAGTGTATCGTGATGCCCCTGAACACTGTACAGCAACACATAAATGAGACATGATATCTAATCCTTAAAACAATAATCATTAATGAACAGGGAACATTATAAAAATAAATTTAGGCTGTGTTTATGAAGAAAAAATATGATAATGGATTGTCATGTATGTATCTGGTGTTTGGTTCCAATATTAATACACTAGACAATCCCGCACGGCGTTGCCCAGACCCACTGTGTTATAAGATTTATATAAGCCCCTCACTTGCCCCCCCACTCCCCCCACCCCCACTACCTGTGACACACTGTAGTATAAGATTTATCTAAGGCTCCCCCCCCCCCCGTGCTACCTGTGACCACTATAGTATAATATTTATATAAGCGCCCCCCCCCCATGGTGCCAATTTCAAATGGAAACGTTATCTCTGAAACGAAGTCTAAGTCAAATTATATCAATAAATATAGCTATATTACACCTTGTGTAAAACTATCGAGATTTTTATGAGGAATAAATTCAATTTTCAAAATAAAATATAGCCTATGTTACTCGCTGATAATATATCTTTATATTGGTGAAAGAAATTTTAAAATCGGTCCAGTAGTTTTTGAGTTTATCCATTACAAACAAAAAATCAAATCTTTCCTCTTTATAATATTAGTATAGACTAGACCTACTCAGAGCCAAGATTACAGACAAGGTATACACACCAGACCTACAGCCTCCAGGTTAAAATGGCTGCGTTCAGTGGGAAAAATTTAGTCCTTTATCACGGAATTCACTACGTATAGTCTCAAGTGAAAACATTGCTATCAAGCAGGCATTTTTAAATTTAAATATGGTTTCACTAGAGGACAAACAAAAATTACTTTCTAATGTCAATAAACTAGTTTTCACAAAGCTAGATTCAGGTAGCGGCCCCACCTCCTTTGCATAACTGACCCCTTAAATGAACCTACTTAAACTGCAATTGACAAAGAAAACTTAGAATAAAATAGTCCTTTTTGTTGCAAACAATCTTCAAATACCGTCGAATGGATACTTGTCTGAAAAGGTTTGTTCTTTGATAATGGATACGAGGGTGCTTGGGGGGATCGGGGGGGGAGCTGGGTTGCTAGTATCTTAACTATTCTTTTCAGATTACCATCGCTTTACAACGAACAGTGAGAAAGTTAGTTGTTTCACTTGGAAGTACTGTTTTCACATAGAACTGCCAACTAACACTCCCCAGTGGTCAAGAACACAACCTGGTTCAAAGAGCGCCGTGAATCTCGCCTAAGGCTGAGTGCCTGGTGTATACCTATTCTGTGGCCAAGCTCAATATCAGGGTTGGGAGTTTGAATCCCAGTTGAAGAATGTTAAATGCATTGCATGATGAAACGTCTATTATTAGATGTCAGGTACTGGCGGCTTTGATATATAGTGGTTTTGTGATCCTTGTCTTACTACCCGTCCGGGATATCCACATATTTAAACTGACGTTCTATGGACAAGGAAGTTGGAATCCATAGGAAGTGTGTTCATTTGTATTTGCTTGGAAATAGAGAGGTAAACCACTCAGGAAACCTACCCCAGTGTAACTGACGCCTTTATCCAAATGCTCACTGGTGCATTTCTCTTTAGTGTTAAATACATGTTACATTAACAACATACTCATACCTGTGTAGTTTGGGAAAAGAATAGTCTGTCAACACACAGTAAAGTAAGCTTGTAATTTCGTCGAATCAAGACTATGATCACATTGTGTCGTTCCTTGTGTTGACTGGAGTTTGATTTGGGTTGCAGAGGTTTGGTAATGTACACCGTTTGGACAACACCGAGCTCCCACTGTCAAGTAACGATATCGGTAACAGTGGTTCGTTCTCATCTGAAAACCTGGAGCAAGATGTGTTCACAGTGGGGTCACTTCTACCGTCAAGTAACGATATCGATAACAGTGGTTCGTTCTCATCTGAAAACCTGGAGCAAGATGTGTTCACAGTGGGGTCACTTCTACCGTCAAGTAACGATATCGGTAACAGTGGTTCGTTCTCATCTGAAAACCTGGAGCAAGATGTGTTCACAGTGGGGTCACTTCTACCGTCAAGTAACGATATCGATAACAGTGGTTCGTTCTCATCTGAAAACCTGGAGCAAGATGTGTTCACAGTGGGGTCACTTCTACCGTCAAGTAACGATATCGTAACAGTGGTTCGTTCTCATCTGAAAACCTGGAGCAAGATGTGTTCAGAGTGGGGTCACTTCTACCGTCAAGTAACGATATCGTAACAGTGGTTCGTTCTCATCTGAAAACCTGGAGCAAGATTGTTACAGAGTGATTATCAATGATTACAGGCTCCTAAACTGACGATTGTCGTATCAGATGTACCTTGAAGGCAGCACGAAGGTAATCTTGCCTCCTCCATACAACGAACATAGGTTTCAACGTTCTTCTAAGTATGTCACACCTGCAGCATCAAGTAAGTAGACAGGGACACAGGGAGAGGGTGTATGAAGGACCTCAGTGTGGTCAATGCTCCCATAACATCGGCGTCACATCCCACCGGATGAGGAATAGAGAAGCGTCGAGCCACACTAGTCCTGTACATGATATCACCTGGGAGCTACAAGATATATTCCTTCTAATCAAACAACCCTAAGATTTAATTCAGAGATATTTTTTCCATGGTCAGTATTCATACAACCATATATATTATTAATAGTGTATACATACTATTTATAAAAAAAAAACGTGTAACACGTTTGTCGTGTGTGTAGATATAAGAGCCTCAATAAATAAATCACTAAAAGTGTGACATCATAAGACTTTTAATCTCTGAAAATAAAACAATGTGTTAACATATAATCTAGTTCTGTTCTTATGTCGTGATCAGTGGCGGCTAGTAGCTAAAATTAGCGGTGGTGCTGCTCCAAAAAATATTTTAGCCTTTGTTTTAAAATTGTGTAAAAGGAATAAACATGTATGAAAAGAAAATCTATCCAGGAACTTGATAACATCTTAAAATAACTTTTTTACTTAATTTAACTTAAATTCTTACAGTTCAAGCTTGATCTATTCATTTTAAAATGAAATCCATTCTTCTTGTTTTAACTTGCGCAAAGATTTCAATCATTTTCTCCTTGATCTCTGGATGACAATTGAGAAAATGTTTCTCCATTGAAAGTACTGCAAGCATATATAGTCTTTCTGTTAAGTAAAATGACAGAAAAAAAATTAATCAAATAGAATAGCTGGAAGCAGAATCATAATCTAACTTTACACTCATCTACACTTTATCACATTCAAGAATATGGTACACGGTTTTTAAGCACAACATACACTGAGTAAAAAAAATCTTTCCGCCATCACGCCAGAGCCATCACTGCGAGAGAAACAGTGCTCTCTCTACCTGGCAGTCCCGCCTTTCTCTCCAACCCCTCCTATGTGCGCATGCGCACAACAGTCAAACACCACGTCGCTGGCACTGTGAAGCGCACAGTTCCATACAAAGATTTTGTATATTTTTCATAAACTGGGGAATGGCTACTGAAGTACTCCAATTAAGCTTAAGGAATATATATTGTACTACAAAAATAAATAAAGAATTAAAGAAAAGAGGACTCATTATATTAAATGTTATCGATAATATCAAGTGGAAATAGGGGATGCTGCAGTTCCGCAGTGCCTATACATGAGCCACCACTGGTCATGATTATACAATTTATTTCGTTAATTTTATGGTTATTTGTAACATTCATTTTGAATCTTTTTTTTTAATAATCAAGGACAAACCCGCTAACATAATAACCAAAATAGTTTCAAATTAACATAACAGTATACAGTTTGAGAGAGGATTAAAAACCAACTTAGACCCAAAAATAGCATATGTTATTACACTGTATAAGGAACAATAACTCTCCAAAATCCCTTAACCTTGAGTGTAAATCTAGTTTATTATAATTATAATAATGATAATAGGTGTTTATCAATCATTCCACTATCAAGTTTAATTAATGTTAGCTAGATTTAGAATTAAAAAACATACTAAAAGCAGATTTAAAGAATGTTTCATACTTTATAATCTAAGGAACTTGTTAGAGCCTTATTTAATTTAAAAAAATAGTAATATGATAAAAAAATCTTTAATTACAAATTGCTTGGATTCTTATACATTTATACTTATTTACATATGATTCGGTTTGCAATAAAAGATGTTTTTAGAAGATGACTAATTTTCTTTAATATATAGTTCTACAGTTATATAGTCTTTCTCATATAATATATACTACTAATATGGTATAAAAACTGTTTTAGTTGCAATTATACTTAATATACAATATATATATATATATATATGTGTGTGTGCGTGCGTGTGTGTGTGTGTGTGTGTGTGTGTGCGTGCGTGTGCGTGTGTGTGTGCGTGCGTGTGTGTGTGTGCGTGCGTGTGTGTGTGTGCGTGTGCGTGTGTGTGTGTGTGTGTTTAATTTTCAATACATGTACAAAAATTAATAAAGATATAAGTAATTCTTTTTTTTTCATTTATTTTAGGTTCTTAACGTGCACTTTCTAAACCTGTTGATTATATCAGCACACTATTTATAAACTAACATACATCCAAAAAAACACCACACCCAGCCCCCTGGCAGTAAATTCATCATTGTGAAAGGGTAAACCCACATTTTATCAATGTTAATTTTTTCGGTCATGTCAGGAATACAATCTGGTACCCTTGGCTCAACAGACAGACACGATACCGACTGATGGACAATTTTCAGTAAAAATCCGTTATTCACTATATAACTTTTTTTTTCTTTCACTGAATAAGGCTCTAGTACGTTCTTAGCCATAGAGAATTAATTGGTGCTAATTATAGATATGCCTACATGAAGTTTGTTTGTGAATAATCATTATACTTTCTTGGTCGAATTTTTTTTTCCATAAATTTATAGAAAAATTAGTCAACAAAGTATAATTCGTTATGAAAAAGTAATAGTGCCACTAAATACAATTTACGATTTAATTATATAATTATGAGCATTTTATAATCAACTTTTATTTCTACCAAAGGACGACGACAGCGCTTGAGTATGGATAAAATAATTACGTTCCTTAAGTGTTAACAATAGTTTATTTTCGCTTGACAAAAACAAATAACCATTAACGGGTTGGATTTTATCGAGTCGAGTAAAATAGTGAGTGCTTGCTCCGCCATCCATTATTGTGATTACAGTGATTGTAAGATACAACCTTAATAAAGTACGCATTTGAACGCTACATAAATATTGACTAGCCTGATATTTCTAACCGTCACGTCATGTGGCAGACAAAAGTAAAACAATATTATTTTGTACATTTTGTGACGGTATTGATTGACCAAGCTAAACATGAATAAATTGTATTGTTGATTTTCTTCATGCTATTTCCCATTCAACAAACACTGACTAATCTTAGTTCTTAGGAAGAGAAAAATGAATGTTAAGATATTGCATAAGTTCTCACCTTCAGAGAAGATGATAAACCACGAATTGAAACAAAACTTAACTGACCTATATTTTAAACACTGACATATTTATGTTTAGCATACAAACTAATGATATTAGACTAAAAATATGTATGTATTTTTTCCATTGTTGATTTTATTCTTCCTATTATTGTATTTAAATGTTAAAAATATGTATTTATTTTTTCCATTATTGATTTTATGCTTCCTCTTATTTGTATTTAAATGTTTGCATCTGCTCTAATGTATAATTTGATAATCCCTTTTCCAGAAATAGAAATTATAAGGGAATGGCTGAACAGATTTTGACACACTACATCTCATTTTAAAGGTTAGGGGTTCAGGATGTTTGAAAAAGTAGTATTAAAATTAAAACCCAATTTTCCAATAGAATTTTCCATCTTTTTCTTCTATGTGGACAATCATTATTTGTTTACATCACCATGGAAACCATGATTTGTGTGATTATGTATCGGTAAATAAAATAATTATCTCTGGTTAAAAATAATAACAGCTTGAATTTTACTTGAGTGGTTTGGTGCAACTAAAGAGTTGAGAAAGGGGTAATTTTAAAGTTCTCCTCGTGGCGTGAAGGGGAAAAATATACGTTTTGATACAAATTAAACACCGAAAGCAAAAAAATCTATGTAAGTTTGATAAATTTTGACGAGTAAACTTTTAACTAGAAAGTCAAGTGAAGGCTTACTTTATAAAGAAAAAAAAACCAAAAAAGTGTAAACACATTTTAGTGAAATATACTTCAACCATCACTGCAACGATCCACTATTTAACTTTTAATTGTGTATGTAATTTGATTGACTCAAATTAAGTGTATACAACATTAAGGTATACATATTATATTGTATATCACAAAAAATATATGTTATTGTTAATCACTCTTACTACTGATTCTTGCCATAGATCTATATATGTTCCAAATAGTTCTCAGTAATTTATTCATTTCATAGAATGATTAATGTAAAAAAAATCTGGTTTCAAGACAAATTGTGGAAAGATTACATTTGTATCAACGTATTTGAGTTTGTAAACATTAAGTTGAGACAATTCACCGACCCAATATTCAAGGAATGTTAGACCTCATATTATCAACAAACCCTAATGGCAAGAGACAGGGTGTGCACTGTGCACACATTAATTGTAAAGGTGTGCAAAAGTAAAGTGAGACCGTGTGCAGGCGGGGTAAGGCTACTTGTACCGTTGCATTTTTCAAGGACACTTGACTAAAAGAAAGGAAACGGCAATGATATTTTATTGAAAATTTAACTATATTGAAATCTACAAAATATGTATTTGTTTATTTGTTGCTACAGTCTGGATATGTGTATCTAGATTGTGTTTTGAAGAAATATTATACTAATAGTTAAGTGTTCCACTAGGCCCCTTTATATATTTAGGGAGAGGGGCATCAGAGCCCACCCAGCTCTCTTGTGTACACGTCTATGAATGATGCTGGAGGGATATTTTAAACCCAGGTGCCACCCTGACTCAGTGGCGGCTCGTGTATAGGTGCTGCGGAACTGCAGCACCCCCTATTTCCACTTGATATTATCGATAACATTTAATATAATGAGTCCTTTTATCTTTAATTCTTTCTTTATTTTTGTAGTACAATATATATTCCTTAAGCTTAATGTGAGTACTTCAGTAGCTATTCCCCAATTTATGAAAAAGATACAAAAATCTTTGTATGGAACTGTGCTCCTCACAGTGCCAGTGACGTGGTGTTTGACTGTTGTGCGCATGCGCACATAGAAGGGGGTGGGGAGGAAGGCGGGACTGCCAGGTACAGAGAGCACTGTTGCTCTCGTAGTGCCGGCTCTGGCGTGATGGTGAAAGGAAGTTTTTTTTTACTCAGTGTATGTTGTGCTTAAAAACCGTGTACCATATTCTTGAATGTGATAAAGTGTAGAAGAGTGTAGAATTAGATTATTATTCTGCTTCTAGCTATTCTATTTGATTCATGTTTTTTCGGTTCTTTTATTTAACAGAAAGACTAAATGCGCTTGCAGTACTTTCAATGGAGAAAAATTTCCTCAATTGTCATCCAGAGAAAAAGGAGAAAATTATTGAAATTTTTGCGCAAATTAAAACAAAAAGAATGGATTTCATTTTTAAATGAATAGATCAAGCTTGAACTGTAACAATTTAAGTTAAAGTAAGTAAAAAAGTTCGGTTTTTTTTGTTAAGATTGTATCAAGTTCCTGAATAAATTTTCTTTTTATACATGTTTTTTTTTTTCCTTTTACACAATTTTAAAACAAAGGCTAAAAAATTTTCTGGAGAAACACCCCCACTAATTTTAGCTACGAGCCACCACTGACCTGACTTCACAACTTGATCTGCACAAGGACGACCCAGTAGGCCATCATTGGTTCAATAATAGAGCACAGCACGTTCCGATCAAGCGAGAAGAATCCTCCTTCAGTGAAGTAGGCCTTCCTGATGAGGACTTGCTGCAGGAAAATATGGATCTCGATTAGGATAGACTTGTCCACGCTCCTCAGGGGTACCATCACTGTAGCACCACTCCAGTGCGGTGCGCTTCGGAACTAGTGCGATCGCAGCACAACGTCACCATCACGACGTTCTAGAGGATGATCACAATCTCGTAAACTATTGTCACTATTATCGCATGAAATGACTTCAGGAATTTGTCATCGCCTTTTATCCCCGGAAGCGACCACTAAATGAATTCTTGTTTAATAGAGATCACTAACCTATAAGACACACCTGTAGTTTCTGTAGTCTGCATTGACGCTTGATTTACTGAACAAGTTCCGTCTTAACGAGAATAGGTGTAGACTCTTAAACTCCATTGCCCTTTCTTTACTACTTAATATTTTCCTCTTGGAATGTAATTGTTTGTAACAAGCTAGAGACTCCATAATTTGTATTATATTTTAACTGTTAACAATACTCTATTATTCAAATAGATATATTAAATTGCACATAAAACAATAATTCCACAACCTTACAGCAAAAAATCACAAAACACACAACCTACCCATACACACAAAATCTTAGCGTGATCATTAACAAATTAATATTTTTCTACACAGAGTACTAATAAAATATTAGTGTTTATTTAGTTAATGTTTTTGAGCTAGCTATTAGGAACACGAGACTCAGACTACTGTAACTTTACGACTGTGCTGGAGGCTTACTACCCGTTCGAGTTATACGCACTTACGCTAATGTGTAATGGTAGGGTGATTGTGAGATGAAATGAAGGACCTACAGTTTAACGTGGAATCCGAACCATGGTGGAGGCCTGGCATTCCACACACTCACAAGATGTATTGTCAGAGGTGAAGGAAGGGTTTGGTAATCAGATAAATCTGTGCCGGGACCGAGGATCCCAGACCTCAGCACAGAAGTCCGACACTTTACCCCTAGACCACCCAATTTAATAGCAATGCGATGGCATGAAGATTTGCAACACCTAATAAAATGTCGAAAATTTTAACCGGGAGTTGAAATTTTAATACAAAGTGTTGACCCTTGTGGACCCAACATTGATCTTTTTTATCGGTCCAAACATACAAATGAGGACATTAATTCTTTAAAAACAAAATTATAAAATTTAAAACCGGGACTAAAAATAAAAGTTTTATATAAGTATAGTGCAATTTATGCTTGGGTTTGCTAGTGTATATTATTTAGTTTCACATATATTACGAGTTTTGTGTAAATATCTCCATTTGTAAACAATAGAGCGAGAAATTGCGTGCGGAGTTCCGTACCATATATTTTTATTTATCGACAATGACTTTTGGTTTGGTAAAAATTGTTTCAATTGTTTAAATTTGTGTTATTTTATCTGCGAATTTAAGATATATTTGGAAATTTTAAACTCACAATTTGTTTAAGTAATTTGTATTTTTTTTTTGTATGTGTGTTATTTACAATATGAATTATGTTCTGCTATAAATTTACCTTGAAAAAGTAATTGGTGCCCACCGCATTACCGTTAGTTTTGAATGTGCTCTAAGGTACAAAAAGGTTGGGGACCTCTACTCTAGACGAAACTTAAATTATTTCAGAAACTAAGCTATTTTGGGTGCTCCTCGCCTGAAAATTCTTCACAATGACATGCATCTAGAAACTATTTGGAGTTTTCCTCCCTTTGACATTTTAGAAATTTGTATGATCTTGGAAACTATTTAGAGCTTTCCTCCCCTGAATTTTTCTGCCAGTTAGATGCATCTAGTCTAGTAGTTATTGGAAGCGGTATTATCCGGCAAATTTTCGACAATAGAATGCCTTTAGAAGTCATTTGAAGTTTTACTTAAGGCCATCTTTCAGTTTCATATTCGATAATATCAGAGGATTTGAAATATATCTAGGGGGGAATTTATTCCAGGTAGGGTTAAATTATTTCCAGGGGGAAGAGCTTCCACAGTTCCGCCACACCTGCTGTCCACACATACTCTAAATTTGGTATTCGGGGATGAACTGCCTTCAGGCGATTATTAGGTTTTCTTATATATCATTTTAGAAAACATTCTAAAAGTTGGTAAGTAAGGAGTAATAAAATTGTAGTTAAGACTTGTCGGCCATAAATTAATCGACGTAACACGCCAATGCCAGCCAAAGAGGAAGGGAACCCAATACATGTTAAGACTTCGTACCATCGTCTAAATTAAATTTTAATAATTTATCTTATACCACTTTCTTATATTTTATAATTCCATTACTTAATACTTTCAAATGTTTACACATGACTAATTTATTCTATGTCGGTTTTGATTTTTATCCAATATTTTTTTCGTTAATTTATTACTTTAAATATTGTATATATGGTTATATAAATGTTTTTATGATGAAGGTTATTACTTGACCTGATGGTATTTTTCAATGACAATTTTAAAATTATACATATTGTCATATACTTTTAAGCTTATAAAAGCGTAGATGGTATGTTTCTCTATCACTATTATATTATAATTCACATTTTATCAAATGTCTCTCTTTTAACTTGCTCTATTATTCAACCTACCACAAGTGTAATTTTAACTTTAAAGGGCATCGAAATCTTAACTACAATTTATTATATGTGGTAGTCTACCGTCTCTATGCGGAAATATGTTCGTAACTTGCTATGCATGAAAAATATTCGAACATTTAATAAACGTGGACGAATAACGCACGTGTGGACCAGGCTTAAGAGGTGTCTGCGCGTAAAAAGATAAAAAGAAATTTGTATAATTTATCTGTGTTGTATGTTCTTTCAAAAATTTGAAATTTCAATTTGTTTTTATAGAAATTCTATAACTTTCACAGGTTGGTCAACTGACACCTTTGACACTTCCCCTCCCCATTTTTTTTATCCGCGCCTTTCTGAAGGTGATTGATTATTTTAAGTAAGGCAATCTGGATTGGTCACATTGTGAGAAGAAATAGACTATTGGTTGAGGTCACAGAAGTCAAAGGACAAGCTGTAGAGCTCGATTTTGACAAGGCAATAGGTCTGTTGAAATATAGAACACCTAATATTATTAAGTGACAGCTACTGACGTATGAATACGTGAAATTAAATATAGTAACTTTTCTAGCCGTCATTTACACCTTTCCTATGAAAATTGTTCTGCAACTAGAACTTAACCTTCTTTTATGAAACTAACAAGTTCCTAAATTATAGCTCATGCGTGGAGATAATAGTAAAATTTATTGAGCCCCGGGATCAGAAAAACGTATTAACATGCAATTGATATAATGGTAGATACAGTACTTAAAGCAAATACAAAAGGGTTGACGATAATCTGTGTAACTTTCGTACTTAACATATTACCAAATATTTAATTATATTTGAATAAGATTGGAAAAGTCCATTTATTATTTTATGTAATAATATATAACTATTAACTATGTTATCTTATTGTGTAAAGATAATTGAATAATTTACCGTCGCTTATTGTAGTATTAGAGTTGTGTTTATTTTAAGTTGTTCAAGCATTGAATTTTTATTTGTTACGATGATAAGTTGATACTTTTTTTTATCTATATATGCTAATTTTAAATGACTAATTGTATATTAAATATGCACTATTGTGTATAGCAAACCCCAAGTTGTGCCTAAAATATGTCAATATACGAGTATTGCTTTTGATCAGGAAAAATCTACTCAATAAATAAACGTAGCATATTTGAATAATTATGTTTTCTCCCCAGCTTGATGTAAATTTTTATCAAAATATCTGAGAAAATCAATATTTTCTTTTGTTTTTTGGCCTATAACTCGATAACCATTGCAGATAGACATTAATGATAACTACTAACAATATATATTTTCTGACTCTCTACCCATTTGTATGAAACAATTTTAGATATATCCATCCAACCGTTCATGAGATATTGGTGAAATAATACAAAACACTGCCTCCATTTTCCATTATGGTGGTCTTAGCACACCATTCCCGGATGTTATAGACTACTAGCAATATCCATATGCAAAATCTACCATTTAGGGTAATTATTTCAAGGTTGGGGTTTTTATTCTCCTAATATGACTGGAGTATAATACAAACTATATTAGATTAGTCTAATGATCCTTCACTGAGTTGGAATATACACGGTTTTGGGATATTTTTTCTTATAGTATATTATGATGCATTGGACACTAATACAAAACTCAGTGTAATGATTGTGCTACAGTTTCAATTACACATTGTATTGAGAAATTACTAGCAGTATGACGTTTCATTTTATAGGCCAAGCGTCAGGGAGTAAAATAAGCTCAAATTCGGAAATAATTCTTGGAAATTTGGATAGAGTTTTAATCGCTTTATATTAGATCTGTACTGAAGATACTAAGTTTTCCCCTCCAAAGAGGTCTGCGTTCGGCGTTTGAAGTCATCTTTGCGGCTAAATGAGGGTTTTCGTGATTATCTCGCTAAACGTTAGTTTTACGGTAAATATTGTTATTACATATATTATTCTGAATAAAAGTCTGTATAAAAAAAGTCTCAAAACAGTTTTGGTAAAATGAAGTATTTTCAAGCTATAGCTATGAGTAGCCTAAACTTATCAGACAACTGCACTGCATCTTATATTTCAATTTTTACGTCAAATACTGCATAATTTTAACAAATAAAGTGTTAACAGTGCATTTGTTGATAAATATTAATGTAAAAATGTAAAAATAGTTATAATATATATTATTCAGGATAAAATTATCTATAAAACACGTCTTAACACATTTTTACTAAATTAATTATTTTCTAGTTATATCCGCAAGAGCCCTACTATTTTTACACAACTACACGCAATAAAGGGGTTCCCACTCTATCTTTCAATTTTAACGTTAAATAATCCGTAACTACAATAATGTTTATATAATAGATTTATCTATTTATCTAAGTCTAAACGCTTACAGTAAATATAGAGAGTTCTTCACTTTCGTATCCCTTACGCGGGCTCCGGTTGACGCTACACGTATTAGTTACTAGAAATACAATAATTAACTTTAAATGCTTTTTTTTTATGCGTAAGTAAAACTAAACGAACATTCACATTAATTTAACGTACACTGTGATTTATGTGTTGGCCTTTAACGCAGGTGTATTGAATGACTCGTTTGTTTTTGTTACGAATTATTTTTATCTTCTTGCCAACTCAGAGGCGGAGGAAAAAATTGCGCGAAATATTGTTCGTTTGTGTCACAACCTGAATGTTCTAGTAGCTTCAAATATTCTAAAGAACTTAAGGACAACATTTTGTTCCCATGCGTATTTAGTGGCTGTGAGACAACTTCCTCGTTTTTCAGACAAGGCAAAATGAAGGTTGTCAAACATTTAAACAAGAACGAGAAATCGCAGGAAGTTGTGCAAATTTTCAAAGGTCAGGACGTTCATCCGGACGATGTATACATGGAAGGACAACAATTCATTGTAACCCTTTACGAAGTGAAGAACAAGAAAGATATTTTGGATAAACTAAGGTTTAAATTGTTCGCGAAATCGTTGTTGAAAACAGTTTCAACCTCGTATCCTTATCTCCCACTCAGGCATCTGCATGCCAGTATTCCTTAAGAACAAACAAACAAATTCAAAAAATGGTATGGGGACAGTAAGAATCCCTTAGTTTGTGGTTGAAAAAACTGAAAGCACGGCTTACTTCCTTTAACCACCACCAATGATCCAGCTCCACAAGCACTCCTTAAAACTGAAAGCACGGCTTACTTCCTTTAACCACCACCAATGATCCAGCTCCACAAGCATTCCTTAAAACTGAAAGCACAGCTTACTTCCTTTAACCACCACCAATGATCCAGCTCCACAAGCACTCCTTAAAACTGAAAGCACGTCTTACTTCCTTTAACCACCACCAATGATCCAGATCCACAAGCACTCCTTAAAACTGAGAGCACGTCTTACTTCCTTTAAGCACCACCAATGATCCAGATCCACAAGCACTCCTTAAAACTGAAAGCACGTCTTACTTCCTTTAACCACCACCAATGATCCAGATCCACAAGCATTCCTTAAAACTGAAAGCACGTCTTACTTCCTTTAACCACCACCAATGATCCAGATCCACAAGCACTCCTTAAAACTGAAAGCACAGCTTACTTCCTTTAACCACCACCAATGATCCAGATCCACAAGCACTCCTTAAAACTGAGAGCACGTCTTACTTCCTTTAAGCACCACCAATGATCCAGATCCACAAGCACTCCTTAAAACTGAAAGCACGTCTTACTTCCTTTAACCACCACCAATGATCCAGCTCCACAAGCATTCCTTAAAACAGAAAGCACAGCTTAATTCCTTTAACCACCACCAATGATCCAGCTCCACAAGCATTCCTTAAAACTGAAAGCACGGCTTACTTCCTTTAACCACCACCAATGATCCAGATCCACAAGCACTCCTTAAAACTGAGAGCACGTCTTACTTCCTTTAAGCACCACCAATGATCCAGCTCCACAAGCACTCCTTAAAACTGAAAGCACGTATTACTTCCTTTAACCACCACCAATGATCCAGCTCCACAGCACTCCTTAAAACTGAAAGCACGTCTTACTTCCTTTAACCACCACCAATGATCCAGATCCACAAGCACTCCTTAAAACTGAAAGCACGGCTTACTTCCTTTAACCACCACCAATGATCCAGCTCCACAAGCACTCCTTAAAACTGAAAGCACGTCTTACTTCCTTTAACCACCACTAATGATCCAGCTCCACAAGCATTCCTTAAAACAGAAAGCACAGCTTAATTCCTTTAACCACCACCAATGATCCAGCTCCACAAGCATTCCTTAAAACTGAAAGCACGTCTTACTTCCTTTAACCACCACCAATGATCCAGCTCCACAAGCACTCCTTAAAACTGAAAGCACGGCTTACTTCCTTTAACCACCACCAATGATCCAGCTCCACAAGCATTCCTTAAAACTGAAAGCACGGCTTACTTCCTTTAACCACCACCAATGATCCAGCTCCACAAGCACTCCTTAAAACTGAAAGCACGGCTTAATTCCTTTAACCACCACCAATGATCCAGCTCCACAAGCACTCCTTAAAACTGAAAGCACGTCTTACTTCCTTTAACCACCACCAATGATCCAGCTCTACAAGCACTCCTTAAAACTGAGAGCACGTCTTACTTCCTTCAACCACCACCAATGATCCAGCTCCACAAGCACTCCTTAAAACTGAAAGCACAGCTTACTTCCTTTATCCACCACCAATGATCCAGCTCTACAAGCACTCCTTAAAACTGAGAGTACGTCTTACTTCCTTTAACCACCACCAATGATCCAGATCCACAAGCACTCCTTAAAACTGAAAGCACAGCTTACTTCCTTTAACCACCACCAATGATCCAGCTCCACAAGCATTCCTTAAAACTCAAAGCACAGCTTACTTCCTTTAACCACCACCAATAATCCAGCTCTACAAGCACTCCTTAAAACTGAAAGCACGTCTTACTTCCTTTAACCACCACCAATTATCCAGCTCCACAAGCACTCCTTAAAACTGAAATCACAGCTTACTTCCTTTAACCACCACCAATGATCCAGCTCCACAAGCATTCCTTAAAACTGAAAGCACGGCTTACTTCCTTTAACCACCACCAATGATCCAGATCCACAAGCACTCCTTAAAACTGAAAGCACAGCTTACTTCCTTTAACCACCACCAATGATCCAGCTCCACAAGCATTCCTTAAAACTGAAAGCACAGCTTACTTCCTTTAACCACCACCAATGATCGAGCTCCACAAGCACTCCTTAAAACTGAAAGCACGGCTTACTTCAACCACCACCAATGATCCAGCTCCACAAGCACTCCTTAAAACTGAAAGCACAGCTTACTTCCTTTAACCACCACAAATGATCCAGCTCCACAAGCACTCCTTAAAACTGAGAGCACGTCTTACTTCCTTTAACCATCACCAATGATCCAGCTCCACAAGCACTCCTTAAAACTCAAAGCATGGCTTACTTCCTTTAACCACCACCAATGATCCAGCTCTACAAGCACTCCTTAAAACTGAGAACACGTCTTACTTCCTTTAACCACCACCAATGATCCAGATCCACAAGCACTCCTTAAAACTGAAAGCACGGCTTACTTCCTTTAAGCACCACCAATGATCCAGATCCACAAGCACTCCTTAAAACTGAAAGCACGTCTTACTTCCTTTAAGCACCACCAATGATCCAGCTCCACAAGCACTCCTTAAAACTGAAAGCACGTCTTACTTCCTTTAACCACCACCAATGATCCAGCTCTACAAGCACTCCTTAAAACTGAGAGCACGTCTTACTGACTTTAACCACCACCAATGATCCAGCTCTACAAGCACTCCTTAAAACCATATATTGTAAATGTATTAAAGGATGCAGAGCAGCTTGCAGATGTAAAGTTGATCTCCAATGCTTCACTATTTGTTTTCATTGCCAGGGGCAATCATGTACACATATTGCACATGAAGAGGACCTGGTAAATCACGATGAAGAAATTGATGTACAATTCAATCATTTGATTTCTGAAGAAACTGAGGAGGTGGATAACGAAGAGATTCATCATCCCTCAACATCCAAGAGAATAAAATTGAATTAAAGGCATTGTAGTCGATTAGGCCTACAGGGGAAAACACATAAAAAGGAGCACCATATACTACACCGCAAAGTAGTGTCGATACGAGTATGAATACATGAATATGTCAAATATATTTCTTGCGAGTGTAAAAACATGAATATTTTTAATACAGCCACTGATTATTTCCCTTCAGTGAGCTATGAGCAGAATAAGGGAAACAATAAAATAAATATATAACTGTAAATGTTTTAACTTACGTTGTAAAAATAAATAAGAGTAATAAAAAACATGTTTTAGTAAATATTATTTATTTATAGTTATCAGCTAATTGAGTGTAGAAAGTAGAAATTAGTCACGTAGGGGTCATTAAGATGTTGTTTACTTGTCAACGGTTTTATACAAGGCAGATGAGACTCTACTACTGTCAATTTTAATACGGATTATCAATATAATTAAAATATAACAATAATGGTATAGTACATCATGGGGCTATGCTTATGTAGACCCAAATAAATTCACTACGATTTATTTACTATTTAATAGTCATAAATTTGTACCCCTTTCTTCAACAACAAAATTTATATGTACATATATAGGCCCGTATATATTGGTGGATCGTTGACGTGTTTGTTACAGATTATTGCAATAAAATGTATTTTAAACTTTTTATTGGGAACAATTCTATGTAATAAGCCATCACTCAACTTTCTAGTTAAAAGTGTAATCGTCAAAGGCTATCAACTTTACACAGATTTTTGGCTTTCAGTGTTTAATTTAAATAAAGACGTATGTTTTTCCCCTTTGACACCACGATGAAAACTTTGAAATGACTCCTCCCCAAGCTATCTATCTAATTGGTACACCAAACCACTTAAATAAGAATTGAGTTTCTTTTTTAAAAGACGTGAAACCGCACGGCCTTAATTGGAAGGCGTGTTTGAGTTTATTGTATGTTATGAGTTGCACGTGACAAAACGAACGTTGAGAGGTTGCTATGATTATTCTATAAACAAATAAATTAAAGGAGCTGACCACAAAAGTGCTGTCAGAATTCCTTAGCGGAAAACTAGACCGTAGGCCCTGTTAAAATAAGAGGAATCAAAGAAATGGCCTATTGAGTGATGTCATATAAGTCAGAGTAAAAGCGTAAAGACTCACTTTTGACAAGGTGACAGATCTGTCGCGAGACAAAACCACAGCTGCAAATATACATTATAAATGACCGATACTGACGTCTGAATATATGAAAGTAGATTTATTAACTTTTCTAACTGTCAGATAAGGCGTTTCGTATTAAAATTGGACTGTAGCTATTATTCTATGAAAATATACCAAGTTCCTAAATTGGAGCTCAGGGCATTTAGGGGCTAGTAACAAAAAAAACTTTATCGAACCCGGTATCTGGGAAACTTTTATTATACTTACTAATATGTTGAATATTAGATTATAATAACAACATTAGGTAGATCATCAACAAGCATATGAGATAATGATAGATACATAATGCAAACACAAAAGAGTTGGCAATAATTTGTGTGGCTGCGGTCATCATAACATATTATTAGATATTTAATTATATTTGTAAGAAATTGGATTTGTTTTTTACTATCTGTTTAATTATGTATAGTTATTAATCGTATTGTCATATTGTGTAATGATGATTGAATAATTTACTGTCACTAATAGTAAGGCAGCTTTACTTGCGATTTGTGTTTCCTATAAGTAGTTCAAACATTGCTTTGTATTATTATTTGTTACAAACTAAAATGACACGGTGATTTTTGGATATGTGTTTGCTAATTAAAATTACCAACGGAATATTAAATACTCATTCTAATGTATAATTTCCTTCAATTGATATAATATAAAAGTATAAAGTTTTTCTATGTATTGGAAAAAAGAACTAACTTTAATTCCTTACTTAAATCAACAGTTGTAAATGTCTACGGAATGTAAAAGACACAACAGTAAGTGCTGCTCTATTTGATAATAATATAAAAGTTCAACATATCAAAAAAGTGAACAACAAAATGGCTATTATTAAACATCCAAATTTAATGTGTGTTTTTTTACATTTGGTTTGTTTATTATGTTGAAATACCTTTAAAGGAACAGCTGGTTTTCAATATCTCATTCATTATTTTTATGTCATATTACTTTAAATAATACTAGACAAATGTCGATAAGGCAGCAAAAATGATTATTTTTTGGAAGACTGTTTTTCTATTATTACTAGCTCATACTCTTGTGGTATGTGAAATAAAACTATACGATAATAACATTTATAAAAAACTGTGTACCAATATTTTCAATGAGCAATTTGTGAAAAACACCAAACTTTTGATAATTACGTTTGATCAACAATCCAAATATGATGATACTTGTATTCTTCAATATACAAACAATAATGGAATTCCCTTTATCACATCATATTTTAATTTAACAGCTCAGAAAATTAAACTACCTTCTGAAACTCATAACCTTAGGAAGAGTGGAACATATGTCGTTCATCTAGATGAATACAGTGAGAAAATATTTGATGTCTACTTGAAACATTTGACAAAACTTTCGTTTTGGACAACGAGATCCAAGATTATAATTATTGTTTCAAGGCCATTAAAGGGGAGTATTATGCTCATTTTGAAAGAAATGTTTGACAAATTATGGAAAATCAATGTTATAAACACGAGAGTTATATTACTAAAGGATTTAGACAATTACCAATATTCAGATCTAGGAGATTTTCATATTTCCAGAATTGGAGATGACTTTCCTCATGTATTTGGCTACAACCCATTTAAGGAGAATGGTTTGAGGATTATAGACTTGTCCACGCCATGGAGATTGGGCAAGGATGATATGAATGCTTTAAAGCCACTGTTAAACTTATATGGATATCTTATCAAAATCACTACCTATGAGGATTACCCTAATGCTTTCGTTAACATCCCATCCAACACTTTCCACGGACCTGATGTAACTATGATGAACACAATTCTTCAACATATAAACTCAACACAAAAATGGTTTTATCCTAAGGACATGTATAGTTATGGTTACATACACCCAAATGGAACCAAATTTGGAGCAGTTGGAGATATAGTATATGGAAGAGCCGATCTTACTGGAAACATTCGTTTCTTGATGTCGGAAGGCCAAATCGTTATGGAATACACATATCCTCGTGAAATGAGTTCCACTGGATTTATGGTACCAAAGGCTAAAATAATGCCACAATACAAGAATATATTCTTACCTTTTTCTCATGCAACTTGGTTCGTTCTTATCTTCACAATCGTGTTTGCTGTATTGTGTTGGTCTGTTGTGAAGATACCTAAAGTGAAACGCTACAACAAATATTACTTTCTTAAGCTTGTTGGTAGATCACTATTGGATATTTTTCAAGGATTCCTTTCTTCAAATAATGGCACTGTCAACACAATTCATCTAGGTCGTCTTTTTTTCTTGATGTGGACAATGTTTAGCTTATTGATAACGAGTACTTTTCAAGGTTCTCTCACAAGTGTCCTGACAATACCAAAATATCTTAAGGACATTGACACATTAAATCAACTGGCAGACTCAGACTTGATTATAAAAGTTCATCCAAGTACTTTGAGAAACTTAAACCCAAAAAGTGAAATTGAAATTTTAAGAAAATTATCAAAGAACGTTAAACCTATAATTGATTTTCTAAATGTAGCAAATGATATAGCATTTAATAGGGATTCGCAGCTTTATTTACAAAAGCAAATATAAAATACAATGTCCTCAGATTAAAGTACTTTAAAGACGGGTACCCTCTAATGCATATGGCGAAAGAAAGCATATTATCAGACCTTGTTGCATATGGTGTACCTAAAAATTCTGTATTTTTACCAATTATCGATCATTTTATCGGTAAAGTTTATGAATCAGGAATGTTGGAGAAATGGAAAAGTGATTTGATGCATGGCCATATATTATCAAGATTAATATCGCCCCCAAGATCAATCAACACAGAAACAAAAACTAAAGTTCTTTCCATGTATCATTTACAAGCAGCCTTTTATATTTTAATCATCAACCTTATTTTAAGCTGATTTATTTTTTATGGAAAATTTTTTTGATATGTATTCCAGAGATAAAATATTGAGGATGTCATAAACTTTAATAGATTTATCTATTATGCTTATTCATATATATTATTTACTAAACACTAGCTTTATTTATGAGAGTTAGCTTTTATAGTTTTAAACCTGTTTAAAGCATATTATTTTAAAATAAATTACAAATCTAACTTGGTGTAATTCTTTAAAAAGTATGATTAATTAATTACTACAGTTAAGAAACACGTTGACAAAAATGCATTGAATATTAAAATTATTTACAATCAAATCTTGCAGATTTATTTGAACAATCTAAACAAGATTTAAATTAGTTTTAGAAAAACTTTATTAGATCACCTTTTAGTGAGTTCGTAAACGCAGAGTTTGGCTTTATGCAGGTTAGTTTTACGTTAGTTCTTGAAAACAAAGTTTTTGCACACACAGAGAAAATATAATTTTCCCCTTACATTTTTTACCTCGCCTTGAGATTGATTTAATGAATTTAAGAAAATCTACTATAAAATGTTCTAGTAAAGTGAACACAACTTTTATGTAAAGGTTGTTGTTTTTTTGCACGACTTATTACCCTTTCAACGTATTCCCTTTTAATTATATTAATAGGGCAGGGATGATGAATAAGTTAGAGCTTAAATAATATATATTCACATTTTTGTGGATGAATATTGTGATATCATTTTTAAAATATCACCCTCAATGCACACGGCTGGGATCATAGCCCGGACTCTTCATCAGTAGAAAAACAAGCCAAATAAGATTAACGCGTAGGTCCACGTGACCACTGATATAGGCTACATCTAATTTTATAATTTATAAAAAAGTTTATTTGAGTGTCAGTTTACGTGTATGTATAATTTCTAATCTGTGAACCATATGCTCGGCTTTATTTTGGCACCATTCTCTCTTCGTGTTCATTCTACACTTTATTCTCTCATTATCCCTCGTAAAATCATGAATTCTCACAAAATATTCATGCCCTAAATATAATAGATCAATAAAATTATTATTTGAAACGTGGTTACTCCGAGCAAGGCTTTTATTTTCTTCGAACAAACAGAAAATAATATTCACTTTATTTCTTCTAACAAGTTTTTAATTAAAATTATAGAATCAAATTCAAATTTTAAAATTTCGTATTTGAGGTATTCGTTCACAAGTGCTAGTAATTTTAAAATTTCCGACCTTCACGTGTGATATATCTCGCATAATGCTCATGACTAACAAACACTTCATTTTAATAATATAAATAGGATTGTCAATATATTGTACATAAATAATGTAGATAATGATATTTAAATAATACAATTCCTCTTCTTAGAAACATAATATTCTTATTTTATTGACAGAATCTACATAAAATACTCCATATTGTTATAAAAAGGTGAAAGGGTATCAAATATTAATATAAATAAATATGAAACTATAATCATAGATTATATCCTTGAAATAAGCTGTGAATGACATGTATATGGTATTTATCACAACTAGTAGTAAAGTAATATCACTGTGCACAATAGAGTAGTGTAAATCAAGTATATAATACATAGGAATTAATAAAATTCTGTCTGTAATAAACAATGGCTCTCACAATAGTTCATAAATATGTTTTAAAAGAATTTATTACAATAAAATATAGAATACGGTATTTTCCTTGTTTATTTGAATTTTTATTACAGTAAAATATATAACCTTTCTTATAGATATAAGCTATTTTAATGACAAGTTAATCTTATACACAACGTAAATGTTTAAAGCAGTACTTGCCAAACTTTCACTAATAGCTTACCCCCTCACCCCCCTCCCGGAATCATGGCATAACTAATTAACACCTTCCACCCTTTCATTAAAAAAAACTACTTTCTGATCCAAATTATAAGCAACACTGTGTGGGAGGGAAATAAGGTTTACAAAAGTCCATGTCAACAAGCCAAAATTCGCATTAATTTTTTTTATTAGATTATACTTACTATTATCTAAAAATATGCTATTATTAATAATAAAAAATCTCGCCGAAAAGTTACGTAGAACAGTTTGTAAAACACCGTTCTAGTGCATATTTAAATTTAGCCCAACATCTAAAAATAGCTAGTAACATTAAGATAGATTCGATTTCGGTGATCTTGGAATAAAGTACTCGCCCGAAGTTTATGGGCTCAAACCCGACCGAGGTCTGAGGATTTTTTATTGAGTTATAAAAAAAAATGCAGCACAAGGTCCTTTGGAGGCGCAATAAAGACTTTGGTTCCATGTTGATTGTTGGAAGTCAAGGACACATTTCCGTAATACATGGGCTTTTTGCCAGATGGTGCGGACAGCACTAACCAACTGAAGGGCTGAATGCATTCCCAGCTCCGGATGGATGAGAAGCTCATCAAACCAATCTTCGAGTTGAACTCTCATCAAAGAAGAACAACTTTTCTTTTTTTCTAAGAATGTTCTTTTGAGATTAAGAAACCTATATTGGATTTGAATAATGGTCAATAATATTTACATACATACATACATACATACATACATACATACATACATACATACATACTTACATGCATCCATACATACATACATACATACATACATACATGCATCCATACATACATAAATACATACATACATACATGCATACATACATACATACATACATACATACATACATTCATACATACATACATACATCCATACATACATACATACACACACACATACATACATACATACATACGTACATACATACATACATACATACGTACATACATACATACATACATGCATCCATACATACATACATACATACATTCATACATACATACATACATCCATACATACATACATACACACATACATACATACATACATACATACATACATACATACATACATACATACATACATACTTACATACATCCATCCATACATACATACATACATACATTCATACATTCATACATTCATACATTCATACATACATACATACATACATACATGCATCCATACATACATACATACATACATTCATACTTACATGCATCCATACATACATACATACATACATACATATATACATCCATACATACATCCATCCATACATACATACATACATACATACATACTTACTTGCATACATACATACATACATACATACATTCATACATACATACATACATACATACATACAAACATACATGCATCCATACATACATACATACATACATACATACATACATACATACATACATTCATACATACATACTTACATACATATATACATTCATACATACATACTTACATACATACATACATACATACACATAAATACATACATATATACATACATACATACACACACATACATACATACATACATACATACATACATACATACATACATACATACATACATATGTACATACATACACACATACATACATACACACATACATACATACACACATACATACATCTCTTGTACCGTCTTTCACCCTCATCTATTTAAAACAAATGGAGCGTGCAGGAGAGCAGAAGAGATACAAGAAAATAATGTTGACAAGTTTATTAGTTATATCAAAAATAACAAACATAGTACAATGTCAAAGTATAGCTAAATAGCTGAAAATATTCATAATAGGAATTTACTCTATTAAAGATATGACCCAGAGATTACAAAATTAAATTTAGAGTTAAAGTTCAGTTCAGGGTCCACTCAAGAGATCCGACCCGTGGATACCTGGTTACAAGTTCATTGGTGAGGTTCGCCTATAATGTCAATATTTCGAGATACTAATTTGTAGAGTCCTCGTACTAACCCTAGCAGCCTAAGCACATACATGCTATACATTTACCTCTCCACTCATTATCAATATGGAGTTAAGCCCTAACTGGCTATAGGTAACAATTCAGCATGATAGCCCAAAATAAAGTTAACTCTATTAGACCGCAAGGCCGTCACTTTCATTACCTTACGTAACTGAGCTTAACTACATATAAACATGATTAAATTTCATGAGCTGAAGCTTTAGTTACATTTTATCAAACCCTAAACTAGTAAACCTTATATCACTATACGTTACTAAGTTCAAATACCTATACATACAACTATGGTTAAACCTCATATGTTGTTATTTTAATACCCTTAACATCTGCTTGCCAGTATATCCTAGACTTATAACTCAAGTCTAACCTACTATACAATTTTAGGACCAATTCTATTAATGTTTCGGCTAGAAGAATCCTATGAGGCACATCAACAATACATGGTGTCTGAGAGACGACAATCCTACTCATTTAATATTTACATAAAGAACCTGATAATTTAAATTTAAATACAGAGCCATGCTCTCAGCCTAAAAATCAGAGATACAACCAAATTCCAAGTTAACGTCAGCTACGCCATAATGGCTGTCCCCATTATTTAACTCCAATGATTGCTCCCAATAACCATTTCAGTCTAACCTGCGCTAACATAACGCCACCAAAACGTGTTTACGCCTAACACATAAAGCATAATAAAGTACCAAAGTTTAGTTTCATATAAAGATTATTTTACACCCGGTTGAATGCACCCCAAGTATGACCGATTAAGGTAAGAGTGAAGATAGCACTTAAGGTGCACCAAAAGGATCTAAGTAAATTTTGACAAGCCGTGGATACGCCACTTAAATCCCATTAGTCATGAACTAAGTTAAATCTCTCGAAGTTAAGCATAAACGGTAAATTTAGAAAACAGTTCCCCCCATAATAATGCCAAAAAAGAATTTCAAAGAATAAGTAATCCCAGAAGATACGTCGGAGAACACCCTCACCTTAATGAGCCTGTGGTATAGTTAGTAGAGATTAGAAGCATACAGTCCTTTTTATACGATTTGTGAGCGTCGATTCTGACCTCAGAGAGGTGGAAATGAGGGAAGGAATAAATGAACGAAAGGAAACGAGCAGCGCTCAGGTGGGAGAAAATGGCAGCTCTGGGGTTTTAAAGATAGCGCTGATAGCATTTAATTTTAGGAGAACCGGAAACAGCTCAAGTCAAGTTCGACGATTTCTTCTCGGTGGGCGGGGCCTTAATCACAGTCAAAGTGAAGGCAGCGGCCCCCCTCTCAGTGTCCGTTGGGTTTTCTCGAGTGCGTGCGTGTCCAAGGCGAGCGGAAAGTGGGCCCGTTCAACAGGCAGGTGGTGAGTTTAGCCCCATATTACTTGGCGTTGAATTGGTTGAACTCGTACTCGTTTGTAAGATCGTTACAACATATATACATACATACATACATACATACATACTTACATGCATCCATCCATCCATACATACATACATCCATACATACATACATACATACATACATACATACATACATACATACATCCATACATACATACATCCATACATACATACATACATACATACATACATACATACACACATACATACATACACACATACATACATATATACATACATACATACATACTTACATGCATCCATCCATCCATACATACATACAGCCATACATACATACATACATACATACATATATACATACATACACACATACATACATACACACATACATACATATATACATACATACATACATCCATACATATATACATACATACATACATACATACATACATACATACTTACATGCATCCATCCATCCATACATACATACATACATACATACATACATACATACATACAAACATATCTACATACATACAACGTGTTTGCCCACTGAGTTAGATGTCCTGGGGTTCGATTCTTGTGCTATGTGTCATTTATGAAATATGTCTTTACCCTTTCACAT
Source organism: Timema cristinae (assembly GCA_039000515.1). Classification (NCBI taxonomy): domain Eukaryota; kingdom Metazoa; phylum Arthropoda; class Insecta; order Phasmatodea; family Timematidae; genus Timema; species Timema cristinae. The sequence continues at coordinate 32,978,219 of JBCFYV010000100.1, forward strand.
TGATAAATTAACATCCCGGCACAGGATGTTGTGCCTGTCTTAGTCTTAAGTTATATTATAAGGTGAATGAAGCTACTGTGGCAAGCAAGCTGGTAGTGGAAGATATATGGCGTGAATAAAAATAAATAGTGACCCAGGCCACAGGATGGAAACAGTATTGGATGTAATGTAAAGTATCTTGAAACAAAATTATTGACGTAATTTGTAATTAGGCTATTACGTTAACCCGACGCACCAGTTATATCCATGCGAGATTTCAACAGAACAGTTAGTACAGTAGTTTGGACGTGATTGAGCAACAAACAAACAAAATGTAGATATTTCAATATTTGTTTTAATTAATAGGGTAAAGCTTAAGTAAAAAAAGATGTCTATATATTCTAGTTTCCTTAAATAATAATAATAATAATAATAATACAAAGTTTAATATTTTCATGGTATTTCGGTTACCATCTTCCCACATAAGCAGTCACACAGTTTAATACTCCAGGCTCACAGTATGTGTAGTAACAAAAACCAAACTTTCCCAAAGACCTTAGTTAATACCAAGTTTTATTTTTCTATGTTTCTTAATTATTTATCTAACGAATGTCTAATCTGCTAGGTTCATTAGGAGTGTAAAAACAAATAGGTTAACGTTTACAACCTAAATATTTACCCAACTATGTATTTAATGTGTTATTATTATTATTATTATTATTATTATTATTATTATTATTATTAGCACCACGTCTTACTACCCGTTCGGGTTATACGCACTTACGCTAATGTGTAATGGTAGGGTGATTGTGAGGTGAAATGAAGGACCTACAGTTTAACGTGGAATCCGAACCACGGTGGCGGCCTGGCATTCCCAACATTCACAAGATGTCTTGTCAGAGGTGAAGGAAGGGTTTGGTAATTAGATAAATCTGTGCCGGGACCGAGGATTGAACCCCGGCCGCCAGCACAGAAGTCTGACACCTTACCCCTATATTTAATGTGGTTGATTAGGTTAGAGTTGCACTCCCAATTGACACGAAGTATAAATGATTAGGCTCAATATATTTTTTTTTAATACATCCTAGGTTAAAACGTTGGAAGATCTACTAGTATACTTAGAAGTGCTGACTTTATATGTTTATAGGTTTGTAATTACACGCACCGGAGGTCACAGAGTCAAGATCTCAATTAGAGACAACTCCGCCTAGAGTGAACCACAATTTATCTTTATTAATCTAATGTTACCATAATAACCATTATAGTAAGAACATTCTTAGTATTTATTAACCATCCCCTAGCAATTAGTAATTACTTTTCAAACACTTATAATCTGCTTAGTAATAGGAACAGTTACTTCAACAATCTGTCTTTCTTATTTACTCTTCTTGAAATTAACCATCTTCAGAAGTTCACCAACACTGAAATGTATTTCCAATTAACCTCGACAAGCGTAGGGACAAACCAAACAAAATATCACAATTATAATAAATTTATTGAAATATATTTCGTGTTGAGTTCGACTGCTGAGGACGGGGAGATCGAGGTTCGAATCTCGGTCGGGTGAATTGGGGGTGATTTTTCCTAAATGGTTTTCCACTCTCCTTCCACTCAAATGCGGGTTCACTTCCTCTAATTCAACCTTCCCACATCCTAAATCCTTTAACGTAATTAGTACTTAAAGCGTATAAACCGAACGGGTAGTAAGATGCGGTGTTAAATATTATTATTTATTATTATTATTATTATTATTAAAATTTAATCGGCAGTGTTCTGTTGTCTTAATTAATTGTAAATTATTCTTTGGATTGCAGTTGATTTATCGATCAAGTAAGACAGAAAAATATGAATTATACATTCATAAATTGTTAATATTTACGAATCCCTCGTTGCCAAGGAAACTTATTATTAATATTATTATTATTATTATTATTATTATTATTATTATTAGCACCGCGTCTTACTACCCGTCCGGGTTATACGCTAAGGAAACTTACAAAAAGTTTTTTTTTACACTGTTTCGTTATGAGATAGCATGATTGTATATATAGCGTAACTTATATTCTTAAAGATCAGGAATACAACAGAAGATGTCCCACCTCGATCTGATGAATAACTTTTAAAATTACTGGAAACAGAATAAATCGAACGTAGAGACAAATTTACAGTTTTAATACATGTATAAGGTACATAGATATTTGTATATAATCATTGTATCAGAATGATTTTATTAATATATTAGTTTAAAACTTTATATATATATTGTAACGTTATTTGCCACCACACGTGTAGTTCGTTATATGTTTCTAATTTGTCAGTATTTTACCTTTTTTGTTTTAAATGCTGTACTTCGAAGTTCGTCCGTGGCATAAAGGCCCCGACACAGACACCGTATCCGTAGATCCGTGGTCCATAAAAATCAATGCCACAGTATCATATTGTTATTGCCACAGAGTCCTTATCCGTAAGTCCTTACACCGTAGAAGTTGCTCAATCTTTGTCAGAATTCCTTAGCGAGAAACCAGGCTGCAGGCCCTGTTAAAATGAGGGGAATCGAGGCTCTCGTGGCTGACGACAGACAATCGAAGGTTAGGAGTCGCTCTGCCAGTTTTGGGACTACGTGGGCTAAGACGCCTGTTCATCGTTATCAGTTTCGGGGGCTGTCACTCGAACCCAGGGAACCAGGTTACTCAGCCGTGTAGGGATAACCTAGGGGTAAAACAGGCCATTGGGTAAAACTCCTAACCCCTCGTTTTGTCATACGCTTTCTAATATTCTTTAAGTTCTTTCATTCTAACTTTACTTCTAACATCACATTTATATTATGTACAGTAGTATTAATAAACCTCTTTAAAAGCTATGTCTAACGTCAATCGTGAACCCACACTCACACTCACTCACACTCAATATCATCTACCCCTTAACAACCCCAATCATAGATATCCTGATAGATTAAAGGTCCACACACAAAGATACAAGAGAAGGTGATGACAGAGGAATATTGTATGTACCGATACACAATCATACATGTTCACATGGTGATATATAGAAATAATGATTGTACAAATGATCCACTGCGCACAAAGCAGAAAATCTGATAATTAATTATTTAAATTGTGTTTTCATTTGAAGATACAATTTTTGCCAACATCCTGAATTCCTAACTTTTAAAATGAGTGTTCATTTGTCAAAATCGGTTTAACCGTTTTCTCTTAATTTCAACTACTGGAAATAGATAAAACAAACTACATATAAAAAGAAAGAGCTTAAGAGATTAATAAAATTGTGACAGTGAGAGTAAGTGTGAGTGTATGAGTGTGTGATTGTGCAAGTGTGTGTGTGATACTGAGATTGTTAGTGTTAGAGAGGGAGTGTCAGAGAGTGAAGTGAGTGTTATAAATTGAGAGTGAGAGAGTAAGTGTTGTTGAGTGAGTGTGAATAAGTGATAGTGAAAGAGAGTGTGAAAGGAGTAGAGTGATAAATAGAGAGTTTAGGAGAAAAAGTGAGAGAAATATTGTATTGATAAGAGAGTTTGTATAAAAGGGAGAGTGTGTGTATAGTAGTATTCGTATGTATGATAAAGAGTGTGTCAGTGAGATAAAAAAATTGTGAGAGTGTGAAAAGATTTTTTATGAGAAAGTGAGTGTGAGGGAAAGAATGTGTTTGTGTGAGAAGATAGGTGGGGTACAAAAAGCGTTTTTTTTTAAATATTTTCCACTAAAAATGAAGTTATAAAATGGAATCATAATTGAACTTATCTTTAGTGAAATATTATTTGAGAAAATGAACATTAAAAACTAAACTGAGAGTATGAGATAGATGAAATACATAAAATGTTACTTTGAAATATTATTAACATACAATTAAAATAATGTGGTAGCCTAAAAAATAATTGAACTTAATTGAATTATGATATTCTTTGAAAAAATGGACCCCACAACTCATACTTAGACAGTTAAGATTGCTTTATAAAAACATTTTTAAATCATTTTATCAATTGTTGAAATTATAATACGTACCAAAACTTATTTAAACAAAGTTGTATCTTTTTAATTTATAATTCATCCGGGAAGCAAAACGTAGAATAATATTGTCGTGAAATTAATTACTTAAACTTTTAATTTGAGAATTATAGTCAATATTGTTGATTTAGAATTCTAAATAAACGACAACATTACCAATGACCATAAATGTTTCCCAGTCTAGAAAATTAATTTCCTCAATTAAAGAATATAGGTTAAATATGTGTTAGGACCAACGGCCATTTTGTGATAAGAGATAGCTATTTTTTTTAATCAGTATGAATTAAATTAATATTATATATATTTCTAATCTACTATCAATGGTTTGATTAGTATAAATAAATGTCTACCAAAATTTTTATAGTGATTGCACCCAGTGGTGGATTTACATTTTTGCGACCCCGAATACTTAACTGTTATAGAATCCTATTTGTAACAAAGTCTGAGTAACCATTGTTATCATTTTCAATGGGGGTATCCCATAAAAAGATCACCACACATTAAAAAAATCAACTAACAATCAGATTTTTTTTTAAATTGCTTGAGTTGATTAAGTTTATCTCACATGTCAAAAGTCACTTGTAGATACAAATTCCCTATGCCTTAAAGTATTTGATTTATTGGGGGGTGGAGGAATTATAAAAGTACGTTATATACATTAATGCTGCATCATAAAATGATGAAATAATACATAGAAAAGACCACAAAAACTATAGTAATTTATTTTAGACACCTATGAGAATTCATTACATGAAGCACATTTGACAAATATTTTATGATTTCTGTTTTCTAGCAACATATTCATTTACGTACATTTTTGTCATATGAGAGCTTCCTCGCTATGAAATTTTCCAAAGACAATAATCAACTAACCACTCTTCAGTCATGATAAACCAAAAACTGCGCTTTGCCTCTTACATGGCGTGTTTCCTTCTGTGTTCTAGGATTTTCTAAGTTGCTAAATTATGTTTTTAAAATTGATAACACTCGTTTACTAATTTTTGTTCAATATCATCTTTGTAATATGATATTAAAATGTTAACACTATCCTCTTCAATTTTATAACTGCTATACATTTCTGAAGGAAGGGGTGAGATACTATTTTCCAATACACTATAATTTTTATTTTAACTATTGTATCGAAATACATTATATTATCAATACTTTTTCTAAAACTTTCTCATACAGCATGCTAGCAATTTTTAAGCAATGTGGACTAGAGTCGATTAAGGGGCCCCTCCGGGATTAGGGACCTTGAAGCATCATTAATTTCATAGTAGATCCACCCCTGGATTTAGACCGTAAAATTTAAGTAAAATTTTGATCCAGGGAGAAATATACTATATATAAGTATAAATTCATGCACAAATAAGGGTTTTCGTGGTGATATTAACAAAGAATGAAAATCTGAAAATTCTCTGGTAAAACAATATTTTCGTTTGAAATCACTATTTTCTCGACATCCTTTACTCCTAACGTTTAAAATTGAAGGTGGTTTGTCTAAATATGTTGTCATTTCCTCATAGTTTTACTACCGGAAAAGGGCGTATCAAATTATATAAAATGTTAAAACATAAATTATGTTTTAATATTCATCCATTTAAGCCCACCAAGTTTATTTGTATTGACAAAAACTATTTTGTTGCAATATTTTTTTAAATTGTAAAGAAAAAGAACCGCCTCAAACTATGATGAACAATATTGGACAGAATGGTAGTTGACAATGATAAAACAATATGAGATAAAGTCAAAAAATAGCAAAGTTCAAGGTTGCTTTCTACCTGGAGATGATGCTGACTAGCAAACTGAACTTGTTGATGAAAGATCGGTTAAGTGCGTCGCTATGTGTAAAGATAAAACATGTACCTTTAAGAAAAAAGAGAATATATGTTTTTAGATCTTTGAGATATGTTATTGGAGGAGAATATAAAGGATGAACTGAACAAATTGGGTGACTTGTAAGAAGCTATAAATAGAGTAAATGAAAATAGAACCATTCAGACAAATGGCTGGGTCAAAATTACGAGAAGAAATGGCCTATTGAGAGATGTCATATAAGTCAGAGTAAAAGCGTAAGGACTCACTTTTGACAAGGTGACGGACCTGTCGAGAGACAAAACCACAACTGCAAATATACATTATAAAATAATTAAAGATACTGACGTATGAATACATAAATGTAGATATAGTAACGTTTCTAAATGTCGGATGAGGCATTTCGTATTAAAATTGGACTGTAGCTAAACTTATTATTTTATGAAAATATACCAATTACCTAGTAACAAAAAAAAACTTTTATCGAACCCGGTATCTGGGAAACTTTTGCTATTCTTACTAATATCGTTGAATATTAGATTATAATAACAACATCAGGTAGATTATTAACATGCAATTGAGGTAATGGTAGATACATAACGCAAACACACAAGAGTTGGCAATAATTTGTGTGGCTACGGTCATCATAACATATTATTAGATATTTAATTATATTTGTAAGAAATTGGATTTTTTTTACTATCTGTTTAATTATGTAGAGTTATTAATCATGTTGTCATATTGTGTACTGACGAATGAATATTTTTCTGTCACTAATAGTAAGGCAGCTTTACTTGCGATTTGTGTTTCCTATAAGTAGTTCAAACATTGCTTTGTATTATTATTTGTTACAAACTAAAATGACACGTTATGATGTTTTGATTTGTGTTTGCTAATTTAAAATTACTAATTAAATATTAAATACTCATAATATCTATAATTCTCTTCAATTATTATAATATTATCATAATTTAAAGTTTTGCTATGTATGAAAAAACAATTAACTTAAATTACTTACTTAAATCAACAGTTGTAATTGTCTACGGAATATAAAAGACACAACAATAAGTGCTTCTCTATTTAATAATAATATAAAAGTTCAACATATCTAAAAAAGTGAACAACAAAATGGCTATTATTAAACATCCAAATTTAATGTGTGTTTTTTTACATTTGGTATGTTTATTATGTTGAAATACCATTAAAGGAACAGCTGGTTTTGAATATTTCTTCAATATTTTTATAACTTTCTATTTTATACAATACTAGACAAATGTCTAAAAGGTAGAAAAAATGCTTATTTTTTGGAAGAATGTTTTTCTATTATTACAAGCTCATACTCTAGTGGTATGTGAAATAAAACTATACGAAAATTACATTAATAAAAAACTGTGTACCAATATTTTCAATGAGCAATTTGTGAAAAACACCAAATTTTTTAGTATTAAGTTTGATCAACAATCTAAATACGATACTACGTGTATTCTTCAATATATAAACAATAATGGTATTCCCTCTATTACATCAAATTTTAATTTGACAGCTCGGAAAATTGAACTACCTCCCAAAAACAATTACCTTGGTAAGAGTGGAACATTTATCGTTCATCTGGATGAATACAGGGAGAAAATATTTGATGTTTACTTGAAACATTTGACAAAACTTTCGTTTTGGAAAACAAGATCCAAAATTATATTTATTATTTCAAGGCCATTAAAGGGGAGTGTTATGCTCATTTTAAATGAAATATTTGACAAATTATGTAAAATCAATGTTATAAACACGAGAGTTATATTACTAAAGGATTTAGACAATTCCCAATATTCAGATCTAGGAGATTTTCATATTTCCAGAATTGGAGATGACTTTCCTCTGGTATTTGGCTACAACCCATTTAAGGAGAATGGTTTGAGGATTATAGACTTGTCCACGCCATGGAGATTGGGCAAGGATGATATGAATGCTTTAAAGCCACTGTTAAACTTATATGGATATCTTATCAAAATCACTACCTATGAGGATTACCCTAATGCTTTCGTTAACATCCCATCCAACACTTTCGACGGACCTGATGTAACTATGATGAACACAATTCTTCAACATATAAACTCAACACAAAAATGGTTTTATCCTAAGGACATGTATAGTTATGGTTACATACACCCAAATGGAACAAAATTTGGAGCAGTTGGAGATATAGTATATGGAAGAGCCGATCTTACTGGAAACATTCGTTTCTTGATGTCGGAAGGCCAAATCGTTATGGAATACACATATCCTCGTGAAATGAGTTCCACTGGATTTATGGTACCAAAGGCTAAAATAATGCCACAATACAAGAATATATTCTTACCTTTTTCTTATGCAACTTGGTTCGTTCTTATCTTCACAATCGTGTTTGCTGTATTGTGTTGGTCTGTTGTGAAGATACCTAAAGTGAAACGCTACAACAAATGTTACTTTCTTAAGCTTGTTGGTAGATCACTATTGGATATTTTTCAAGGATTCCTTTCTTCAAATAATGGCACTGTCAACACAATTCATCTAGGTCGTCTTTTTTTCTTGATGTGGACAATGTTTAGCTTATTGATAACGAGTACTTTTCAAGGTTCTCTCACAAGTGTCCTGACAATACCAAAATATCTTAAGGACATTGACACATTAAATCAACTGGCAGATTCAGATTTAATTATAAAAGTTCATCCAAGTACTTTGAGAAATTTAAACCCAAAAAGTGAAATTGAAATTCTAAGAAAATTATCAAAAAACGCTAAACCTATAATTGATTTTCTAAATGTAGCAAATGATATAGCATTTAATAGGGATTCAGCAGTATTACTTACAAAAACTAATATAAAATACAATGTCCTCAGATTAAAGTACTTTAAAGACGGGTATCCTCTAATGCATATGGTGAAAGAAAGCATATTCTCAGACCTTGTTGCATATGGTGTACCTAGAAATTCTGTATTTTTACCAATTTTCGATCATTTTATCGGTAAAGTTTATGAATCGGGAATGTTGGAGAAATGGAAGAGTGATCTGATGCATGGCCATATATTATTAAGACTTATATCGCCCCCAAGATCAATCAACACAGAAACAAAAACTAAAGTTCTTTCCATGTATCATTTACAAGCAGCCTTTTATATTTTAATCATCAACCTTATTTTAAGCCTGATCATATTTTTTATGGAAGAATTTTTTTATATGTATTCCAGAGATAAAATATTGAGGATGTCATAAACTTTAATAGATTTATCTAGTTATGCTTATCCATATATATTATTTACTATACCCTAGCTTTATTTATCAGAGTGAACTTTTATTTAGTTTTAAGCGTATTTAAAGCATATTATTTAAAAATAAATTACAAAACTAACTTGGTGTAATCCTTTAAAACGTATGATTAAATTAATTATTATAGTTAAGAAACATATTGACAATAATGCATTGAATATTAAAATCATTTTCAATCAAATCTTGCAGATTTATTCAAACAATCTATACAGGGTATAATTTAGTTTAGGAAAAACTTTATTAAATCACATTTTAGTGAATTCGTAAATGCACATGTTGGCTTTATGCAGGTTGGTTTTACATTAGTTCTTGAAGACGAAGTTTTTACACACACAGAGAAAATATAATTTTCCCCTTTCATGTTGCACTTCACCTTGAGATTGATTTAATGAATTTAAGAAAATCTACTATAAAATGGTTTAATAAAGTAAACACAGCTTTTATGTAAATGATTTTGCTGTTATTTTCCAAGTCTCACTACCCTTCCAACGTATTTTTATTTAAATACATTAATAGGGCAGGGATGATGAATAAGTTAGAGCGTGGATAAAATATATTTACATTTTTGTGAATGAATATTATGATATAATTTTAAAATAATCACCCTCAATGCACACGGCTGGGATATCATCCCCGAAATCTCATCAGTAGAAAAACAGGCCAAATAAGTTTAACGCTTAGTTTCCACTGATATGGGCTACATCTAATTTTATATTTTATGTTCCGTGGCAAATCGTGTGATAAAAAAGTTTATTTGAGTGTCAGTTTACGTGTATATATATAAAACTTCTATGCTATGAACCATAGGCTCGGCTTTATTTTTGCACCATTCTCTCTTCGTGTTCATTCTACACATTATTATCTTATTATCCCACGTAAAATCATTAATTCTCACAAAATATTAATTCCCTAAATATATTAGATCAATAAAATTATTATTTAAACGGTGAAACCCCACTATCTGAAGTACCTGGTTTGATTAATGGATTGCGTGGGTACTCCGGGCAAGGCTTTTTTCTTAAAACAAACAGATAATAATTTTCTCTTTATTTCTTCCGACCAAGTTTTTAATTAAATTTTAAAAAATCAAATTCAGATTTTAAAATCTCGTCTTTGAGGTGTTCGTGCACAGAAGATAGTAATTTTAAATTTTCCTACCTTCACGTGTGATAGGTATCGCACAACGCTCATGACAAACAAACATTTCATTTTAATAGTATAAATAAAATTGTCAATATATTGTGATATTTTAATAATACAATTCATCTTCTTAGAAACATAAGATTCTTAATTTATTGACAAAATATACATACAATAATCCATATGGTTTTTAAAACGGTGAATGGGTATTAAATATTATATAAATAAATATGAAACTATAATCATAAATTATGTCCTTGAATAAGCTGTGAATGACATGTATATGGTATTTATCATAACTAGTAGTAAAGTAATATAACTGTGCACAATAGAATAGTGTAAATCAAGTATACAATACATATGAATTAATAAAATACAGTCTGTAATAAACAATACATTACAATAAAAATTTAATTCGGTATTTTCCTTTTTATTTGAATATCTTATTACAGTAAAATATATAACCTTTCTTATAGTTATAAATTATTTTAATGATAAGTTAATCTTATACACAACGTAAATGTTTAAAGCAGTACTTGCCAAACTTTCACCAATAGCTTACTTCTTCATGACATAATTAATGAACACCTTCCACCCTTTCATTAAAAAAAATTACTTTCTGATAAAGTAATAATGGTTGCTCCAAATTATAAGCATCATCGTGTGAGAGAGAAATAAGGTTTACTAAAGTCCATGTCATCAAGCCAAAAGTCGCATTAATTGGTTTGATTAGATTATACTTACTATTATCTAAAAACATGCTGTTATTAATAAAAAAAATAGTTCGCTGAAAAGTTATGTACATAAGTTTGTGAAACACCGATCGGTGCATATTTAAATTTAGCCCAACATCTACCAATAGCAAGGAACAATACGATAGATTCGATTTCGGTGATCTTGGAATAAAGTACTCGCCCTAAGTTTATGGGCTCAAACCCAACCGAGGTCTAAAGATTTTTTTATTGAGCGATAAAAAAAATACACAGCACAAGGTCCTTTGGAGGAGCAATAAAGCCTTCGAATTCCTCATCATTTTCATTGCAAAGTTGTCGGAACAGACGGTCATTTAGGGAATTAGCTTTAAACTTGTTGACACCAGTAATGACCTGTTTTAGGGTTTCATGCAGGACACCACTCAATTTTTCGCAGCTAAGTGTTGACGATGAATGACACAGTGAATAGTGATGACCTCTGGCACTTCTTTCTTAAGGTGGGCTAGAAACCCAGCATGACGACCTGACATGGCAGGAGCACCGTCTGTTGCGCAAGCGCTCACGTTTGTTAGGGGAATATCTTTTTCCTCAAAATAATCTTGTACCACTTTAAAAATCGACGATCCCTTCGTATCAGTGATCAAAGTTCTAGCAAACAACATTTCCTCGGTAATTTCCTTTTGTTCATTGATAAACCTCACATAAGCTAATAAAATTGCTTTGTTATCAATCACAGTTGATTCATCAATCTGCAATGCAAATTTACTTTTTTCAACAAATTGGTGAGTTTGGATTCAACGTCCGTGGCCATTTCGTCAATTCGCCTGGAAACAGTATTGTTGCTCAAAGGAACCGATTGACTTATCTTTTTACTAGGGCCCTCGCCTAGCGTGATTTCAACAATTTTTTTGGTAGCCGGTAAAACAAGAGTTTTGCCAACTGTGTGAGGTTTACCACATTTAGCGATCAATAAAAACATCTCGTAAGAAGCAAGAAGACCTTTGTCAAGATCGGTTGCTCGTTTTTTAAATAATTCACTCACATTAGGCCATTTAACAGCTTTAGCTTTGAGGTGTTGAAAATAACTAAGTTCTTTACTCACTTTATCACTGTGTACTCTTGATAAATGAGCTTTCATTCGCGAAGGCTTCATGGCTTCATTACTAGTAAATGTTTTATCGCACAAAAGACAATGTGGAAACTGCACATTTTGCGGTGACGTGATAAAACCGAATTTTAAATACTCAAGTGAGTATTGACAACACTTCTTCTTTTTTGAATCCATTGTGCATGAACTTCTACACTTCAAAACAAACGCACAAAAACAGAAAAGACACGCACAAAAACTGATGGTGAGGCACACAAAGGCTAGTGAAGACTGAAGACGAATGTAGGTCAATGGCAAGTGTGTTGTGTTGGCAAGAGGGGGAGGGGGTTGAGTCACCAGTCGGCCCGCTGAACAACAACAGGTGGGGGACTGTGAAGAGGGGTGAGTGCAGTGAACTCGCCGGCTGAGAATAGCCAGTGACTAGTGCTACACGGCAACTTCTACTGTACAGTACTATTTTAATTTTTCCCCCTTTGAATACCCATCGCCCCCAAATTGCCCCCAACTTATTTATTGCCCCCCTGATAACCCAAATCGCCCACTTGGGGGCGATCGCCCCCAGGTTGGGAACCACTGGTGTAGAGGATGCCGGGGTTCAACTTCCGGCTGGGTGGCTGAGTATGTTTTTTACTAAATGATTCCCAACTCTACCTAAACTTGAATTATGGTATATTTCTTGTAAATTCTTCCTTCCACCTCCCTCTCCATTAACGTAATAATATGTGGATAATCGACTTAGGTGGTCTTGGGGTAAAGTTCTTACCTCAGGACCTGATATTCGTGGGTTCAAACCCTATCGAGGTTGATGGATTTTTCTTGAGCGATAAAAATGCCTTAGCACAACTTCCTTCGGAGGGAAAGTAAAGCCGTCGGTCCTATGTTGATTGTGGAATGTGAAATAACCTTTAAAGTATGTGAAAATACCTTTATTAACAAAATTGGTATGTCCTTCCACTCTCACTCATAGAAATTCTTGTGTGCTGGTATAGTCAGTTGGCTCAAAAGGTCCGCGTTAAATAGCTAGGGAGGATAAATATTAGCATAACACAGTGTTCTTTTTTTATTTCATTTTGTATTATTTTTTGTGAAATAATTCAAAAACTCCTTTAGGATTATTATAGGAAGCACTTTTTAGGAAATACAAACTTTTTTGTAGCCAATATTAATAACATTTTACTATTTTATTAGTGTTATTTTACAGATATTTATACCCACCTCAGTGTCGTAGTTACAGTAGCCCCATGGCTTCTTTGGTGCTGACTTCTGACAGTCAACATTTAGGTATATACCTAAATTTTGACTGTCAGAAGTGACAACTGCTAAACACATGCTTTTGCAGATCATATGGTTCGGAGTAGGGATACATAATTTGGTCTGGTAACTTTTCAAAGCCGTCAGCTGTGAGCTGTCAGTCAGCACCAAAAAGTCATGGGGCTACTGTAGTTAACGCGCTTGTTTCGTGCTTAGCTAAGATGCAGAAGACAAAGAGACCGACGTTCGAATCTTGCTCGGGTGAACTGAGGGTGATTTTTTTTCTAAATTGCTCTCCTGTCTCTCTCTCTCTCTTCACTCTCACACAAATGCGGATTCACTTCCTCTATATTCAACTTTCCCAATTCCTAGTCCATTAGCGTGATTAGTACTTAAGCGTATAACCAGAATGGGTAGTCAGACGTGGTGCTAATTATTATTTTTATTACAGGTATTGATTATATTCATCAAATTTGTAGGTGAATATCACATTACTTGTCGTAAGTATACGTGAAAGTAGATCTAGTAAATTTACTATCCATCAGAGAATGTTATTTCTATAAAAATTGGAATGTATTTTTACTGCTCGAAAATTCGATACCAAACCTCAAATAAAACTCGAAAGGCCAGCTGACCTTTTACTCACTCCGGACAAATTAAGTGCATTTCGTTAATATTTCACTTTTCTCGTCCTACTCTATTAGGTTAAATTGTATTAATCAAGAATATTCTTAATACAGGTATTAAAGCGTATTAAAATAAAGTATTTTTAATCAATCGTTTAAATGTTCACAAAATATCAATTTGAAGATGCGGCAGAAGGAAGCGCAAGTATTTTTACAGTTTTTATAGAATTGCAATCTTTTGGCCAAAATAAATCAAATATTTCTCAAGTAGCACCACATAGTTTAGTTTTCTGCACATGCTAATATCAACAGATCTTGACTATCTATCAAGGGTGTCCTGGAATTTTGTCAAAACTTTTTCTCTTTATTTAAAATGTTTTGACGAAATTCCAGGACACCCTTGACATATATTCAAGATCTGATGATATTAGAATGTGCATAAAACTAAACTCTACGTTGCTACTGGAGGTATGTTTGATTTATTTTGGCCAAAAAAATGTAATGCTATATAAACTGTAAAATTACTCGCACTCCCTTCTACCTTACCTTAATAACAGCTCTTGAAGACTTTTTTTTTGTTTTGTCACCACATATCACTACTCGTTCGGGAAATACAATTATGTATAGTACCACAGTAATTAGGTTAATGTTGTAGAATGAAAAAGGGTGAATTCAAATAAAGTGTAGCCACATTTGCTTGGAAGTGGAAAATGGAAAACCATTTGAAAAAAGATACTCATTAGTTACACCCAACCAAAATAAAACCTCCAATCTTCGCATCATTGGTACGAGAATAACGCCTGAGACCACGCGGCCACCGAAACGGGCAATAATAAACTTCCCCTTGATGTTATTCGGTGCGTTTTACTTCTTGCCCTGCAAAATTATTTTTTAAGTTGTTTTTTTTAACATCAAAGAGAAAAGTTTCAAGACAAAACTTTTTCGTCTCACGCTGGGTCAGCCATCCATTAATTATTAAATGTTGAAAACACCCCAAAAACACAAACAAAAAGTCTGCCCGTTTTGAGACCTCCAAAGTACTATCACGAAGACAAGAGAAGTTTTGTTAGTTTTTTTCTTGCTGATAATACTTTTACATTCAGCATTTTTTTTCCCCGTCCATTTTATTTTAATTATTTTTGTAACAAAATAAATGCCTTTTATCTTGTATTATTTATTTTTTATGGAACAAGGCACGTTATTATTTTGTAAAACACATCAAAAGGAAGAACATTATTTTAATTTTTAAAAAATGGTACGATATAATTGTACATACTTTCTCATTTATAATATTACAGTTTGTGTAAAAAAATTCAAAAAACCGTTATTATTACAATAAGCCATCAATTATAAAGTTTTCTCATAAAACAAACATAATGATATAAATCGTTTAAGGCACTTATAACTAAGATATAAATGGTGACCAAAATTGCCATAGCCATTTATTTTATTGCAAATTTTCAAAAATCAGTCATCAATAAACCACCATCCAATTATTATTTTTTTGTAGTACAAACATTCATTCGTAAGCTAGAATAATGTAAACCACCCTCAGATACCAATTTTAAACAACAAATTTAATAAAAAATTAAAAAGTAAAATTTTCAAATTCTAAGAATCAACAGCTATTGATAAACGAATTTTCCCCTGAAAAACAAAAATACTCTGTTATAAATCTAAAGCACTCCCATTATCAATTCTAAGCTAAATTGTTTGAGTCATTTTCAAAAATCAGCTATCAGTAAACTGCTCTTAATTTGAGGGCTAAAATTAGAATTTAAATAAATCCCTCAATCGTGACAATATACCATTTAAATACCAAGTTTGAACAAATTCCATAAATCATTTTGGCTGCAGCTTCATAGAAAAATAGACAGACATCTGAACAAAAAGAATTGTAATAGCTATTTTTGTGGGTTCGGAAAAACAAAAAATATTATTCATCATAAACTGGAGTTTTAGAATGTATAAGATTGCAATAATTTATCTATATGAGGAAGTAAAAATCAATTTTGTTTGCTGATCCCCATGCACAAGTGGTTAGAGAAGTCAACCTGGGTATAAGCAAGGGCATTAGGCAAGCCTAGGGCCGCATTACAACCGAATGTATTTTTAATAATGAATTTTTAAAAACAAGCTAATATTGATTTCTAATTCAAGAAACAACATTTAAATATTTTATCTAATAACATAATCCCTTTTATAGTTTTTATTTACATTTCGGGTCGCTTTGTCAACGAATTACTTTGAAATTTAATTAAAAACTTGGGAAAATATTAAAATAAAAGCTATTGAAAAAGGGAAAGTATGTTTTGCACACATTAGTAAAAGGGAGTAAGGGGTACAACTTATTTTGTATTTATTATTTTATTTTATTAATTTTCCCTTTTTTTACCGGTATTTTGGGACCCTCTAATTATTATTATTATTTTAATTTTCAAATGGGGTGCGGTTTATTTACATTAGTCAGAATTCAACTGGGGTGCAATTTTAGGTCCCATCTAGGGCGTATGAAACCCTTGCGCTGGCTTTGACTATTAATCTTAAGACTTTGTTTTGATCCTAAGCGGAGTGTAAAATAAATAATAGATGCGATCTATTATTGAGATACTATAATTCTTGGGGATAAGTGTTTTTAAGAGTTATTTTCCAAATAAAGGTACCTGACGGTATAATCTATGAGATAAGAAGGAGAATGGTGGTTATAAAATGCACTCACACTAACGTGGAGAGGATATGTGAAAACCATAATGATAAATCATATTAGAAAAACCACTCTTAGAACATTCAACCTGGATTTGAACCTTGACTTGCTCACCATTGACAATCAGCATAATAATATATGGACGTCTTAAACGTCACATCCAGCCTTGTGAATAACAAAATATTCTATGTTAGCCTCGTATCTCAATAAGATTTTTTTTTAATTGTTAAAAATATTATTAATAGAAAATGTAAAACTTGTACCTTATTATCAGAATGATCTCACTGTATATATGTACACTTTGTTTGCCGTGAAAGGTAGCATGCTTACCTTGCATCGTTACACTATGGTATAGCTTATAATTTACAGACATAGTGTATTATTATTATTATTATTATTATTATTATTATTATTATTTATTATTATTAGTTTTATTTATTATTATTATTAGCACCGCGTCTTACTGCCCGTTCGGGTTATATGGAGGCCTGGCATTCCACACATTCACAAGATGTCTTGTCAGAGGTGAAGGAAGGTTTGGTAATCATATAAATTTGTGCCGGTACTGAGGATTGAACCCCGGCCATAGTGTAGTTCACCGAGAAAGATTGCTACCTTTCAGGATAAACGTAGTTTAATTAATCTGAAAACTAAAAACAATTGAAGAGGAATTAATTAACAAAGCTAATTTATCCTAATATTGATGTATCAAAATAAATTTAAATATTTTATATGAGTTATTTAGTGATATATGCAAGTACAATAGTAGATATAAAAATAGTATTGATGAAGCTAGTACAAGAAACTGAAAAACAATATGGTCAACTTTGTTAGAGTACATAAACTTATTGGTTTGCCCCCAAATATGTTAAATTTGAAATTAAAGTTCACTCTAAAGTGTATACCAAGGATGTGCAAACTTACTTACAGGGGGACAAATGGGGAAAAAAAATGGTGGGCAAAAAACTTTTATTCATTTATTTTTCTTCGAAATTAATTTAAAAAAATTATAAACACAAATAATAGACTAACATGAATAAGTTTAAATACATTGAGAATGTATTTCAATAATAAATACTTCAGTATCTTATTATATTTTTAAGTTTTTTCAGAAGATTTACGTGATCGTGTTTGAGGTGAGTGAAACCATGAGGAGGTGAGTCTCAAGAGAGAAGAGAGACCCTCATCAGTGAGTCTGTTTCTTCTAAGATCACTTTCATGGTTGATAACATCTTTTTGCATGAATATGAGGGTGCAAACATTGTCATATATTTTTGGATATGATTTACCAGGCTTGGAAATGTTGATTTTGGCATGGTTTTATATAAATACGGTTTTGTTGTGTTTGCTACTTCACAACGCAACCGATTGAATGTAGCTATCTCACGGGCCGGATTGAACACATCGGCGAGCCGTAGTTTTTGGCCATCCCTGATTTTTTTGCTACGATAGCTTTAGGTTACTTATTTATTTAAAAAAGTATCATAGCATTATAATTTATAATTCAATGAGTTCAGCAAGGATTTACAAGCTAAATTTGAAAGCAAATTGACACAATTTAAGAGGAAAATCAAGTCAACACAGACTAAGGAAGGAAACGCAAAACATTATAAGTTGAGGAAGGAGGTATTACTACAATTTAATAATGGAAGCACGTCAATTTAAGTAAGTTAGAGTTCATGGGGGAAGCAAATCAACCATTTAATACGTTTTATATTCCATAATCAATTAACTCTTTTGGTTAATTTGTGTGTTAACCAAAATAAATATACAAAAAATTATATAATTATAACTAAATGTTTTATGTTAATTTTTCATCATCAGACATGTTTAAATTGTGATTATTGGATGAAGTTTATAAAATATTTTTCCTGAAGAGTAAGAAGATAAGAATATTCCAAATTAATTACAATTTACTTGGGAGGTTCCTGAACTAGAATTTCAGATGACTTCTTGGTCTTGGTAAATATACAAAACAAATTTGGATTCAGATTGAGTATTTAATCTTATATTAAAAATTAATTTCGCACAAGTTAATCTCAAAAAATTAGGAATTAAATCAAAAATGTCTCAGAAACTGTTAACAAACTGTAAATTTAAATCAAAGGACGAAATAAAGTTTAGTTTTAAAATACTTATCTACTAGGATTTCACCCACCCGATAAAGTTTTTGAAAGTTTTCCACATTTCTACCCAAACTTTGTACGAGATGAACTTCCAATTTAAAGCTCCAAAGTTAACTTTAACTTGGGGAAAGTCAAGCAAGAGTAGGTAGATCCTATAATCTGATCAGATCTTCACTGCTTTGTTTTACGAGCAAGTTTATTTTCAAACTAAATTTAGATTCAAAGTAATTAGTCTATAGAAAGATTAATGATATAACCATCAAAGGAATTAAGTGCGTGTGCGGTAGCTTTAACTTAGGTAAACAAAAAAAAAGCATTTTAAATTACATAAGCTATTAATTTACATTCATAAAATCAGTTTAAAAAGTTAACATTATAACATTACTACATAAATTAATGTGTTTATAGCTCTTATTTATATTCTTACAATCAAATAGATTAAGTTATTTTTATTTTTTAGCGCCGCGTCTTATTACCTGTTCATGTTAAACGCAAAATTAAAATGACTATTTTACGATTAAGAAAACTATAAATATTTTCACTGCTGATCTTGTAAATTTGGAAATAAATTAAATATGTTTTCATGAATATAAATATTTCTTCCTATTTATTTTAAAATATTAAACTATAAAACAAGTATTTTAATATAAGTTGTCTTATTTAGTGAGAGGAAAATAAATAATTATTCAGGCTTTTTTATTTATCATCAGTTAATTAACCATATCGGTGAACATGCATTCTTAACTTCAAGTTTATCGAACGTCGATAACGATAGGTCGGATATTGAATCACGAGTCGATTTTTCTCTAAATGGCTTTCTACAATCCATAAAGTAAATGAGGGTGCGTTTCCTTTGTGCCATACCTTACTTATCACTACCACATTGTTATAATTAGTTTTGTATGGATATTATTGTTAATAATACGTGCACCTGCTTCGTTGGTCACATGGTCTAAGGCATCAATCACTCTCGCAGTAGACTAGACTGATGATAACGAGGAGATCGAGGTTCGAATCTCAATCGTGTGTACTGAGGGTGTTTTTTTCCAAAATTGTTTTCCACTCGTTGTTTTGCCTGCTCATACCTAAAACCAATGTCGTAATTACTACACAAGCGTATAACTTGAACGGTTAGTAAGACATGATGTAAAAGGAATTAAGACGCGGTGCATTAAAAAAATGCAATTAGTGGTAAATGGTTGAATGGGAATTAATTTCAATTTTGTAAAATCACATGCTATTATAATTTGTTTTCTATTCTTATGTCAAAATCAAGTGAATTTGTTTTACTTGAAATTAATAATTTAACTTATTATAAAACTTAAACGAGCGATGACATGTTTTATGACTAAAATAATTACAAGTTTGATCGGTATTCGACAGTTAATAAACTTGTATTTTCTGTTCACAGAGGAAAGGCAGTTTGTTGTGGCAGTAAATGTCGTTAATTTTCCCCTCCCTCATGAGTCCGATGCAGTTTTGAAGAGCTTTGCCACCATCGTTGGGTTGACCAGGGAACCACTTTAGAGCCGTCATGTCAGCCGGGTTGCCTAAGATGTAAAACTTCAATTAATTCAAAATATAGCAAATAGCTTAAGACTTTATGTTATGGTTTCTATACTGCTTCTTTGACCATTTTTGACAGTTACTACAAAGTATTGGGGTACCCAGAAATTTAATTTGGAGGGAGGAGTCTATACAATAAATCAGTAGCTAGAATGCAATTTTGGGGGAGTGGACGTTTTATGGGAAAGCGAGCATGACCTAGCCGCTGGAGTCCAAGAAAACTTATGAATGTTAAATACCTCTAGAATCTATTAGGGGCTTTCTTTGTTAGCTTAGCCAGCTATTTACATAATGTAAGCTCTGTAAGTGACCTTATTTCCTGTTTAGAATGGGTAGCTGTAATAAAATGTTAAATGTATACAATAATCTTTGGTTCATAAATAATGGCTGAAGAAAATGTATAATATACAAGTATATAACTATTTTTAAAGCTGCTTTATTTCAAGCAATAGAACTATTTGAAAAAATGTTCTCTTTATAAACTAGCTAACTATCTGGTCAGAAAGTAAATAAGTCAGTATTTATAAAAAAAAATTATCTAGCTTCTTCCTTGTGTACAAAGTATTGAAGCTATCATGTGTGTGATTTTTCCAACTGGAAATTTCAGGGACTATTTTAATGTGCATAAAGTAACACTTTTTTTAATATCAAGTCTTAGGCTTAGTCTCCAAATGTAGATTATATATTTGACTTATGTCTTCTTGTATTTAAAATTCTTTATGTTTTTATTAAAATCAGCTTTCCCTTATTTATCCCCCTCGCAAATTTGTCATATTCCTTCGACCAATGAAATAAACTTACTCTATTTACCAAATTTTCAAAACATTGACTATTTTGGGGGCATATGAACGTGGAACATAGTTTAGTAGCTTTTTAAGTGTCATAAAAGGTCAAAGTTAGTGTAAACCAAATATAGGGCATGTATTTTACGATTGAGATCCGGGTTCTACTCTAGTATTAGTGGTTTTAAAATAAATTTTAACGTGCGATTTATGAATCAAAGGATTATATCATCATAGCATAACACGAATTATAAACCATATTAGTTATAGTACAATCATACTGCCCAGTCGCTTTGTAATCAACACATCATTGTTAAATATGAAAAGAGAATTTAATCCGTGACATATATGCTGCCCATGTCAGGAATTAAACCAAAGACATCTGACTCTATTTTATGCATACCTGCTTTCAAATCTCCATCATTCAAATGTCAGTGCAATTCCTAATTTGTATCTAAAATCAAGCAGAAAACTTCGAAATTAATAATACATCAAGATTTATCATTAAATAAACTACAGTAAATACAAACTAAAACTGGTAAGTAGTTAACTGTTTGAACAGCAAGATTTTATCAATGGCTTGCTTCGAGAATAGGATGCTCCGTGTCAACTTTGATGGTGTTGGGCTAAAGTGTTCGCCTCAGGACCCGATGTTTGTGGGTTCAATCCCAGATGGGGTCAATAAATTTATCTTGAGCGATCAAAATCCGTAGCACAACTTTCTTTGTAGGGAAAGCAAAGCTATCTGTCCCATGTAGATTATAACATGTAAAATAACCGTGGGAAAATCACTTTCTTGGCAAAATTGGTAGGTGCTTTCTTTCTAGCTCATAGAAATTGACGTGTAAATAATCAGTTGGTTCAGAAAATGCACGTTAAATACCTCGAATAAATAAATAGGCAAATACAGCTTAGCAAGCTGAGAGCGTATAAAGTGTATGTAAAAACTTGCTACTAAGTAAGTGCCTCACTTGTTTAACAAATTTGATTCAATGTGGTTTTACGAACAACTCTCCACACTGAATTGATTGCATTTCCTCTAACAGCTCTCTTAATCCCTTTCACAAGGATTAATCCTTAAAATACCCTAAAATTAGAAAATAAGAACTATTTTTTCATTATATAAAACACATGTTCAGGTAAACAAATGTGCTCGAAATATATGTTTCTAATCATAAGTGTCTGCTAACATTACTACCATTCCAAAGACCATCTAGAGATTTGGAGGACGCTGGTTCGGTTCAAGGTTGAGGAATTAAAGGAATCTAATTGTGATGCGTGGGTTTGTCTGATTTCTCAGATATGATCTATTATATTATTTAATTTGAGTGTTTTAGGGAATAGATGCTTTAATAGACAAAAATTATTTTCCAAGTAGCTCTTTTTTTGAAAAACTAACACCTTAAATTTAATAAATAAGCACAGTTTAATTTACCAAATATATCCACGAAATGTCCCTCGGAGTACTGATCATGTATGCCAGTAAAAGCATACTTGTTGAGTTCGCCATCTTGTATTTTAGGATGGCGGCTAAGTAGACCAAGCAGAACGTTAACCTCTTTCTGGGACCTTGGAATTGCGAGATGGGCACCTTCCTGAGAACACGTGTTTCTTGCCTCTTCCCACGTGACCAGTGATGTATGAAGCTTGTAGTACCCTAGGTCAGGGACCAGTTCGTATCCGGGGCCGGGTTTCACCGGAGGGCCTTGGGATAACGAACCATACTCATTGGTTAAGATCACATAGAGAGCACTATTTGAAACACTTATAATAAAGCATTGTGCTTGATATACTTTAGGTGGCATTGCCCATATCAGTTCGTGACGCATGGATTTCCATGGGAATTCGAATGATAGGCAGATATGGGGGGCTAAGGAGCTGCAAAAGTTACCTGCGACTGCGGCTTCAACAGACCGTGACGACACTAGCCGAATGCGACAGTCGCATGGGGTGTTTTCCAATGCACGACTCCAGCCGCAGTTACGAGTCGATTTCGAGATGGATAAGAGTAGAGGTGGTTTGAGTGACAGAAACTTTTTGGATCTTTAGAGGAAGGAAAAAGATGACGAAATAATTTTAATTTGTTTGTACAACAGAAGTAAAAGACATAAGCTGAACATACATGCATGTCTTTGAACTTCGGATGATTTAAAATTAATACACCTGAATGTTAGGATTCTAACTCACACAACACCATATCCTGTGAGTGGGTCATTAGCACCTTCAGTTTTAGTTATTTAAACATTTTTTTTAAACAGATTAACACACAAAGTTAAATAACAAATAAGCAATGTCACTGCGGCTCTGGCCGCCGTAAACACTGCTCACTCCACCAGTGCTGCGACACTTGTCCGTCATCGCAGACCAAACTCAAACAGCGCATGCACGAAGGCTGCGACTCCAGCCGCAATGTGGCTTCTGCCGCAGTCGCATGTAACTGTCACAGCCTGGACAACGCACCTTTTGGATTAACTTAGCGTAAAGTGGAGAATAAATTAACAATTATTAAACAATACGATTACACGGATATGTCACTGTTACATCCAACTCCTGAATTTGGCAACATTGTAAAGTCATAAAAGATTTCCCCAACAGTATTAATTTATGCTACTATTACAACCACAATATTTATGTTAATAATAATAATAATAATAATATTTAGCACCGCGTCTTACTACCCGTTGGGGTTATACGCTTTAAGTACTAATTACGTTAATGGATTTAGGAATTGGGAAGGTTGAATTAGAGGAAGTGAACCCGCATTTGCGTGGAGGGAGTGGAAAACCATTTAGGAAAACCACCCCCAGTTCACCCGACCGAGATTCTAACCTCGATCCCCCCGTCCTCAGCAGTCGAGAGCAACACGACTAGCGCGTTAGCCAACTACGCCACTGACGTGGGTAGTATTTATGTTACATCCCTTGTAGCCCACATGCATGACCTTTATAATTGGGGTTTTGTTTTCATGAGTATCTATACAATTAAAAATAATTGGCCAAGAGTCCATGTTTTAAAAAACTGGTGGTTTCAAATTCTACGTGTAATTACTGTCAAAAATTACTATCTTTACTTTATTTTCGTTGTGTACATTGCCCTCTACATGGTTTTTTTTAAGTTCTAGAACCTAACAAATAATATAAATAAAATTTCTAATTAAGATTAGATTATTTGGGAGTTACAGAATCTTAGTAAAATCTAATAAGCATTAACATTATTTGGTAATAAAAATAAACCTGACAGTTGTTCTGACCACGGTCACTTTTTAGTAAAAGTTCATAGTTAACTTAACATGACACCCACTTCAGTGGTCACGTAGTTTAAGGTGGGCAGCGTTCTGTCCTCACAGAATGACTAAAAGTCTACATACACGGCGAGAAAGCTAGATACCGCATCTCTCATGGTCAAATATACCATACACAGTTCCACATTTCACAACTCCATTAAAGTATTAATAGTCGCTCAGTACCTATTGGTTTTATATACAAATATATATTTCGAATACTTTTATATATTTTTAATAGAATATTACAACTTTACAATCAAAAGATATTTACTATCTCAAATAGTTATGGAAATATGATAAAAATTTGGATATTGCATGGAAAATTTAGAATTTACATTTTGTTTTTAATATTTAACAGTGGCTAGGTAAAAAATTAAATCAAAATCGTTATCGTGGATTTCGAGGAAATCGGTTGTTTCTCTTTTTGACATACAGTAAACTATCCTTAATTTTAGTGCTGTATATCTAATTCCAAAAATTCCTAGGGGAACCTTATAAAAACCCTAAATACCAAGTTTTAGCCCGATTGGTAAAATGCTTAAGGCCGAGATAGGACAAGCAGACAGACTACATCAAGAAATTCACAATTTCGGTTTCAAGGGGTCATAAAACGTAGAAATTTATCAAAAGTTCGAGTCCTTTTTTTTTTTTTTTTTACATTCACAATACTTCTCTCTCTCTCTCTGATGGGTAAATAGAAAGTAAAAAGCTTAGTAGTGCCCTTGGTTGTATTACCCAAAGTTTTAAGGGTAAATAGAATAAAATTCAATTCCTTCATTTCAACTTTTATTTGTTTTTCAGTCCTCAGACAAATTTAAAATTACTTCTCTTAAATTATAAATGTCAAAAAAATGTTATTTTTCTTCATTTATTCGCTGTACAAGTTGCTTGAGAGCTTCTACCCCAGAAACGTTACTTGCACAAACATTAGATAGCTCAGTTGGCTGCGACCCTGAAAAATGTTCAGAGAGAAAGAGTTTAGGTGAACATTCGCTAAATAATGCTGACGAAAATATAGATTAAATTAGAATGTCTCGTTTAGCACGTCACATTCAATCTTTATACTTTCCCATCCTCCATTTTATTTTAGAAAAATTAACGGACATTCTTATTTATTATGTAAAATACACCTCAATAACCATTTTAAACAAAATATTTATAACTATTTTTTCAAAATTTTCCTATTTTAAAAATTTGTCACCAGTAAAACACCCCTAAATATCTTATTTTTTTCTCCGGAATAGTACGTATGTAATGTTATTAATTTTATCATGTAAAACGTTTCCCAAGGTATTCATTTTGAGCAAAATTGTTCGACTCTGCTTTAAAATATGAGTAAAGAATTATACTAGACACGGGACAATTCCAGGACAGTTCAGTGGTTATAGCATTGGTGTACTAAGCTAAAGGTCCTGGGTTCGATTTCCATGTCTAGGTGTCGTTTTTAAATTTATAGAGCGTTGTTAAAGCCATTTTTTTTATTTTAAATTTTCAAAAATCTATCATTTGTAAGCTATCCTTAATATTAAGGTTATAATCAAAAGAACGATTTGGCCATTAGGTATTAATTTATAACATTTAAATATAAAGTTTGAACCAAATCCACCAAACCATTTCTGCTGTAGCCTCAGGTATAGACATGCAGAGGATCATTAAGTACACCGCCAGGTTATTAGTCTGACATCTTATATAAGTCGGCGACTTTTCCGAGTGGAAACTCATCTGCCGTGTCAGGGTTAGGCATCCACGTGTCTAGGAACAAACACCTATTACGAGGCTTCTCTAATCCATCACGGCTGTGTCCTTTGAGCGTAGCCACGCACATTACATGCGCAGCGAGTGATTTATGAACTCATGGTCTCGTTCTTGCCGTCAACCCTGTCATCACCTGACAGCTGGGACAACCCTCCACCTTGGCCAGCTTGGCTCCTCCTTCCGTGAGGGTTGGATTCTCATATAGGGGGGTTAACCCCTCGGAGGAGGTCAGGTACCTACCCCCAGTAATCACTCATATTGAGCTTTCAGCTTGAGTTGCCCAGCGGGGATCACTTGGAGGTAGCCTGACCAGCTTTCCTGGATGGTACTAGCTACCAACCTCCTAGTGTGTGGCGAGTAGGGGGCTCCACCCCATTCGCGCCCACAAAGAGACCTCGGCAGAGATTTATCTGCCCTTTGGGTTAATCCCTCTGGACTTTACCCGGGGGCCACCCCGATAAAGCAATCTGCCAGGATTACCGGACGAGGATCAACCTCCAGGCAGAGGGAGGAATCCTTTTGTCCCATCCGAGCCAGGGCAGTCGCCATGATGGCAAGCACATCTCAAACCCAAAGAGCTTCCAACCCCAACTCAGCGCTACCCCCCATACAAAGGTACAGGAAGATAGACGTAAGACGATGACAAATAGAAATGTAACACCCACCTTTTGAGTTCAGGGGCACATAAAATGTCACGTTACCATAACCACTCAAGGCCAATATTTTTCACGGTCCCAATAATTTCTCTAATTGATACAGTTTAAAATAGACTCACCATAATATAAACTTCGTTACGTTTTTTGGTCAGTTAATTTCTTCATGATGTTTGGGCAAAATATTCAGAAGGACTTTGTCCCAATTATATTACTTGGAGTTGAAAATTCAATTTATGTGAGAAGACATTCAGAAATGTATTATATACGTAAAAATCTGTATATAGTCTCACAAGAATTCTTGAACGACTTTTAATATATATAACATTGCTTAAGAAAAATTATGATGATATTAACATAATGGAAAATACTTGGAACTACGTATTTTATTTATTTTATTCTGAACCAATTAACTTTATTCTACAAACTGTAACGTTTTTAGCATGAATCTTCTTCATGGTTGTATTCATAATGTACGTATTATTTTTATTATACTTTTAGTTTGGCATACAATTTATTATTTAGTATTATAAATTGTGCACTTTAGATGTATATAGTATAGTAATAATAGTAATAATAATAATAATAATAATAATAATAATAATAATAATAATATACTAAGTAAACGTTTTTTACAGTAATAATAGCTTTTTAAATTTATTTGTGGTATTTAACCGACTGATTATATCAGCACACAACTTATAAATAAGCTTAGATCTAATGCATCAAGCATAACGAATCCTCCGGTCATTAATAATAGTTTTCTAGACCGGAATCACTACGCTTTCATTCAGGTAGCTACTCATTTGTACTCACGGGGCTGAGTTGACCCCTTTTCAAGGCCTCATAAAAGATCTGGAAGTACTGGTAATTAAACCCAGGACCTCTGTATCTATAACCTGTAACTTTGACCACTAGGCCAGGGGTCTTATTTTACTATAATTATATTAATTAATTAATTTATATTATGTTATAAAAGATGGTTGTTGTGTTTTTTAAATATTTTTTGTCCAGCTATAATATTTGAAACCTTTTTTATACCCCTTTTTTTATCTATAGTACAATTACAATTCAAATTTAATTTTTAAATTACTTCATCCACGTTCAACCCTTCGATCTGAATATATTAATATCTAATATATAGAACGTACAGTTTTTGATGTTCCATACCTTCTAGAATAGCAATGACAGTGAATATCTCTCCACTTTTAGTCATTTCCGAGGTCTGAACTAGATCCACTTCCCAAGGTCCATCCTCCTTATTCCCACAGATATCACTTCCCCCATTGTTCTGCATCTTCAACTGAAATCATGTTTTATATTTTACAAGTAATATTTGATTTGATTTATTTTAAGAATTTAGGTGTCCTCCCAGGTGCTATGGAAGTAATAGAGCTGTTTTAAAAAGATATAATTTACTGTCCAAAATTATATTGTTTTCATCTATTGTCTATCTCAATAATTTATTCCTCTGTATATTTATTTGATAAAAAAAAGTGTCTAATAAGTATCCTCAACTTGTGGAGATTGCGGTACTCTTCACAACATACCCCTTCATATATAAAGTGTATTCACACATTATACTACTATAAAGCCACGTGGCTGACTCACTCACTGACATTAATGTTTACCCACTTACAGATGAGCTAGAAACTTGAAATTTGGCAACTTCTAGCTTATAGCCTGTAACCGACGTGGAAATTCCAAAAGTTAACAAACAAAAATTTAACCCCGAAAAAAATTCTAAACGACGGAACAAATTTAAAGTCTGTGCGGACCTTTCTTTGGAGGTCTCGTGTGGCTGAACGATAAGACCTATCAAAAAACTGATCTAGAATTACATTAGTTTACATCCACTTGCAAAGAAAACTCACTGGGGTTTGGGGACGCAGCCCCCAACGAGCAAAGTGAGTACATATATATATATATATTTTCTTACTGCCTTTACGCTAACGAGTAATGAACCAATGACGAGAAAGGTTTAATTTAGAGGAAGTTTGCTCACATTGCCTTGAAGGAGAGTGGAAAACCATTTAGGAAAAATCATCCTGAGTACACCTGACCAATATTTTAACCCCAATATCCCTATCATCGGCAGTCTACTGCGATAGTGATGTCTTAGATCATGCATCCACCGAAGCATCTATAAATATTGAACTTCCTCATACATACTCCATCAGTATAACTATGCAAATATATCGAATGGGTAGTAAGACGTGGGGCACGAATAATTATTTATGTTAAGTGCACAGTAGGGTAGCGGGAATGGGATATTCTAGAGTTGTGTTCGGGGTATTGACTGGCAAACCCAATGGGAAGAGACCTTTGAGAAGACCTAGACGCAGATGGGAGGATAGCATTAGAATTGACCTGAAAGAGATAGGGTGTAATGAGGTGGACTGGTTAGAATTAGCTCAAAATGGGTAAGGTGGCGTACTTTTGTAAGTGCGGCAATGAACTTTCGAGTTCCTAATGCCATAGAGAAATTAAGTAGAGATTGTGTTTATATTTCACCCTTAATTATGATAAAAAATAAAAGTTAAAGTGAAATGATTTATTATTATTTTTATTAGAGAGAACAAAATATTTTAAAAGCCTGTAAGAAGACGATACGTAGTGGCTGGTTCTTCTTACCTCCGATTTCCAATGGCCTGTCAGGTTTCTTCGACTTACGACCGAGAAGCTGAGGGCGTAAGGACGCGACGCAGGACACTGTTGCGACGAGGATTCACATGACGCTAGACGTGCCGCTACCAGGATCAGCCACAATGTCGTCTGGATGGCAAGGGTGCCTCTCATGGTAGTAAGGAGTGACTTCTTACAGAGCTGAGATAACACTACTGAACACTCGATGGATGAAACTCGTGGAGAAAAACTGTTTCAAACATTTCTTTGGTAAGTTGTTTTTGTAATGAATCTATCTACTAAAAAACACTAAAAATAACCAAGTAAAAAATCTCGATGGTATATTAAAATATATTTTATCTGAGCATGTTAAGTTGGGTTGAAAATATAAGTGAACTAAAATAAGTATTTCTTTAAAGAAAAAAAAACCTTTTTGGCAAAAATAAATTTATAATGGCTTTAATTTAATTTTCATGAATATACTTACTGGAATTTGATAAGAAACTTTTAAATAAAAATAAAAAGGCTTGTGTAATTCTACGATAACTTTGACATTTAATCAAGGTTTGTTGAGATTACTATGTGTTGAAAACTAAATTAAATATATCCACGCTAGCATTATTTTATTTTTATTTTTGTTTAAAAAAATACCACAAGATAGTTTCCTCAACTCACACTCCCTTACATTCAACCTTTATATAAAAATTATCCATGTATTTATGTTATTATATAAATTTACTTTACCGGTACTTTAATTTACATCCATTGACCATTAATGTTTCCAGCCTGTGGGCTGGGTAAGTTTTTATTCACGTCGTATATTTTACACTACCGGCTTGCTAAGCCCGTCGTAGCATCATATGCCATATAATCTAACTTAATACTAGGACAGGCACAACATCCAGTCCCCCGAACTGATTCATCACCCCCATTCCATCAATGATACATTTCTCGGCCATATTTGGAATCTGACCCAGGACTCTTAGCACAGTAGATAGTCACGCTAACAACTGAGTTAAGGTGTCGGATCTTGTGTATTGTATATTTGGATATAATATTTAATTGATACCTCATTTAATATCGTTTTATAATATCTTAGTATTTTCTATTTTAAGAATAGGAGTTGGGAAAAAATCACTGACTGATCTTGTTGCTATATGTGGGATATGCTTCGGTATTGGAATTATAAAAATTTTCTAATTATAAGTGACATAAAACTGTGCTAGCTTATGGTAAAACCCGCCTCGGTGGCGTAGTTGGCTAACGCGCTAGTCGTGTTAAGCTCGACTGCTGAGGACGGGGAGATCCAGGTTCGAATCTCGGTCGGGTG
The DNA here is from genome assembly GCA_039000515.1 of Timema cristinae. Classification (NCBI taxonomy): domain Eukaryota; kingdom Metazoa; phylum Arthropoda; class Insecta; order Phasmatodea; family Timematidae; genus Timema; species Timema cristinae. The sequence continues at coordinate 33,008,997 of JBCFYV010000100.1, forward strand.
AACTGGGGGTGGTTTTTCCTAAATGTTTTTCCACTCTCCCTCCACTCAAATGCGGGTTCACTTCCTCTAATTCTACCTTACCAATTCCTAATCCATTAGCGTAATTAGTACTTAAAGCGTATAACCCGGACGGGTAGTAAGACGCGGTGCTAAATATTACTATTACTATTACTTATGGTAAAAAAAAATGTTCACTAAAACTCCAATTATTAGACTGCCGATGACAGGGATATAGGGGTTCTAATCCCGGTCGGGTGTACTGAGGTTTATTTCTTAAATGGTTTTCCACTATCCCTCCATATAAATGCGGGTACACCTACTCTTAATTCAACCTTCCTCATCCCTAGCTCTTTAGCGTAACTAGTACATATGTGTATAACCTGAACATGTTGTAAGATGCAGTGCAAAAATACTTTCCCGTTTTCCGACACCTTAGCTTAGTCGTTAGCGTATCTACCTTCCCAAATATGGGTCCCAGGCTCGATTCCCGGCATACCCGCAAAATGTGTCATTAAGATATTTTTTATTACTATTATTTGTGAAAATGGGATTTTGTCTTTCACAGAAATGAATTAACGACTGGGGGAGTGGATGTTGTGTCGGTTTTTGGATTAAGTTAGTTTATAAGACATGTGATAATTTAATCAGTTGGCCAAGACGGTGCACGTTAAATACCTAATAAATAAAAAGCAACAAAAAAAACCTTCCTCACTAAGTTAAGTGCAGTGTTTTATATGTGCCTGCCATACAATCATGTCGTGAATGACGTCAACATTGCTATTGATACTTCAATTTTGTTTGTTTACGGTGTGAAGACACCTTCTGGTTTTTAGTTTACGAACAATAAAGCGTCTTAGATTTTTCTAACACTCCATTCTGTCGCTTCAGTAATCTTAAATTGTAAGCACATTGAATGTGTTTTGTATCAAATGGGGTGACTGGTGGTCTAGGGGTAAGGTGTCAGACTTCTGTGCTGGCGGCCGGGATTCAATCTTCGGTACCGGCACAGATTTATCAGATTGCCAAACCCTTCCGTCACCTCTGACAAGACATCTTGTGAATGTGGGGAATGTCAGGCCTCCACCGTGGTTTGGATTCCACGTTAAACTGTAGGTCCTCCATTTCATCTCACAATCACCCTACCATTACACATTAGCGTAAGTGCGTATAACCCGAACGGGTAGTAAGACGCGGTAATAATAATAATGAATCAAATGTTTACGTTAAAAATATCCTGATCCGACACTTTTTTAAGTGAACGTTGCATTATTCTAACTTTTATGTCTATCGTGATCCCGGAATTAAGGTTGTTTATTATACGTGACGTACATGTGATGCTAAATCAATTGATCACACACACACAAAATAAATGTGTGTTTACATACACTACTAGTGGAAAATTAATTAAAAAGGTCTGCTAATCGCACCTGTTTCAGGTAAAGTGGCAGCTTAATTGCATGAATGTTGGTTGTAATTATTATTTTATCAAAGTGTCTTACTATCTGTTCAGGTTATACGAATATATGATAATTACTGTACTGTTGTAGGCATGAATAATAAATATTATCACAGATAATCAGCCCGCCAAGCTTTTATGGCTAAGTAAGGTTATAGCCACAACTAAATATCATATTATTTAAATTGAAATAAGATCCATCACAGACTCTGCCTAAAAATATGACGGGAAAAATATTGTCCAGAGTACTGAACGTCTCTCCTGGATAGCTCAGTGGTTATAGAAACGATGTCCTAAGCCAAAAGTCTCGAGTTCAATTCATGTGACCATGTGTGATTTTTAAATATAAAGAACATTATTTTAATTTAGCTTTACTTATTGCTTCTTTATTAGTGTAATCAAATACGTAAAGGCATAGGGTCAGTAAAGCAGAGAAAAATATTTGGGTTCTATAGAAGGCTTTAGTGTAAAATATTTGGTGAGATTTTTTGTTTTTTATAAGCTGTGTATAATAGGAAAAACATATTGTCTTACTGTAAACAATGATTACAATTTATTATATTACTAGAAGTACCTGGCGTTGCCCGGGATAATCACGCAATGGCTTGCGTGGTTACACCGGGCAAAGCTTTTCTTCGCTTCAAATTTACGGTGAAAAAAAATCTATTCATTTTATTTCTCCCGACCAAGTTTTTAATCAATTTAAATAAATCAAATCTAAACTTTAAAATTCCAGCTTCAAGGTACACATGTTTGTGCACGGGGGCTATTAATGTTTAAATTTCATTCCTCTGTGTGCGGTAGATATTGCGCAACGCTCATGACAGACAGACAGATACATAAACTCTTCATTTTATTAATATAGCTCAGTATTATTTTATAAGTATTGAAAATATTTATCAAGAGTGAAAGTGGAACATAGCATGACTTGACGTATGAATAATTGAAAGTAGATCTAGTAATCTCGCTAGCTGTCCGATAAAAATCAGATGTAGATGGATAAAAAGTCTAGTACAAAAAATTTTTTTAATAATTATTTTATTTTATTGGAGCCATTGCCAACAATTTCACAAAATATTCTGTAACATTTAAAGTGTCTTACCTTGGATGAAGTTACTATTTTATAAACTAGCACTACAGCAATGGAGGATGGTAATGGCATGATCTAGCATCATTCTGTGGCTTATTTAAATACGTCACTGTGAAAAGCATCGGAGTCTACTTGTCCGGTTGAACCAAACGAACATCTGTCAACTATAAGAATGACAGCTGGGGATTTAAATAAATTATAGACGATTCATTTTATAAATATCCTAGAGGCTGGACCGAGCTTTTATTACTTTCAAATTGATACAGTTATCGAAAAGAAACCTTTAAAACGTAGACTAACGTGTTGGTTTCAATATTTCCTTAAATTGTTTGTTATTTAAAATAAAATAAGGAAAATTATCTATAGGGAATCGTTCTGAATATGAACTATATAAAATACAATGGAATTCAAACAAAATATATCTATTCTAAAGAAAATACAGATCTATTTATATAATAAAAATGTTGATATGGCTAAAGGGTAATTTTATTTATTTATTTAACGTGCATTTACTCAACCGACTGATTATAGAAGCACACGACTTATAAACTAACTTATAGCTAGAACATACATAACATTCAGCCCCCGGCCGTTAAGTCATCATTGTGAAATGGCAAACCAGCATTTTACCAATGATAAATGTTTTGGCCATGCCAGGTCACGAACCCGTGACTCTTAGCTCAGTAGATAAACACGCTACCGATAGAGTTTAGGTGTCGGATTGTAAGATATCGTTTAAAAAAGTAATTTAATCATTATCATTCTATTAATTTTATATGTCTTTCTAAATTTTAAAATTCGTAGAAAATTATTATTTGGTAAAAATTTAAACCCGCATCGGTTGGCAAAGCTCATCTAGCCTGGTTTGCTAGAAATGGGAGGCAAGGCTCGAATCCTGGCCAGGTGTACTTAGTTGTGTTTTTTTTTCAATTGTTCCCCATTTTCTCTCCTCAATAAAAGCGAGAGCATTTCGTCTAAATTTTGCCTTCCTCAACCCTAACACATTAAAGTAATTCAATGCAGATAGCCGATAAAAAAAATAGTAATATTTAAAATGATTACACAAGAGAAAAGGTGTTAATCTCGTCTGGTGTGGTTTGCTGGTGACACGTAAGTTGAGATCGAATCTTGGCTTGCATTTAAGGCTCTTGGCCCTGTCAAGTGCAAGTCTAAAACTTATTTTGTGGGATGGTGGGCGATAGGGTGAAAGGCGTGGCGTGGCTTCACAACCGAACCAAAGTATCCCTCCACGCCAACAAGAACAGATGGATCACGGAAACCGTAGATGACGCTAGCTACCAGACAGGTATTTCAGAAAAATCATACGTTTGGAAATATCAGTTTCCTTGAGAACCAGTGAAATTTTTATCCTAATATTTTCAAAACTTCTTCTAAGATAATGTATTGATGTTTATTAATTGTTACATTTTCTTATTTTTTTGTTATGAATCTGGCAGTTTTGTATTGAAAAATGGCAATTTAATCGATATTTGATCACTGTTAAAATTATAGAGTAGGTTTGTATGTAAAAAGTATAACTTAATTAACATGCTTCTATTCTTGAACAAACAGTTTCCGAAAAGAAAATTGCAAAACATTAAAAATTCTTGAAAATAACCGTTTGTTCCCATGGCTCTACATTTGCATATCAAATGAAAAGGGCCAATCGCCTTAAGGTGGTAATTCCTAAATGGCTTATACCACTCCCATCCACACAAATAAGGATACACGTGTTGCTAGATTATCATCATTGCTGCCCCAATAATGTTGATTTTGGATAGTCCAGATGAATAGCACGAAAATAAAATCACCTTAATCAAAATATTCGTTTTAGTGACGTCATAACTTATACATACACAGACTTAACCTAATTATAGATATATACCTTGTATTTTGGTTGGAAGAAAGTTTATAAAATACAAACCTATTTTTTTGCAGTCAACATTGATAACACCTACTTCTGTGGCGGCGTGGTCTAAGGCATCACTCTATCAATAGACTGGCTGCCGATGATGGTAAGGGTGCACTGAGGGTGGTTTATCCTAAACTGGTTTTCCACTCTCCACCCATGAAAATGTGGGTGCACTTCCTTTAAATTCAATCTTCCTTATCTCTAACACATTAGAAGTAATCAGTACATAGACGTATAACCCAAACGGATATCATGGCGTGGTGCTAAAACAAACTTATTTGACATACAAGTTAGTACTCGTATATCTGTTTTCACGTATTCATACGTCAGGTCATATGATCTGCAGCTGTCACTCTTGATGTATACAGGATGGAGCGGAAACAATTAGATGATCTTTGCTGAGGAAAGTGATGGACAACGTGTTGAGGTTTGCCTGGAACTCACCTGAGTGACATTATCTACAAAAAGTGAAAAAATTTAGTTTGCTTTTATTTAGCTAATGTATATTATATATGCTTTCCAATTAAAGTGTTAATATTCGCGTTAATAAAGTCTAACTGATTCGGCCTCACCCTGTATATATCAAGAGTGACAGCTGCAGATCACATGACCTCTAACTTTATGTTAAATAAGATGTTTGATAGCACCACGCCTTACTACCCGTTTGGGTTATACACCTATTTACTAATTATTCGAATGCATTAGGAAGGTTTAAATTTAGAGAAAGTGCACGCACATTTGCATGGAAGGAAAGAGGAAAATATTTTAGGAACAAACACGCTTAAATACACCCGATTGGAACTGAACCCCAATCTTTCCGTTGTCGGCTGCTAGTCTATTTCTAGAGTGACGCCTTTGACCATGCGACCACCGAAGCGGGTAATGTAAGTTTTCTTCTTATGGGAACAGGAATTTATATACAGGATGTACCGGCCTAAAATGTGAGACCCATTTCAACGGTGGACAGGAGACAATTAACAATGAAAAAAGTTATTTAAACATATTAAGTTTTATTTACCTTTCCTATTTACAGCTAAGTTGTTAAACTAAACTGTTTGCATATCGATATATATATATATATAAACTCGATATATCTCGACCTGTTGACTTGGTATATTTTGTGTGTTTTTGCTGCTAATTCTAATTATAAAGCGTGCGGCATTCTACAACATTAAGACTGCCGGCTTGTATTTAGCCCAAAGGTGGCCATTTTGAGCACGTCTTATAATGGATCAAATAGCCAAAGATATTATTTGTGCTTTTTAGCGAGTCGAAGACGGTTACGTTATCACACATTTGTAGCCGCAGATTTCCGCACGTCCCTCATAGACTCTGTCTTAAAATATGAGTGAAGAATGACCATGAGCACGGGACGATTCCTGGATATCTCTGTGGTTAGAGCATTGGCTACCAAGCCAAAGGTCTCGGGTTCAATTCCCGTGTCCAGATTTCATTTTTAAATTTTCAGAATATAATAATTCTTATAAATGCTAAGCAGCTCCACATTACTGAGTACAAACATGGCTATAGATAGAAAACAAGGTCAAATTGCAAATTGTGTGTGTGTGTGTGTGTGCGCGCGCGCGTGCGTGTTTGTGTGTGTCCACTGCTGAAATATGTCTCCCGTGTTACGGTACACCCTGTATATATCTATGTACATAATATGTGTAATATGTATGTCGATCCAATCCCACTCCGGAGACTACCAGAGCTCCCTCCTGCTCGGCTAGGCAGGGTAGAAAGCGGGTACATGACGTGTCAAAACATGTTCTGGATGACGTGGTGGGCCCAAATACAGACCTTTGCGCCTCAGTTGTTAGGGGGCCTCTACTCTTGTAAGTTCACGCCGCCCCTGCTCTCCAAGGACTCCTCTGCAACAAGCAACCCCCAACTTACAGACGATATGAGGTCTCCCCAAGGTCTGCTGAGAGACTTGTGGAGCCGACAACAGCTCTAGAGAACTCGCGATGACTGTTTATCTAGGACTAGAGGTAATGTAATAGTTTAGACTTTACAGAGGTCTACAAACAATGTGTTTATAGCTAGCTTGGTGTTTAGGTACTGTCCTAGTTTAGACTAGTACAGAGGTCTATAAACAATGTGTTGATAGTTAGCTGTCCTAGGTTACTCAGAATAAAAGAATGTTTAACCTTTTTTTTTAATAAAATTCTTTCACTTTTGACACATGCACTCCTTTTAGTTTTAGATTATTTAAATGTACTAATAACCAAGGTAATTTTTTTACGATTATTTATTTGTTTGAAAAGAATCCAGTAAAAAAATCTTATCTTTGTTTAAAATAATGCCTCCAATATTAATTTTAATTGATCCATACGCTTACAACAAACTATTAATATTATATTATCTATAATTTACGGGTTTAATCATCCTCAAGGTCAAAATTTTAAAAATAAATTTAAAGTTTCCCCATAGTATAAAACTAATCCTAAAAAAAACTCTTATCAAATGCCCAGTAAGGGTTAAGTGTGATTTTTTTTTTCTCTCTGAATTGAAAAATTTGTTAATGCCATTTAAATGTCCACTAATTATTTTATAATGCTTTGATATTTTAACGAGCCTCCCCATAAAGATAGATTTTACACCTTTTTTTAATATCCATTGTGTAACAAAAGTGACCCTACACTTTCGATCATTTGTTCTGAAAGCTACAGTCCAAATAAAACTCACCAAACCACTAAGTCGGGATTAAAACTAGTGAGTTGTTCTCTGCTACATGAAGGTGTGTGTAATTATTTACTTTATGCTCTTTCCCTGGCCCACTGGAAAGTTTTGAGCCTCTAAGAAATAGAGCCTTAACTCGCCACAAACAGCCTTTGGATTGATTCAAATATAAGTTTGAGTTTTAAAGGGTAATGAGTCTTTCGAGTAATCGAATCCTTAAAGTTATTCGAAATTTAAAGATTTTTTTATAAAAAGTTCAAATTCAAAATTCGAATATTTTTATTTCAAATTTTGAATAGTAATGTGTCTTTCGAGTAATCGAATCCTTAAAGTTATTCGAGATTTAAAGATTTTTTTTTTTTAAGTTCAAGTTTAAAATTTGAATATTATTAATTTCAAATTTTGAATATTTTTTACTGAAATCCGTATTGGTGGTTGAATGGTTTCTAAAGCGTTAATCTTTAAATAGGCTGGATTGTCGGGGAGAGAGAGGTCGAGATTCAAATCCCGTTCGGGTTAACACTACTGAGAAGATGGGTTTTTTCACAGATTGTTTCACCCGCTCCTGTGCGCAAATGTGGCACATTTCCTCATATCTATCCCTGTAGATATACGGATACCCAGACTGGTAGTAATACAATTCGCCAACAAATAACATATTCGCGATTAGAGTAAAGTAGAATGATTCGGAATTTGTAATTAGGGGCTGTAAACCCAGCCATTTTGAATGGATTATTTATTATTTTTAAACGCTCTCTCTTTCTTGCAATTTAAAATTAAATGTTACTAAAAATGTAATTATAAAGCCAAGACTCTTGAGAATAAGACGATCCTATGCACTTGTTTTGGGCTCACAAAAGTTGGGCCGACCCCGGTGGAACTTTGAGTGGAAAGCCTGTCTCTTTTTGTGACAGGGACTATATCTAGCTAAGGTCCTTGGGAGTGAAGTGGACGAGAGAATGTGTAAATATTTTTTTTGCCGTTTTTTATAGCTAAACATATTTTTGACCAAAATAAGTAAAATGTTGCTCCATTGCACATGGTGATATCAACAGTTGTTGAATATAAATGTCATGACTATGGTGGCATTAGATGAGAAACGTTTTAAATTAAAATCTAGTTATTAAGTTTGTCACTAATTTCCAGGACACTCTTGAAAGATATTCAATAACCGTTTATATTACCGTGGGAATAAAATTAAACTTGGTGACCTGGCGGTATAGGGGTAAGGTGTTCAATCCTCGGTTCCGGCACAGATTTATCTGATTACCAAACCCTTCCTTCACCTCTGACAAGACGTGTATTAATCACAACTTGTGAATGTGGGGAATGCCAGGCCACCACCGTGGTTCGGATTCCACGTTAAACTGTAGGCCCTCCATTTCATCTCATAATCACCCTACCATTTCACATTATCGTAAGTGCGTACAACCCGAACGGGTAGTAAGACATGGTCCTAATAATAATAATTATTATTATTATAATAAACTGTTTGTTTTCTCCTAGATAAATATTTTATTTATTTTGGCCAAAGATATTTTTGCCATAATAAACCCCAAAATACTGCTCTTTTCTTTCGTCCCCTACACCCACCCCCACCCTAAATGCACGTCTCACCCCATGGATAGTACCAAACTTAGGTAGTTAATGGAGCTGGAACCAAACGTCGTATCATAATGTGGTTTTCTGTGTCATACTTTAAATTACAGGAGGATTGGGACTATAAAAATACAGTTTTAACATTTTAAAAGAAATAGTAAAAAACAAATTAAATATTATAAAAATTTGTAAAATAATTAAACTGATACCCGCCTCGGTGGCGTAGTTGGCTAACGCGCTAGTCGTGTTGAGTCGACTGCTGAGGACGGGGAGATCGAGGTTCGAATCTCGGTCGGGTGAACTGAGGGTGGTTTTTCCTCAATGGTTTTCCACTCTCCCTCCACGCAAATGCGGTTTCACTTCCTCTAATTCAACCTTCCCAATTCCTAATACATTAGCGTAATTAGTACTTAAAGCGTATAACCTTCCTCTTCTATCCACCTCCCGGAGAAGGTAAAATCGAGAAAATCTTTATCATTGGTGTGATAAAGTGGTGGAGCATCATGCTACTGAAAGTAGTGCTTTTCATCCCAATAAAGTTCATTAAGAAGAGGTAAGCCGTTGTCTTGCAACATTTTTTAAGTAGGTGAGAACTGTTACAGTCACTTCAAAGCAAAAATGGCCCTGTCATTCCTCTTGAAGAGACACCTCACAGATATTGCTGGTAGATTAACTACTTGTTGTTCCATTAAGTGTGAATTTTTGGCGGCCCGGTACACGTAGTTATGTCTACTAAATAAGTTAAAAAGTGGCTTCATCAGACCAAACCATTAAATATTTAAAATATTCTCTTTCTTCACACATGTGCAAAAACCATTCACAGAATCGAAGTCGCCTATTTGGATTGTCCTCACTCATTGAAGAGAGTAGCTTCCATTTCACACGCCGCAAAATGCGACGACACCATGAGAACATTGTCTTAGAGATGTACTCCTGTCTCCTGTGTGAGGATTGCGTTAGTGAATGTAGCACCACCGTGACATTTTCATTGTCCGTTGACATTCTCTATCTTCTTAGCCGTACCTTTTTCACGTTTCTTGCACTGTTCCATCAGCCTCAAACGTGTCATTGTTATCCGTGTTGGTAGTGGTGTTTAAAATTCACCTCTCCAACGTCTTAGCACCTCAATAATATTCTGTGCTTTCCAATAAGATTTAAGAATCTACTAGGGGGTCGCTCAAACGATAAACGCAGCTTCGTCATTTTCATTTACATTGTTGTGACGTCCTCACCTGGCAAACTGTACCACTGCTAAACTATTGTAGGTGCAAGTTAATAGCACTGCCATCTTACATTCTTGATATCATTTTCATTTTATTCCCATTTGTATGCTTGATTTTAACATTCAAAATGTGTATATATTATATTGGGCTAATATATATACAGTAATTCCTCGGTTAATTGGGCCTAAGATGGGCTCTAAAATTCACCTCCCTTACCATTTGGTGAAGGGTAAAATCATAAAAAGGAGACTTATGAGTCTTCAAATAAAAGGCTTGGGACGTAGTTTAAACTAACGCGTTTCTTTTTTAACAGTAAAAATAAAACACATTTTTTAAATACCTATTAAATTTATAAGCACAACGTCATCGAGTTCTTTTTTATTTGCCTTCATCTTTTTATACTACCAGGATAGGTATCCTGACCTCCTTTGTAGCAAGTTCGGTGAGTGATTCCATAAGAGAAAATACGGCGAAGGGATATTTGTAAACATTAAGACTAAATTAATGTCAGTATTTATTTTCAAACTTACATCTTTGGTCTCAGGTTTAAGGCATCATTTTTTTCAATAGATTAATTTTTTGTATGGAGTGTTCAGGGTTCGAACCCCATTCAGGTGTGATGTAGACTTTTGTTCCCCAAATAGTTTTCCACTTTCTCACTTAGTAAAAACGTATTCATTTAATCTCCCCCACATTAATAGATCTAAAGTGAGTGTTGATCGTTGAACGAAAGCTTGATAGAGAGAAAAACAACCTCCTGTTCTTAAGGAGAAGAAACCCGCCTCGGTGGCGTAGTTTGCTAACGCGCTAGTCGTGTTGAGCTCGACGGTGAGGACGGGGAGATCGAGGTTCGAATCTCGGTCTGAGGAACTGAGGGTGGTTTTTCCTAAATGGTTGTCCACTTCCCTCCACGCAAATGCGGGTTCACTTCCTCTAATTCAACCTTCCCAATTCCTAACCATTAGCGTGAAAAAGCGTTTCTACTTTAACGGTTGAATTTTTTTTTTTTTTTCTGAGATACGGCTGTTTCTATTATTCTCATCCGAGCATGTTCATCTCTTTGCAAGACCGCCGCATCCAGTCGACGCCATCAGTAACGAGTCCTTCACTTCCCCACGACAAATCCTCTTAAATTCTAAAGCCCACCTTCCCTTCTTTTTTTTTTACCCTATTCGTACCATACCCTTGGCAACCCCTTTTTCGCTTCTAAAGTCTGTAATCCGACGAACTGCACAGCTTTTCATTTTACATCACGAGCCATTACATCAAATTTTCATTTCACACTCTTCAAAAAAAAATCTTCCTTTTAAGGGTGTATGGCCCATAATTAATAATATAATGATTAGGTCTCCTTAAACCAAACTTGGGTCAATGTATTAAATATAGAATAAATGTCTATTTTAAGCACAGTGCTTACTAAAAGTGTGAAATTTTTGCATCTAACGCAACAATTTTTAGAAAAACCAAATCACCCAAAGATTTCATATTTGGAATGTTAGAAGTACTTGAGGAGGTTTAGTAATTAAAATAAATATTATTTAAATGAACCTTCAATTAATTGCGTAAGAAATTGCAAAATAAATGCAATATTCAATTAATTATTTTTTACACTTAAACGTGTGTAATAAATGGGGGAAGTAAATCAATTAATGCCGACTTCTTTTAACTTTATAACGGTACTTCATTCAAATTAGTATTCAATCTGAAACTCGTGAAAACTGATACTAACTGAGATGCTTTATATTTTGCCCCTGGATTTTGAAAATCTATCTGATACAACCTCGCAATAGCCAAAACAGAACGGCCTGGTCAGAGCAGAGCAGACAACTCATCCCTTCTCAATCCAAGTCACTAGCTGTCTGTCCTTGAAACCATAAATCTGTCAACTAGTGGTTTTGGCATATGTGTACAGCTTATCGCCCTGACACATCACCATCTCTCTTTAGATATTGTTTACCTGGCTCTCCACCGTTTTCAAATCAGTGTGCCAAGTACGAGATTGAGGAAAGAATTTTTTTCGATGTAGCTAAGTGTAATTGCATTAAATGTCTTTAGGGATGTGGGAAGGGTAATACTAGTGGAAAAGCCATTATTATTATTATTATTATTTTTTTTATTTTTTTTTTTAATTGCCCCACAAAATTTTAAAGATGGCAGAAGAGATGTAATGGGTAAAAGGCATAAGCATTCCAAGGCAATGAAACGATTTTACGAAGAAATTCAGAAAGCCCAAACCGCTAATAAGTTGGTGAAATACTTCAAACCTATTTTATATTATTTAAACTTAAATAATTAACTTTATTTTTTAATTATTTTGAAATCTAGAACCAAATCCGGAACCTCCAACTTAGCACTTCAATATCTTACCACTGAGCTATCTAGGGCTAATCCTATGTTAGGGTCATTTATCGCTCATATTTTATGGGTTGATCGGTAATATATGTGTAAAATCGTCGGCCATTTAATAACAATCAGAAATACACTCCATCATTGATCCATGGTATCTTTATGCTGCCGTTTGAACATTTTTTTTATTAATTTTAAATGGTTTCTTGGATATAATTTATGAAGCTGAAGTCACCAACCTTTATTTAGCTGCGGACCACATAAATGTTTTACCAAGACGCTGTAGACCACTCATTAACTATTTAGCAAAAAAAAATTGAAAACTATTTTAATAATGACCTTGAACAAAGAATACAGCGTGAGACGTTAATATATATGCACAATTGTGCATATGTTCAATAAATATATATATATTAATGTCGTAGGTGAATTGAAAAACCCTGCCTATTGCAAAAGGCACCCTCAATTTACAATTAGCCAGGCTAGTTGGAAAATAATATTATATTGGCTTTATCACCCTGATCATTTTTAGGCTTATTGCAAAAAGCCCATACAGCCTTAAGCTTTTAAGGAAATGCACTTTTGTTCGCTCAATCAGTCTAGTTGATTCCAGGCTTATTGCAATGCGCCCAAGATAGTGAAGGCTTATTACAAAGTCTAAAGCAGCGGTTCGCAAACTGTGGGACGTACAATTATTCTTGATGGTATGCCATGAGAATACAAACAAAACATACAAATTATTAAAGTCGTAAAAAATTGACTCATAAAATCTAGTAGATATATTACAACTCAGTCTAATAGAAGTTACCTCTCTAGATTTCTGGCACACAAATTCATAAAGACATCCCAGAAAAATATGTAACTGTTCGGGACTTTAAAAAAAAAACGCTTAACCCAAGGATAACCGTAAGTAGTGTAGCTTAGAGGAAACTCGCCTGCATTTTCAATTCCCAACAATCTCATGTCCAAGAATCATGCTGGATGCCGAGTGGAAATTTTATTTATTACTAAACACAAAGTAAAATTGGTCCCACTTGTGTATTTGATTATTTATGCGCGTCCCTCACAGGCTCTGCCTTAAAATATCAGTGGTTAGGTCATTGACGTACTAATCCAAGGGCCCTGAGTTCAATTTTTGTGTCAAGGTATCATTTTTCAATTTTAAACAAAGTAGCTTGTTTACTAAATTGACATGAATAAACCCAATTCACTGGCAGTGAGGTCTAAGGCGTCACTCTCGGAAAAGACTAGATCGTTGATGATGGAGTTTTGGGGGTTAAAACTCCGGTAGGATGTACTGAGGCTGGCTTTTTCCTAAAATCGTTTTCCACAATCCCTCTACTCAAACGTATGTACACTTCCTCTAAATTCAATCTTCCCCATCCCTAATACATTAGTGTAATAAGTACACATGCTGATAGCTTGAACTACCCTCCAATGCGGATCTGCACAATATACGCCCCCCCCCCCCCCATTTCCCCCTTTCCAGCCACAAGAGATCCAATAATAAGCCCTTGTTTCCTCAACGTCATAAATTTCGATCCATCGATCCATTATGAGCAAAAAAAATACGTTGTTATAAAATTTAAGGTAAAGACTTTTTAAATTAATGACCATTTTCAATGATAACCCCACGAATATTATTGAGAAAGTAAAGGAATAATGTCATTCCTTTAGGAGCCTGGGGATAAACAAAGAATCTTCACTGAGTTGTCAGTTATCACTTACGACCATTTGGAAGAGATTCTTAAGACTAATAATAATAATAATAATAATAATAATTTACGTTACATAACAACCATTTGTAAAAGTTTTAATTTTATCATTTTTGCAACAACAAAGCAATTTCGGAAACGTGTTTGTAATGTGTGTTTCCTACACCCCTCTTGCCCATTAGCCATACTTGCAACTCCTTCCACCCTGTAAGTATACCTAGCGCCTTTACGGATTGCACATGTAACTACGTCTGTTAGTTAACAGCAATCATCAATGGCTCATTCAGAATTATAGAGCTGAGCAATTAAAATAGCTGCTCAAGATAGAGAAATTTAACAACCTTGCATTCAAAAACTGATTTTAAACATCAAATTAAACCTGGAATCACTTGAAAAAAAACAAAGGGTACATATGTACTGTTAAAATTATTTATTAACGCAAGCAACACTTCTTCAAATTAACTTTGAGTCCACGTAATTAATTTTATTAAAAAGTGTTTATAATGAATGGTATTTGATCATCACAATGGTAGATAATAAATTCCTTACAAACAAACCTTTCGCCAGGGCGCCATATTATGTCTTTTTTGATATCATGTTATATATTCAATGTCGTGTCTGTTCTTGAGAGTCCTTCGGGGCTGGTGTCAACTGTTTATATACCTTTATGTTTTTCTCGTGATTATTAATGTTTTATTGTTAGATGTTTAAAAATTAAAATAAACCCTTAAAAATAAACCTTTCTTTATAAATAAAATATTTTTAAATGATCGAACAAAGTCTTTGAAAACTACTTAGTTAGAGCAAGCAACCTCATCAATCTCTCATCATCATCGTTTTTTGTGTTTTAGTTATTTATGGTGGGCCCAGAAACCGGACAATTCCATTGTGAAGTATTAGGAGAACATGACATACCAGGAGGTAATTTTTAAATTATTACATTTCAGCCAACTAGTACACAAATTGTCTAGCAGATGTCTCTGTATGTTACTGAGAAGTGAGTTTCGACCAAGTAGTACATATATTGTCTAAGAGATGGTGCTGTATATCACCAAGATGAGAAATCAATTTCAGTAGAGTAGTACATAAACAAACTAGTAGATGTCTCTGTATGTTACCAAGTGGCGAATAACTTTCAACCAAGTAGTACATAAATTATCTAGCAGATGGATCTCTATGTCACGAAGAGTAAATGAATTCCAACCACGTAGTAAATCATCTATTAGAAAAATGTTTCTGTTTGTTACGAAGTGGTGAGTGAACATCAACCAAGTACTACATTAATTATTATTATTATTAGCACCGTGTCTTACTACCCGTTCGAGTTATACGCACTTACGCTAATGTGTAATGGTAGGGTGATTGAAAGATGAAATGAAGGACCTACAGTTTAACGTGGAATCCGAACCACGGTGGAGGCCTGGCATTCTCCACATTCACAAGATGTATTGTCAGAGGTGAAGGAAGGGTTTGGAAATCAGATAAATCTGTGCCGGGACCGAGGATTGAATCCCGGGCGCCAGCACAGAAGTCTGTACTACATTAATAATATAGAAGATAGCTTTGTATGTCACAGAGCTGATTATGACTTTAAAACGGGTTATACATAAATTGCCTAGCAGATGGATCTCTAGATTATTTTTAAATAATTTTTTGTTTGTTTGTTTGTTTGGTATTTTTGTTGTTTTTTAAAATCAAATAATAATAAACATGTAAAATACAGGAAACAATAATGGATAACCGTTGACACCAGACCCGAAGGGCTCTCGAAAACAAACATGACATTGAACATATAACATAATTCACATAGATATACAATGGCGCCTGGCGGGCTGAAATGTCTCGTAATTTATTGTTTGTTTGTTCGATAGGGTTTTTATTGTTGTAGCGATGAGTGGACATTTTACATGCATAAACATTGAATACAGCAGAGATAAAACAATGATCACCAGGCCCGAAGGGGCTCTCGAACGTCAAGCGACATGGACTTACATTAAACATAAAACATGAAAACATTTGTTGCCCTGGCGGGCTGATTATAAGTGTGCCATGTTTGTATGGACGGGAAAGTTAGACAAAAACCCGTCCTATCAACAGTATGTGGTCGACTGGGACCTTAAATAATATATACGTTTATACAGATAGAAATAACGACAAAGTAGAAAACATAGAAAGATGGGTGACAAGATGTAGACAAAACATGTAGGAAGTGAAGCTGATAAAAATAAAATGAATGTATGTTGGACCCGGTCGGACGAGCCGGCGGAGATAGTTGGGAAAAGGTCTGGGCTCTACACAGGGCTACGCTGACATTACGTAACCCTGGTGTGAAAATAAAATAAAACTTCACCCTGTGGGTGATTTTTTACCTCAGAGGGTGTGAGAAACTAAAAGAGGGGGTATATAAAAATTGTTCTACCAGTGGGATTGCAAGTTCTGCCCTCCCAAAAAATTATATATATGAATAGTGTACTATTCAACAACAAACTGATGAACAAAAATAATAGTTAAATCCATCAATCATTCGATCGTATCTATGAAAATTTAAGCTCATAACGAGCTTTGGGGTATTGAAATCGTATAAATTTATTGTTACCAGACGTTTATTTCAAACAAAGTGTTTTGAAAGGCGTTGTGTAAACATTTGTGACCAATTCAATTCCTGGTTATTATCCGATATAAGGCTTGCTTTGAATCTCATTGGAAGAAATTTGACAGGACCAGAGAAACATGCTTCACCCTTCAAAATACCGTTTACTGTAAAGTAAATTTGCCAACAACGATCGTAGTGAAAAAATAATACTTCAATCCGTTAGGACACTTTTCGTCAGTGAGAGGTAAAGAGTCGGGATTCTATGGCACACCGAGGTTGTTTGAGTAGTCTGAAAGTAAATCAACAGAGGGCAGTAAAACAAATATAATTTAAATTTAACGTCCGCTGATGAATATAATTTTCTAAGGGATAAATAGAAGACGTTCAATTCCTCGGTTTGATTTAAACTTATGTTAACGTATATGCTGACCATCGATATACTGATCACAAATAATTCCAAAAATTCACGAAATTCCTCAATAAAAAATAAATATGAAACTGAGCAACTAAAAATTAAAAAAATATACCTAAAAATTGTTCAGAGGTGGATTAGAACACAGATTATTTCGTTAGTAACTCCGACACTATAGCTCTGAGCCAGCAGAGTTTGTTACAAATATAGTGTGTTATAAAGTATATTTGAATCGTTGATAAGTTTTGTACTTGTAAAATTTTATTCGATCGTATATATGAAAATTTGAGCTCTTAACGAGCTTCGGGGTGTTGAGATCGTATAATTTTATTGTTTCCAGACGTTTATTCAAACAAAGTGTTTTGAAAGGCGTTGTGTAAACATTTGTGACCAATTCAATTCCTGGTTATTATCCGATATAAGGCTTGCTTTGAATCTCATTGGAAGAAATTTGACAGGACCAGAGAAACATGCTTCACCCTTCAAAATACCGTTTACTGTAAAGTAAATTTGCCAACAACGATCGTAGTGAAAAAATAATACTTCAATCCGTTAGGACACTTTTCGTCAGTGAGAGGTAAAGAGTCGGGATTCTATGGCACACCGAGGTTGTTTGAGTAGTCTGAAAGTCTGAAAGTAAATCAACAGAGGGCAGTAAAACAAATATAATTTAAATTTAACGTCCGCTGATGAATATAATTTTCTAAGGGATAAATAGAAGGCGTTCAATTCCTCGTTTGATTTAAACTTATGTTAACGTATATGCTGACCATCGATATACTGATCACAAATAATTCCAAAAATTCACGAAATTCCTCAATAAAAAATAAATATGAAACTGAGCAATTAAAATAAAAAAATATACCTAAAAATGGTTCAGAGGTGGATTAGAACACAGATTATTTCGTTAGTAACTCCGACACTATAGCTCTGAGCCATCAGAGTTTGTTACAAATATAGTGTGTTATAAAGTATATTTGAATCGTTGATAAGTTTTGTACTTGTAAAATTTTATTCGATCGTATCTATGAAAATTTGAGCTCTTAACGAGCTTCGGGTGTTGAGATCGTATAATTTTATTGTTTCCAGACGTTTATTCAAACAAAGTGTTTTGAAAGGCGTTGTGTAAACATTTGTGACCAATTCAATTCCTGGTTATTATCCGATATAAGGCTTGCTTTGAATCTCATTGGAAGAAATTTGACAGGACCAGAGAAACATGCTTCACCCTTCAAAATACCGTTTACTGTAAAGTAAATTTGCCAACAACGATCGTAGTGAAAAAATAATACTTCAATCCGTTAGGACACTTTTCGTCAGTGAGAGGTAAAGAGTCGGGATTCTATGGCACACCGAGGTTGTTTGAGTAGTCTGAAAGTAAATCAACAGAGGGCAGTAAAACAAATATAATTTAAATTTAACGTCCGCTGATGAATATAATTTTCTAAGGGATAAATAGAAGGCGTTCAATTCCTCGTTTGATTTAAACTTATGTTAACGTATATGCTGACCATCGATATACTGATCACAAATAATTCCAAAAATTCACGAAATTCCTCAATAAAAAATAAATATGAAACTGAGCAATTAAAAATAAAAAAATATACCTAAAAATGGTTCAGAGGTGGATTAGAACACAGATTATTTCGTTAGTAACTCCGACACTATAGCTCTGAGCCATCAGAGTTTGTTACAAATATAGTGTGTTATAAAGTATATTTGAATCGTTGATAAGTTTTGTACTTGTAAAATTTTATTCGATCGTATCTATGAAAATTTGAGCTCTTAACGAGCTTGGGGTGTTGAGATCGTATAATTTTATTGTTTCCAGACGTTTATTCAAACAAAGTGTTTTGAAAGGCGTTGTGTAAACATTTGTGACCAATTCAATTCCTGGTTATTATCCGATATAAGGCTTGCTTTGAATCTCATTGGAAGAAATTTGACAGGACCAGAGAAACATGCTTCACCCTTCAAAATACCGTTTACTCTAAAGTAAATTTGCCAACAACGATCGTAGTGAAAAAATAATACTTCAATCCGTTAGGACACTTTTCGTCAGTGAGAGGTAAAGAGTCGGGATTCTATGGCACACCGATGTTGTTTGAGTAGTCTGAAAGTAAATCAACAGAGGGCAGTAAAACAAATATAATTTAAATTTAACGTCCGCTTATGAATATAATTTTCTAAGGGATAAATAGAAGGCGTTCAATTCCTCGGTTTGATTTAAACTTATGTTAACGTATATGCTGACCATCGATATACTGATCACAAATAATTCCAAAAATTCACGAAATTCCTCAATAAAAAATAAATATGAAACTGAGCAATAAAAAATAAAAAAAATATACCTAAAAATTGTTCAGAGGTGGATTAGAACACAGATTATTTCGTTAGTAACTCCGACACTATAGCTCTGAGCCATCAGAGTT
The DNA here is from genome assembly GCA_039000515.1 of Timema cristinae. NCBI lineage: Eukaryota > Metazoa > Arthropoda > Insecta > Phasmatodea > Timematidae > Timema > Timema cristinae. Next base: position 33,028,457 of record JBCFYV010000100.1, read on the forward strand.
TGTTACAAATATAGTGTGTTATAAAGTATATTTGAATCGTTGATAAGTTTTGTACTTGTAAAATTTTATTCGATCGTATCTATTAAAATTTGAGCTCTTAACTAGTCTTGGGGTGTTGAAATCGTAAAGTTTTTATTTCCAGATGCAATCCATACAAATACAAATTGTGTAAATTCATGGAGTTAACATGTGTGGGAAATTCCAGTTTATTTTCCTAAATAAGATGGATTAAATTGAACACAATTCCCACTGATGGATACAATCTTAGGTCAGTTAGTTTAGAGATGGATATCGAAAGATAAACAAGATGGTCAACATGTTTTTTCTCCTTTTCTGTGGAGAACACAGTTTATAAGCCTATCAGGGTAGCATAGCTATTCCTTCTGTGTGTTACTGATTCTATATATTGTTGGTGCTCGAGAGCCCTTCAGGTTTGGTGTCTACTGTAAATTTATCTTTTGTGTTCTTTACTATGTTTATATCTATTGATGTTTAAGACAATAAAAATTACCATACAAACGAACAATCCTCAACATCTAAGAGCAAGGGTGGGGTATGGGGGTACATCACCTCCAATTTTATAACCAAAAACGTTGATGTTTATTTTATTTTTTTCAAATTCAATAAATCAAAATCTTTGGTTCAAATTCAAACATATGATTTTCTTAAAATAATACATATATATCAAATTTAAAAAAGCACTATTTTGAAAATACCCAGTTCTTTATATTGTTTGTTCAATAGTAAAATTATAATCCCCATAATCTGTCATCTATTGTGTGTAAAAACACCAATTTCGAAACCATCTTTCTTTCCAAACAGTTTCTTATTTTGGTCAAAGTTTGTCCTATTTTGCCGACTAGTAATAGGAATGAACATCGGACATAGATGTTTTCAAAACAATATTTAAATTTGATGCTCATGCCATCAATTTTTATAGGTTGATAATTTTTATCCATTGATATTTTGCACCGATATCCAAGTTGTGGTGTAAAATGTGTGTGTGGTGTGTGTGTGGCGACAGTGAAAACATAATGCTCAAATTAACTATTCTAAAAAAAAAAAAAAGTGACAGATTTTTGAACAAACACTTTGATGCAAGTCTCCCTGCTAAAAGCTATATTAATTGGGGCAATTGGTTGAGAAATGGTGCAACATTAAGCTAGTTCCAACACTTGCTTTAGTTGGCAACAAAGTATTACTACAAGGGCAAAACTGTCAACCAGAATGCTTTCCCGGCAAGGTATACTTGTATCTCATTCAATTTTCCTTGATGTGAATGTCGAGGTTTTAATACTGACCAGGTGCACTTAGTGGGAATGGTTTTCACAGTCTCTGAAACTTTTCTCGTCCGTTCTCCTAGATTGTCAATAATAACCTGGTGGTAATATGTATTAATCTAAGAATGTATGCAAGCGTTTTGCATGAACTAAATCCATTTGATTCACACACATGTGAATTGCTGGCTTAAGGTGTTTATTTCCTTCAATTGCCAATTAGAATCATATTCCTATTATAAGACATGTTTTTCAATGCTTGGTTCAACCTCATTGGTGTGAATTGAAATGTATCTTTGCATAAAAGATTGCTGCATGATCATATGTTAAGAGAATTGGTGTGCTTTGTTGGGAAAACATGTTCATTCAATTTTTCATAAAACATTAAAAGTATGTTTATTCCTTTTAGGGTCCCCCCTTTACCCACCCCACTCATTTTCTATTGATCTTTCCTTTACTTCTCCATTATAACGAAAGAAAAGTAGAATAGTTCCATTTCGGTCGGACAATGCTACATGCAGATGTACAATATATTTTTTTTAAAAAAGGACCATTTTACAAGAAAATAGGAACTACTAAATAATTTTGGGTAATTTCTTTTTATCAGACTCTACATACCTTCAAAGACTTTTCAACATAGTTTCCATTGTTACCTAAACATTTGTCATATCGTGAGATAGGTCTTTGTGTCTCACTCACGCCAGCAAGGAAAACCATTCCTGAACAGTCGTTTTCACTTTGACATTGGTGTGGAAATGCTTGCCAATGACAGGCAGACCGAGGTTCCAACCCGGTCGGATGTACTGAGGGTGTTTTTTCCTAAATGGTTTCCTACTTTCTTCACATAAATGTGGGTATACTTCCTCTAAAATCGACCTTTCTCATCCCTAACCCATTAGTACACATGCATATAAAACCAATGGGCAGTAAGATGCTATGCTAATTTTTTTTATTATAAATGGGTTTTAAACATGTTTAGAACATGTTTAGAACATACTATAAAATAAATTGAATAATTAAAAATGTACTCAATGAACATAGTTTATTAATAAAATATTACATGAATGTAAATAAATAAATAAAATATTTAAGTTGTAGCAGCTCTAAGTAACAAAGTGTCGTCATTTAAATATTTGTTTGCAGAAATATGACACAGCTCTGAAACCTGTTAGCATAATATATAGCTAAGTAAACACATTAACACTTAACACAAAAGGGGATCACATAAATGAAAACTATGAATTACACCAAAATAATTAAGGGTAGTCACAAATTAAATAATCAATTTATCTATTTTAAATATCAAATTAAATATATTTTGCAACAAAATACAAAGATAAAATTATTTAAATGGCAAATACTTTATGCATTGCAAAGAGAGAAAAAATTGAATCAGACTTAATTTCAATTATATTTTTGCTACAGTACAACTAGCTTGTATGCTTACTGAGCCATATAGCCAGTGGTGAGCTGTAGAAGGCTTGTACAATCCCATTGTTAAATTTTCTGGATATTTGTGAACCCATTGTTATAATTTTCACAGCTCACCACTGATTATAACGCTTCTGGTTGCAAGATCTGAACTTGTAATAATCACTGCATTAAAGATAGATTATTTAATACATATTAAAGTGCTTATTAGAACTAATGATATGTAGAGATGCATTATTGAACATGTCTAGTATAGTATTTACTGTATGAAAACATAAATTAGGAAAGACATAAAATTTCTCAACCTTTCTTTCCCTTTCAACAAAAGAAAGAATATTAAGAATGTTAATCTGATTATATCCATTTTTCCTGGTGAACACTGGCTTTGTAGCCAATCATAACAATAAATAATAATGATTACAATTAATATCATTGTTAGTTTAATAATAATAATACTATGTACAATTTTAAACATTTTTTATTTTAAATATGTTTAACAGAGAAAAGTGTATTATGTTTTTCAATTTAAAATCGGAGTACTAGCGCCAAATACAAACTTTATATCTTCGAAGTTTTTAGCCCACTTTATAAAGTGGACCTTCAATTTCGTGCCAGTAAAAATTAATAAATATTTAGATGCCCTATAAAAATTATATCATAGTTAAAATATGTATCAAAAACACATTTATACATAAGTGTTTGTATAGTGATTGCAAAATTTATTTTTTGTATTTATCTGCTAGATTGGCAACGAAAGGATGTTATTTATAGGATAAACTTTATATAATTATTTTAATTTGAGTCTCATATTTTTTATCTACTGTATTTGGTTTGTGTTAGCCACTATAAGTTTTATTTGATTTTATATTATAATAATGTGTTTTACTAACAAAAACAACACAGTTTACATCATATCCACATAATAGAATGTATTACTTACACAACATTAATATAACTACAATTTAAATTACTTATAATATTGGTAAATGAAATCTTTGGTGTTGTGAAGGAACTAAATTTTTAAAAAAATCTATATAAATATGAATCAAAAATAAATGTTTCCTTTAACTTTTATTTAGATGTGTGATTGTCTTCTTAAAGCAATAAATAAATACAAAGCCAATTTTTAAAATTTGACTTAGGTGATGTAACTCTAACAGACAAATCTTACAGAAAGTCAACTAAGAAGCAAACACTTTCAAATAAAGCAATTTTTAACTAATGGTATCAGAAAAGTTTTATTTAATTTATTAAAAATATTTTCTATGTTATTTAAAGATTGTTTACTATGGGTAAAGAGTTGAAATTTCAATAGTACTAATGGAATTCATAAAATGTCTGAAAATAGTATTTATTCGTTCATAAATATCAAAAGTTTATTTTTGAACCTATTCCAAACGAATGTTTATTTTGAGCACCATTAACATATGTAAAAGCAAAGGAAGATCATGGCACATGCAAACAAGAAAGTAGGTAATTCAGAAGGCACATAACAAAGACGGCTTGAATCACGTTACTACACAATACAATTAATAATTATTTTACTACTGTCATAAATACAAGTAATTTACATTGAATTGTATAACATTTGATAATATTTTAAGTAGTACACTTGACTGACAAGCAAATCTAAAAGCTAGACACTCATTCTTATGCTAAGGATTCACAACAATATGTAAATAATAAAATAATTATGTGTTTTTCGAAAGAAAAAAAAATATATATATTATCCAGTTTTTAGATTTTGATAAAAAAAAATCAAAATTATGAAAATGTATTAATTAATCAATATTATAAATCAGAATTACCAAGGAAATTTGCATTTCTTTTGGTATCAAAATTTTGATTGTATATGTTTCGAATACAGTTGATGATATAATTTTTGGCACAGAATGAATTTATGCAATGCTAATTGCCTTTTTTTCCCATTGACTACAGTTCATAACGAAGGGGTTTTATCTTAATAAAGGCAAATAACTGCATATTTTTTTAAAAAACAAGTGCATATGCATGTGTATGTACACACAAACATTTGGTCTCAAATGTATGAAAGAAAAGAACCAAAATGTGCACATTTTAGTTTGTAAATGTTAATTACAGCTAAACCACTTAGCTTAACATTTAATACAATGTCAGTACAGTACAATTTAACTACTTTTGGCACATATAGTAACAGACTTTCACAATTAGTTTGCTCTATGACAATGGAATCAATCAATCAATTAATATCAATTTTTAAAATGTTGTGATTGGCACGGATTTACATAACATCAATACAAGTAAAAGATCCTTGTTGAAAAAAAAAATCTTCCTGAAAAAAAAAATTCTATATACAATGGATGAACCAAATCTTATTATTACATTCTAATCACCAATTACGACAGAATTTTTTCAGACCCAGTTTTTTTATTAATTAAAAAAAAATCTAATCCAAAATTTGAAATTCCAGCTTTGAGGTGTAGATGATTGTGCACAGGAGCTACTAGTTTTAAAATGTCAGACCTCTGTGTACAGTAGATATTGCACGATACTCATGACAGACAAAATCTTCATTTTATTAATAGAGGTAGATATATTAACGACATTACATCTGGACATAGAAATCAACGATGATACGCTCCACACTTTTAGCACATCAATAGCTAAGTTTAATGTGTTCAAGTGTGGCTTTCTAACTGGACTGGAAAAACTCCTTTCTTGAAAATCTATACCTGGCAGAATGAGTAAATAATGGATTTATACCCATAATTTTCTCTTTTTATTTCATAAAAGTACTAACATAACAACTTTTTAGTGACAGTAAATGAATTATTTTAAAATGACTGCTTCTTAATGTTTTAAAACATTTTAGAAAAATTATGCTAACATTTTTTTTTCACTGAGAGAAATAAATACATGGTAATATTTTAGGCCACTTGTAAATTTTGTACTTAGCAAGAACCAGATTAATACTAGATATTGTTTTAATATTACAATGCTATACAATAATTTTACAAATTAAATATTGTAGAGTTATTAATTTAGTAAACAGTTGTTTTAAGCTACAGTAATTTTCTTGCTAAACACACTAAATCATTTATTGAGACTATTGTCATGAAATATGATGTACAAATACCAATAAAAGACTACAGTTGCAATTTTGACTATTGGTTGGTGAAGTATAAAGGCTGCCACTATTTTCTTACTAAGAATTTCCCTGCATTTTCTTGGTTTGACTAACAACTTAGAGTGAGGTATAAAGGAATGAAATTTCATTTTTCACCATTTTGATTAGAGTGGAGTTACAAAATTATTTGAGATTGATGAGAAAATATACATGCAGTGGTTATGCAACCCAATATTTCAGAAAAGGGGTGGAGGGGGGATGAGACATGTTTGAATTGGTGTAATTAGTTCTTAAGTTTGATTTTAATTCCATGCAAAATATATTAATTTAAAACTTTCAGTTAAAAGTCCTAAATATTACTTCTCTTTTTTTTTGTGATATCCCCTAGTTTTTAAAGAAAAAAACTTGTTTTTTCCTAGTGCCTTAGTATTTCATATAATATTAGCACAGAATGGCAAAATATTAAAGCTAATGAACCCTTATCTACTATTTTGTTTGCTCAATGGCAGGTGAAAGGTCAATATGCTTCACCAGCATGTTTCTGACTTGAGGTAGGTGCGTAACATAGACCTGAATTGGCAGCTTTTCATAGCTAGCAATGTTATAGTGTATGAAATATCTTTAAAGATGTTTATTAATCTATTTATCATAGATAATAATAAATTAACAAACAATACAAATTCACACTAGATTTCAACAATTTGTTTGAACAAAACAACTTTGTATATCTTGAAATTTAGAGTGAAATTTTATTGATATTTAACTCTAATATCTACTATAAATGAATTAATATTTAGATTTTAAAAATAAAGTTTTTAATTTGGTTCGAATCCTTGTTGAAGATTACACGGCAGTACAATGGTTCGTACTCCACCATAATTAAGACTACAAATGCTATTTGTTAACTACAACTATGCAATAACTACTGTACAGTTAAACTGCACAGATTTGACAATACAGCGATTCAAAATATTTATGAAAAAATACAGCCTAAGCTATAATTTTTCAAAAACCTTGATAGAAATTAATGCTCCAATCTACTAAGACTATTTTTTATATTAATAAGTTGTTTATTTTTAATAAATTTGGCACATAATTTTTAGCACAGCCAGTAATAAGAGTGTGTTGAGTTGTTTCTTTAAAGCTGAGGAGATTTTTTGTCTAAAATGTGATAGTACTGCATATTTCTTTATTCGATGTAGTGACAATTTAGAGAAGTCTAAGTATGCAGGGGAAACTATCTCACCCCTCATTTCCCTAGTACACCTCCTCAGTGATACCTCGGCTTTACAGATGACGGTGGATCTGTTGAGGATCCAATAAACCCATGGGTTGAGAGTACTATACACATATTAAGTATGCAGGTCTCTTAAGCCTTTTACAACAAAAATATTTGCTTGGTAAAGTTAAATTTAATTTGTTTAAAATTAACCAAGACTGTAAGAATTTTCAACTTAAAAAAAATAAAGAAGTATAGAGAATAAAGATGGATCAAAACCACACTTTTATAATTTTGAATCTCAAATACTTAACTCCAATCAATATACCTTTGAATCCTGAATACGAATCTTGGAAAAAATTATGAACATAACGAAATATGAATATAAAGGGAAAATAGTTTTTCACCACCAATAAAAAACAAACAAATAACACTTGGAAAATTGATTTTATTCTTAAGGATTTGAGACTCGAATCTGAAACTTTCTCGTATATCAAATATTGAATATCCTTAAGGCTTCAAAGAATTCAAGGATTCAAGGTATCATCCCTAATACAAAACCTTTTCATTACTATAATTTGGCTTTTGTTTGGCAGATACAGAAACTCTCACTTTGGCCTGATGCTTGGCTAAAACTTAAGCATGTTTAATGTTGACCAGGTATTTCAAAGGCTTTAAATATTTATTTGTATACATACCCACATATTAAATACTACTTGCTTGAATAAAATATAGGTCCTTTGAATAAACAAAATGTGTCGCCTCGTCATTAAAAAGTTAGCATCAATGTTGAACATTATAAAGAACTCAGGATTACCAGTGCATCACACAAAGGGTATGAAGCTTATTGAAACATAGCTTTTCTAATACTGTATGAACTTGCTACGGTCGAAGTTTACATTGCAACTGTAACTTCATTCATAGGTAAATTGTTTGTAGGTAAAAAAAAATTATTATCTAGCAAAATACTATTCTTGATAGAAAATAAGAATATTTTGCATTTTTTTCATAGGACCCACAAAATTAAATAAAAACATGTAGCACAACTAACAAGTCATGATTCATGATTTTTCCAAGGCAGCAATCACTCGTTTTAATACTGACCATCTAAAATTATAATTATTTTCAATTATTTATATAAAAATTATTTAGTGTATTGTCATGGTTATAAATATGAGTAAGTTAAGGAAGTTTATAATAAATAATTAGAAATGGATCAAATCCATTTTTACTCAAATTTGATTTATTTTAAATTCAAATCGCAAAATAAATTGTTTAATTGGGAATCTTAAATTCAAATAAGAAACCTACAAAGGATAAGAAATTAGCTCCCCCAAATTGGTACGATTTTTCACCCTTAATCCTTGTTATACAGTAAACCCTCTCAAATCCAATCTTTGAATATCCATTTTCCTCGGTATATCTGACCACCTCGTTCCGGCTAGATAAGCATTTGATACGCTCTTTAGTGTCTAGAATAGCATCCTACTTCAACGTCATGGACATTTTGTGGCTAAAGAAATGGAGGGACTTAGCAACCAAGGCTAGGATATAGTCTTTAAATCAAAAAAATATTACAGACTTTTTTCACCAGTCTCAATTTATGTTTTATGATCAAATATTTTGTTTTGTTGCCTTAATTAAATTGTAAGCTGTATGTAAAAGAAATAAACACCATTTCATGTTTTTACTAGTTTTTTTTTTTTTTGCTCCTATTATTATCTTAACTTTTTCTTATTTTGACCATGTGCCTGTCACATGAGCGACGGATAAAATTTTGGATTTTTTGATTTTAAAAAATCTGATTCAAATTGTTAAAAAAATATTTCATTTTCAGGTTCTGAATTGATTTTTTTTTAAATCTTTGGATTTATAATATTCTTAAGGATACATTAAATTCGAATGACTCATCCCTATAAATAGTTAAACATAATACATAAGCTACACATTTTTAGAGTTAAAACAGATTAAATAGACTTACACATAGCATAGACGTGTATCTATTTGGACGACACTATTTTTCTTTTACAGCTGAAAAAACATGTTAAGTACTCTACAAAACAGTTTATTAAAAATAACAAAAAGTGTTCATCTTAAAAATATATAAATATTTATCGATAGTAAAACTATAGTTTTACGCTTATGTTTTCTCAAAAGAAACTGTTCCTCCATAATCAGTGATTAGGACTTGAAGTGGTTTACAGAATAATTATAACTTTGAATTAGATTAATAGTAAAAGCCCGCTTCAGTGGCGGCGTGGTCTAAAGCGCTACTCTCGTGTTGGACTAGAGAAGGGGAGACTGGGGTTTGATCACTGTCAGGTGCAATGAAGTTTTTTTTTCCTAAACGAGTTTCCACTTTGCCTGCATTTCCTCTAAAATGAGCCTTCCTAATCCCCAAAACATGACTGTAATTATTACAATGGTGTATAGCCTGAACGACTAGTAAGACATGGTGCTAAAAAAAAAGTAAAGATTATAATATATACAAGCAAAAAAAGCCGTTTTTAAAAATAGAAACAAATGGATGGTTTTGTAAAAGAATCTTTCAATTCATATCAATGAACTGGGTTTTATCAATAAAAATGGGTGTATTAAGACTATTTTTAATCAATTAACAAATAAATAGCAAATTTGATTATATCAACCACATAAACAAAGGAATCTAAATTGAAACAAAGAAAGTTGGCATTAAAACTAATATTTTCGAATTGAAGCCACATTGAAGGTCTGTTCAGGTTGTATGTCTTTATACTGATTCCATTAATGGTTTTATAGATTAGATTAGGAAGGTTGTATTTATAAGAAGTCTAACCACATTCGCATGGATGTTTAGTAGAAAAACTTTTTGGAAAAACCATACTCGGTACACCCGACCGTGAATCAAACCTCGATCTCTCCACCATAATTAGTCTAGTCTACTGCGATAGTGACACCTTAGAACATGCGGCCACCGAGGCGGGTAAAGAAATTGTTACTTCCAATATTCTGGTAGTAGTTGCATCAGTTGAAACAAGGGAGTCACTATTTCTTCAATGCGGCTCAACCCCAAAAATGTTTGTTTTAATTCAAACAACAATTGCAAAAGACTTCAAAACGAAATGTTGACTTTACTTAACTAGACTTAAATTGTTAAAAATGTATTGTTGTACTATATTTAGGAACATAAAATATATATAAATTGTACAATAAAGCAGTAAAATTCAAAAAGTGTACCACAGCCTAAAATGAAAGAACACCTCTTGAAAGTAAGTTAACACAATACTGATAAGGAATGGTATCTATCATCTCTCTCTAGCTAAACCTAGAGTTTTCCATCATACATTTATTTTCTAAATCACACTACATCCTAAACATTCAAGGAAAACATGACTATGTTGAACTTACTTTGTTAACGAACACACATCAATGCTCGACAACTATGCATATTTGGCCATATTCACAAGAGAAATAAACCAAGTCTAAAATTAATAAGCATTTTATTTTATAGCTTCAGTCAGTGGTGGCTTGTAAAATGAGAAAATCATGATTGTTTGGCCCTTTACGATTAAATGATCACGAAAGATGAAAGCATTTTACTAGACAGGTGACAGACTGGAAACGGTTGATGATAATAATGACAACGAGACTTATTTTTTAACTGTGGCCCCCTCAGTATTTTTATTGTTCAATATGGTCCTTATGATCAAACCAGTTTGACCCGCCCGAGCTAGATCAAGGTTAACAGACTCAAATCTTCACAAGGACCAGATATAGAATGTAAATGAATGAAGCAGGCCGTTATGTTATCAACATTTTATTTGTTTTTACTCAACTATATGTATGCATATTACATAACACAAACTTGTATGATACTGGAGATCATGCTTTAAAACTGAAGTTGTAAAGAAATCAAATTAGAAAATATAAATAGTAAAATTTTGAATGTTTCTTTCATAATTTGATAGACCTTCATTTTTATACCGAGTATGGCAACACTTTTCCTTTGTTCTTAAATCTTTAAATTTTCCAAGGATCTGGCCCGCAGGTTGTAGGTTATAGATTATTTATTAAAATGGGAAAAGCCTGTGGCAACCTTGCTGAAAAACTAAGATTCTTAGCTAAAGACTTCCCTTTGTTGAACCTCTACCCCAAAGTAGTTTTCGAATGGTTGCAAGAGCCTTGAAAGAAACCCTTTTAGGCTTTTTCATTTTATTCAATGCTAGCCATAATATTTTAATTGCTAAAAAAACCACAAAACCTAATTTTAAGTGAAGTGAGATTCTAGTTACTTAAGTAAAGCCACCACTGGATTACATTTTAACATGCTGTATTAACGATTATTATCTTTGGTAAATAAAAATACCAAAAATCTACAGTAAAATTGGAGCAAGACTTTATAATAAATAATAAAGAAGCAATATCAAGTTCTGTGAAATGGTAGCTTAGAAACTTACAAAAAATAGTATAATAAAGAGTAATATCTATAACTACTTTAAACAATACATCTTGGTAGTATCCCAATTTATATTTGGTTAACAGGATATATGAGAAACATTTGTAGACTAACTACTTTACCAGGGGCAGGCCATACAGAAAGTGTTGCTAGTGATCCACTGGCTGGCGTCTCAGGCAAGTGATCACAAACTTACCGTAGCTACGCTCCCGGAAATGAGCCTTGAACAGTAGTATCAAACCCACAAGTACTATTGGCAGCCCTAGTACCGAGCAGATCAACTCTCCAGTTACCATGGGGGACCATTCTATCAGTTCTGGAAACATTTCAATACCATCAGTGGTGAAAAATCAAGGAGCTAACAGTTGATAGAAAATTGTGTAATATTTGGTTCATGGTCAGTAATAATTTAAGCTGTAAATACAGTAAGGCCCCGCTCATATGGCAAGTTAGGTCACGAAGTCCCAATGTAAAGTGGAACATAGCCTTTTTTAACTTTCAAATGCATATGAAATTTTAATAACGTTTAAAACCATTTTGTATTCAGTCCATTTTATTAAGCAAATCTTAAGTTGTACATGTATTTTAAACATGTACACTAGCTGAATTAATAAATTAATTGAATAAATAAACAAAAAAACTAAAATACTTTTTCAAATCAAGGACTAAACATTCACAAAAGTAGCTGGTGAAACCTCCAGCTATGAATATAATAGGTGATCAGTGTTTATATTTGTGGTGCGTTTGCATTTCATGGCGTAGTCAAATGGAGAAATACCTGCTATCATCATTTTGAGTAGTCAGCTTTGTTCTGACTGGAGATATGAGACATGTACACAGCAGTTATGAATAAATAGATCATTCAGTTGAATTAAAACGATTTTAAACAATCAAATGAATACTACCAAATTATCATTCAATAGTTAAATCATTGTGCCTATTCCTACTGTAAAAAGGCTGAATTACTGACATAAAATGGTGGCCAAAGCCATTCACTGCGCGTGTCATGCCAAGAAACGCTGGAAGAGCAAGATAAACACTGAACACAGTGAACATGTACATAAATAAATAAATAAAATATTAGTGGAATACGGTAAAATGGGCCCAAGTTATTAAGATGGAGAGCAAATAATATTTTCAGTAATGCCTAAAATCCGCAACAGTAGGTACACAGGCCTATAAGGTGTTAATCTTGTTTGTTCTCATTTGACGATGAGGGGGAAGTCATGGTTTGAGTCCCAGACTGATGTACTAAGTGTGTTTCTTATAGGATTTCCAAAGGTTGACCCACCCTGTAACTTTTGTCCTTTGTGGTAATTGTTACTTGTACATGTGTTTATTTATATATGTCCTATCATTCTTTAACAATTTTCATTATCTCCATTATATTTTTATTTTGTGTTTTCTCATTTTGAAAGATGTGTTGCGCATTTCAAACTCCCTCTTGACATGTTTCGATGGACTTAAACCTAGGTCAAGGAATGAGTGCTAACAATCACGTTTCTTCAAGAGATAGCATTGTTAAAAATGAACCTTGTACATATTTTCATATTAAAAGCTAAGTTTTATTGTGTTTGTTAATTTATTTTGTTTTATTTTTATTTGCTCCTAACTATAATCAATCAAAATTTTTATTGTTTTCACTGGGTTTTTTAATAGACTCAAGAATTTAAAAAAATAGAGAAATTGTAAAATTGTCCATTATAAATGAATCAACTTTTCTTATAATCCGTTTTGAAATAAATTTTGTCCACCCATTCCCGTTCTTAACTAACCTAAAACCCAAAGTTTATGAATTCACATATCATTAGTCATTTTTAATACACGCTAGTACAATGAATTTCTTCTTAATTCTAATTACATGTTCCTATCAATGTGCCCTATCATTCTTTACAATTTTCCATTTTCTCCCTTTTGTTTGTTTTTTTCTTTATGAAATTGAGTTGCGTGATTCACACTCCTTCCTGATGATTCAGATAGAATGAAACCTAGGTCGAGGGATTGGGCGGTGACGATCGATTTTCTTTAAGGGGCAACCATTACCTCTTTGTCCAATGGCAGCAATGTAAAGTGTGAACTGTGTTCTTCTTTTCATTAGAAAGGCCATTTTGTGTTCGTCACTTTTATGTGTTTCTATCAACCTTTCCTATACCTTCTTCCAAATATAATATAATATAATTACAAATAGGAAGGCTAGAATATATATATTTAAAATATGAAGTGATTCCTTTCAACAATGATTCCCAAAATTCTGCCCAACTGATTTCCATATCTCTATTTTTTTATTAAATCCAAGAATGTGACCAAAAATTTCAAATTTCCAAAATATGCAAAGAGGAAGCCAGAATTTCATAAAATGACCATTTATTTCAAAAGTGATGTCTCAAATTTTAACAGAGCAGTTTATGTTTTTATTTTAAACTAGCCCCCTTCCCCGTAAAAAAATATTGTAAAGAATCCTGTAAAACAAAGCTTCAAATCATCCATCATGTCAATATAAAAACAAAACTTTTTTACTTATTTTTTTTTGAAAATACAGTCCTACCATCACTATATAGCCCCCTCCCTCCTATTTTCATCTCATTCCTCTTTCCTCACCCCTACCCTCCGCCCCCTTTACCAACCCCACTTTCCATTCAACAACTTTTTTTTTCCCAATGATTATATAATATACTATCGACATTTTTATGAGGAATAAATTAAATGTTCAAAATAAAATATAGCCTATGTTACTCGCTGATAATGTAGCTTTATATTGGTGAAAGAATTTTTAAAATCGGTCACGTAGTTTTGAGTTTATCCATTACAAACAAAAGAACAAAAAATCAAATCTTTACTCTTTATAATATTAGTATAGGTCAAATAATTTACTTCAATGGATATCATAGTTAAATTTGCAATAGCGAAGCCACGGGCTATGTATAGGCCTAATTTATGTTATTCAGTGAAAGTATGGATGGAGAGACATTTGATTTGATTTCTGATAGGCTCAAATATATTATCTAATGTTGTACAAAATCAAATAAAATGAGTGGTGTGGAATTCACAATAAGTGACATTTTATATACTTATTTTTTTCATTCATCATAAATCTATGAGCCTAGACTTTACCAGGCTCATATTGGATGCTGTTAGCTCAACTTAGTAGTATCACTTTATTATTATTATTATATTATTATTACCACGTCTTACTACTCTTTCGGGTTATATGCACTTACGCTAATGTGTAATGGTAGGGTGATTGTGAGATGAAATGGAGGACTTGCAGTTTAACATGGGATCCGAACCACGGTGGAGGCCTGACATTCCACATATTAACAAGATGTCTTGTCAGAGGTGAAGGAAGGGTTTGGTAATCAGATACATGTGTGCCAGGACCAAAGATTGAACCTCGGACCACCAGCACAGAAGTCTGACAACTTACCCTTAGACCACCAGGTCACCTTGACTCCCTTGATTAATAGCTAAACACCATAAAGGAAATCTTACCTCCATTGCTCTGGGCACTAAGACCCACCATACGGAAAAGAGACCACCAAATACCACTTAAGGGTAAAAGCGGTCGTCATCATGGCGACGGTGAACACCGAGGACTCGCTGAGGATTAGGAACTGGGTCGACGAGAGCACAAATACAAGGTAGGAGATAGCAAACGGCCATGCGAACAGCACAATCTGGTGGCAGGCCTCTGCACTATCTATGCGGAGAAGCACGTCACTACTGTTGCTAGGGTTGAGTATGTGGGAATCATAACCAAAGTGGCATAGAAGACCACTCTTTGATAGATTCCAGAAGTTGGATGCTGATGAACCCTAAAAAAATAATTGTTAAGGTACCATTAAACTATAATTTCCTTCATTCCTACAAGTAAGATGTTTTAGTTTCTTAATGATACACATCTTACTGATCGTTCAAGATATCTATAACTTTAACTAACTAATCTAAGAGGACAGGATGACAGTGTTTAAATTTATGGAAATGTGTAAGCACTTGCCTGGAGAGAGAATGGAAAACCACCACCAGGCAACAATTGAACCTCATTATTCTGAGTCGGTCAAAAGTATAAACTACAATTTGATGGAAATTTATTCATCATAAGCATCATCATCAACAGTTTCCAGCCACTGGTCAGGTCTGTTGAAAAATAAGCCTCTCCAACATCTCTTACTCCCTACCATCTCTCCTCCTACACACTTCAGTCAGCCAGGTAGGTGATCCTTGGTATTCTCTTGAACTCATGCTCCCACTTCAATATACATCATCTTTGGTATCCTATCCTCCTCCATTTTCCTGACATGGCTGTACCACCTTAGTCATGGCTTCTCTATCCTGTCATGCACTGGTTCCTCCTTAACCCTCTCTCTCACACTCTCATTTCCTATCTTATCCATTTTTATTACTCTTATAGAACTTATCAGGAATTTAATTTCACAGGTTTGAATTATTCTTCCATCCTAATCATTTATTACCTACATTTCCACCGCATTTGTCAATATTGGTACATATTATGTTTTGTGACTCACTTCTTTACACTTATTTGGCACATAACTGCTCCAAATTAGATTTTTCACATTTCCGAAAAAAAAAAAGTTTCTCAGATTTAAATTGTGTTTCTTCCACTTTCCTCTATCACACCCCCATAGACATTTAAAGCTTTCCAATATCTTCAACTGCTTGCCTACCGACTGTCACACCAGTTGTGCACCTGTCTCTCTTCCTGATCCTTCTTACTCTTACTTACATTAAACCTCATTCCATAGTGCTCCACCACTTAATCCCACACATCCAACTGGTCCTGAACTTCTCCATCTTCAATGGTTTATGTCATCAGGTATTCCGCAAACACCATTGCTTTCACACATCACTCAGCAATCCTTTCTACCACTTCTGTCATTATTTTGTCCATCACTACAATGAACAGTGGTTGTGAAAGCGCACTTGCTTGCTTATTAAAGTATATAATAGCAAAGCCATAATCCCCTACAGTGGTTGTGTGTTCTACTTTTTGTAAAAAAAAAAAAAAAAAACAGACTAACTGGATGGGATTGAATCCCATCAATCCTATCTAGAGTTGGCCACATTATTACTGTGCGATATCTGCATGTTTGGAGAATACATGATCATATACCAAAAAAAAAAGACTCACCTTTCCGATGACAGGAACCATATCAGTCCAGCACAGTGACACCACAAGTAGGAAACTAATAATATGGGTCCACAAAGCGATGGTTATGGCTGGTGGGGCCTGCCCTGGATCATAGCGAGGCTTCATGTACGTGACGTGACGATGTTGATCCGGTTGATCGTTGCTGGTGGAAACATCTTGGTCCTCCTCCGTGATCTGAAGCAATGGACGAGAGTGTTGTGTGATAGTGTTGCGGGTCGAAACTAGGCGGGACACAGTGGCGAGATGGGAGTTGCCTGCTGTAGCGAACAACATGTCCTGAAGGAAATCATGTTACTCTAAGATTAGTTGGAAAGATCACAGATTGAATACACTAATATTTTTTGGAATTTAGTGTGCCCCTGCTAAATTCACAGTTAAGAAGCACAAAATGATAAAACTAACAACCTTTGACAAAACATTTAATAGTCAACTTTAATGCCAAATATAGAATTTATTTATACAACCTGTAGTTGATTTAGCATTCAGCTTTGAGGATAGTTATAGATTCTGTAACTTAAATATAATATTTTAATATTCATATAAGTCCTTTATGATCTAAAAATTAATTAATGAACCTTTATGAACTAATCCCCCCTCCTTAAAATTATAAATTCAGCTATTGTAGATCTGCCAACCGTATCCAATATTTCAATTTGATGAAAATTTAGATCACTGCTAAGCATGTGTATAGTTGTACACATTATTACTGGAATATTCATAGCAGTATACTACACAACATTTAAATTACAGAAAATTAATGACGAAATGAAAGTCAGTGTATGAAAAAGAATGACACCTCAACAACACGCTTCAGTGACTGAATGGTCTAAGGCAGTGATATTCAACCTTGGGTACAAAAATAAATCTTAAAGGGGACTTATAATTTTAAATAAATAATTTTAAGGATTATAGAATATGTATATTTTTTTTAAGCACTATGTCTTACTAACCATTCAGGTTATACAATTATGTACTAATCATGTTCTTGGTTTTAGAGGTTGTTAACAAATTTTTTAGTGTTCTATTTCTTGACTTTTTCTTTACCTATTCTTGACAAAAGCCTAATTTTCTTGACTTTTTTTTTCTTATATAAATAAGAATACCAACGTTTGAACAGTAAAATGTGGGTGTGTCTATATATTTAATACCCCCTATCAAGAGAGCCAGTTTAGATAAATCCAAAATTTAATTGTTCAAGGGAAAATACTTAAACAGTATTTTACACACAGCAAAAATGTTTAATTTTAATTTTGGGTGGAGTATGGCTTAAGAACATAAGTATTTAATCAAGTAAATTTAATATATTATCATTCTTAAAATCTGCTGATATATAGAAACAAACACAAATATGAAATCAAAACCATATTAAATAAGAATAAAGAGTAATGATAAGCATAGTTTTCAATCAAATGTAATATAAAGGTAAAAAAAAGTCAAAAGGTTTTTACAAAAAAAAAAGCACAAGCAACAAGACATGAAATCACCCGTTTTAAAAGTTTTTACTATAATAAATCATTTCAATAACACTTTGTCATGGTGAGCTACCTCATATTTTATAAGTGCTTATTTTATCATCTAATGTGGTAACGTCTTTGAGCTGTAGTTTCACAAATCTTCTTTTTGCATCTTAGAAAAGCTTTAGTTTTTGAGGAGAAGCTTGTCTTTTTCCATGATGTTTTTGATCAGCTTCATTTTTCTTAATCTCTGGGGCTTCTAGCCTTTTTGATGATGCATTTCTTGCTACTTTAATTAGTTATTTAAAATCCCCCTTTCCACTGCGGAATTTCCATGAAACATTACCATAACTTTATGAAAGTACTTCACCATGTCATTAGTGCTCACTGTTGCATAAGTTAGAACCCTCATGAGTAATGCATCAAGATGTTGTGTCTCATAGTCAAACTTAAGCAATATCTCTTTAACAGATGGCATTGCACACATCTGAAAGTAGTCTCTTTTGACAGTGTCAACTACTGAAGCTCCCATGTGATATTTATAAACAAATTCTTCAAGGGTCACGGTGACTTAGAAAAATGTGTCACTTGTCATTACATCCAGAGGAAGCATTTGCCAATTTTTTATTTTAAAGGACATTTTAAGATGAGTTTCTCATGAAGCGAAAGCAAGTACTACTTGCATTCTTGTTTGAAAGAAAGCACTTAAATGTTCATTCTGACCTTTGCAAGTAATACTGGCTTCAAACCAATAGTAGCTTTGGATGTGGTCTTCAATACAACACGATTTGATACATCTATTTTCATCAAACGCACTGGGTTATTATTAACATCATCCATAATGGGTTTTTTTAAACTTTAAACCACAATTTTTGATTATTTTACCGACCTTTTTGATTGACATACTAATATCATGACTTTTTGTTTACTTTATTGACCTGTAGACATCCTGTTTTAGGGGTTACAAAGTTATCTTTAGAGGAAGTGTACCCAAATTTGCATAGAAAGAGAGTGAAAAACCATCCTCTGTAAGCTAGAACAAGATTCAAACCTCAATCTCCCCATCATCGACAGTCTAGTCTACTGTGGGAATACCACCTTAGAGCATATGGCCACCGATAATGGGTGAATATGTAGGCCTATAGTTTGAAAGGGTGTTAGAAATCTAATTTTTTGAGAGGGGTTCTGCTCAAGGGCGCAGAAAGAGGGATGTTGAGAGGTCTGGACCCTCATTGGAGTTAAATGTACTAAATCAAAATGGTTGTGGACAAAGGTATAGTAAAATTTTCTAGCTGCAACCCCCTCACCTCCCCTATTCTCCCAACCAGAAAAATCAGTTTCTACACCATTAATTTTGCTAGAAAATTGTACATACCTTTAGCGAATAAAAGTTTGTATGCATATGTATGGACCCTTCCCCCCATGGGGGCTTCATCAAATTCCAAGGGTACAGACTCCCCCATTACCTCTTTATGCCCTTGATAATTCGTATTATGCACCAAGAGCTTTGAGGGTACAGAGTCAAAGATAAACTATTTTCTGGGTGTAGGCAAACAACGTTTGAACAATTGTCCAATTAGTTAACCAAGCAGGGCACTCCAAAAAATCATATTTGGCAGGCCAGATATTTAATTCAATTTGGCAGTAATTTGGAATGTTGTTAGATTATATTTTTTTAGTGGGGGGGGAGTGAAACACAGTTTGATATTATATATAATATTGATATATTTCAGTGAAATTTAAAAAAAAAAAAGTTTGAATATGACTAGGCCTAGTAAATATGAAAAAGTATATGTCAAAATCCTTTAAACATAAATAATCATTATTAAAATATAAACCATTAGTGTGAAAAATACAATAAGACTTATTACAAGCAAAGCACTTCGCTATTACTATAAATAATGGACAAACAACAAGCCAGGTAAATATCCACTGGCGAGACATTGGCTGCTGTTGGGTGGAGGGGAGGAGTGTGAGTCACTCTCAGACACTCTGTCACCCGACCATCTGTAATGTTCAAGGTCAAAAGTAAGAATATGTTATAAAGATATGGTGGTGCTTGGAGGGAGATACACCAGGTCTAGAGTGGGGGATGCACGCCACTAGAGAGTAAGCTTGTACTCCCTTGTGAACACATGATGATGGTGGCAGCAGGGACCAAGTAACACTGGGCTTGCAGCTTTCCCCACCATTGATAAGAGACTCGAGATCTCTCTGGCCGTTCAAGTTCAGGCACCTCTACACACCGTCTTAACTATACGGCTAATCTCCAGTGATACAGCAGTTGGACTTTAAATCCACGGGCTAGTCTGCGAAGCATGGCGGGCCAGATGTGGACCATGGGCCACCAATTGAATAGACCTGGTCTAAAGTGTCACTCTCGTGTTAGAATGACCTTCTGATAATTTAAAGATTGGTGTTCGAATCCTGGGTGGGTCTATTGGGGGAGGGGAGGAAGGGGCCTTTACCTAAATGGTTTATCACTCTCTTCCACTGCATAATACAAGTTGATTACCTGTAAAATGCTTTTTTTCCTCATACTTACCTTATTAGAGTAATTATAATATATGTGTATAAGAACCGATAGTGAAATGCAGTGATAAAAAAAACATTTTAACTACAAAATAAAGGCCTTTTAGATTTGTGTTTCATACCTTTTAATAATAATATATTTAGAGATGGTTTGAACCTGTTATACTACAAATATGTATCTTTATTTTACCAACGAATCTCTAATTTGAATCCAAATCTTAGAAAAAATTATGAATGTACACTGTATAAGGAAGGAGAAAACAGAAATAGTTCAGTACCTAACTAAATGTTTTGGAAAAATTGTTATTATAATGCATTCATTATTGGATTCATACATTCAGTTAAGTGGTAAATTAATGGAATGGGGTCAGGTTGTCAAGTATATTATATTTATTATGTTGGGGCTGAACCACCAAAAAGTAAACTTTACAACCAATTTCAATTAATTTTTTTTAAATAGCATATTTTTTACAAATCGTGAATTTGATATTTTCTCGAATATCCTTAAGCATTTGAGGAGTCTGTCGGTGATTATATTGAATTAATTGTAAAATAAAACATGCACACAGGAATAAAACCTAAACTATGCTACATTTATAACTATATCCTGATTTTGGTTGGATAGAACAAAAGAGAAAATTCAAACATATTTCTTTGTGCCAAACATTGATAACATTTCACTTTATTATTTGTGTTATTTTATAAGTTTCATGATATATATCAAAAGTGACAGCTTCAGATAACATGACTGTGTATGAATATATTAAAATGGTTTTAGTAACTTTAGTAACTAAATTTTACTGTTCGTCCTACCAAAATAATACTATAGCAGAAGTATCTGATGTTGTCCAAGGTAACCACATAATGGAATATCTGGTTACCAAGGGCAACCCTTTCTTTGATTCAAACAGAGAGAGAAAAAATCTCATTTTATTTCTTCCCACTCAGTTTTGAATAAATCTAATAAAAAATGTAATATTCTAGGTTTGAGATGCACATGTTTGTGTAGAGAGACTACCAGTACTGATTTTAAAATGTCCGCCCTCTGTGTGCGGTAGATATCACCCAATGTTCATGACAGACAAACAAACTCTTCATTTTATTAATTAAAGGAAAATGTTGATATAAAAAAGAGTTTTGGTTTTAATTAATTGTTGTATGTATTTTAATACATAGGTGCTAAAAGACTACACAAATGTTATGGAACACTATTCCCAAAGCATTAAGGTTTTATCCTTGTAAAAGAAGGCCTGGTTACCACACAAATAATAAATTACTATTAATATCCAACTTCCCACTGTGCTAAAAAGATAAGTTGTCAGAGTTTCATAAAACGGCTCTGCAAAGTTACTATCTATCTACTTATATGTTTAACATTAATAATAAAGTAGAGTGTTGATCGCAAAAAAATATATTTGTATTTTTTAAAAAGCTCTTTTTACCAAAATCCTACTATAGTTTAGTTTTGTATGCTCTCAAGGTGAAGCGTTATTTTATTGTAGATTCAATTTACCGCATGAGTGACAATCTGTCCTTCCAGCAAGGTATAGTGCAGACTCCACAAAGCTAATCCAAAAATGTAAGTCAAGGTCCAAACGGAATGGGTTTGCCAGCTCCATTTTCCCGCATCTTCACTTTTATGCTCCCGCTCATAGCCTCGGCAACGAAACTCGTCACAAAGGCCATAATCGACGCTGATGAACAAGCCAACAATAATAGTGGTCGAGCAGAATATCTTCTGAAGTCCCATCACTGACACAAAACAGAGAAATGTGAAAAGTTTGAAAATAATCAGAGTGTAAACCAGTGTACATTTTTCATGATGCAGAATATATTTGTAATAAATTGGAAAATAAAGTAAAAAATTGTGTTAAGTTAGGTAGGGGTTAAACATAAAGACTATTATTGGTAGGATAAATGGCCTGATGTGTTCCATATTTTGGTGGTGGGGTAGTTCAAATAGGCCTAGTTAGGTAAAATAATTATTTGGATTATTTTTTAGTCCCACATCTGGTCAGGTTTTATGCATTATTTACACTAATAAGTTAGGGATAAGGAAGGTTAAATTAGAGGAAATGTACCAACATTTGTATGGGCAGAATGTGGAAAACCATTTTGGAGAAATAACCTCCAGTAGGCCTTAACCTCACTGGGGTTCAAACCACAATCTCTCTATCATCGGCAGGTCTAATCTAACATTAGAATGACTCCTTAGGCCATGCGTCCATCGAAGGAAGTTTTTAAAAAATGTAATCTTTGTGGATATCTTAGATGAGGGTGGTCCAACATGTTCAATCCCAATGGTCAAAACTGATTATTAGTTTGCTCCGTGGGCCGAAGATATATTTAGTGATCCTATCAACTTAATATAGGACTACAACTAACACTTTATAAAAAACCCTTTACTTTCAATAAGTACATATAACAGATTAAGCTGAATTTTTGTTTGGTGGAATCTTTCCAATTTTACTGCCAAAAAAAAAGTTTATTACACTTCCAAAAATGCTCAAATACGTACACACACACACTTTTACAAAACCAAATTAGTACCTAACCTATAAATATATATTTTTATACATATCATTCTTAATCAAGTAAATCCATAATCAATGCAATTATGGTAGTTTTAAATACAATTATTTTTATTAGAATCAATGGCTATTTCACATTTGCCAATCAGGGGTTCCCTTTAATTTCTCTCCAGAAAAATATGAGGGCCACATTTTCAGTGAGTGCAGGCTGCAGTTGGACCACACTGGCTTAGACGATGAGTAAGTCTAATAACCAGCACAAAACCAAATGATTTTGCCATTTTATCACCATATTCCCTCTAAATTAAGTCAGTATAGTTATTTTGCCACAGTAACAATTTAATGTTATATTATATGCATTTAATTAATTTGTATATTATTAAAAAATAGCACAAACTACCTACAGAAGAAATAAATAGGAAACATTGTCCTTTACTAACTTCAAAAACATATTAATGTTGAAGAAAGTAGGAAGTTTCTGAGTTATCATATGCACAAAAAAAATAGTAGGTAGCCCTAGATTAAATGTACATTATAAAAACCAAATGACGTGAACATACCTAGGGATAAAGTGAACAAGTGTAGGCCTATAGCCTAATTATTAAGTGCTCTACTATCAAAGTGAATAAGGTATATCAATGCGGTATTTAAAGTTTGTCCCATGAAAATTAAAATCAACAGGGTGTGATGTGGTGAGAATAAATTGTAAAAACAACAACTTAGAACTAGTTCATTTGTGGTGAAGAGAAATATAAATTTTAAATTGAAAAGTGTGGAGTGCAAAATGAATGCTAACGTTCATAAATAAAACACTAAATTAATTGAACAAACTCAAAACATAACTAAGTAGGCCTACTTATTGCGAACTTTGGGAATCATCAAATTATTTTTGTTTCACTGCGTCTTATTACCGGCTAGGCAATTTATATAAAATTACATTAATGGGGTAGAGATCAGGACTTAAGATAGAATTTGAAAGAAATAAACCTAAGCTACATGTGTGTAGAGGAGGGTGAGAAACCATTTAAGAAAATCAAACCTCAGAACACTCGACCTGAATTCAAACAACAAACCCCCATTCTCAGCAAACTATAATAGACCAGTTCAACATTTAGTGAGCATACCCGCCAATGTATAATGTATTAAATGTTTGCATGAATAAAAATGGTATATAATTATTTATTCAGACCTTTCTCATCATAAATATTATTTATAGCTACCAAAATTATTTAGAGAGTAATTTGTAAGGGAAAATATTTTAAAATGAAAAAAGTCCCAAAATAGTTAGGCCTATCTCACATGTATTATGAATAGTGCTTTACTAATTTCACAATGGTTTAGAATGTACTCATAGCTAGAAGAGATTTTTCAGCTTTAGTGTGGCTTGAGGGTGAAATTCTTAATTTTTTTCTCTTTAAAATTATGGGAATTTATTTTTAGCACTATACACAACAACACAAGAAAATTTCTGACTAAACCAAACAAATGTTGTGAAAAGATTCGAAATCTATGAAAAATTCTTAGAAAAATCAATTACTTGCTATTTTGAGGCAGTCCTATAAAGACCTATTCTATTAGGCTTTCCTGAACCTTCAATTCCATCCAACAAAAATATTCAAAAGACAATTGTTAGACAAAAGTTGTATTTATTCACGAATAAAAAGGTTTGGTTGAGCTTGGTTGGGGTTTTTTCGTTTAAAAAAAATATATAAATATTGTGCACCAAAACAATATCATGTGCTAAAATATTTCTTGTGCAGTTGAGATATTGTGTGATAATCTTTGGTTGTACCGTTTGAAGACATTCAAAGGTTTAATAATCAATATTTCTAATAATGTTCATGTTTATTTGGTAAGGAGTAGTAATAATTGATAGTGAGGTTATATTGTCTTGTTTATTATTTTTATCCCCATCTCCTTATTTTATATAAGTTTTAGTTTTTGTTCTATGACGACGACATGTTTCAGTGATTTTTCACCATCTTCAAGTCTTATTTGTATTAAATATAATTGATTTTAATTCACACTATTAGAAAGTTTGTAAAATTTTACGGTTTTATGTGGAATCATGATCATTAAAAATCTCACTGAAAATTATTCCACATAAAATCGGTAAAATTTCACAAATTTCCAATAGTGTGAATTAAAAATCAATCATCTTTAATACAAATGAGATTTTAAGATGGTGAAAAATCATCGAAACATGTTATTGTCATGTAGAGGAAAAACTAAAACATATAGAAAATAAGGGAAGGGAATCAAAATAATAAACAAGACAATATAATCTCACTATCAATTTATTAATCAAGATAATGTGTAACAATAATTACTCAGAATAATTAGGTTTGTTATGTTCCTAAGAAAGAAAACTGTAGTAGGCCTACTTGTATGTAAACAGTAAATGCTTATTAATAAATACATTAAACCATTAACACATCGCTAGATTTATATGAACGGGCATCTACGCAAGAAATCAAATTGAGGTGTTTTGTGTATTGCTATGTGATATGGTGTGAAGTTACCAGGTGAATTGGGTGAGTTAATAGGGTTTTTTCACAATTTAGAATATTTTACAATAGCACCTATTTGTTTTGTTATAATCAGAAATTTACTTATAAATTTTAGTGTGTAGGAAGTGTTAGAAAACATTAAATTAATAATATTGTAATTTGACATTTAAAAAATATATTGTTGAGTGAATTAGGTGAGTTCTCTCATTTTTTTTTTTATTTTAGATTTAATTTTTTTTTCCAACACATTTAAATAATCAGAAATTTGCTTATGTTGTGCCTATAACTGCTAGTTAGAAAGTAATAAATTTCTAATAACTCGACGAAGAAAAAAATAAAGAATCCCACCCTAGACTCGTGCTATCCTCATTTTTTCTATATAAAAAACAAAGTCAGACATAGATGTATAGAGCGTGCAACAAAACATCTTAGTTTCTAAAAAGTACCTTTACTTTGTATTTAGCCTATATTAGATACTCAATTTTATCAAACTTACTTTTTCTACAAAAGAAGAAGTAGTAAACAAGTGAAAGTACTAGAATGATTCCTTTGATAGGATCTTGAAGATGACAAACAACTCTCTTCCTATCTAGAGCATATATTATTAAAAATGAACTGGCTCCATACAGAAGACCAGTACGAAGTAAAATTGGAAGCGTGAATGGTGGGCTTAAGGTTAATTTCAAACCACCTGAAAATTTTCCAGCCACAGCTCCTTGAATAAATAAATTTATAACTGTGAAAGAACAAGTAAACAAAATGGATGTGTACGCATCTCCTTTGCGGTCAACGCTTTCAGTATATAATGGCAGCAAAATAATAAGAGCAGTGGAGGAGAGAAGTAATAATAAACCAATTGAAATAAACCTTAGTTTGTCATAACATGTGCCAATATTGTTATCTTGCATAAAACTTCTTCGAGAGCTGTCAAGTCCATCTTCATTGTCGGTAAAATCTTCGTTGTCGCTGCTGGCACGGATAAGTAAGTCTTCTTGTTCTTCGTCGTCCATACCTACTAATTTAAATGAGTTATAAACTATGTTTAAAAATACTACTATTATATTTTAAATGTGTGATGGTATAAGAAACAATTCCGTTATGCTTTGACACAATTTTGTTTACAAGGAAGGAAGGAGACGCCCACTTGTTGAGAAATAGTATCAATGCTGCCAACTAATATTTCCAGTCTCCACAAAAATGTATCATGTTTCCCTTAGCATTGATCTGAATTTCAATATTAAAATAGAGTAGTTAAGCGCTAACGTGACAAGCAAAAAAAAAAAAAATCGTTTGACGGATACAATTAGTTACACTCTAGCCAAATAATCGGGTTTTTCATAGTACAAAAACGACGTTGCTCAGTATTTTAGGGTCTCTTAGCTTGCAATAAATATCGTATCATTATTATAACTGGTGTAATCAGATCTATCTCTCGTTCTAGTTACAGAAGATAAATAAATAGTTGGTACTTAGAGGCACAGTGTGTTAAATTCCCAAAAAATTCAAATTGGAACGTATAAAATATTCTCTGATTTTATTTGAAAAATTATAAAGATAACATATTATATCAGTATAGATGTTGTGTTTTATCACTAAATAAAGATGAAAAAATAGAAAATGACTAAAGAAAATGTAATATTAGCAATACTAGCCAGAATAATCCAATACTCATACACATCCTGCAATTCGATAGATTTATAAAACTTACTATGTTTACAATATGTTTTTTACACACTGTATCATCTGGCTTGGCACGGGTCCCGTGGCCGGCCTGTTCCACTGAAGTTAATGATGAAGAGAATACAGTCAAGCGATGAACGATTGTTCAACAAGATATTTCAATAGGAGGTTCCAGAAATGCGCTAATCGGTCCTATTTGATGACAGACGGGCCGCTCACAATCTTGAACTACCTACCCACCAGATGTCTGGTGTACGTGACTTGGTGAACATTTAATTATAACGAACAAGCAATCTATACTCGTACACTAGACAACTTAAGTGTACGTGTGTGGCAACATTCATTTGACTACTCACTCTCCTCAATCCCACACACACAACAGTATTACTTTCACTGCGTGCACACACACCTGCGCATCACATGTCATTAGTCATTACATACACATTTGCTGAAAAGATAAATTTAGCTATATTTTAACACGCCTCCTTAAATTTATATTACAGTCCAACCTTAATCATAAACCAATTTATATCACATTCATTTCATGTCTGAATTTTTCAAACTTATTTTGACCTAATGGCTTGGTAAAAATATCAGCCATATTTTCATCAGAATCTATTTTGACAAAATCAATTTCTCCTTTATCATAACTCTCGTTTACAAAATTATGTGTCTCTATATACTTCGAATTTTTTGTAAAATTACCATACTTAGCTATATTTATTGCACCAGAATTATCTTCATACATCTTAATCGGGTCACAAACTTCAATATTAAAGTCTAGCAAAATATATTTCACAACTTTTAATTCACTAATACACTCAGACAATGCAACATACTCAGCTGATGTGGATGATATTGTTACACTACTTTGATTCTTAGATTTCCAAAAAATCACATTTCCATGCGTTTTAATAACATATCCTGTCGTCGATTTTCTGTAAATAATATCACCTGCCCAATCAACATCTACTTAACAGCTTAAGATCTCTGCATCAACATTTCTATTATAGGTTAACTTTAAATCTTTGGTCAAAACTAAATACTTTAATATCCTCACAGCATATTTATAATGAGTATTATCATAGTCATTTTGAAATCTACTTAAATAATTTACGCTGAAACTTATATCAGGTCTTGTTCCGGAACTAATATACAAAAGAGCTCCAATTATATTTCTATACTTCATTTAATCACATGCTGATTGTGCGGTTTCTAATTTTAAATTTTGTTCCATCGGAGTAGCATACAATTTAGAATTTTCAATTCCATATTTCCTTGCTAAATATAAGATATAATCTCTTTGATCCAAAGTCATTTTTCTTTATCACATTCATAATTCATATTAATACCTAAATAAGTTTTTATTTTACCCAAATCTTTCATCTGAAATCCTTTAAACAATAAATTTTTAACGATATTCAACTTAGTTTTATCTATACAACATATGAGCAAATCATCTAAAAACAAAATTAAATAGACATTATGATTGTTCTTATCGTTTAACATATACAGCAACAGTTATTCTCGCTTCTTACGAAACCTAAAATTTTCAAATAAGTATCGAAACACTCATCATCTTGGGCTTTTTCTCAATCCGTACAATGCTTTATCCAATTTTATTACTTTATCCGTACCATCCTCATAACCTCGTGGTTGTTTAAATAACTCTGATTTAACTTTTCCATTCAAAAACGCTGTTTCTACATCCATTTGCACAATAGTTAAATTATTCTGACAACAATATGATAATAAAATTTTTAACTTTTGCATTCTTGCTACTGGAGAGTATATATCATCAATTAAATCATTCTGCTGGTATCCTCTAACTACTAACCAAGCTTTATAAGCATTTTATAGCCTTTTTTGTATAACCCATTTTAAATCTAGTATTTTTTATCTTCTGGTTTAATAACAGACATCCATGTATTATTTTTACCTCAGCAATTAATTTCCTTATCCATTGCATTTTTCCAATTTTTAGAATCATAACTATTCATCGCATCATTATATGATAAGGATTCTCCGCATTTACATAGTTTACATAGACAATATTATTATACACAAAATTATCATAATTAAGTCTAGCAGGTTTTCATTTTTCTTTGGTTGATCTTCTCAACCCTAAATTTGCATTTTGATCATTTATATTCCCATTCGAAATGTCATCTCTATCATTTTCATTTTTACCTTCATTTAAACCTATATCATAAGCCTCTCTTGACTCGTCTCTAAAACTTATATAATTTGTACCATCTTCAATTATATCTACATGTCTTGCTACGACTATCTTGTCATTTAGTAATACTCTATACCCAACATTTTCATAACCTAACAAAATACCTAGATCTGCTTTTCGTCCCATTTTGAATTTCTTTTTTGTTCAGGCACGCTTACAAATACTTTACTTCCAACATTCTTAAAAACCTATATTAGGTTTTTCCCCAAACATTATTTCATGGGTGTTTTATTTTTCTCTACAGTATTAGTAATTGTCCTATTCTTCAAATAAACAGCTGTTTTGACTACTTCAGGCCAGAACCTATTATGTACTTTGGCCTCTGCTAATAAACATCTAGACATATTCATAATATCTCTGTTTGTTATACTTTTCTGCTGTCCCATTTAATTCATGAACATATGGTGGACAAGGTTCAATAGATATTCCTTTTTCTCTAGAAAAATTATATATATCACTATTCATATATTCCTTGCCATTGTCACATTTCAGTCTTTTTACCCTTTTTTCTGTCTTACTTTCAATTATATTTACATAGTCAATAAAACAATTGTATACTACACTTTTCGATTTGATACAATAAATTTTAGCTACCTTACTGTACTCATCTATAAAAGTTAGAAAATATTTCTCACCGTTTAAATCCGTATGTACAATCTCTAATACTTTTTTAGCTCTAGTTCTCTCATTTTTAAATGGCAAATTATGCATTTTATTTTGCAAACATATTACACATTTCAAATAATCAGACTCTTAGTTTCTTTGGCAAACCTACAGGCATTTGTTTATCACACATTGTTTTTAAATATTTAAATTTACATGTCCTAATGTTCTATGATATTTTTCCTTTTCTGTCATATTTAATTTGACTGTTATATTTGATTCAGTTTTAACCATTTCACTAGTCATATGATACAAATCATTTTTCTTTCACGCTAAAGCAATTATATTTCCATTTAGATTATATATTTTTGAAATATTTCCTACTGACACAATTTTATTTTTATTTGTAACTTTCCCATAACTGATTACATTTCTATCCATTTCTTTCACATAAAATACATTTAACATTTTATTTTCTACCATTTGACCATAAACATTGGATTTGTGTAAAACATTACCTATTTTAGTTGCCTTTAAAAAACGACCATCTCCGACTTTAACATTTATCGGTACTTTCAGTTCATCAAATTCATAAAAATATTCATCATTATTTATGACGTGATCAGAGCAACCACTATTAAGTAACCATTCTACTTTACCGACGCAACTGTTAGCTTCAACGTACAATTCTTCCAATCCGGGTCTTACCTCGATTTCCGTATTAAAACTGCTCGTCGGGTGACCTGGTGGTCTAGGGTACGGTGTCAGACTTCTATGCTGGCGGCCGGGGTTCGATCCTCGTCCCGGCACAGATTTATCTGATTTCCAAACCTTCCTACACCTCTGACAAGACATCTTGTGAATGTGTGGAATGCCAGGTCGCCACCGTGGTTCGGATTCCACGTTAAACTGTAGGTCCTTCATTTCATCTCACAATCACCCTACCATTACACATTAGCGTAAGTGCGTATAACCCGAACGGTAGTAAGACGCGGTGCTAATAATAATAATAATAAAACTGCTCGTATTACCGTCTTCATTTTGCTGATTTTGCCTTTGTTGCCAACCGCCAGCTCGACGATGTTGAATTGAACCTCGACCGGCTCCTATTCCACCACCACCACCACGATGTTGCCAATGTTGTTGTTGTTGTTGTTGTTGTTGTTGTTGTTCTTGGCATCCGCCTCCTTTCTGTTGAATGCCGCCTCTGGGCTTCCACAAATTTCATTTGGTCTCATGCTCGTACACTGAGCCTTAAAATATCCATATTTGCCTCCTTCCTCTTTTTCTTTAATTCAACCGTTTTTATTTTACTTTTTGCATAATCAACAGTTTGATCACTTTCTTTTAGTATATCAATTAAATCACCAACATAACTTAACGAATTTGGAAGCATTTTAATCATATAACTTAGTTTTTCTTTTTCAGTTACATTAGCACCTGCACTTTTAAGTTCGTTCACTAACTTTACAAACTCAGTAAAAAAGGCACTTGAATCTTCAAAGTCTTTTAACCTAAACTTATCTAATCTATTTCGTATACAAATTTGCGGGGCAGTAGATTCCTTTAAATACATTTCATCGAACTTTTTCATAATTTTATACGCAGTCTCTTTGTCTTTTATAAAGTCTAGCTGATCATTTGAAATACCACTGTAAATCACATTGATTGCCTTCAAGTTATTTTCACTCCACTCGTCCTCTTTATCTGTCGTACCTTTTTCTCTCTTCACTACCTCCCCACATTTCTTTAACTTTAAATCAACGTGATTCGCTTTTTCCAACACTCGTAGTCCTTACCGTCAAAAACAGGAATTCTCGTTTCATCCGCCATCTTAGGGTTATCTTTTTTTATAAACCACGCTCTGCTCTGCATGTTTAATATAACGAACAAGCAATCTCTACAGTTTATTTGTAACGAACAAGCAATCTATACTCGTACACTAGACAACTTAAGTGTACGTGTGTGGCAACATTCATTTGACTACTCACTCTCCTCAATCCCCCCCCCCCCCACACACACACACACACACACAACAGTATTACTTTCACTGCGCACACACACCTGCGCATCACATGTCATTAGTAATTACATATGCATTTGCTGAAAAGATAAATTTACCTATATTTTAACAGTTTTAACAGCCAACTCACCAGGTGTACAGCCTACGTGATCTGGGAATGTGTCAAGTTTTAACTGCAACTAACCTGATGTCCGGTCTACGTGACTTGGTGAGCGTTCCATGTTTTAACGGTCAACTCACCAGGTGTCCGGCCTCCATGACCTGGGAACGACCCAAGTTTTAACTGCAAATAACCTGATGTCCGGCCTACGAGACTTGAACACGTGCCAAGTTTCAACTGCAACTAACCAGATGTCCGGCCTACGTGACTTAGGCTCGTGCCAAATTTGGCAGCTGCTAACAAGAGAGTCATGCTCTTAGTACGTGTTCGTGATGTGGCGTTGTATTTTTAATATGAAAAGCTCCTACCTTCTTTAGCCATCAACTAGACCTATATATAGCTGGCGCTCAGCTAGCAAAGTTGACTATTATATCCGACACTTCCACGAGAAGTTCTGGTCTCGACTTGGACATTCGACACTTCCACGAGAAGTCCTGGTCTGGACTAGTACATTCGACACTTCCACGAGAAGTCCTGGTCTGGACTAGTACATTCGACACTTCCACGAGAAGTCCTGGTCTGGACTAGTACATTCGACACTTCCACGAGAAGTCCTGGTCTGGACTTGGACATGATCGCTCCACGGTGGCAATATATAAACTCCTTTCAGTGTAGGCTTAGTAATTTTTCACTAAAAGAATTATTTTTAAAAGTTAAATTATTTTATGAAACACTTAATGTTTTTCTTTGCCGCTTAGGTGCTAGTCTCTTTGTAATGTTTAGAGATATTAAATAGGTAGCCACTTTATTATTCTTTTTCTAGCTTGAAATATTAATATGCAATCCCGTACAATTATAATAATTGCACAAATGGGAGCAATAAGTAACGTGACCAGATTTGTTCTGCCCTAAAGTGGGACATGTTTATACCAGGGGGTTTGGGGAATATAATCGGTATGGAAGACCTCTCCAGTGGGGCTGAGGAACCCCCCTCCCCCCAGATTAAAAAAAAATTAAGCCTGAAAAATCGTATTTTGAGGCCATCCATGACCCTGCAAGTAAGGTATAAGTTAAAAGTTTCGTATTTAGCTGAGTTCGGACGTTGCTGTTTTGTGGTAATTTGTTTAAAACAAGTAGAAAACAAAGCCTACGTAAGCCTACACTTTTTTTTTTTGTGGGGGGGGGGCTGTGATTGAAAACGTATGGACAGTTAATTTAGATGTTTATTTTTACAATTATTTTGATGTTGTTGTTGTTTAAACAAACCTCTAAAGACATACAAGTAAATAGAAAAGAAAGCACATTATATTTATTTACTCAGTAAATTTTAGCATCAACATTCTAAGCGTACATTTTTATGTTTCATACAGACTCAATCATCATACTCATACTTTGTATTTGAACTTATTTGTTTTAACAGCGCTGGTGAGGACCGTAACATTGAATAAAAGTCCTGGCAACTCAAGTCAAAATTAACTTTTGTCACTAATATTGACCTTAAAATGCTCACCCTAAGTTGGGTTTTCTCCGATGTCCACACTTTTGTCATTGCAGAAAAAACTCTCTCAACAGCTGCATTACTTCCTGGCAGTGCTAGTACATTTCTAGATTTTACTGATGTGCTGATGATTTATGGAGTTTTCTCTCAAATGTTTAAGCAGTTCAAGCCACCGTTTATCAGATTCTAATTTGTTATCATTCGACACTGAAATATGGTTCTCAATGTATTTATTTACACAAGTCATTTCATCAAAAAGCTCCGTATCAGAAGACGCGTCGAAGTGTTTTTTATCAATAAGGTAGTCTACGGCTAGTTGAACATCAGACCATTCTGGATTTTTTTTCAGAGTTGCCCATTCAAACATTTCCAAGTCCTCGAAATGCGTTGTCCACTGCTCTAAATATTGTAATGATGTCTCGTAAAATGTTACAATAGTCTTGGTAAAATCCTCTTTTTCAGGTCCTGAACAGTTGTTTGTCATTAAAGTTGTGCAGTACATGAGGAATAAATCTAGTGATAATCTTATTTTGAAGGTTCTCTTTCATTGTTTTTATCTCCGCAGTAACCTCGATGGCAGAAACATTCTGACCTTCCACTTTTAAAACTGAGTTTTGGAAGGTAGCTGCTTGGCTGTGTATGAAATATAACCACATTAATGAATGTTCATCTTCAAAGAATGTCTTCAAAACCACGGGGCATTTAGGTTGACTCAGAAAGTATTCCTTAAGTGGCAAATACAATTTTAAAATTCTTTCCACGGCAGGCATTAGCGCTAGCCATCGTGTTTTGCTGTACCCCAACATTTTCTGGTACTCAATATCGATGGTGTCACAAATTTCTTTAAATTTTTCCACCCTTACTGTGTAAATATAGAAGTGTGAATATATTTTCACAACCACTACTTCTACATCTACTGGCAGACAATCAGACGCACTTAATATAGCGTTGTGTATAATGTGCGAAGCACATCCAATACCCCCAATATCCCTTTGCAAAAAAGTTTCCAATTTGCGATAAACATTCTCTGTTCCTTTTCTTCCTGCACCACCAAACATACAGTTTGTGTTATCCCCACTGAAAGAAATTATTTTGTCTGTTAGGTTATGCTTTCGCAACAAGTCCTTTAAATAACTGACAATAATTTCGGAAGTTTCCCCAGGCTGAGACCGTAAGTCCAATATTTTTACTTTCACCCATCAAACTTATCAAAATATCTCACCAACACGGGTAATATTTTTTGTGACCCGTGGTTAGATGCGTCTGTCATTAAGGAAACATAATTTGCATTTTCCAACCCCCTTTTAAGTTGTGAATCAGCCAATGGTGCAAATACTTGAGTTACAATGGCTTGCGATTTTGTTCTGGCACAATGAAACTTTGGTTCAAAGCACGTACTTATTACTTTTGAAGCACAATCATTGGAACGAAAGCTGTGATTTTCTCGTACAGTGTGATAGGCCCAGACACCTTCGGCAGCAGAAACTTCGAGATCTTTCTTGGACGGCACATTACTTTTGAAAAACAAAGAAATAGATTTACTAGAACAAGCAGCCTGGTCTGAAGCTACGTGCCGATGAGATTTTAAATGTTTTTCCACATCACAGGAACCTCCGTGCGCAACACTAAACTCAGTACGACATTTTTCACACACGACATCACTACTGTTCGCTTCACTTTTAAGTTTTATGAACGGATATTTAGCCCGTAAGTCAGCGTTGAAAGAGCACTTTCTTTTTGGCATTATTAAATATATTTGTTTGCAAACTTAAATGCATACGACACAACTTTCTAAAGAGTAAACACAACTCTTTCGAAATAAATAAACACAGTTTAGGTTACTGGTCGGTCGAATGATCTATAAATAATCCTGTGTACTGCTAACTAACGTTGACGACTAACGAGTCCAACCGAATACTTCGAAGGAGGCTTGAGTCAGAACGAATACTGTAGTTCTGTAGCTGTGGGTACATTGGTGTGGTACGGTGGAGGGGGATTCACGTCATCTAGACTGGACTGATAGGCACTGGGCTGGCGCACTGAGTGTCTAGACGAGTCATAACAACGTTTTTATTAATTTATGTAGTTCACAAAATGGACTACCCTCCAAAGCGGGACAATTGTGCGTCCCATGGAAAATCTTGGGACAGCGGGACACATTTCCCCAAAGTGGGACTGTCCCGCTCAAAGCGGGACGTCTGGTCACGTTAGCAATAAGCCAACTACAGAGTCAAAGGTGGTTGCGTTATCTGATAGTTCATGATCTTAATAAAATCACACATTTGTAGCCGACGATTTTCGCACATCCATCATAGACGCTGCCTTAAAATATGAGCGAAGAATGACCCTGAGCACGGGATGAATCTTAGATAGCTCAGTAGTAAGAGCATTGGCGTACTAAGCCAAACGTCTCGGGTTCGATTCTCGTGTCCAGGTGTCATTTTTCAATTTTCAGAAAATTGAAATATTTAGTTTAAATATAAATTGTTATTGCACTTGTGGTTACCAATAGTTGTTTGAACTTTAAAATTTGATAATGTTTCTTTCAAGACCGTAACCAGGCCCATCACCTAATTGACGGAGGCTAGAAAAAAATTCTAAATAAAAAACAGTTCTAGAAGCTATATGAAGTGTTTGTTATGGCAACACAACCCCCTAAATGCCGGAGGCTAGGACAAATTCTAATTATTAAACAGCTCTAGAAGCTCTCTGAAGTGCTTTTTATAGTAACACAACCTTCTAACTGCCAGAGGCTAGGAAAAATCTATATATTTGAACAACTCTATAAGCTCTTTAAATTGTTTTTATGGTAGCACAGCCCCTATTTTGTACTAGTACATTAATTTTGATATTGTTTGAACCATAAATAAAGCCATATTAATTTTGTTCATAAAATTTCGGGGGGGGGGGGGGGGTTGAACACCGAACCCCCTTCCCCTAACTAAGGCCTTGGTTTCTTTTATAGGTAATATTTTCAAGGCGTATATTGTCTTTGTAGAAATTATAAAAGTAATTCATTTTTGTTGATTTATAAGTTATAACTTTAACATTTTACCGATTCGTATTGTGAGAAATTACCAGTATTTACATTGTAGTATTGCTTTGTTTTCTTTTTAATGTTAATATTAACAAGTCGGAATCTTCTCGATTACTTCAAAGCTGTGGAAGTAATAGTCCCACAGAAGTTTGAGTTACGTCGGGAAGTCAAACCTTTGTGCATTTTACAAATATCAGAATTGATATTTAAATTTAATCTTAAAATTTAAATTTGTTTATATGAATTCACAATGGTGATTTAGGCGCGTTGTTAGCCATTTAAAAGAGGCTCCTAAAGTTAATTATTGTTATTATAATAATGATTCATAGGTTTATGGTTTAAACTATTTGTTTATTCTGAATTCACAATGGTGATTCAGGCACTTTGGTAACCGTTTAAAAGAGGCTCTTTAAGCTCTTTATTATTATACTAACGATTTTTGATTGTTATTGGGTCTCTTCCGACTAATTCATATAAATGAATAATTTACTTTGAGATTGTGAAGTATATTCTCAAATGTACTGGTCAAGTTCAGTCTATGCCATATTATATGTTTTTCAACACTTTTCAGTTGCCTTGAGGCCATGTAATTTTTTTACCTCTGTTGTTTTGTCTTGAATAAATAATTCAAAATTGTTTTTAAACTTGCAATTGTTCCTGTTCTTTGTTATATTAAATTCATTATAGTTTCCGTCCACCCTCTTTTAGGCTATTGTGGCCTCTAGATGTAAGAGTTGGAGGTGGAGACCGGTACAAAAAAGAAAAATAATATCAATTTATCTGTCGTTTCAATGTATAGTTTGGTTTTACCAAATAGGCTGTGTTTGTGGGATGTATTCCCACCCACGCATGCTTTTATCCTTCCCCCTTCGTTTGACACCCCCTTCCACCCCTCTCAACTAAATTTCATCATAACCCTGAGGAGAAAAATATCGCATATCAAAGATATTATGTCCTCAGGATAATATATTTTTTTAAACTTTGTTTCAAAGTCTAGATTTTTTAGAAAGTCGTATCATTTTGTAATAATAGTATCAGGAGTAGGTATTTAAATTTAACTTTCTGAGCCAACTACGTATATTAGCACGCGAACTACAAACTAAATAAACTCTAGAAAAGATATTACAACACTCTCAGCTGTTATTTAAACACTCTGAAAGGCTAATCTCTAATTTCACAAATTGATAAATTATTCCACCGGGCCTGGAATCGAATCCGAGACCTTTCTTTAATCTAAGATGGCCGACGCGCTACCTACTTAACTAGGGAGTCGGGCATCGTTTTGAGATGTTGAGGTGGAGACTAAAATAAATAAAATATTAATTTAATACGTAAGCCTACATGGCATTTGATTTTCTTAACATGTTGTTTTTAATCGTATTGGAGCTTAGACCATGGAGGTTGTCTACTGTAAGTCCACGGCTTCTTTGGTGCTGATTGACAGCTCACAGTTGACTTCTGACAGTAAGCATTTAGGTATATGCCTAAATTTTGACCGTTAGAATTGACAGCTGCCGAACACATATTTTTGCATATCATATGTTTCGGCGTAGGGATACATAATTTGGTTTGGTAACTTTTCAAAGCCGTCAGCTGTCAGTCAGCAGCAAAGAAGCCATGGGCTACTGTACATGTCGTAACCGCAATAAGATGATATGGTGATATTGATTATGAAGGTGCTGAGCCTGTGTAAA
Organism: Timema cristinae; assembly: GCA_039000515.1. Lineage (NCBI taxonomy): Eukaryota > Metazoa > Arthropoda > Insecta > Phasmatodea > Timematidae > Timema > Timema cristinae. Next base: position 33,066,993 of record JBCFYV010000100.1, read on the forward strand.
TATTAAATCCAACTTAAGCCTAATTAATTAAACCTTTGCGACAGTCAGTATAATTCCCCTTTCGGGAAAAAAAGTAACCTTGGTATCAGCCGAGAAACGAACCCGGGACCCCTAAGTTAGCAGGTAGGTGACTGGTGAACTGACCACTACGGGGCAGGAAAAATGATGATTTAAAGTTTAGATAGTTCTCGAATATCTGTTGTGAGCATACCGGTATTAGTTTATAAACTTTTTAAATTAAAAGAAAAAGTCGTCATTAAATTCCAGGACACCCTTGATAGATATTCAACAACTGTTGAGTTCACCGACTGAAGAAAATTAAATACTATGTTTGTACTGAAGCAATTTTATCCAAAAGAATGTTTCGCAATATAAAAACTGCATAAACACTGCTCTTAACTCGCGTCCCCTGCATCCTTAACTTAACCGCAACAGTAGTGGAGGCACACGGATGAACGGGTTGTTTTCATATAGAGTTCATTCGCCATAGGAGTGGTGGTAACTGACAACTAACAACATAATATTGTAAAAATTGTTAAAATGAAAAACATAACTAAAAACAAATTGTTTGTTGTGAAAGTTTCGACTGTCAAAAATAACAACCACTCAACATGTGGTCTTGCAGATCATATGGTTTGGCGAATGGATACATGAGAGTATATTTGGTATCTTTTGCTAGTGTCAGTTACCTACACTCCCACCGTAGATGGGGAATAATATTGGTTTGCCGGTAAAGTGAAAAAGGTGGCTTGAATTCCAATCAAGTGTAACGAGCGTGTTTTTTTTTGTTTTTTTTTTTCATAATGGTTTTCCACTCCCCTCCAGGCAAGTGTGGGTATATTTCTTTGGAATTCTACCTTCCTCATCCTTAAATCCCCAGTATAAATATGCGTATAGCACGAACGAGTAGTAAGACAGTATGGAAGCACTGAAATAGCATTGAGATTGTCACTGAGAAAGAACTCTCGAGTGATACAGTGGTGGTTGCAAAGGGGGTGACGAGGGGGAGAATCACCTTCTCCCCTCCCTTGGAAATAATTCCCCCCCCTCAAATAAATACCTTCCCCCACCTTCTATATTTATTTCACTCCCCTCTTTTATTCTCAAGTATGATACGTTAAAACCAAACTCTAAATAACTTCTAGAGTAGGCATAGGCAAATTTTTTTACCTCAAGAGCTGCGTTGAGAATTTAAATATAAAAAGGTGCCACTAAATCAAAAAATATTCTTTGAAAGACACATTTATATTATAAAAAATATATAATTAATATAAAAAGAAAGACATAAAAATAAGTGATTCTCAAATAAAACCGTACTAATGAGATCAAGAATATTTTTTTAATTCTGTTATATTAAGCACTATTTTTTTTTCCCATATTTAGATAGTTATTGCTTGCGGGCCACATAAAAATACGTGACGGGCCACATGCGGTCCACGGGTCGTAATTTACCCAGGGTTGTTCCAGAGGTATCCAATTTTCAAAAATGTGTCAAGAAAGGACCCTTTCCAATAGCTTTTATCGGCTTTTGATTTTCAAAACATGTAGAAAGTTTAGAGAGCCATCCAAATTTCTAAACAAATATATCGGAATGACCACCCAAAATAGCTTCAAGACTCATCTAAATTGCCACATATTTGCAGGGTATAAACCCCGAACACTCTTTGGATTGGAAGGTACAAGCCTTCTCATAATACCTTTTTTTTTAATCCTCCACCACCCAAACAAACAAATAAGGTTTCTGGAGTGACATTCTACTACCAAATGACCCGCCTTAGTGGCTAACGCGCTTGCCGTGTTGAGCTCGACTGCTGAGGACGGGGAGATCGAGGTTCGAATCTCGGTCGGGTGAATGGGGGTGGTTTTTTCTAAATGGTTTTCCACTCTCCCACCACGCAAATGCGGGTTCACTTCCTCTATTTCAACCTTCCCAATTCCTAATACATTAGCGTAATTAGTACTTAAAGCGTATAAACCGAACGGGTAGTAAGACGCGGCGCTAAATATTATTTATATTATTATTATTATTATTATTATTATTATTATTATTATTACCGAATGCGCTGGTGGTATTGTGTATTTATTTGGTTTCCTGTTACAGTGAACGAAATTGCTACACTGCATGAGTAAAGTCCATCCGTGTTCAAGGTCAATATTTTAACAGTGATATCTAGTTCGTTCACATACCAACAGGTTATGCGCAGCAGACCAATAACACAAATTTCAAGTTTGTAGACAGTTTGATTAGTAAAATGTGGAGATAAAAACTATTTGTTTTTTTTTATTCTTCTTTCTATATACTGTATATATTTTAAAAACTATCTATTGTTATGATATTTAATAGTTGTAAAACCAGGGCTAGGCTAAAGTCTGTGAACATTTGTTCATCTGAACAAGTATTTTCTCGTGCATGCCTGGTGTATTAGAAATATAAAAATTAGCAAATCTCAGCTTATCGTTATTTTTTTTTCTCCCCACAAGATAAGTAGTGTGACTATCAAATCTACAGTTATTAAGAGTGTATTGTGTATAACAGCAGTCTTAACAAGGATTATTACTATCTGTCATGATTTTTTTTATTACATTGTGTTGACTGTCGTTTTTTTTTAACCTGATATGAGATAAAACTGAATGGACCCATCTAATTAGGCAAAGAAACAGCGTTACGCCATATGGATTGCCATGACTTCGAAAATACACACATTAATACACTTTGTATACCCTGTGTCACGGAAATATGACTTAAGCGTATTGAAACGGGTTGTGCTAAAAGTATAATATGTTAGCTATTATAATTAAATGAGCCGATATAGTAAGAAATCTAAAAAGCTAAAGGTGAAATATTTTACTTTTGTTGTTTTGGTGAAGTGCTCGATGGTAATTTGATGAGAAACTAGAGTGATTTTAAACAGATTTAAAACAAAAATTCTAGGAAATGGCCAAGAGTTTGAACAATTCTTCCACTAAAGTAAGGGTTTAACACTATTGTATTATTATTAGTATTATTTAATTATTATTATTGTTATAATTGTTATTATTATTATTATTTATTGACTTAACATAAGTTATAATTAAGTGGCGGGAGTTTAGGAAAATATTAATTGAAAATCTATCGCAATAACGTCAGGCCGAAGTAGTTTTTATAGTTGTTGTCTTGAAGTAGTTTCCCTTGATATTTGGTTTTAAGAAGTCCCACTAATTATTGTTTGGAAGTAGTTTTCGTTAGTTGCTGTATTAAAGTAGTTTTACGAGTTGCTTTCATGAAGTAATTTCACTTGATGCTGTCTTGAAATATTTACACTAATTATTGTTTTTTAGTTGTGTCCCTATTTGCTGAATGTAGGTAGTTTCACTTGGTGTCCTGAGATAGTCCTGCCAATTATTGTTTCGAAGTAGTTCCAGTAATTCTTGTCTTGAAGCAGTTTCACTAATTCTAGTTGTTGTCTTGAAGTAGAATCACTAATTATTTATTGTATTTAAGTTGTTTCACTAGTTATCAGTGGCGGCTTGTTTATAGGCGCTGCGGAACTGCAGCACCCCCTATTTCCACTTGATATTATCGATAATATTTAATATAATGTGTCCTTTTATCTTTAATTCTTTCTTTATTTTTGTAGTACAATATATATTTCTTAAGCGTAATGTCAGTGTTTAAGTAGCCATCCCCCAGTTTATGAAAAATATACAAAAATCTTTGTATGGAGCTGTGCGCTTCACAGTGACAGCACGAGACTGTTGTACGCAAGCACATATAGGAGGGGGGGGGAGGATGACGGGACTGCCAGGTAGAGAGAGCACTGTTGCTCTCGCAGTGCCGGCTCTGGCGTGATGGTGGTAGGAAGTATTTTTTTACTCAGCGTGTGTTGTGCTTTAATCGTATACCATATTCTTGAATGTGATAAAGTGTAGAAGTTAGATTATTATTCTGTTTTCCAGCTATTCTATTTGATTCGTTGTTTTTTTTCAGTTCTTTTATTTAACATAAAGACTAAATGCGCTTGCAGTACTTTCAATGGAGAAATATTTCCTCAATTGTCATCCAGAGATCAAGGAGAAAATTATTGAACTTTTTGCGCAAATTAAAACAAGAAGAATGGATTTAATTTTTAAATGAATAGATCAAGCTTAAACTGTAACAATTTAAGTTAAAGTAATTAAAAAGTTTTTTTTTTATGAGTTTGAATAAATTTTCTTTTTTATACATGTTTTTTTCCTTTTACACACTTTTAAAACAAAGGCTAAAAATTTTCTGGAGAAGCACCCCCCCACTAATTTTAGCCAGAAACAAAAGAGATCCACCAACTACTGCTTTGAAGTATAGTCAGATTCAGATAACAAGAAACCTTTTTGACAGTTTTAAATGTACCTAAACAAATCCATATGATTGGCATGAGAAAGGCAGCGTCAGTTAATTTAGACAGATATTATCATTATCTATAAAATAATATAATAATATAGTAAAATAATTTAATAGAGACCATCAATAAAATACGTTTGCATTTTTTACAAGTGTCCAACTGTAATGATCCGATAAGTATTACAAGTACCAGAGTGTACAGGTACTTAACATTTACCATCTATAACTTAACCTAGGACAATACAAGCAATATTTTTTTACTATGATTAACACGTCTTACTACCCATTCAGGTTATAAGTTTATGTAATAATTACGCTAATGGTTTTAGGGGATGATTTAAAGTTATATTTTATAGGAAGTGTACCCGCATTTGCGTGGATGTAAAGTGAAAACCATTTTGGAAAAAGATCCTTACACCCGACTGGGATTCTAATCTCGATCTCCCCGTCATTGGCAGTCTATTCTACCGCGAGAGTAGCGCGTTAGATTAAGCGGCCACCGAAGCGGGTAAACAACAATTACTGGTGAATACGTACTCTAGGGTATCACATGAAATCACCTATACAGTTAATAAATCTCTTTGTCAGAATTACAGTGGATCTAACCAGGCTATAGTGGCGGCTCGTAGCTAAAATTATTGGGGGTGCTGCTTCAGAAAATGTTTAGCCTTTGTTTTAAAATTGTGTAAAAGGAAAAAAAAAAACATGTATAAAAAGAAAATTTATTCAGGAACTTGATAAAATCTTAACAAAAAAAAACTTTTTTACTTAATTTAACTTAAATTGTTACAGTTCAAGCTTGATCTATTCATTTAAAAATTAAATCCATTCTTCTTGTTTTAATTTGCGCAAAAAGTTCAATAATTTTCTCCTTGATCTCTGGATAACAATTGAGGAAATTTTTCTCCATTGAAAGTACTGCAAGCGCATTTAGTCTTTCTGTTAAATAAAAGAACAGAAAAAAAAGAATCAAATAGAATAGCTGAAAGCAGAATAATAATCTAACTTTACACTCTTCTACACTTTATCACATTCAAGAATATGGTACACGGATTTTAAGCACAACACACGCTGTGTAAAAAAATCTTCCTTCCACCATCACGCCACAGCCGGCACTGCGAGAGCAACAGTGCTCTTTCTACCTGTCAGTCCCACCTTCCTCCTCAACCCTCTTCTGTGTGCGCATGCGCTCAACAAACACCACGTCGCTGGCACTGTGAAGTGCACAGTTCCATACAAAGATTTTTGTATCTTCTTCATAAACTGGGGGATGGCTACCTAAGTACTGACACTAAGCTTAAGGAATATATATTGTACTACAAAAAATAAAGAAAGAATTAAATGTTATCGATAATATCAATTGGAAATAGGGGGTGCTGCAGTTCCGCAGTGCCTATAAACGAGCCGCCACTGTTTATACCTTTGGTCGACCACTCTAACACCATTAGTCACGAGGAGAGACGTTTTTTTTTTAAAAAAATGTGAAGAGACGAGGACAGGTTTCTTTCTATTTGATATTTTGCCCGCCGCTCTATCTATGAAACAAAATGTCCACACGGGCGGGAGCAGAAATAATTGTCGGTGGTTGACCTTGTCACTGTATTTGTGCTGTTCATTCGTCACAAGTAACCTTCTATCGAATGTTACGGAGACTTCTTAAACAGTGTTTATATAACTTCAGTGCAAGTGTGAGATACAAACCAATATGAACGCTCGCGACTTGCTATTGATCACATCGAAGGAAACAACGAAACGTCAACAGGTATTGTGTTGGCATGTGTTGTACTTGGTATAGCGCAATGGTCTCAAAACTCAAATGAGTTTGAAGGAGAGAACTAAAGACACTGAGCGGGTTGCGGGTCATAGCTAGAGACACCCAAATTTTGCGAGGCGTGTTTATACGAACGCTTACTAGCAGATTAATAACAACCTATATTGATAAAATAGTTTTTTTTGTCATGACTCATGATTATTACGCGATATTTACTCCACGTAAAGGTCAACAATTTTAAAATTAATAACCCACGTAAACGAACGTGTGCACCTTGAGACCAGAATTTTACAATTTTGAATATTTTTTTTTAAATTAAGTAATTAAACACTGGTTCGAAAGTCATAAAATGATATTGTTGTTGTTTAATTGAAGCAAAGCGTTACCCGGGCAACGTCGAGTACTTATTTTAGTCTCAAAATTGTTTAAAGTTAATTGTAACATTTTAAAATGAATTTTATATATTCGAAATAAAACTAAATTGGATATTTTCACGAAATTGAGTACTTGGCTTTTTTAATATGCGAATAATTATCTAGTAGGTAAATTTCAATGTTAATTAACTATATAAAAACTATATTTTTTTTTACTAATAAGCATAAATAATAGTTCTTTACCCCTTTTTTATTGCATGAAATTGCCCGAAAAAAATAGTACCAACTGCACTATTACGATTTTTGTTTCATTAATATTTCTATTACCAATCATAGTTTATATTAAAGAAAATTTATTTTCCTCAAACAAACAACATTGGAAAAGAAGTAATACTACTTGCTTGAGCTGCCTTTTGTGACCAAAGAAAAATATTTTAAATTCAAAAATGAGAAATTTGGCAGTAATTTTTCTTTTCATAGCACTATGCCAATTAAATTTGAGTTGCGTTTTGTTTTTTACCATTTTTTTTTAATATTTACCTACTTTTAATACACAAATACAACTTTTTATTCATCACAAATCAGTGATGGGAAGAATGCGACCATTTTTCATATTTTATCAATCCTGTATCGTCATCGTTTATAAACTATACACTCACAAACAGCATGCATTTTAATTAATTAACATAAAAAATCATATTTTTTAAAGCGTGTTAAAAAACTGGTAGTCCTATTAAATAATCAAATAAAGTGTTTTCTTTTCTTTTAGCACCGCGTCTTTAGTATTACTACCAGTTCGGGTTAAACGCTTATGTACTAATCACGCTAATGGTTTTAGGGATAAGGAAATGTTATATTTAGAGGAAGTGTACCCGCATTTGCGTGGAGGACGAGTAGAGAACCATTTTATAAAAACTCATTACACTCGACCAAGACTTTAACCTCGATCTCCACATTATCGGCAGTCTAGTCTACTGCGAGAGTGATGCCTTAGACCATGCGGCCACAAAAGCCGGTGCTTGTTTATTTTATTTTATAACGCATCCGTCCGGACTAAATACATTTTAATCCCTTTTAGTGGAGGTTGATGTTAAGTAAATATATAGGAAATTTACTCGCATTTCCTTGGAGGCAAAGTGGCAAACCTTTTAGAAAAAACACCCTCAATACCACCGGCCGGGATTCGAACACCATACTCCCCGTCAAGGGTGGATCAAAGGAGCAATTTTGGCGAGACTCCTACCAGGGAATCTGAGCAGGCATGGAATACCACCAGTTTAGTTTTTTTTTTTTTAACTCTCAAAAGGACCGTTTTAAGACCATTTTGGACTCCTGAAAATAAAATTGTAATAAATGGAAAACTGATTAAAACAAATAATTATGTATAGCCACATTTATTAAACGTAGGCTACATAACTAATGCATTCTATATTTCAAATAATTAAATGTTTAACTAAAATGTTCTAAAAATTACATATTTACAAATGCGTATGTGGCCCAGATAAATACCCGAAGAGTTTGTTTTCTAGACTATGTTATTATATACCTGCGCAACATTAAATATGTATCAAAATAGTAAATATTCAGCTCTATATAGGTGGTACAACAAATTACGGAAATTGTTTGGGTGTTACGCCATTCAATAAGTTTGGGAACCACTGGTGTAGATGAATATGGGTGCAGGTCCGGATTAACCCTTTTGGGGGCCATGTACCAAATAGAACTTGGGGCCCTTATAAGTTAATTCCCCAATGAATGATTATGAATCTTACATATACATCATACATGGATAATTTTATTTAGAGTCAAACTTTTTTTTTTTTTTTGCAAACGTAAAGCCATCATGGTGAGTACAGTGACTATTGTTATTAACATATTAATTATTAATACCAGTCTATAGTAATTATAATTATAGTAACTATACATTCTATTATAGTAGGCCCAATCTTACAATGTCAAGTTATAAGTCCTTGTAACTTAACCGTTGGTTAAACTTGGCGTTGCGTTTTACAATACTATTTGTATGTGCTCGTCAAGTTACGTAAGGGTGCCTTATCATTAAGATTCTCGGAACCCTAGATTTGTTACAAAGCGTTTAAATTGGCTTAATTTGAACCAATAGATTGTAAGTAAATATTTAAATGTATGTGAAGTTATGGAGTTGTTAGGAAAACAGATTAAAGTATAATTCATGTTTATGATGTTGTTTTGTTTATAACACGTCATGTTATTCAATAATCATATTTATACATGTAAGTTTATAATATATTATGATTTTTTTTATATGCAAATAAAGATGGGTATACCTAATCTGTTTTAAACAGTCGTGTATTTTAACGCTATTTTTTTAAGCTTTAAAATAATTAAATATCCAAACAGTAGAGTCAAAGTCAATTTCTAAACACACAATTTAATATTCAAATAAAAACCACCCTTAATTAACCATGAACGTGTAAGCCTACTGGAGGTGATAAAGTGAAGGAAAAAACACGTCCCATAACTTATTAGCCATTCAGGCCTACATATAATAACTTACAAGATGATAAAAAAAAAATAGGTAGGCCTACAGCTATTGTCAATTACTAGTAACTATTGACAACAAGAAATGCCACTCCAAATCGTGAAATGAAACCATTGAATAGGTGGCCTTAAATCAAACTCCAAATGACTTTTAGATGCCTTTTATTGTCAAAAATTTGCCAAAGAAGACCGCTTCAAATAACTACTAGACTAGATGCATCTGTCAGAAAAATTCAGGGGAGGAATGCTCCATATAGCTTTTAGATGCATGTCATTTTGAATAATTCTCAGGCGAGGACCACCCCAAATAAGCTAGTTTCTGAAATAATTCGTTTTCAAAATTGTGTGTGGTGTAGTACCACTTTAAAGATAATCTTCTAAAGGTATCTAACTATCGTAAAAAATTAAGGTGAGGATCACTCTAAATAGCTTTGAGGGCATACAAATTTCAAGATTTCTGGGTGAGGAACACTTTAAATCGCTTATAAAATAATCTAATTTTAAAAAAAATCAAGGCGAAGACTATTCATAGCTTCTAGAATGAACCATTTTTCAAAAAAGTGTTGAAGGAGGGTCACTCCAAATGGTTTACAAAAACTATCCGATTTTTAAAAAGTGGGGAGGATGACCACGGTTTTAAAACGTACATAAGATTAAATATGAATAAGAAACTACTAAACGGCTTCAAACAGAAATTTAGAAAAAGTGACAAATGGTCCCAGCGACATTTCGTACCACTCAGTGGGGATGGCTACCTGAGAAGGATCTACTGATTACTTTAAAATATTCACGATGCGACATGTGGCACCACTTGATGGGAATGTGTACCAGGCTTCAGTTTTAAATCCATTCAGGCGAATTTAATTTAATTAGCGTGTAAGATACATCTGATATGCAAGATCACGTTGCAAAGGAGAATGACAATGGTAGTGGAGTGTTTAAAATATTTGAAATCTAACTTAACCTAACCTGGCCTAACCTAATCTAACCTAGCTCACCATTAAATTTACACTAACTGAAATTTTGACGTTCTTAGAGCTATCTACTGTCCAGTAATGAAACTTGCTTGAAAGTATTAGCTCAGTTTTTAAGCTAAATAGATAGAAGTGGTACCATTTGTCGCATCGTAAATATTTTGAAGTCATAAGTAGACCCTTTTCAGGTAGAGTGGTACGAAATGTCACGAAAAATCGAGTGATACGAAATTTCCCTGATACCATTTGTCGGGACACCGAAATTTAACATTGTATTATTATTATTTATTATTATTAGCACCGCGTCCCGTTCGGATTTACGCATTACGCTAATGCGCTAATTATAATGGTAGGGTGATTGTGGGATGAAATGGAGGACCTACAGTTTAACGTGGAATCCGAACCACGATGGAGGCCTGGCATTCCCCATATTCACAAGATGTCTTGTCAGAGGTGAAGAAAGGGTTTGGTAATCAGATAAATCTGTGCCAGGACCGAGGATTGAAACCCGGACCCCAGCACAGAAGTCCTACACCTTACCCCTAGACCACCAGGTCACCGTTTTAACATTGTAAGTAACTATTTATTCATAATTGTGATCCCACCTTTAAAAATTATCTAGATCCGCCCCTGGGTATCACATAAAAGGATAAAATGCAATTTGACGTAAAGCTTTTACGTCTAGAAAATGAGAAATAAATTTTGTCAAGAAATTAGTATCATTATTCTAGTCGTACCAATTATCATGTAATTATAGGTATTTATAAATTTATATTATATAAGAAAGTCAATTGTTAATGTAAAATTAAAATGAGGCAGGTACATTATTCGCTGCTATAAAATTGCCGTTCTCATATAACGTTTGAGAGCCGTATCGGTCTGACAATAAAAATCCTAAGGCATGTTTGAGTCGTTTGTCGGCTCTGATAACAATAGTTCACTCTCTGCTTTGAATTATCATGAAATGAGACCTTTCTGTCATTCGAATGACCTTCATAGTCTCGGCACTTAGTAAGTCATCGGTCCCCTCCTTTTATCAGTAGCAAGATATCGATGCTTATTTACCATTACCAGCCTACCCGTTTCCGCCCTATTAAATCAAACCTATGTCAACTTTCCTGCTGGCGGCCAGGAAAGAAGTGTTAATGCGCACCCTGTCAAGCGCATAGTACTTACACCTTTATTCCCTCTCTAGTACGATCTTGACAGTGGTCGACTTTACAAGCCCAGTAGCCAACGGCTTCTAAAAACACGTTGTTTCAAAGTCGATAAGAAAAAAATTTATAAGTGGGGAGAGCCTTTAAAGGGCTGCCTGCGCAAACCAACGGACGCGTGATCGAGAGCAGGAGCGGAACGCGGAAACCAACGCGTGCCGTGATCGAGAGCAGGAGCGGGACGCGGAAACCAACGCGGGAATTTCTGGCGGGATTCATGGTGGCCATACCGACGCGAAGCGATTCGTGGTAGTTCAAGGGAGAATACCAGATTATGCAGGTCTTTGTCTCTTGAGGTTTTTTTTAGTGTACATGTCCATTACATTATTAAGTGTAGACTAATTTTGAAGCTATGTGTACTTCATCAGAAGTTATTTGCTGTCGCTGAAGATGAATATAAAAAAACGAAGCAATAGGTGGATGACCTTAGTAAAGAAAGACTGTAACAAGGAATATTTACATAACAATTCCTTCCCGATTTATTTCCGTATCCGGTTCTTCTTCTTGATGAACTTGTAGTCTTTCGGACTTGAATCGTAAAGCACGGGGTAGTGTACACCAGTCTATCAACTGCTCTGTGATAGACATGATGATAACATACACCAAAACGACTAGCGGGACGTGGGAAAGGGGTCATCCATAAACCACGTAACGCTTTGAGGGGAGCTCTAATGTCTACATGTTGTTACATAACACAGGTCTTAAACTCAAATTATATATAATGTTGAAAAGTAATATTTTTTATCATGTTTTCACCTTTGATAAACATACTTATGGATAACTTCCGAATATCTGTGGTGTTTAAAATGCAAGTTTAGCACTTTTTGTTTATCAATATTTAGAATGCGCTTAGGTGGCATTGTCTGCCCAAGAATATGAACGCCAAGCACATTCGAAAAAACATTTTCATGCGGATGACAGTGACATGTTTATACTCACGGCATTTGTTTGGATTTGTCCAATCTACTGAGGTGCTTTTAGTTGGCTAACGACTGTCAGTCGAAGCGGCCTTAATTTACAAGTATAGTTGAGTTTGAGTATAATTTAGATTCCTACTGCACATTATTTTACATAGGCCGTGAATAATCACTTGTGTTTGTACAAAAACAAAAATAATTTCTTCAAAAGGAGGAGACTTGGTCATTGCTTGCGTATAAAAAGCGATATCCAGAATAAAACAGTGGAAGAGTCTCAAAAAGATGTGAAACAGAAAGAAGCAAAAGTACAGAATTTACCTCAAGGCAAGTTTGAGGAGTACATCAAGTGTTATTTCCTCGTACCAGCAGCGTGTTATGAAAAGTAAAGATTCAAATATAATTAATTATTTACAAAAGGTAGATGTATTTAGGCCTATACCTTTCACCTTTTGATAAATCTAATGTGTGTGTATATAAATGCAACTATTATACATACGCTGCATTGTCTATATTGTCATTCTCTCAATAGACTAGATGGCTAATGTTGGGGAGATGGGGTTCGAATACCATTCAGATATACTGAGGGTTGCTTTTCCTAAATGGTTTCCCATTATCCCTTCATGCATATGCCGGTATATTTTCTTTAAAATTCTACCTTTTTAATATACAATTTGTAGAGTGGTTTAGTCAAATTGTAGTTATTCTAATTATTTTTATTATATTTTGTAGCACCATTGATTAATTGGTCCACGTTGGACGCCAATTGAAGTGTTAAGCGTTGACCGCCCCACGTTGGGCACCAATTAAAATGCTATTTAATTAATCGGTTCGCGTTGGGCACCGATTGAGGTGATACCGTTTAATTAGCTGATAGTTGCCTCGTGATTAAGCTTTGATTAAGCGGTACGGAATTGCAGTTAGTTGTCCCACGTTGGGCGCCAATTGTAGCGCTATTGATAATCGGTTCGCATTAGGCGTCGATTGAAGCGTTACGCGTCGGTGATGGTGGCCGATTGAAGTGATACCATTTAATTTGCTGATAATTTCCCCGTGATCGAGCACTAATTAAAGCGGTACGGTATTATTATCCTCGGCGAATGGGCATCGATTATTGCGTAAGGTATTTGTATTGTGAGATAGTTGGTTTTTATAGCCCCATGTTCGAGAGCCAATTATTATGTTACGGTTATACAATCTGATATTTTAATTGAATAAATGAGAGCTTTAATGTTGCACACGATTTATTAAAGTGATTTTATCTTCGGCACTGAAAATTTAATTTTATATGATACAGTTTAGCAGGATTACAAATTATTAATAGTGCCGGTAGCATAAATCAGCGAGTAGTAATACAAATTATTAACAGTGCCGGTAATAGAGAGTAGTCACATAAATATACACAGCACGGTACTCAAAACACGGAACGTGTAATGTTACAGAGAAATAATCTGTAGTTCAACTAAACTGTATCATATAAAATTATATTTTCAGTGCCGACGATAAAATCACTTTAATAAATCGTGTGCAACATTAAACGTCTTATTTATTCAATTAAAATATCAGATTGTATAACTGTAACATAATAATTGGTTCTTGATCAGGGGGCTGTAAAAACCAATTATCTCACAATAGAAATCCACTACGCAATAATCGACGCCCATTCGCGGGCAATAATAAAACCGTACCGCTTTAATTAGTGCTCGATCATGGGGCAATTATCAGCTAACTAAACGGTATCACTTCAATCGGCGCCCATCGTCGACACGTAACGCTTCAATCGACGACGCCCAACGCGAACCGATTAATCAATAGTGTTACAATTTATCTAATGGAGTAGAAATAAGGAAGGTAGAATTCTAGAGGTTATCTACCCTCACTAACGTGGAAAGAGATTATAAATCCATTTAAGAAAAGCCACTCTTGAGTACACCCAACAGGTATTCAAACCCCGATCTCCACATCATTGGCCATCTAGTCTTTTCCGAGAGTGAAGCCAGGATCCAGGTTCGATGGTGGAATGAAACATGAGTCTAGGTATTGATAAGTTAAATAAAGTAAAATTATAGATTAATCCAATAATATTTTAGAAAAGTTGTATACTTAGAATTCTTTAAATAGCTCACTATATGATTATATGATTCTCATAAAAAGTGCACAGTATTAAGAAAGATGTCTTCCCCTAGAATTAAGCATCAGATGTTAACATCATGTAGCACCACTACAGAAAAGGGCCATCCTAGTTAGCATATATTAGTGTGTCTTGCTCTTACTCAGATCGCAAACCTGACATTCATAACATGAATATAGCAGAGGTTTTCTCTGAAATCATTTATATTCAGATTTAAAATGGATTTTTAAGAAGTATTAGTTATGAATCCCTTCTTTAGTATCATAAAACTTGCCTATGAAATAATGACATTAATTTTTTGTGAGAAAAGTTATGTACCACAGGTTGGAGGGGGGGGGGTAGGCTTAATTTCTACATGGTATTACTTGGGGGTAGGGGATAAAAAGTTAAGAAAAAACGTTATGTGGTTATGGACTACCCCAAAACAGTGCAGCGAGCCACGCGGGATGACGCTTCAATCCCGCGTCTGTGTAGCCCTTAAGACTATGGGCCGGATAGTGATATAAATGTTTTGCAGAGCGGTTCGAACGGTGCTTTAATTTTAAAATTTTTGGAGGTCCAAAGGCTGAAGATATTTTAAGTATAAAGATTATTATTTCTACTATCAAACAAAATCAATACAAGAAGAAAGCATAAGCTTGTACAATTAATTGTACATGACCAGTGAGACTTGGGAAATAGAAATGATATAAAGAATACAGATATAGCTGTACTAAGTAACAAACTCATACATTTGAAAATAATATATATCTTAACCTCTTTTAATCAAAAATCAAGGTTTACTTTATGAATAAAAGCTTAAATAAATGGCTACTTAATGCTCATAAAATATGTTCACACATTAGTTTACAACATTTAGACACGTCTTACAAGGCTTACCCCTTCCTTTTGATCCATACACTCTACCTTCAGATATTTGCTTCATCACTTGATCTATATTCATCCTCTCAACATGCTCAAACAACCCAAGACACTTCTTTCACATTGACCTATTGGATTCCCTTTCAAACTGCACTCCTTCAGCACACATTCATTCACCTTGCTCTTGTGTTTCTCCTGACAAACCCACGCTCTACATCCATAAAACAATGTTGGTGTTAACACTTCTCAATATACTCTCATCTTTGCCTCTTTTTATATTACATGATTCGTTGCAATAACCCACATACAATTACTCTCCGAGATGATTTCACCCATTTGTCGATTTCACCATCTATCCTTCCATTTTTACAGAACATTCTGCCCAGATACACAAAATCATTAACTTGTTTTCTAACAGTTTTCCATTCATGCAAATCTGGCAGTCGTGTCCTGGTCTCTCCTTATCAAAAAATTATAAAGTATCACCTTAGTTTTGGGGATATTTATACAAAGATCCATTCTGCCTATCACCACATTCAAACGATTTAATGCACTTTGCAAGTATCTTTCAATCTTAGGTATTAATATAGTATCATCTGCATAGCAGCAATCCCACATTCATATTGTCCTCAGAGAAACCTGTAATGTTCTTCTATATCATTTCAAAGGACAGTCAAATCAAAAATAGGTTTTCTAAAATCTGTATGTGAACCTGAGTCTTATCTTGGTGGAACATGTATTATTTTACATGCTTTCAGGGAGAGACCAAAGAGAAGCGTTTTAAAAGATGTACACATTGGCTGAGTTTTATCTCAGTAGAACCTGTGATGTTCTTCTATATGTTTGCCTTCATGCTGACATCGGTGGTGGAACAAGCATTTTTCGTCAACAAAGCATGTCGAGTCAACTTGGGCTACTCGCAAGAAATCTGTTTGGATCTTACCAATGATAATTTCACAGAAGAAAATAAAAAAGTCCAGGTTGGTGGTTAGCTTTTACCAATTTAGTATAATATGATATATTAATGATTAACGTTATTGCGATTCTATCAAATCTTTGACAAAAATGACACCTGTATATAAAAATCAAACCCTTTTGCACAGCAAACCTGTTGTTAAGGGTTGTATTAATTTAATATAACGATAGTGTTTTAATGTTGTACAAATTATATGCAGAGTTTGATTTAAATCGACCAAACACTTTTTTTTAATTGTTGGTTAAAATAATATAAATGGAAGGGGAAAATTTTGTATATTTATGACGACTTAAGGAAATATTGTGTGTATGCCTAGTTTTCTTGAAATAGAATCAATTAATAACTTTAGAATCTTAAAAAATGCTGACATTCTTGGTCCATTTGATGTGGGACACAGGAAATATTGTGTGTATGCCTAGTTTTCTTGAAATTGAATCAATTAATCATTTTAGAATGTTAAAAAATGCTGACATTCATAGTCCATTTGATGTGGGCCACAGGAATAAAAACTATCATAAGTGTAAGAATCAAATAGCCAAAGCTATTATATATGATTTTTGTGAGAATTTACTCCATCTATATAGCATATTCAAAAAATTGAAAAATGACACCTGGACATGGGAATTGTCCCGTGCCCAAGGTCATTCTTCACTCATATTTTAAGGCAGAGTTTATGATGGACGTACGGAAATCGTCGGCTACAAATGTGTGATTTTTAATAAGATTACGAGTTATCAGATACTGCAGCCATCTTAAACTCAATAGTTGGCTTATTGCTGCCACTTGTACAATTATTATAATTGTAAGATATGGCATATATATGCAACCACTTACAATTCTAAAAATTGTAAAATAACACCTGGGAAAGGGAATCGAACCCGAGACCTTTGCTTAGTACACCGATGCTCTGACCACTGAGCTATCCAGGAATCATCTGAGGCCCAGGGTCATTCTTCACTCATATTTTAAGGCAGAGTCTATGATGGACGCGCGGAAATCGTCTGCTACAAATGTGTGATTTTATTAAGATCACGGGCTATCAGATAACACAACCATCTTCAACTCCGTAGTTGGCTTATCTCTGCAACTTGTACAATTATTGTAATTGTAAGGGAACACAATTATAATAATTGTACATGTGGCAGTAATGAGCCAACTACCGAGTCGAATATGGCTGCGTTATCTGATAGCTCGTGATATTAATAAAATCACATATTTGTAGCCGACGATTTCTGCACGTCCATCATAGACTCTGCCTTAAAATATGAGTGAAGAATGACCTGGGCACAGGACGATTCCTGGATAGCTCAGTGGTTAGAGCATTGGCTTACTAAGCCAAAGGTCCCAGGTTCGATTCCTGTGCCCATGTGTCATTTTTCAATTTTCAGAATATCATAGGTGTGGTAATTTTTTTTCTCAGCTTTGGCTCATGTTTCATGTTTAAATTATTTTAGGCCAGATTAAAATGGTTATTTGAGACAAGTCATAGCAACTAATTTTGAAAGCATTCATGGAGATGGAGTTAAATTTTTGTAAATTAATATACTTTGTGTTGGCACATCATACAACTCCAGATTGATGTCCATTATGTACATCAGAAATGTATCCAAATAAGATTTTTCTTTTCAGGTTATAGTGTCTAACTTCCACCAGAATAATAACATAGCGTCACATGTTGTGCCCATAGTACTTGCACTAGTAATCGGTTCCTGGAGTGACCGAAGAGGTCGTAAACTGCCCCTAATAATGGGCCTTATCGGAAAACTTTTCTACTCAATTATGGTTATCATCAGTTCCACTCAAGGTAATATAATTGGGTCTTAAAATAGCCCAAGTTTTGGTTTCCAATCTCAAGA